>CM046347.1:4430285-5630285 GCA_025403435.1 Artocarpus heterophyllus | reverse complement strand
AGGGAAGAAGTGCACTCCATCTGATTCTAGAGCTTTCTATGAGTTCCAAGATGGACCAGGCCGGGTAAATAAAAATCCTCACTTCGAGGATATTGGAAACTTCAGATTTTGCAGTAGAATATTAGAAATTTTATGTAGAGATTGTGCATGACAGTGATCAAAATTGAATAATCAAAGCATTTGACATGTTTTTCGGTCTTTATCATTTAAATTATGTGGAGAAGTATGTGTGAACAATGTTATTTGAGCAGAATTTTCATTGTGGGTAGGCAGGGGATCCTTTGTATCTTCTGATATGCTGTTGGCCTAGCAGCCGTTGGAGCTGGTCTACTCAAGTCTGAGGAGATTTTGGAAGGGGCTGCGAGGCTGCGGATTTCGAACGATATTGAATTTGAGAAGGAGACTTTCCTAGCCATGATGAATGAGTCCAGAGAGGTTGGTTATTCTTCGTTGTTGTTTCATATATTTCTAAGTCCATTTCTAGACCCTAGTCATTTAAAGTTTGATGATCCAACATCTGAAATTCATTTGTCAACATGATTGAAAGTGGTGATTCTTGTCCATCAAGAAAGATGATACAATGTTCGTAGTAATTTAGTCATGAGTTTCTTTCTTAAAGCATCTTCTGATTGAGATTAATGTTCGATGTTGTAGAAACGGGCAAAGTTAGAAGCTGCCGCGCCAACCATCCCTATGGAGATTCGCGTTGAGAAAGCGCTCGAGGCGATTTACGTTTGTTGCTTTGGGAAGGACCCCGTAGAGGAAGAAGATGAGAAGCTTCTAAACGTCATGCTTTGCGAAGTTTTCCCAACCGTCAAGAAATCTGAGATAGAGAGGATAGTTAAAGACAAGGCGGAGAAGATGGCTCAAGGCGGCCAAATAGGCGTCCCAGAGCCAAAGGCACTGTCAAAAGAAGCTGTTGAACTGCAAATGAAGGACCTCCAATTCCTTAAACAACAAAGAGATATTTAAAAGTTAAGTCTGTACTGAATTGTTGGCCAATTCATTAAGTTTCATGGGTTTCTCTCCCTTTCCGTTTGTTTGTCTTGACTAGACTTTAAAGTCTCGCCAAGATAACCAGAATTACGCTTCACAACTTGGATTGTTCATGTTAGTTTAGCCTAATACGTAGTAAACGACAGAACTGAGATTGCAACGAAAGTTAACGATACATGGTTTTGCTCACAAACTAGGTAAATCGTGTTCCGCGAATAATAAAAACACAGCAATGTTTCACATTCCTTCGGCAGTTGTTGTCGTTATTCCAAGACGAGTTCTAAAAATATTGTCGTTTTGTGATTTTATAGTTTTTCTAAAATTATGTGGTTTAACCATGAGTTGTTTTTTTAAATATTGTCGTTTTTCATGCAATGTCGTTGTGAATATGTTGTATCTTGTCAGTGTTTTCTTTCGAACATTGTCGTTTTAAGGAGTTGTCGTTTATCAAATGTCAAAATATTTTTGTAGCTGTCGTTTGTCGTATAATGTCATAATCACGTTGTCGCTTTTATTTTTTAGTATAATGTCGTTTCCGTGAATCTATGGTTTTGACCTGGCTCGTTACTCTTTGTAGCAGTTCATAAAAACATATAAAGAAAGGCCTCTAAAGTGAAAGTGCATAATCTCTATGAAAAACAAGACAAGTATTTTGATCACAGAACAACACTCTTGTACCACGCCAAGATAAAAATCTTGGGATTACAGACGATGAAGTAAACATAATTCTCAAGAAGTTCACTCTTATTTCTAACACCAACCCTCTGGACCTTCATGAAAGCACACAATGCTAAAGGACCTTTCTGGTTTTTATTGGTGTCTCACTCTTAGCACAGAAGAGACTGAAACAAAATAGATTCAAGCTGACCGAAATCATCGGTACTGGCTCGCAAGTTCGCCCTCCTTGACGATGTAGTTCTGAGCAGGAAAATCTTGTCCCTTGAAGTACCTGTCAAGCATATCCTTCACTCCAGCAGCATACCGTAACTGCACCAGAAAAAAGGAACATATGACATCAAGTGACGCCAGCAGTAAAAGTTTAAAATAATTGAAAAAATGGAACAAGGAAAGTACCTGTGCATCAATTGTGGTGCCGGAGATATGAGGAGTCATAGCTTGGTTTGGCATGAAACGCCACGGATGGTCCTTTGGAGCTGGTTGGGGGTACCAGACATCACCACTGTAGCCTGGAGAGTCCGTAATATTTGATATGAAACCATGAACGAATTTTATATAGCTTGCACAAATTTCTTTTATTTCTACTAACAAAAGTTTTATAAGGCACCTCGTAAAGACAACATATTCTAGTCCCAAGTTGCACCTCTACACTACTCAAGGGGAAATGGTAACCTGAAAACGAAAAGGTTCCTCCATTGTTGGAGATTCCTCGAATATTTGGCAAGTTATTGAGTTACCTGCAATGTGTCCGCCGGAACAAGCATCGACAACTGCTTGTGTGTCCATGATTGCACCTCGAGCATTGTTGACAAACAGGACTCCCCTCTTACACTTTGCAATCCTCTCTTTGTCAAACAACCCTCTTTGAAAAGAACAATAAGCTAGTAAGTTTCGCTCACATCAAAGTTGGAATGTAGACATCTTTTAAGCACTTTAATGATGTAAAATAAGTCTGCCAAAGGGTTAAGCAGACTACGACGACAACCACGACTTCATATCTATATATTTTAGCTAAATTCAACTTAAGTGTCAGCTCTACTCAACGTCATAAAAACAAATAGAGAACTTCACGAAGAAAAACCATCTCAAAGCAATGGTAAGGAGTAGGGTCCTGTTGAAGTATCTACCATCTGCAATGTTATATCAGCATCAGCCGCATGGTAAAAAAAAAATACCAGCATTTTTTATAATTCTACACACGTTACTTACGCAAGTAGATAGTAAGAATTGCCACAAACATCAATGAATACCTTGTCTTGTCAGTGAGAGGCATGTTGATGACAACTACATCACATTTAGGAAGCATGGCATCAAGATCCTCCTCAAACTTGGCTCCTGTTTCTTTCTCCAATTCAGGGTCAATCCTAAGCCTGTCATGATACAGCAGGTTACAGTTGAAGGGCTTC
Source organism: Artocarpus heterophyllus (assembly GCA_025403435.1). Classification (NCBI taxonomy): domain Eukaryota; kingdom Viridiplantae; phylum Streptophyta; class Magnoliopsida; order Rosales; family Moraceae; genus Artocarpus; species Artocarpus heterophyllus. Next base: position 5,627,205 of record CM046347.1, on the reverse strand, counting down.
AGCCTTTGAAGCAAAAGCCTGCCAATACGTCCAGCACCGACGGTTCCCACTGTCTTTCCTTCAAGATCATAAGCTCTGTAAGCAATGCCAGCCACATTCCAATCCCCACCAATGACCTGATGATAACCGGGTAAGAAGTTCCGGACGAGAATGAGGATTCGCATGAGCTCATCTTCTGCTACCGAGACCACATTGCTTCCTGTGACCTCAGCAACTGTAAGCCCGGCAGCGGCAGCAGCATTGAGATCAACATGATCAGAACCAATCCCAGCTGTTAGGACCAGCTTCAAGTTTTTTGCCCTTTTGATCCTCTCGCCTGTCACATAGGCGGGATGGAAAGGGGTAGTTATGAGAACTTCCAGATCAGGAATGTGTTTCTCGAGTTCTGTTAAAGCAGACATCAAATGAATCAAATCAATATAATTAAAAGTAGAAAACCAAACGCAAGAAGTTAAGTTCTTGATGATGTATTTGAACTAACAATATCAAGTTTTCGTGTTAGATACTATATGATACTAAGTTTACCAAAATATCCCAAAAGCTTAAGCTGTTAGGAGAATGACCAAAAATAGTTTTATATTTTCACACTCCCCTCACTTGTGGGCTCCTAACAAGTGATGACAATTTAAAGTGCCTTTGGCAACGCAGTTAGAACAAATTTACTATAGCATGTGAGAACTTTACACTGTAGCCACTTTTGTTTTATACTGCAGCAGTTGGGGCTATATAATTGGAATAACATTGCCAAACGAAGCTTTAGATTGTGTAATAACATGGGTTAAAAATTAGGATCTTCTGCTCTCATACCATGTTAATTTACCAATCTATCATAAAAGCTTACGCTGATAGGAGGTGGACTAACAATAATTTTATATTCCGACAATACAAACCAGAGTCTGGCCCTTCTTTGTCATCAGTGACAATGTAGCGATGGCCTTGTGATTCCAGCCAGTCACGTATGCCCAATGCTCCCTCCACACAACCCACAAAGTTCGGGTTCAGCTTGGCATATTCATTGGCCTTGTAGAACACTCCCACTATCTTTTTGCTGCCACCAGAAGCCTGTCCAACCACAAAAAATAGGTTACGATGTAGAATTACTAGTTTACTAGACGCAGGGAAGAAATAGAAGGAAAGAAAAAAATTGTTTTTCTAGGCCGTTTGGAAAAACTTTGCTACAGTATTTTCTCTCATAGAATTTAAATTTAAATCAACTTTGATTCAAACACTTCGTTAGCTCTATGTTCCAAAAAGGCCCGTAGTCACAATTTAGTGACAGTGGCCAAGAAATATAAATGCACAAATTTAGTCACAATTTTCTCTTACAGAATTTAAATTTTAAATCAACTTTGATTCAAACACTTCGTTAGCTCTATGTTCCAAAAAGGCCCGTAGTCACAATTTAGTGACAGTGGCCAAGAAACATAAATGTACAAATTTAATCCCGCGTTCATCACAAATCCAACATTTCCATCAACAATCACCAAAACAAAAGTCAAGCACTAGCAGGTTTCAATTTTGGAAGTTCATCACAAAAACAAAATTCTTACTTCTCAATTTTCATTTAAATGATTCTGTGTATTTTACCACTTCATCACAATATCAAAATGTTTACGATTATGTTTTACCATTTATTTTTTTCTTTTATTTATACTCTTTTTTCTAGCCAAAAAGCCTCTAATACTTTTAAATAACACTTGTTTATCTAACACTACTTTTAAATAACACTTGTTTGTCTAACACTACCTTAAAATTTTTATGAGCAATTATGTAAAAGCTTTTCATAAGAGTAAGATTAAAAAACAATGCATAAAATTGGCATGTTTCAAACTAACCCTTTTCTTCAAAAACGTGATGAATTTGCTTGACATAATAGCATCACAAATGGGCTGGGCCCTCCGGTTCCATCCGTCCACTCATGGACCCCACAATCATCTTTAGATAACCTTGATTGCGTGGCAGTCTACACGTTCCACGTGTGACAATGTCGCGTGCATGTCATGTTATTAACAAAAAGGTCATAACATGTTTAGATAATATTTATTTGTTTAACACTAACTTAAAATTTTTATAATCAATTATCTTGTTATATTTTATAAAAATAATATTGAAGTCGTTTAATAGTATTTTAAAAATGAGTAAAAATAGTTTTATTTTAAAAAATAAAAATTGTTAGAAAATTATACCGAGTGTTTTTAAAATTTTAACCTTAAAAAAAGTATAAAAATATTTTAAAAAAGCCTAAAATAATACCAAACAAGGGTTTCAAACTTTATCGTGAAATAAAAAGATTAGAAAAACAAAGCACAAAAATGGTTCGTTTCAAATTAACATTAAAAGGTTGATGAATATGGGCTTGACATGATAAAATAACGAATGGGCTGGGCCCAGAAACCGGCACCACCCGTCCACCACATGGACCCCACAATCATCTTTAGATGACCTTGATTGCGTGGCCGTCTACACGATCCACGTGTGTCAAGTTCACGCGCATCCGTTGCATGATCGTTAATTGTCTGGACACACCGACAATTAGAGTCACTCAAAACCAAAAGTAGATATTTTCCTGTAGAGGATTTGTAAAAAGGACTTTTTTGAAAGTTTTTTTTTTGTCGATGACTCTTTTTTTTGTTAATTTTTGATATTAAAAAAAAAGTTTTTAGATATCAAAGTAGATATAATTTTTTTTTATCATGTTGAGATTTTTTATTTTATTACAATTATTTTGTTATTTTTTAAATAAAATTAAAACAATTTATCTAAAAAAAAATGTATTTTTTTTTTTAAAAGAGATCATTTCTTTAATTAATTTTTTTTTTTGACCCTTTCTTCAAATTCTTCCAATCTGGGGGGCCTTTTTCCGCGCAGTAAGTTATAATAACCAATGTGAATTCCTAATCTTAAATAACCCATCAATACAAAACCCATAAAAAAGAAAAAATAGAACAGCAATTTTAGTGTTGAACAAGACGATCAGGTGTGTGTGTGGGGGGTTGACAACAAGGGAGAAGAAATCGACTTACATGGAGGTGTCGATTTACAGTGGATGATAATGAAGTTAAACCTCCTGACGAAGAAGAAAGAGCTTGATACGCCGACACAACCACGCGCTTCATCCCCATTTTTCTCTCTCTTTCTCTCTCTCTCTAGAAACTCAAATTGCACGCAGTGTCTGAGAAACTCAATGGGTGCCCATTGACAAGCCCCTTCTCCACTTGTCCTGTGTTTTCAAGAATTGGCCAATTACTCGTTGCCAACTATTCTGATCTCTGTACAAGATAATATATAAAAAAAAAGAGGGAAAAAGTAAAGCTATCTGTTTGTCCGAAAAGGACTTTTGCTTTAACGTTTATTTCTCTCGTTCCTTTTCAATCTTATCAAGTAATCAATTACATTGGATGCACGGATTTGGAGTAGTGAAGTGCGATCACGACTCTGATCTCGCGTGCCTTTAATCGAAGCACTAGGTCGACGTGGGTCCCACACGTTTTTACCGTAATGACAGTATATGAGACAATCAGTTTGGTAAAAATATTTAAATTATGATGATTTTTAGATTTTTTTTTGAATAATATTGTGATTTAGAATATGATTTGAGTAATGTGATTTGAGTTATAATTTAAATTATTGTTTGATTGTCAAAATTTAAAAATTTAAATTAGTTAAAAGATTTAAGTATGTGTTTGATAAATATTTAGAGCCCGTTTGGTAGAGGTATTCGAATTATGGTGATTTGAATTCTTTTTAAATAGTATTGTGATTTGGATTATGATTTGAGTAATGTGATTTGAGTTATAATTCGAGTTATTGTTTGGTTGGTAGAGTATTTAAAATTAAATTTGGATAGAATATTGAAATATGTGTTTGGTAAGTTTTTAAATCTTGATTTGAGTTATGAATATGTGTTTGGTACATGTGAGATTTAGATTAAGAATTTTGGTGGCCTTTTTGTCAAAATCAAAAATTTTCTTTTACAAAAATAGCACATTTTTTAAAAAGAGCATAAAATGGTATATGAATAAATTAGTTTCATTTGATTGAATGCAATAAGAAATCAATATTTGGTACACATGAACACAATACGAAAAAAAATTAGAGTTATAATCGTATTAAAAAGTCCTCTTTTTGTTGCCTCTTGAATCTTGTTGCCATGCACATGCTATTATCTATTTGCCGAAATATCCAATTCTCTCTCCAATCAATTATGTATTTGCGAGAAAAAATTTATTTCAATCCATACAAAGAATGTGCTCCTTTTTCAATGTCATTGTATACAGGAGGGGAAAAAGTGTTTATTTTAGACGACAATCCAAAACGTAGCAACGTTCCAACATTAATGTAGTAAGCTGTATTGAAATACTAATGCCGACTTGTGTACCAAGGGCGTTGGGCATAAGCTTCCCACATTTGATTTGCCATCGCATCCCTACGAGCATTCATGCTGGCATTATCACCTCTATTTTGAATAAATGGGCTGACATCAACCCCATCGTCGTCTTGCAACCCATCTTCTTCGTAGACATTTTCTCCTTCTATCTCAGCCACTGGTAGTGCATCATCATAGTATTGCTGAAGTATCTCATCATTGCTTTGCCACATGCGTATGAAGTTGTGAATCACAGCACACGCAATTAGGATCAACTTTTGTTTGTCGTATGGATAGGGCTTGATGCTCTTCAATATTGGGAATCTCGCCTTCCATACACCGAAAGTTCTTTCAATGCAATTGCGAAGAGATGAGTGCGTATAGTTGAACAACTCCCTTGGCGAACGAGGACCATGCCTACGCTCTCGATACTCCTGCAAGTGATAGGTAACTCCTCGATATGGAGCAAGGAAACAATTGCTGTTGGGATAGCCAGAATCTACTAAATAGAATTTTCCTAAGCATATCACAAGTGGTGTTAGAAAAATTCAAAAGTCGACTTAAAAGATCTAAACAATAAGTTGCTTTCTCGTCTACCTGGCGGTGGCCTTGGAAAGTTCTTCTCTGGATCGGATATGGCGTCTAGTAACACTCGCGCATCATGGGCGGATCCCTCCCATCCAGTTAATATGAAAGTAAATTTCATTTCGAAGTCGCAAATGCCCATGACATTTTGTGAGTGATATCCTTTTCTATTAATATACCTTCTTGCTTCTGCGCTTGGTGGAATACATGGTATGTGTGTACCGTCAATAGCGTCTATGCAATCCTGTTCATTAAATAAAAATGTGAAGTGATTTAAAACAACTATTTTACACATGACAATATAGTTTTTCCTGAGTTTTAGAGATAGTTACCTTGAACCAGGGGAGGTACTTGTTCCTATGTGTTTGAACAAGCGTGGACAGTTCATTCCATTTTGGCGGTTGAATAAAATCATGTCTCAATGCACATATTGCATGGAGGCCCTGTGTGAATAAGCGTGAAATTGTCTCTCCTGAATGCTGCCAATAATCTTGCATCTCTCTGTTCGTTTGGCTTTGTGATATGACATTTAAAAAAATCATCAATTGTTCATCAACATTGGTATGACGATTAGGTCTTAACAAACCCTTGTGTTTGGACTATTGCACTAAGTGTTGTAAACGTATCAACACCCATTCGTATCTTATTATATATTCTACTATGATGCCCATGCAACAAATTAGAAACTCGTTCGTATCCAGGCATTCCCAACGTGTTGCGTTGTTGACGAGGCTGCAAAATTACGGTGGCATATATCGCCGCAGATGCGCCTCCAATGTCATAGATATCCTCATCGTCGTCTGAATTCTCATCTGAGGTATTTCTATAACTTCCATCCCCAAATTCCGCCATACAATCCCTGCTAGTAATATATGTTGTGAGATTTTAGAAAAACATGGATTGATATATCATTGTTGTTAGCTAAACCCTATTGAACACAGACATTCATACAATATAGTATAGTAAACAACTAATATAACAAGATTAAACCATGGTATGGGAAGTATATGTCCTCACCAACAAATTAAAACATCATCATCCTAAGCAACAATACAATGCTATAGCGCCGAAGAATACAATCCAACAAATTACAATGAAGATTACAGTTCAGAAAAATGCAATACGGACGTAATGCAATAAAAAATAACGCAATGAAGAATACACTCTAAGAAAATGCTATGTCTAATGCAATCCAGAAAAAAATTGTCCATGACAAATGTAAACAAATGGTAGGGAAAATAAATAGGAAGCATGCAATAATTAGATGAACTAATATCCGTCATGTCCACCATATGGTGGACGTGGAAAATATGGAAGGTCTTGCTGAAATTGGCCGGGAGGATGAAAGAAAAGAGGCGGTGGCGCTTGCGTCGTTACTGGTGGTGGAGGCGTGCGCTCAGGTGGATGTCGTTGTTGAGCTTGAACTTTTGCGACCCCTTTCTGTACAAAGGTCATGCGATAATCCTCTTTGGATAGGAGAAACGCGGTTTGGACTTTGGGATTAGTTGATAGGTATTCTGTAAAATCCACGTACTGATCTGGGCCTAGGTTCATCGCATTCATGATTGTTATGCACTGCCTCCATTCCACATCATCCGACGTGTGTTGATTTGCTGAGCTTCCACCACCATGGCCCTTACTACGTCCGCGGCTGGATAGGGACTCTGCGATGCTTTGTAAGGCAGTTGTAGCTGCATCCGAATCCACCACACCTTTGCTACGCACTGGTCTCTTCCCAATTCTCCGAGAGGTAGGAGCAATGTTGCAGGCACGTACTTCTGGTCTGCGGCCATCAAGTCCTGCCAAATGAGCAATGTATGCCCTATCGTCAGGGTTATTGATCTCATCTTGTAAGTCCATCTGATCAGTACAAACATCATGCTCGGAGTTGCTTCTCTGCGGACTACGAGCTTCAGTCAAACGAGTCGAACCCGAAGCGACCGCATGACAGCCGGTTGCAGATTCCCTGTGAAACAATTGCGATATCAACGCCCAATTTGGCACAGCCTTGCCAATCAAGTCCTTCGCTTGGGGGTTTCGCTGGACATCGAATAATAAAAATTATCAGCGACCAACAATCCAAAAGTGATATATATTTTGAAGAATTTAGATGGATACCAGTGAAAGGAAAATAAACTCACGGCTAAGAAATCATCTATATATGCTGCCTCGCAATGAACGGCCCCAGTTTCAGAATCCCAACCAAGGCCACTTGCATTTATCAGAACGGAATATAGCTGAAAAATTTTCCTAAGTCGATTTCTCTTTTGCTTGCAACGTTCGCCAGGAACACCTTTACCAAAAATTTCCTCCGCCCACCGGTCCCAATCGGCTGCGGTAGGATGTCGTCCCAGGGCGGTTGTTTGATGGTCCACTAGCCTTAATAACAAAGCTCTCTCATTTTGTCGGGTCCAATTAACGGTTGCCTCATCATCATTCCTCTTCTTTCCCATCTTGCCCATTTTGAGTCAACAGTCCATAGAGCGCGCAATAGCCAATGCATATGACATTTTGCAATGAAAAGAATGTGAAAATCTATTTAGAATACGTGTTGAGATAGAAATGGCTCAAACTGTAATTGCTTCATCCTTTTCACATTAGGAGCATAACTATTGTCGATTGCCACTTAAGACGTCCACAACGATGCTACGATCGATTGGTACACACAAGGACATGTGGAAAACGAAAGTTGCACAATGCCACAATCATGTGCATAGCCAACCGAGAGCACACTAGCATATGAAGCCCATGACAATCCACAATAATAAAGCTTCAACCAATGTGAGGAAGCAGAATTAGTTTCATCATAGCCAGCCCTTTCTCTAGGGTCATAATGTAGTACCAGTGATCTTATCAAGTTTAAATTCTTTTCATTAAAAAAAAACAGACAAGACAAAACGATCAGCAATGTAGGTGTCAATTGTTATAAGAACAAGTGTAAAACAAATTACAAGTACACAGTAATAGGTTCACACGTAACATATCATAGTTCACAGTTGATTGAATACAAATAACAAAAACCAAGGCGTGTTATACACTGCAAATGACGTCTTGCACCACATGGTTTGGTTTGTGGAGAATACAACAACAGATTACAGGAAAAACCGAGAAGAGTTAAAACATTGGTATGAGAAGAGGAAAAACCGAGAGTACAGGAAATGCATGATGCCTTCATATCATCTAATCTGTGAATCAAATTGAAGTACAAATTGCTAAAACTCAATGAATTAGTCATAATGCATATATTATTGGGTTGATTAGTTATTAGCTTACAACAACAACACTAAAACAAAACCACCACCACCACTGCCAACAACAACAACAACAACAACAACAACAACAACAACAACAACAGATTAAAAAAGCAAAGGAAAGCAAATATGTATCACTTTTTTCCAAAGAAGGAGTTCAACAGTTCATTCCATTTGGCTATGATATGCAATTGGTAGCAATTTCGTTCTAAACAACTTCACAAATTATCAATCACAGAAGGTAATAACACATCAGGATATATGTCAACAGAGATAATCTCTCGTCTAAAGGACCTGTTTCAAGCCATTGAAAATGTTGAACCAAAACAACAAGAAAGAACATCAATGGATTAGTTCAACATGGTTTGAACTGATAGATGTACTAGAGAACCGTGAACTACTGCATCAGCCAAAGAACAAAAGCAATTGGAGAAATGAAAGAAATCAGTGGATCATTCTTAGCCGTTCCAACATTCTGAGTAACCGTATTAACTAGGGATGCCGATTATGAAGACGAACCCAAACTCCGGAGAGCTCAAAGAAATAAAAACGAAAAAAAAATAAATCTACATCCAACAAAAACAGAGGAACATACCAACCATAAGTTAACAGAGCATTGCAATATCCCCAAACTCGTATAAAGACAAGATCCAGAAAAAACAAGAACAAGAAAAAGAGGATTTGAGGTCGAATACTTACCGTGTTTGAGGCAACAGATGATTGGGTAGACTCCGGCTGAATATCGGCAACTCGCGAGGACACTGGTCGCCTACTCCGATTCAAACAGCGATAACACCTCAATAATGGTCGGTGGGCCCGATATGGTCTACGGTGGGCAAATCTATATCGACGGAGAAGACGACCGAGTTGAGGGCCGAAGCTCTCACGGTGGGGAACGATGGTCGCCGTTTCGACAGAGAGAGAGTGACAGGGAAGAGAGAGAGACGCAGAGAGAGCTTTTGCAGAAAATGGTGGGTTTCCAACCATACATGCTCAGTTGGGGGATTTATTGCAAATCCCTCAACGGTAAAAAATATTGAAAAATTGCAGAGAATCTCTGCGAAGAGAAGGGAATCACGCGAGTCATGCTCAGAGGCATACCACTGTTCTTCAATAATTGGAGTCCTAAGAAAACAAGGGGGAGCTAAACTCGAGAACTGGAGTGGAGAACCCAAAAAATGATTCAAATACCTCACACACCAAACGAGGACTTTGAGGACTTGTAATACCCGAGTAGGGTTTTGAGTTAAGTGAGTTATAAAAATCATGCTACCAAACAGGCCCTAAATATTTTTTTAAAAAGGACTTTTCTTTTCTTCTTTTTCAATCACTTTCTGCAAAATCTCTCTTACGTACCCTTCTCTCTCTGTCTCCCCATTTCTCTCAACATGCAAATCACATTACTTTGATCACTGTAGATAAAGAATTGGAATTCTCAAAAAAAAAAACTTTGATCAGTACTCCAAATCTTGCACCAAGAGAATCCCAAAAGTGATTCAAAAACTTTGTAAATTTCAGCCACCAAACAAGTTTTTGGATAACTAATGATATTTAGGTTATGTTTTGAGTATTTGAGTCAAATTAATACTCAAATCAGGTGGACTTTGAAAATTTTTTTGTTACTAACAGTATGTTTGAAACAGTAATCTAAACTATTTGTTTGAATTATAAACAATGAAAAAAATTTTATGTTACAGTAAAAAGTTATTATATAAAGCCTTTATATATTATAGTTTTTAAATCTAGACTGATAATTTAAATTACTCTTTTAAATAAGAAACTCTTTGGGATCATGCTCATAAATCTGTCATTTTTTTTCCAACAAACCCTACAGGAATCAAACATAGATTTACTGTTTGATATCGGTCAAATAAGTGACGATCATATTGACTGGCACATATAATATATATATATATATATATTTTTTGTGCAGTTTTGTACTGTCAAAGTAAGTTAAATATAACATGAAAGTAACTAAGATAACATTTATGAAGTGTTGCATGAATATGCCAATAATGTTACAATGTGGAATGAAAAATATTATAAGCACTACCTCGGTACAATTAACTATTTTTATATTTATAATCTTGTTTACTTTATCAACTTATTGAAAAAATTCCATTCCTATCACAATCAACGTATATTTTATCAAATCTTGCGGAAAATAATAATTGAAATGACATAGCACGTGTATAAAGTTTTTAAATTTGATGGACTTAGGAGTGAGTAAAGTTTAAAGCGTGTTTGAAATTCACAATTCAAATTAATTTTACTACAGTATTTTATCTCATAAAATTTAGATTACTATAATATTTTTATTTAAAAAACTATTTCATGTGTTTTTGTCCTGCGAATGCCTAATAGAGCAAAGCTTAGTTTGATGTTGGAAATGGAAATGCAATCACTGTCCCATAAGGCTGCTAAGAAGAAAAGTCAAAGCTCAAGATTGATGTGCTCAAAAAAGATTTTATGCTGGGGAAGGGGTGCTCAAAAGCCAGAAGTTAATCTGGTCGTTATGGGGAAGGTATTTCATCGACATAGTTTTAAAAGTTATGTACAATGGCAGAAATTTTTTTTCATGGTGTGGTAGAAGTAGGACATAAGCTTAGCATTTTTTTTTTGTCCTGTTTTAAACCTCGCCAAATTAATAATGAAATTGATTAACGTGACGTGTCACAATTATCATTTAAAAAGAAGATTATTTGGCCAAAGAACACATAACTTTAACCGACTTTCAACATATTTACCTGGAGTTAATATTTAATTGCAGTAATATTTGGAAGTAAGAGAAAGCTCTATCGTGAGCGCGTTGTTGAAATCTGTCATTTTTCAAAAAATTAATGAGTTTTTTATAAGTTTATATAGTATTTGCTAAACCGATTTAAATTAAAAAATTAAACTAAAAAATTCCAACATTTGCCAAATGAAGGCTCATTTTTAGGATGTTTGGAACACATTTGATCAGTCATCATAAAATGTTCGACTCCTTTTTTTAAGACGTCAAATGTCTCTGGCTTGCTAAATTTTTGTGGAGTATATTATTGCCTGTTAAAAAACCCATAATCAATGCTGCCAATAATAAAAAAACAAAAACGGAAGGCATTATATCATATAGCGACCGACGGACACGATGAACTAACAAGATGATGATCCACTGAATTATTGAATTACGGATATCCACTTAAAAGCCGACATGTCACGAGTGAGACATACATTGTTGGATTTCATGGTAAATGGGGGATTTCCCAAATCTGAGAATATGTATATATATATTGGCCTGAACCTGTGAAAGGCTTAAATTGTGGCTTGTTTGGTCATATAGTGCTGCTCATGTATATTTATACTTGCTGTAAGATTTGATCGTGAAAAAATAGAACATGAAATTTTATTGTAGGAGCCTAGAAGACTACTAGCAATGTCACTGTAATAGTTATGATGAATTATCTTTTTATTTTTTATTTTTTGTAAGTAAAATGTTTTATAGCTTGTTTGACATGTAGGTTCAAAATAGTTTAAGCCAATTCAAATTATAGATGTGGTTTAAATTGGTGTTTGATTGAGTAATAACTGAAACCATTTCAAAGACTCAAAATCCAAACTTTATCTCCCACCATCAAGTTCACATAGTTTAAAAGGGTGTTTGACATTAGTAGTTTAAACCACTTTCTCAGTTACAAACAGTTTAAAGCTCTCACATGCTACAGTAATAATAAAAAAAAGTTGCTACAGTGTAAAACTCTCACATGTTACAGTAAAAACAGTTCTAATCATCCTACCAACACACCCTATAAAGCACTTTCTATAGTAAAAAAATTATTATTATTCTCGTTTTCTTTTCATAAACCAGAGTTTTTCAAACACCTATTATAGTTTTAAATTTGTTGTGACATTATATTCTTGTTTTAAACCTTTTAGATTTCAAAAGCTAGTTTAAAACTATTATTTAAACTACATAAATTAAAACCTACAGTTTAAATCATAAAGTTTTAAACTACCTCATTTTAAACTTTTCTCACCAAACGAGGCCCGCAAACTTTTTGTTAAAATTGAAAAACAATCTAGCAATTGTATTCCCCAAATTGACCGGCCCTACGTCAACGTCAAGGCCGCCATCAACTGTTTTGGACCAGGGGCCCAGAAAGCCCAATTACTCAGCTCCGGGCTCAACAAAAAGCCTAATAACAGAATCCGATTCGCGCTGCTTTTTTCTGCGCTCGCATCAAAGCGCAGAATTACAGACAAGAGGGTGTGGCACTGTGGACTCAGTTTGACTCGGCGGCGAAACGGTAATGGAATCGGAGACTCCGGCGCCGACTGTGACGGAGCGAGAGCAATGGATGGTGGAGAGCGAAGTCTTTCAGATCTACAACTTTTTCGCCAGTGCTGCCCGCGACGTCAAATCCCAGCTGTAAAAACCCGCCACACCTTTCTTCGTTGTCTTGGGGTTTTTGGTTTTCAGAGTTTCGATAGTTCTTTAGGGCCTGATTTGTTTGTCGTTTTTTCTTTCGAAAGGTTGAAGCTTCGTCGCGATAGGCATTTGGAGTACCTTGATCGAGGTCTCAGATATCTTGGTCCCTCATTTTGCGTATTGGATGCCAAGTAATTCTCTCTCTCTCTCTCTCTCTCACACGCACTATATATATATATATATGTATATGATATGCATAGAACTTTCTTCGAAATTGAGCGGAAATTGGGGGTTTGGGATGTCGTTTGTTGAGTATTTTCTGATATTTTTCATGAAAAATGTCGTTTTGTTAGTCGACCTTGGCTGTGCTATTGGATCATCCACTCAATTGCTTTACTAGGGGAGTCTCTCGATGCCCAGATGGAAAGTAACACCATTGATTTCCTACGCCGTTGTCAGGTATGTAAATTTCATTTCATTATGTTGTTTTTCTCTTTTCTTTCTGGATTCTGCTTGTTACATGAAGATAATTGCTCGCTTCTTGCAGAAAAGACTCTGTTTATTGTTCGTTTGATTATTGTACATGTAATGCGATGTTTCCAAGTATTCTTTATTTATATACTTTCGTTTACAATTTTCAAGTTCCAATTTTTTCTGTTCTCTTATGCCTGCAGGACCAGGATGGTGGATATGGTGGTGGACCTGGGCAGGCAAGTAAATGGTTCAAGACTTATTTAAAACCATTCTTGAGACAATGTTCTGTAGGGCATTCAAAGTTATAACTGCTAAAAGTCGTTGTTCCAAACTCAAAATCCATAATCTTCTCTTCCATATCCTGATTCTCTACGAGTTGAAAACAAAATTTAAACGTGTGGTACCGACCATAATTTTTTTTTGTTCCTGTTCTGTAAACTTTTCTACTACTTTGTTGGCATGTATTTTCTGTTTGGAAGGGGGAAAATTACATGGCTACTTTTAACAGATAGCAACATCTACTTAGTTAACATTTTGTCACTATCTTTCTGTTTTTGGTTCTTTTACAGTTGTTAAGAGTCAAATGGCATAACTTTTTTTGTTGGGGTGTTTGTGGAGGATAACGAACTGGAAATTATTTATTTTTTCCCCTTACAATCAGTAATAGAGTTGCTTTTTTGCTCAGATGCCACATCTTGCCACTACATATGCTGCTGTTAATTCACTTATTACTGTGGGTGGTCATGAAGCATTGTCTTCAATCAACAGGTGGTCAGTTTATGCTTCTATTTGTGACACCGTGTTGCCCCAAGAGTTAGCTTTTGGGAACAATTGTGCTTAAGTTGTTCAAATATTTTTCAGAGATAAACTGTACACGTTTCTGAAGCGAATGAAACACCCAAGTGGGGGCTTCAGGTATGACATCACATATGATTGTGTTTTTGTATCTTTTCATTCCAAGCTTCTCTCTCTTTCAATCTTAGTTTAGGTGTCCATGAATAGTCTTGACCTTCAATCTAGGATTTTATGGGATGCAAAATACCAAATGCTACAATTTTTTTTTTCCTGGAAGCTTGGTACACGTGGAATGATAACTGTATTATCACTTGGATGCTTTCATCAGGATGCACGATGGCGGAGAAATTGATGTTCGTGCCTGCTATACTGCTATTTCTGTAAGTCTATGGACGTGTACTTGCTCAAAAGCGCCTATTTGTTCGCTGCTTTTTTGACGATTGCTTCTCAATTAATAAGATTAAATGTTCTGTCTTGAAAAGAGAAACACATTGAGTACACTGCTTACATGCATGTTGTTTTAAATCCATGCAAATTATGATTCTGTTCGTAAATGGTTTTTCTTACAGTAGTCATCAACTGCTCTGTCATTTGTGAATATCTTCTTATTCTGACCAGGTTGCAAGTATTCTGAACATTTTGGATGATGAACTAGTTCAGAATGTTGGAAATTACATCTTAAGGTTGGTCTCAGTTCTCCTTCCATATCAATTGGCCCTGAGACCTTTGGCTTATAATTTGTAATCTTCTCTAGCGTAAATTTCTTAGATGTTGTTAGTGTTCATGTTTCCTTGAGCTATTCGTCACCTGCTCAAGAGACTGTTTATCTCATGCATATTTATTTCAATATTTTCATCCATATTCTATTTTTTAATGTGCCCATATGGATGCATTTGGTGCAATCGATTGTAACTTGTTATTTTGCTTCACAATGTGAATCGTAATTTAGACTTGTTTATAAGTTTTCATCATTACATATTTTCATTTTAAGTGATCTTATAACGTATTTATTTTTTTTCCTTATAAGAAAGCATAATTTAAAGTTAAACCATTCAACAGTTGTCAGACTTTTGAAGGTGGAATTGCTGGGGAACCTGGATCAGAAGCTCATGGTGGGTATGTTTTAACTCGCCTCTTAACTTTTTCTATTTTGCCATTATTTCACTTCATAGAATCTAATAATCTATAAGATTTGATGTGTTATTGACATCTCCTAGTGATATGTCGTAAGTTTACCTGAAGGGAAATCACACGTTCAAATATTTACTGACCTGCAAACATTTCACTTAGAAATGGTGCTCATAAACTTGACAAAATTTGTCCAGGTACACCTTTTGTGGCCTGGCTGCTATGATTCTGATCGATGAGGTTGATCGTTTGGACCTGACCCGTTTGATTGTAAGAGATGCAGTATTCCCTTCATTCTAGGAGTTAATCCACTGCAACTATCTTCAAGACCATATTTTCTGATCTGTTTCAAACAATGTATGCTGTGTTGTAAGGATTGGCTGGTATTTCGACAAGGAAGGGAGGGTGGATTTCAAGGGAGAACCAATAAACTCGTTGATGGTTGCTATTCCTTTTGGCAGGTTTATCTCCGTCTTTTCTGCATTTTTTTGTCGCTATACAACCATAGTTGATTTAATGAAAGGGAAAAGTGAGCAGGGAGGTGATTTTGCTTTATTTCGGAAACTTGGTGCACTTGTTGATGATAAACTGGTGATGCCGGACTCTGGCAGACATCGCAATGTTGATAGCACGTGCACTTCTGCAGTATCTGGTACATCTGAAGGGGAAGAAAGTCTGGAAGGAACTTCGTCCCAAGTTGACAAGACTTGCCATTTTAGACAGGAAGGTAGGCTGATTCAACCAAGCTTAAGACATATAGTGATTCTCGTTTGTTAGATGTTGTGACATTGATCTTTGAATTTCTCATTTCTATTGCAGGACGGAATGCTTCTCCGGTGAATTACAATGATATTGGCTATAACTTTATCAGCAGGCATTCAGAAATGGAGCCTCTTTTTGACAGCCTTGCGCTGCAGCAATACATACTTCTATGCTCACAGGTTTGCATTTTCTAGTGTTACCCCACTTCCACATAGCAACTACTTATTCTTGATGTCTGGTTTGGAAACTATGTTGGACAGACTTCTGCCATTATAAGATTAACCTTTTACAGGTCAAAGCCAAACAATGTTTTGAGTTATCTTATTAGTGTGCAATATTTTCATACCCTTTACGCCTCGTTTACTTCAGTCAATGCAGGTACAAGACGGTGGGCTTAGAGACAAACCTGGGAAATCAAGGGACTATTATCACACTTGTTATTGTCTAAGCGGTCTCTCTGTGTGTCAGTATTACCAGACGGAGGATGATGAGACAGCCCCCATGCGCAGCGCGGTATTGGGTCCCTATTCCAATCTGTTGGAATCCATTCATCCCCTTTTTAATGTTGTCTTAAAACAATACCACGAGGCACACGATTTCTTTAGAAGCCATTGAACAGTATTTATTCTCCCTTTTAAGTTAGGTTTGTATCATGGCTTTACTACTTAGAAGTTGAGTTGTACGATGCAAGGCAATAAATGATGAAACTTTTCTCCTCCTTTTCTTGGAGAAGACTAGAATGTGATGAGGAATGTAAAAATGGTCTGTATTTCACATGGGATTTTGCCTTATTTTTGCTAATATGATTACTTGGGTGGACCTTTGATATTGACTGGTACAAGTAATTAATTGCCTTTTCAACCAAGCAATGTTTATCCACCGCCCATAGCCTTTGACACCCAAACACTGATCGTCAAGTGCGAGAGTGACGTCGTTTTTTGTGGTCCCCATTGACCGACCGCTGTATTATAAATCCATGATTGAGTCATTTTGTACACTTTTTTCCTTGAAAATCATGCATTTTGGAACCTTTTTTTTTTTTTTTTCCCTATTTTCCCCTAAAAACATATGTGCGGCATGCGTGTATGCAGAATAATGGCCGGTGGCATTTACCCTTTTTTTATAGAATATTTTTCTCGATGAAACCCCTACGGTTGGAGTATATTTTGAAGCAGTTCGATTTTATTAAATTCATTTTTTTTTATAGCTGCAGTTATTTTTTTGTTCCCACTAGATTTTCTATTTTATAAGTAGAAATTTTGGTATTGGAGACGGGTGAGATGACAATCCACAGAAAAATGGCCTATCTTGACTAGTATTCCGAAGACAACAAACGACACTACACTTTCAGTCTTTCCAAGACGAACCAAAAAAAGAAAAGAAAAAACTCTTTAGCTTCTCATTAACCTTCTTCGTCTCCGCTTCACTCTATTTTCCATCCATACAAACAAACGAAGAGAGTCCAGAGATGACTGTAAACACAGAAGAAGAAGAGAGAGAAGTGAAGATAGATGGAGAATCTCAAGAAGATGTTGTTCAACGACAAGAACAAGAAAAGCAACAAACGACAACAATCCCAGACTCGCCACCCCCAACGTTCTCCCTCTCCCCAGAGTCCAACCGCTCCTACATGACCCCTTCTCCGGCTACGGACTTCGCCGCCTACTACGACCAAACCCACGACGGCTCCGTCGCCGGCGACAGCTTCTCATGGGCCGAAAACAACTACAACACATGGGTCGACAAGTCTCCATCGTCACTCGCCCAGCCCAACAGGGCCTTCCCGGCCGAGCCCTTGGTGGTGACGAAGACTCCGGATTCCGAAGCCCAAGACGGCGTCGTCGACCCCGTGGAAAACCAAGAAAGCGGCGACGGAGGAGGAGGAGGTCTTGGGAGCTTCAACCGGAGAAAGCTGCAACCGGACTTGCCGAAGAGAAAGAGGAAGATTAGAAAGCACGGCGTATTGAAGAGGTTTCTGTTGGGTTTTCGGGTTTTCGGATTTGCTTTCTGCATGATCTCCTTCTCTGTCATGGCGGCTAATAGGGACCAGGGTTGGGCTCTCGATTCCTTCTATCGGTACAAGGAATTCAGGTTTGTCAGAAAGCTCAGTTATTACTGTACTATCACTCGGCTGGAAAAATAAAAAAAAAACTTTTTTTTAGCAGTTTTCGAAATTTATATAATATTTAAAGAAATATTATAACAAAATTGGGTTCGAACGATGAACAAACCCACGTTCAACGCTTAAAAAAATTGAAATTTTGGGTTTTAGTACTATTAGTCTAAGATTTTCTGGGTTTTTTTTTTTCCTTTATTTATGTTATTTAAGTGAAATTGCTTCGCAGGTACTGCTTTGGAGTGAATATCGCGGGGTTTGCATACTCAGGGTTCCAAGTGTTTGATCTGATTTTTTTTCTCACCACAGGGAGACACATTATCCACCACCAGATCCGATATTACTTTGATTTCTTCATGGATCAGGCAAGTCATATTATTTGTGTTCAAGAAATAAATTAAACAAGAAATGATCTTTCTCTCTCTCTCTCTTTTTTTAATAATTTAAATTTATTATTGTACCCAACTGTGGCCATTTGCTTTTGTCCACATTCCCCACCCTTTGTTCTGATCTTGGCCATTATAAACTGTTAGTTGTCTTTATGATGATCTTGTGATGGGGACCACTCATTAATGTATTGTCTTTCAAAGAAATAAATCTGTAGGGTTCTCTATAATTTTGAGTGCAACTATCGAAATTTTATTGCTTACGTAATTTCTTATACATAATATCTTGGACCATTTACGTCTTTGACTTTTTGGACGATTTTTTTTTTACCCTTTTTTTCTTGGATCATATTTCCTTTCATTGTTTGGAGAATTTTGTTCCTTTGCGTGGAAAATTTCACATTTTATTGTCTGAAAAAAAAAAAGATTCCATTTTTGCTCTAGCTAATTTGTGTTCTCTCTATTGAGGATTGGAACTGCTATCTGATAAAGCCAACAGAACTTTTTCAGAAAGTGTGATTCCAAAAGCCAAAGAACGCTATCCTTTCCCTTTTGTTATATATTCTTTAAAATAAGCTTAAGCAATATGCAACTTTAGAACGTTTTTAGAACAAAAAGTTATGTTCAATAGTACTTAGATGCTACGCATAAAAGATGCCTTCTTTTTTCATTTTATGGTTTTGGTTGGCCTTACGTTGTATGGTATATTCTTTAAAAAAAAAAAAAAAAAAAACCTCTATTTTTAGCTGCCAGTGTTAAATGAAATTTTGCTACAGATTGATATTTGATGTTTGGTAAAGGCTGTTTTGAACTTCACGATGAATGAATATGCACAGAAAATTTATACTCAACACACTAACTGTAGTCCTGGTTTTGAATTGCAGATACTTTCTTATCTTCTGATGTCGGCATCTTCATCGGCTGCAACTCGAGTCGATGACTGGCAGGCCAATTGGGGGAAAGACAAGTTCCCGGATATGGCCCGCGCATCGGTGGGATTGTCTTTTGCGGCATTTGTTGCTCTTGCTTGGAGCTCTATTATCTCTGGCTACATCCTATGTACTTCAAAAGCTTCGTAGTAGACTAGTTACGCCGGCCTGTGTTACCTCTTACAACAACTGTACCGATTTATCTTGAAGATATCTAGAAAGAAAAAACAACATAATATGTCCCTTTTTTTTTTTTGTTTATCCTTTACTGAGCTATGATAAATTCTTTAGAAGTGGTTCTACTCAATAAACGCTTTGATGTATAGATATCAGTTTGTGTTACTTGTGGATCACGGCTAGTTCCTGTTGAACATCAAATTTTTAATCTTATATTTGCTAAGAAGTTTTGTATCCTCTTTTTTCGTCTCTCTCTCTCTCTCTCTCTCTAAGTCTTGTTTCTTTCTTTGTTCAAATGATGCCAAAATGCTAAAAAAAATGATAATAAAAGTATAAAACATACAGAGAAACACACGCGGACACACGCACAACCAACACACCTCAACTTGTATGGTTTAGTTTAGTTTGAGAGGATCATTGCTTTCATGATTTTCGTGAACACTCCTATGTCCGCCGTTCAATCATCACATTCTACATTATACACGTAGAAGTTGGTACATAGTTTGTCCTTTTTTCTGTAACATGCCCATTTGAGAGTCCGTTAAATTGTTTGAAAAGATTCAACTGCTTGATTGTGAAGATTATAGAGCTTCAAAGAATATACGTGTAGCATATGACATGTACACACAAATTTTGGAGAAATGTTGGTGCTCGAGAGACCAGCAGCCAATTGGTCCCAAACCACGGAAATATTATAATCCAAAATGATCACCATTGGCATATATACTCCAAAATGAAGAAGAACAAAATACAGAGCATTGTTTATTCCAAAATTACATCAACGCGGTGAAGACATTCATTTCAACATACCGAAGTCACAAGCAAAATAGCCTTATACTAAGACTTCTGAAAACATACAAAAAACTGAAACTTTTCAACACAGGAAATACAGAGTTTACAAGTACTATAAGTCACCAAATCTAATTGCTTGCAGCTCAAGCGATGGGATAAACCACAACCTTCCCAGTAGCTCTGGAGGTCTCGAGATAGGAAAACGCCTCAACAACGTTACCAAATGGGAATTGGCCTTTTGGGTCAACAACTGGCTTCACCTTCCCACTCTCCAAATAAGGGTTCAGCTTCTCCAAAATGGAACCAGTTGAATTGAGAGCAAATGTAAATGCTGGTGGAGTTATCGGACCAACTGCTATTGTCACAACCTTTCCACCATCTTTCACGGCCTTCACCGCCCTCTCAGATTGCCCTGAGTTTGTTATGCAAACATATAATCAACAAGAACCATCATATGCACATATTGCAGCATAACTTGATCAATCAACTATTAAAAAACTAAAGGTCAAGTATATGTCAAAACGCACCAACTGCATCATATATCACATCAAATTTCTCCTCAAGGTCTTCGAAATTCTCCTTTGTGTAATCAATAGCCAAATCAGCACCCAAGCTCCTCAGCAACTCCAATTTTCCTGCGCTTGCAGTAGCCGCCACCTTGGATGCCCCAAAAACGTGTTTTGATAGCTGCGTTGGTTTGACAAAGGTCATAACCGATCATGGTAAAGTGTGCAAATAAGTAAAAAGACATATTTGTATGTACCTGGATAACCTGAGTTCCGACACCACCTGCACCTCCTAGAACAAGAAGAGATTTCCCATCGGAAAGTTGAGCTCGTTCCAGGCCTTCATAGGCAGTCTCAATAACCACAGGAAGGCTAGCAGCTTCAACAAAACTCAGGCTCTTCGGTTTCAGAGCTAATACTCTCTCTTCTGCAGCAGTGTATTCCGCTAAAGTGCCAAACTGTTTTGGGTCCAGCCCACTCTCGTTGATGTCCCCATAAACCTCATCGCCCACCTTCAACTTTTTCACTTGGCTTCCCACCTTCACCACCACACCAGCAACATCAAACCCCGGAACAGTCTGCAGATAAAATCACATAAAAAATTATTTATGAAAATTATGCATGTATTATAAGGAGATATAAAAAATCTGGCAATAAGACAGAAAAATGACAATGGAGGTTATTCATTAAAAAAAGGGGGAATAACTAAGAGAGAGGCTCACAGGAAAAGGAGAGTCGATGCCAATGGCTGCAATCAATCCATTGATTCTCTTACAATCAATTGGATTAAGAGAAGCAGCTTTGACCTTGATCAGCACCTGGTCTTCCTTTATTTGAGGAACAGGCACACTTGTACCAAATTTCAACACTTCAACAGATTTCCCATATTCCGTGTAGGTCCAAGCCTTATTTACAGAAGGTATCTGATCACTTGTGGCAGCTGCAGCCATTGGAAGTGTTGGAGAAAAGATGAGATGTGTTTCTATGATGATCAAGGGCTTCTGGTAGAGCTTTAGTCTAATTTATACATTTCTTAATCGTTGGTAGAAGGTGACATGGGAAAGCTAGTGTAAATATGATATGTCTCTGAACTTTCAAGCGTGGACTAATATTTTTGCATCTAGACAACATCAACCCAGGTGAAAAACCGGTATTAACTAGGTGTGAGCCCATCTGAGAAATCCTTAATTTAGTCGTGAAAAGGAAAGATATAGAAAGTATTGCTAATAAAAAATCCTTTATGGCCCCCTCATACGACTACTTCAAAACCAGGAGTTTAAGTAGAACTTTAGTCTAATTTTCTTGTTATTTGGTGTTGATTAATCGTTGGTAAGAGGTGACGTTGGAAAGCTAGACATGTTACATCTCTGTGGACTTTCAAAATCTAAACTCGCATTTGTACATCTAGTCACACTTTCTGGGTTCATTTCTAGACAGAATCAACTTAGGCAAAAAACCAGCATCAATGTGGTTGCAGGCAACCTAGCAGTAAAACCATACCCGATTCTACCACAAGGTGAAGAGTTTGAATCCTCCAACCTCAAGAACTCGGTGCAAAGCCCATGCACGAAATCCTTGATTTAGTTCCTGAAAGAGAATGGAAGAAGAAAACAATCCTGATAATTGCATCCTTAATGGTGCTTTCACACAATTTTCCAAAACCAACCAAATCCAGAACTGATTATTTCTTTGGTACATAACCTTCTAGCTGTCAAATACAATATTCTAGTGCTGAAGTTTGAAGCAAAGAGCAAATGAACTCGCACAAAACTCAAACTTTATATATTCAACATAGCGACAATGGTGAGAAGTCTGTTGATATTTTTGTCCCCATTTATATTGAACATAGTGTATTGTTCCTAATACTACACATTTGGGGTTCCTGTAATCATGCTTCTGAAAGTGAGAAGATGAATTTCAGGCATTATATGAACTGATGTTCTTTAGATTGGTTCGTGTACTTAGCATAACTTACACAAATCGCCTTTGTTGTCCTTAAAATTGTTGGTATTGTTCTGATGGTAAGACTGGAAAATTATGTTCTAATTGTAGTTTACTAGTGGTTCTTGACATCTTGTTTCTGATTCAATTGATGAAACGAGACTATCAAGTTTTTTTTTTTTTAATTAATTAAGAGTCAAGTAAAAGTGTTTATTGCAATAACTTTACTTTTAAAATGGTATTTGTTATTGCAAAAAAGTAATTGGATCTCGAAGTTTAATCTGTTTTGAATCTCAAAGTTTTAATTTAAATCAACTTCATATGCGCTGAATGATAAGTAGCCCACCATTCTATATTGTTAAGAAAGGAGACAAATCTCAAATTGTGACTGTTTACAACCTTTAAACAAAATAATTAAAATGGTAGTACTTAACTAGTTTAGTTTATTTGACATTTTTGAATGAAATTAGATAAAAGAAGGAAGGGCTTATGGCTATAAATACCAGTCATTTTATTCATTCTTATCATTCCACCCTTGAGAGAAAACAATAAGCTTTACGTAGAAAGCTTGAGAGAAAATTGAGAGCAATTTTCTTAAGTGTAATTGGGTTATTGGCTTGTGAGTTTGCGAGGTTTTAAGTATTCTAAACAGTTATATATTTCTCCCTTAGTAAAAGATATGTGGCAGCTCGTGGATGTAGGCTAAATTGAGTGAACCACGTTAAATATTATGTGTTCTCTTTTACTTTATTTCACTCCATTAATCCAGTTGCTCGAGGAATTTGTTTCTTAATTCACAACAACTGGTACTAGAGCTTTGGTAGTGGTGACAAAGTTTATTTTGTCAATTTTCTATGAAGTTACTATTCCTATGAATAGTAAAACTTGTTAATAGTAAAATGTTGTCAACTGTACTAGCTTGTCGACAACATTATTCTAATTGACGGTGGCTCGCAGAAATACTTAACAAACGATCCAAAGAAACTGGATTTGAGTGGGAGCAATGGCCGTAGATGAAGGGAAGATTAAAATTAATAAATTCGATAGTGCAGACTTTGGATTTTGGAAAATGCAGACTAAAGATTATCTGTACCAGAAAAAGTTATATCAGCCTCTCTCAGACATGAAACCACAAGATATGAAGGATGATGAATGGGCTCTCATCGACAAATAAGCGCTAGGTGTAATTTGACTGACATTATCCCGCAATGTTGCTTTTAACATAGCAAAGGAGAAGACCACAGTAGGTCTTATGGTGATGCTTTCAAGTATGTACGAGAAGCCGTCAGCGACAAATAAAGTTCACTTAATGAAAGAAGTTGTTCAACTTGCGAATGTCGGAAGGTGCGTCTGTTGCTGATCATATCAATGAACTCAATTCTATCATAACCCAATTGAGTTCTGTTGAAATTGAATTCAATTACGAAATTCAAGCATTGATTCTCTTTTCCTCATTACTGGAAAGCTGGAATGCCATGTTGACGGCAGTTAGTAACTCTTTTGGGAATACAAAATTACAATTTAGTAATATTCGTGACTTAGCCTTAAGTGGAGAAATCTATCGAAGAGAATCGGGTGCTGAAGCATCAACGTCTTCTGCTCTGCACACGAAATCAAAAGGGAGAACTTTTATAAGAAACTCTAATGATCTAGAAGAACAGAAGCTAGCTATTGAAATTGCAATAGGAAGGGTCATCTTAAAGAGGACTGTCGAGCATCAAAGAAGAATAATGTTGCAAAGAATTCAGCCACCGTAACTGAAGATGGCTGTGATGGTCTAATTTTAAGTGTTAACAGTCCAATTGAATCTTGGATTTTGGATTCAGCAGCATCTTTTCACTCCACCCCATGTCGAGAAATCATGGAGAATTATGTTAGCGGTGATTGATAACTCTAGTTTAGAGAGTTATTTGGCCACTTTTAGTTAGCGAATATTACTATGTTCTTGAGAAAAATTACATGAAACATCCAACTTTTTCATGAAAGTATGCTTTTATTGATGTAGGTTTAAGAAAGAAAGAAAAGAAAACAAAAGGGAGCACGAGCACAAGAAATTGGAAAAAAATAACAAATCAAGCACGAACTTGGACCTTGTTGGCAGAGCAGAAGCGCCGCGGCGCTCAAGGTGGTCTGGAGTTGATGGCATTTGGCAGGGACTCAGCGTCGCGGCGCTGGGAAAGGAGCGCCGCGGCGCTATGGCAGAAAAGAAGAAAAAAAAGAAAAGAAAAGAAGTGCTGCAGCGCTTGGACGTGAAACAAGGGCCGCAGCGTCGAGGGTGATTCTGAACTATGATTTTTGGACGTGAAACAAGGGTTTTGTTAACTTAAGAGTAGTATAAATAGACAACGATATAATAGTCTCAGGAGCTAGGTTTTTTCTTATTTTTTAGAGCATTGTTTATTTTTCTTAGGAGCCGTCAAGCAATCCGGAGTAAGAAGTGAGAGATTGGTGACAGAATTTCTTGCTCTCTTAACTCTTAATGTTTGATTCAATTAAATTTTTAGTTTCTTTTTTCTTTTTTAATTATGTTCTAATTTTCTTAGTTAAGGCTATGATGTAGCCTAATCATGACGATGCGAATTTCATATTTATGCACCATAATTGATTTCATTCATGTGAGTTATTTGTTATTATGTTTAATGCTTTTGAATGATTAGCTACCATTTAAATGATCTGATGTGCATGTTCAAAACTGAGAAGGGAGAATTATGCAAATGCTTCATCTAACATATAACCATGAATTAAATATGGATAAAGATATACCATATTATTTGTGTGGCTTTATCGGGAAAGTTCATAAATCCTAATGCATTCCGATTTATTTAAATTCACATAGAGATATAGTGAGTTAATAAATTGAGTAGATTTGCTATACCTAGAGATAGGATAGTAAATAATTTAAGAATTTTCGTCATCACATGTGTATTGTTAATTGGGTTGCATAATTTTATGAAATTCATATCTAGTGATTATGGTGAAATCAAATGCCTTAACGCCTTGTCTTATTGAAGTATCTCTTGAAATTAATTGTAATTTTTATTCTTAATTTAGTACTTTAGTTCAGTAGTTTATTCAATTACAACTTCATATGATTAGCTAGATAAACCTTAGAGTCAATCCAACTTTAGTACTTAATTAGATTATTATACAACAGTCACTGTGAGACGATACTCTTACTCACTATTGTATTACTTGATCGATAACGTGCACTTGCATTAGTGAATTTTACCGAACAAGTTTTTGGCGCTGTTGCCAGGGACTACTTGTTTAATACTAATTAATATTAATACCGGATAACTCTTGATTTAATCTAGTTTCTTTTATTTTGTTCATTTTTAGGAGTGCGTTGGTGTATGAGAAGAACTAAACAAGGGGAACTTGTTAAGTTTGATCCAGAAATCGAGCGTACTTTCAAAAGACTGTTAAGAGAACAGAGAAATCGCATTAAGAAAATGACGGATGCAGGTGAAGCTGAAAACCCTCACCGACTTTTGAGAGATTATGCAGCACCAACTGTTCAAGGTGCCATTTTAAGCATTAAGAGGCCGGCGATTCAAGTGAACAACTTTGAGATCAAGCCATCTCTCATCCAAATGATTCAACAATCGGTGCAATTTAGTGGGCTACATTGTGATGATCCAAACGCCCATATTGATGCATTTCTCGAAATCTGTGACACTATTAAATTTAATGGAGTGTCAGATAATGCAGTTAGACTGAGATTGTTCCCATTCTCGCTGAGGGATAAAGCCAAGAATTGGCTCACATCTCTTCCTGCAGGATCAATCACCACCTGAGATACTATAGCCCAAAAATTCCTTGGTAAATTTTTCCCTCCAGCAAAATCTGCAAAAATGCGTAACGATATTACTAATTTCTTGCAGATGGACAATGAGTCGCTATACGAGGCATGGGAAAGATTCAAGGAGCTGCTAAGGAGGTGCCTACATCATGGATTACCAATCTGGATGCAGGTACAAACTTTTTACAATGGGTCTAGTGCAAGTATCCAAGCTACCATTGATGCAGCTGCAGTTGGGACACTAAATAATAAAACACCTGAGGAGGCTTTTGATCTAATAGAAGAGATGGCATCAAACAACTATCAGTGGCCTACTGAAAGCCTACAAACTAGGAAAACTGCAGGAGTTCATGAAGTGGATGCATTATCAGCACTCACAGCTTAGTTTGAAGCACTTAACAGAAAGATAGACCATATGAGTGTTTCAGCTATGAAAATTCAGAATGCAATATGTGAATTTTGTGGCGGAGGACATGCCAGCAACGAATGCCAGGTAGGTAACAATTTTGCTCAACCTTCTGAAAATGCTAATTTTGTTGGAAATTTTAACAGGTCACAAAATAATCCTTATTCTAACACTTACAACCCGGGGTGGCGAAATCATCTGAATTTTTCATGGGGCAATCAAAATGCGATCAGACCACCACCAGGATTCAAGCAACAGGAGGAGAAAAAGCCGAATCTGGAAGATATTGTTGCTAAGCTGGCGACTTCCACTCAAGATTTCATGAAGAGTACAGATGCAAGACTCTAGAATCAAGAGTCATCCATTAGAAATCTGGAAATGCAAATAGGACAAATGACTAATATGATCTCAGGTAGACTGCAGGGTTCTTTGCCAAGCAACACAGAAAAGAATCCTATTGAGAACGTAAAGGCAATAACTTTGAGAAGTGGTAAACAATTGGGACAAGAAGATGCTAAACAGGAGGTCAGTATTGAACAAGAAGAAGAGAGTAATGAGCAATCCAAAGAGACACGCAAGAGCAAGCTTTTTCCAGATGATCCAAAGCCCTATGTGCCTCCCATTCCATTCCCTCAAAGACTCCAACACCACAAATTAGATAAGCAATTTTCTAAATTTCTTGAGGTGTTTAAAAAATTGCATATTAACATTCCTTTTGCAGATGTCTTAGCCCAGATGCCTAGCTATGCAAAATTCTTGAAGGAGATTTTGGCCAACAAAAGGAAGTTGGAGGATTATGAAACAGTGAAAT
Source organism: Artocarpus heterophyllus (assembly GCA_025403435.1). Lineage (NCBI taxonomy): Eukaryota > Viridiplantae > Streptophyta > Magnoliopsida > Rosales > Moraceae > Artocarpus > Artocarpus heterophyllus. The sequence goes on along the minus strand of CM046347.1, from coordinate 5,599,570 downwards.
TGAATGAGGAATGTTCAGCGATTTTGCAGAATAAGTTGCCGCCTAAACTAAAAGATCCAGGGAGTTTTACCATTCCTTGTACTATTGGTGACTCTTATTTTGAAAAAGCATTATGTGATTTAGGTGCTAGTATCAATTTAATGCCTTTTTCTGTCTTTAAGAAATTAGGTTTGGGAGAGGTTAAAGCAACCACAATGTCACTTCAACTTACAGACCGAACAATTAAGCACCCAAGAGGTATTGTGGAGGATGTACTAGTAAAGGTTGACAAGTTTATTTTTCCTGCAGATTTCATTGTTCTAGAAATGGAGGAAGATCATGAGGTTCCGCTCATTTTAGGCCGTCCTTTTCTAGCAACTGGAAGAACCTTGATAGATGTGCAACAAGGAAAATTAATTCTCAGGGTTCAAGATGATCATGTCACCTTTAATGTGTTTGAAGCAATGAAATATCCCTCAACTGATGATTCTTGCTTTAGAATTGACACTATTGATAAGCTGGTATCTAAGGTTTTTCAGGAAGATGCTTTCAAGGATCCGCTTGAAGCTTGTCTAACCCAATCTACTGGTGCGGATGTTGAGAATGAGGAAATAAGGGAATATGTAGACTTTATGGAGGCAAATCCACCAATTTCGAGGCATAAGGCATTGCAACTTGTAGAAGTAGGACAGTCCATCACAAGGCCTAAGCCGTCAATTGAAAAGCCTCCCATTCTTGAGCTTAAACCCTTACCTTCTCATTTAAAATATGTATATTTAGATGGCAAATCCTCACTACCTGTAATTATTTCTTCTTCTTTGACAGATATTATGGAGGAAAAACTGCTTAGGGTGTTAAGAGAGCACAAAGGCGCAATTGGATGGAAGATTGCAGACATCAAGGGAATAAGCCCCTCCATTTGCATGCACAAAATTCTTATGGAGGAGAAATACAAGCCCACCATTCAACCCTAAAGGTGTTTGAATCCAAAAATGCAAGAAGTGGTGAAAGCTGAGGTTATCAAACTATTGGACGCTGGGATCATCTATCCAATATCTGATAGTTCATGGGTAAGTCCTGTGCAAGTTGTGCCGAAGAAAGGAGGTATGACTGTTCAAAAGAATAATAATAATGAGTTAATTCCAACTAGAACAGTTATTGGGTGGCGTTTTTGTATGGACTATAGGAAATTAAATGACGCCACTAGAAAAGATCATTTTCCTCTACCATTTATTGACTAAATGTTGGAAAGACTTGTAGGACATGAATTTTATTGTTTTCTCGATGGATATTCAGGGTATAATCAGATCCCTATTGCACCCGATGATCAAGAAAAGACCACGTTCACTTGTCCTTATGGCACTTTTGCATATAGAAGGATGCCCTTTGGTCTTTGTAATGCGCCGATAACTTTTCAGCGTTGTATGATGGCCATTTTTTTTGATATGGTTGAGAAATTCATTGAAATTTTCATGGATGACTTTTTTGTTTTTGGCACATCATTCAATTTATGCTTACATAATTTGGCATTGGTGTTACAAAGATGTGAGGAAACTAACCTTGTTTTGAATTGGGAAAAGTGTCATTTTATGGTGCAGGAAGGGATTGTGCTTGGACATAAAATCTCGAAAGACGGTATAGAAGTTGATAGAGCCAAAGTGGAGGTTATGTAAAACATTTTAGAAATGTTTTATGAAAAATGTTTTTAGAAACGTTTATGACAAAGGTTATAAGAGAAAGGTTTTTATGAGAAAAGTTTTTAAAACATGTTTAAATGATTTGTAAGATTTTGTTTGAACTTACTGAGCGAAAGCTCATTAAAAGTTTCTTCATGCTATAGGTAGTTTTACGGGCGACCAGTAGGACCCGTTAGAAGAGCTAGGTGCTGCGGAGGACAGATATGAATATTTAGGTATAGATACCACCATAGTAAGTTTTCGCTGTATAAAGAAAATGTTTTCCTACTATTTGATACAATGTTTTCAAAGTTCAAAATTTAGTCAGAGTTTTGATAAAGTCAAAGTATTAAGAAATGTTTTTAAAGTTTTAAGATACAGTTTATGAACTGTTTTATATAATTATAAAGTGAAGTTTTAAGCTATGATTCAGTAAATGTTTCTTAATAAGTTTTAAGAAATGGTTTGAAATGGTTTTAAAGGCAAGTGTTGAACGGGGTCTCAACTTGAATGGCGACAGAGGTCGTAACAATTTTTAAGTACGATTTTCAAGGATGTTAGAAAAAAATTTATTTCAATATTTTCTTACTAAGTAAGTAAGATTAATGTTTAAGAACATTGTTTAAGAAAGTTAAGTGACTACACGAAAAGGCTGGGTCCTCACACAAGAAGACAATGTCTTATACAATGATAGTCAAAGTGCAATACACTTGGCGAAGAATCCGTCTTTCCATTTCAGAATGAAGCACATACAGGTGCGATACCATTTTATTTGGTCACTTTTGGAAAATGAGATTTTGAAACTTGAAAAGATTAGTGGAACTCAAAATCCTACCGATATGTTGACAAAGACAGTAACCATTGAAAAGCTAAAGCTGTGTTTAACGTCAGTTAGTCTGCAAGCGTAAGAAAAAGAGGAAGTGCCGTTACATATGATCAAGGTGTGAAGGTAGTTTGAAATCAGTCTTCAAATGAGAGATTGTTGAATGGTAAGCAAGCCCACCATTGTAGATTGTTAAGAAATGAGACAAGTCTCAAATTATGGCTGCCTACAACCTTTGAACAAAGTGGTAAAAAATGGTGGTATCAAAGTTGCCTAATTTATTCGACATTTTGAGTAAAATTAGATAAACGGAGGAAAGCCTTATGGCTATAAATACAAGCCATTCTATTTATTCCTATTATCTCATCCTTGAGAGAAAACAATAAGCTTTACATAAAAGTTTGAAAGAAAATTGAAAACGATTTTCTTGGATATAATTGGGTTATGGACTTGTAAGGTTTTGAGTGTTATAAACACTTGCATATTTCTCCTTTGGTAAAAGATCTATAGCAACCCGTAAACGTAGCCTAAATTAGGTGAACCGCGCTAAATATTATGTGTTCTCTTTCACTTTATTTTGCTTTATTAATCTGGTTGCTGGGTGAATGAATTTGTTTCTTAATTCTTAACAATATGATACAATATTGTGACTAATTATGTAATACAAAATTGTAGGCTGAAACATGAACTCATTTTCCTAGAACAAAAAAAAAAAAAAAGGAAGATTTTGATGAAAGGGCCAAAAAAAATTTCTAATTGCGTAAATGGCCTCTTTTTTTTGAAACCAAAAAACACGTTTTTCTATGCAGGTAAACTGTCTCAGTTTTTTTCAAAAAAATAAGAAAAATGACTGTAGCAGGATAAGGAACCTCAACATGATGAAAAAAAACTGAAACCGTTTTGATGTCTAAAAAGCCTTTTTTTTGTGCCAAAAACTGTCCAAAAAAATTTGGACCATTTATCCAAAAAAAATTTCCCATAAGGCCATTTTTAAAAATCCCTCAACAAGGAACTTAAAAACTTGTTACTTTGGCCCTGTTTGTTTTTATTTTCAAAATTTTTGAAAGCGTTTTCACATGCTTTTCGAGGCAAAGTTTTTAAAAACACTCTCAACACAATTCTAAAAAAATTCTCATTTTTTAAAACAAAAACATTTTCATCTATTTTGAAAACAATACTAAACGGCTCTTTTGTCTCAATTTTTTATGAAAAAAAGTATCATTTTTTAAAATAAACTAGAAAACACTGAATTTTTTGAAGTATAATTTCTCGTTATGCAGGGAAAAAAGAACTGGTCAAGTAACTCCCAAACAGAATGAAGAAGAACCAAATAGAGAGCACTACTTTATCCAAAATCTCAACTTTGAACACTTAAAGAAAATACATTTCAACATACGGAGATAGCAAGGAAAATAACCTTATACTACTAGATACTACTAAAACCATGTTAAGTCCCTAAACTTTTTAAAAAGCGAGGAAAAGCAAGGAGTTTACAAGCATATTTATTAGTCATCAAATTTGGTTGCTTTCAACTTATGGGATGGGACACACCACAACTTTTCCAGTAGCTCTGGAGGTCTCGAGATAAGAAAACGCCTCGACGTTCTTCAGAAATGGAATTGGCCTTTGGGGTCAATAACTGGCTTCACCTTCCCACTCTCCAAATAAGGCTTCAGCCTTCTCCAAAATGGAACCAGTTGAATTGAGAACAAAAGTAAACGCTGGTGGAGTTATAGGACCAACTACTATTGTCACAACCTTACCACCATCTTTCACGGCCTTCACCGCCCTCTCAGATTGCCCTGAGTTTGTTATGCAAACATATAATCAACAAGAGCCATCATATGCACATATTGCAGCATAACGTGATCAATCAACTATCAAAAAGCTAAAGGTCAAGTACATGTCAAAACGCACCAACTGCATCATACCACATCAAATTTCTCCTCAAGGTCTTTGTGTAATCAATAGCCAAATCAGCACCCAAGCTCCTCAGCAACTCCAATTTTCCTGCACTTGCAGTGGGCGCCACTTTGGATGCCCCAAAAACGTGTTTCGCTAGCTGCGTTGGTTTGACAAAGGTCATAACTGATCATGGTAAAGTGTGCAATGAGTAAAAAGATATATTTGCATGTACCTGGATAACCTGAGTTCCGACACCACCAGCACCGTCCTAGAACAAGAAGAGATTTCCCATCGGAAAGTTGAGCTTGTTCCAGGCCTTCATAGGCAGTCCCAATAGCCATTGGAAGGCTAGCAGCTTCAACAAAGCTCAGATTCTTTGGTTTACGAGCTAATACTCTCTCTTCTGCAGCGGTGTATTCTGCCAAAGTGCCAAACTGTTTTGGGTTTTCTAGTCCATTCTGATTGATGTCCCCATAAACCTCATCACCCACCTTCAAATTTGCACTTGCCTTCCCACCTTTACTACCACACCAGAGACATCATATCCCGGAACGGTCTGTAAATAAATTGAAATAAAAAAAAAGGTTATGAACATTCACTGCCATTAAGATGAAAAAAACAACCATGTGGTATAACTGTATAAGATATAAAATTCATGCATGTATTATACGTAGATATCAAAATCTGGCAATAAAATAAAAGCAAGGACAAAGATTTCATGAAAAAAAGGGAAGAACAAAGAGAGGGCTCACAGGAAAAGGAGAGTCAGCGGCTTTGATAAATCTGTTGATTCTCTTGAAATCAAGAGGATTAAGAGAAGCAGCTTTGACCTTGATCAGCACCTGGTCTTCCTTTAGTTGAGGAACAGGCACACTGGTATCCAATTTCAACACTTCAACAGAATTCCCATACTCTGAGTAGGTCCAAGCCTTTGACAGAAGGTATCTGATCACTTGTGGTAGCCGCAGCCGTTGAAAGTGTTGGAGAAAAAATGAGATGTGTTTCTATGATGATCAAGGGCTTCTGGTAGAGCTTTAGTCTAATTATATATTTTTTAATCGTTGGTGGAAGGATGACATGGGAACGCTAGTGTACATATTATATGTCTCTGAACTTTTCAAGCCTGGACTCATATTTCTGCACCTAGACAACGTCAGCCCAGGCGTAAAACCGGTATTAACTAGGTACCAGCCCATCTGAGAAATCCTTAATTTAGTCGTGAAAGAGAAAGGAAGATAAGGCAAGTATTGCTAATAAAAAATCCTTTGCGGCCCCCTCATACAACTTCTTCAAAACCAGGCCAATTCTATTCATACATGGCACTCCAAATAATAATAACTAATAATAATAAAATCTTGGTTCTTCTTCACGACCACTTTGGCACATACCCTTCTAGTTGTCAAATACGATAAAAGTAATACTGAAGTAAGAAGCAAAAGAGCAAATGAACTCACGCAAAACCTCAAACTCCATATATTCATCTCCATACGAAGTCACAAACCATTTATTGATCACAAGTCACATAACAAATTGAACATAAATAACGCCTAAGCATAACATGATTTATGACAGATTTTTTTTCCAAGCGTTCAAACTCATGGAATCGGATAAATTACAATCTTCCCGGTAGCTCTGGAAGTCTCGAGGTAGGCATATGCTTCCACAGCCTTAGAGAGTGGGAATTGGCCTTTAGGATCAATCAATGGCTTGATCTTACCACTCTCCAAATAAGGCTCCAGTTTCTCCAAAGTAGAACCAGTTGAATTGAGAAAGAAAAAGATTGTTCTAGGTGCAGGCCCTACTATTGACACAACCTTACCCCCCTCTGTCACGACCTTTAGACCCCGGTCGGCTTGTCCTGTGTTTGTATGCAAAAATCTATTATTCACTATGATCCAATTTGTGTTTCAATTTGGTTTCTTTATTTCTAACAAACATATTAAAAATACACAGAAAGAAAACTAGTCATGGAAGAAGCAACACAGATTTATAAACTTACCAACTGTGTCATATACTACATCAAATTTGTCAGCAAGGTCTTCAAAATTCTCCTTTGTGTAATCAATAGTCACGTCAGTGCCCAAGCTCCTCAACAAATCCAGTTTTGCTGTGCTCGCTGTGGCCGCCACTTTGGACGCTCCGAAAACATGTTTCGCTAGCTAACATTGGAAGATCAAACAAGAATCAACATAATTACTTCATCTAACTTGATGGCAAGTATGCCTACAATGACTAACTAGACAATTGGAACCTTAAACTGCATGATAATACCAGAACGAGAACACAAGGCTATGAGCATCTCCAATGCACATATCAAGGCTATATTCGGCACTAAAAAGTATGAAAAATGTAATTAACATGCTACGCTATTCCGTACTCCAACGCATATTGCTATTTCAAGTGCCATTTCTACATTTTGTCATGACTACTTAGATTTAGAACTTGTAAAAGTGAGCTTTCAAATTTTAAATAATTTGGAACTGACTATGTTATAGTGATTAAATGAAAGAGGTGGATACACCAACCAATAGCAATAAAATGTCAAATTCAGCACTAAAATACTACTGCACTGGAGATTGGTTGTTCTACTCAATTGCTCAAATTTGACATTGACGCACTTATATGCTCTAACACAATACCTGAATAATGTGGGTCCCAACTCCACCAGCACCCCCTAGAACAAGAACTGATTTACCAGCAGAAAGCTCACCTCTTTCGAGGCCTTCATAGGCAGTCTCTATAGCCAAGGGAAGGCTAGCGGCTTCAACAAAACTCAGATTCTTGGGTTTCAAAGCTAAAACTTTCTCTGATCCAGCAGTAATACTCGGCTAGAGTTCCAAACTGTGCTGGTTTTGAAGAACCCGATTCGTTAATATCCCCATACACTTCATCCCCAACCTTAAACTTCTTCACTTGGCTCCCCACCTTTACTACCACACCAGCAACATCAAACCCAGGAACGATCTGTAGTACAAAACAAATGATCTTAAGTAAGAATTTCCAGTACCCTACTAGATAATTATACTGTTTAGGTAATCTTAGTTCCAATTATGAACTGTGTAAGACTCTCGCATATTACATAGTAAAACAAAAATAAGCTATAATATAAACTATCTCACATGCTACAACATTCTCAGGTACTAGCCCTTTTTTTTTGGATGAATTAGAAATCTCTTCATCTAAAAAAATTGTGTCTTTTTATTTTTTTTTAAAAAGTAACTCAGAACTTCCTACAATATGCAGTTGAAGAAACAAAGATGCTTAATTTAAGACGAAAAATAAAAAATTAAAAAAATAATAAAATAGAGTATTTAGCTTATGAAATCTTGCTACCGTTTTCCTAATCAATTAGATGCTTATGTATTGAGTTTCGTTTTGAGGTGTATAAGGAGATCAGCCGACACTAAATTCTGTACTTTTAACCAAAAAAAAAAAAAGTAACAGAGATACATAATCTAAGGTCAAGGGGAAAAAAAAAACAGAGCATGTTATTGATGCTATAAAAAAATGAAAAAAAAAGATTAAGATTAAGATGAAAAGACTCACAGGTAGAGAATCGGCGTGTTTCAAAAGGCCATGCATTCTCTTGTAATCGACAGGATTAAGAGCAGGCAGCGACGACCTTGATCAGAACCTGATCTTCCTTTATTTCCGGAACAGCAACGTTTTCTTGGAACTTCAAAATATCAGAAGATTTTCCGTACTCTGTGTAGATCCAAGCCTTTTGTACGGATGGCACGGAGTCACCGGAGGCAGCAGAAGAAGCCAATGCCATGGGTTTTTGACAGAAATTTTCCTGATTCCGAGAGCTGGTGGTACCGGAAAATGGGAAAGGATGTGAAAACAGAGGTGTTTTATGACTCAAAATGTTGATCCTGTGCAACGAACAGAGTGTTTTTGGATGATAAAAAGTAGAGAGGTTAAGGTTAAGGTTAAGGTTAAGGGAGGGACAAGTGCCCATTTGGTGCATTAAGTTAGATATTTTTTCATTTATTATGGAGGAAAAGAAGAAAATGAGTGTGGAATCAAGAATTATGAAAAAAAAAGAAAAGATAAATATAAGATAAAGAAAAAAAAAAAGATTATGAAAGATATGTAGCGCAGTGTATCTAGTCACATTCTTGCGATATATATGTTATGGGGAATTTCTACGGTGGGAACGTTACTTTTTACCGGTAGGTATTGTAAAATAAGGTTTGACTACAGAATCCAACGACCTGAAGCGCCACTTTTTTAACGATGGGAATTGTAAAATAAGGTTTGATTAGAGAATCCAATGGCTTAAAATGAAGATGCATTATTGATATGATGTTTAAGCATGTATTATAGTCATTCTCCAAAGTAACAGATTTTTTTTAGATTAAAATATGACCCAAAAAAAAGGGAGTGAAAGGAATGAAACCCAGAATAGTGCTTGATTTTAATGGTTTGGCAAGCTTGATATTATGCAAGCCAAAGGCCAGCATCGAATCCTTTTAATTACTCAAGCAAACTTATTTTTGCATTTCGTTTTTTTTTTATTTGCTAAGTAAAAATCTCATTTGAATTACTCAAGATCCAAAAGGATCGTAATCTCCACATCAGGGGGACCTCCATTAACACAAAATAACCAGAGATTGAAGAGTTTCTGGCCCACTTACATATTGCATCATTAGCATTATTAGCCGATCTAGGACCAACCTGACCACATTGTTTTAGCAGGTTAAACAACTCAGAAAACAAATCAAGAAGAAGGCAATTAGGAGTTTTGCTCTGAACATTAAGAATGTCTATCAGAGCCTTACAATCAGACCTGACTTGAACCAAAAACCATCCAAAATGAAGACTTTGTTTGACTCCCAAACAAACAAACTCAGCAGCATTATTTTTGCTTCGATTTGACTTAATCCCAAATTTGAGTCAAAAACATAATGGCTGGGTTCTTTTTGCCTTGGCACCAGAGATCATCATCTACTAAGTTTCTCAGTCTTTTGAGGAACGAGCAACAAGAATAAGATGAAGAAGTAGCTGTCTAAAGCTGCAACGGAGCCCCCAACGAGCCTCAAACAAACCCAGCCAACATATATCTCTTACTTTTTCCCTCCCTTTAATCAATTTCTCTTACAAATAGAACAAATTACTCTCTTTTTCTTTTTTATTTCACTGAAAAAAAATAAAGTTTCAACAAGACACAAAGATAATTTCACGATAAAAAAATGTTTAAAAACCCAAATCCCAGTCTCACGATCCCATGAGAAGTAGAGGCCAAAGACGCCGACGGGAAAATCGCTCGTCAAGTTTGACGAAGCCGTCTAGATTCCGTACATCACCAACAAGATCTGGAGGTTAGGGCTTCGAGGAAGGATGAAGGATGAAGGGCCAATTGGAAGAGATCGATGCGATGGCGGCGAAGCGTAAACCGTGGCGAGACTAGTCCGTCGGTGAACTTGATGGCGGCTGCCGAGGCGAAGAAGGAGGCGGTGGAGAAGAAGATGAAGAAGAAGGAAGAGCCATGGGTTGATCTATTTTTTAGTTTCTCAATGGTGATCAAACAAAGATGACGAGTCCGAGCAAAATCCACTTGTAAATTCTTTTTTCTTTGAAAGGAACCTGATTCTTTTTTTTTTTTTTTTAAATTATCTGGATCCATTTTTCTAACTAATGTTATGTATGGGCGATCCTACCGTAATATGATTCTCCTTTGTTTTTGTTAACGTCAGATGTTGTTCCAATGGTCAAGGAGAGAATGGGGTTTCCACAGTAGAAATTCTTGTTATTATTTATTAAAAGTTTGTAACTGATTTTGAAAGGGTGATTCACGTGAAACACTTAACTACTTAATTGTAGGTTGGCAGTGAACATGTTATTTAGACGGTACATGGTGTGGGTCTCCCTATTATTTACATAGACAGTATATGGTGTGGGTCTCCATTTTCTTGGCCAAAAGATAACAAGAAAAGAAAAAAAAAATCCTCTCCACAAAAATATTGCGAGGACTGACTTAGGCCTTCGAGATTGATAAACGGCTTCACCAAAGAATGCAACAAAGTTAGGGTAAATCGCCACAGTTGAAGTGAAAAGGGCAAAAAAAATGTCAAGGTGAAAAAAGAAGGGAATTCTTTTTTAAAGAAGACAATTTTGTTCCACTAGTGGAACATGGCATGTTAACAGTTAGAAGTTATAATTTTATATGGCATCTTGTATATTTTTAATGAGGATGGTCATATATCATATCCTTAAAAATTTGAATCTAATACCTAGAACATTGGGATATATGCCCATAAACAAATGAGATGTATTATATTTGTTGATTATTAATATAATTTGAGGAATTTTTTAAATATTATTTTTGCATGCATGTTTTAGATGCTTTATAAATATAAAAAATCCTATATAATTTAGATGCAACTTTAAATATTATATATAAATGATATATACAATAAGATAATATTTAAAGTAAAATAGTTTAAATATGTATGTAAATAAAAATTAAAGTTGGAATCTTTAATTTAAAATTACTAGCACGGTTCATTACATTTTGAATGAAACGATCTTATCCGGATTATTAATAATGAAATTATTAGAATGAAAACGCTTTATATAATTTAATTATATAGGACTAGAACACAATTACTTATGAATCTTTGATAATTTCTGTTGCTATATTGAGAGTATTCAATATTAGTCAATGATGGTCATATATGATTTAATTTCAATTCCGAGTAATTAATAGACTCCTACTTATTGTATCGTATTTTTTAACATATATAGTAATGACAAAAATGTATATTGTCAAATTCTTGGTATATTAGAAATATAACAAAATAAATAGTTGGGAAATATACAAAATGAAATCCATTTATTCGTTAAGAAGTCAGATGAATGATTCCCATAAGTATTAATTCAAGGCTTGAATAATAAGGGCGCTCAATTTATGATTAGATAATAAATATATTATTCATTAGAGAATCAAAGGAACTTACAAATAAAGATATAATTAAAGAGGTTAACGAAAAATACCTAGTTTTAATTATGAATTGTTTATGGATGATTGATTTATATGTAGTGACTATATCAATGGACAATTCAAAACCTTTGAATATAATTAATTTTATTATTTTAAGATTGTAATTCTAAATTTTTAACGGTGTAATTTTGGAATTAATAATTTTGATATTTTAATTAAGGTGTTAATGGACTGTCAAAATTATTGGAGCTTAAAATTAAAATGTCTATAGTTCCTCTCAACGGCTCCCTTAAATTATGTGAACTATATTTTATGATGGGTTAATTTATTAATTTGGAATTGAAAATTCTAAATTAATTTCATACAACTATTAATTAGATTAATTTATGTTTTAAATAATATGATTAGTTAAAATAAATTTAAAATAGTTTTAAATTAAAAAATTATACAATGTAGTAAGGACCACACTGTGCATATGTGTGCCAAAGGAAGTTTCACGTGAATTTCACAAGGAGAGTCCTTGTGGAATTCAAATTTTAGCACATTAGTTTAATTTATTTTGATTAGATTCATTATGGATAAAATTAAACTGATTTGTGGGACAAAGGGAGAGATTTTCTCTCTCTCAACAACTAAAAAAGCCACTCACTTAGAAAGTGGGGTGAATTTTTCCACTTCATGTGAAAAGTGGTTTAACCAACTAATTAATTAATTCAAAAAAGGTGTCCGTCATTTTCTCTGCAATATAGAAGGTTTTAAAAAGAGAAAATAGACAGTAGAAAAATAAAAGGTACTTTTAAGGGAAAAGAACGTATTCCTAGAGAGTTTTCTCTTTTTTTTTTCTCACTTTATCTCATGTGTTGAGAATATAAAATGATCCAAAATTAAGTTGTGTAATCTAAACTCAAATGAAAAATACTCACTTTTTTGTGTTCATCGTAATTCAAAGAATGTGGTGTTCTTGAGGATTTGGAATTGAAGTTATATATATATATATATATATATGGAGTTCAAGAATATTGTCATAATCAAATGATGATAAATTTCTTAATTACCTCCTTATGTTATTTCATTAACCATAAAAAGTTTTTGAGAAAATTTTTTTGAAATATATGGTTCAATCCATACCAAGCTTCTGCAAAAATTTTATAAATCAGTTTATGAAACCATCATAAGGCACCATATTCTACTAGTAGAGCAAAATTTTATTTTTCACTATAAGAATTGCTAGATAAAAAAAATACTTGTCATCTATTCATATGAAATATGGCAATTTCTCTTGCAAGAACTAAAAAAATTATCCATTGGTGGGACCTATTTTTTGGCCGTTAAATCAACAAAAAAATAATTTTGACTAAATCTAATAATTTCAAAACATGTATTATAGACAGAGGTTTTTATGGAAGAAGTCGTACCAAATACAAATAGATTTTTAGCCTTGCCCTCATTACGAGTAAACTTGATCCAACTACAAAGAAACTTAAGTGTGCTTGAAAAATCAATTGAAATTTAAAAATTATAGTATAAAAGAGTTTTACATTGTCACAAATTTTTACTTTTTATTGTAATTCATGAGAATTTTAAAATAAACTAGGCTTTTTTACATGGACGAAGCCTTATAGGTCAAGTTACATAGGTATACTCTTGCCAACATTATCATACGTGCACCATATCAGTTTCATTAGAAGGCCTCGATATTTTCCAAATCAGCATCCAAGCCAGCTTTAGTTCTTTGGAGATAATTGTTGAGAGTGAAAGTTGGACAGCGACAGAAAGGTCGATGGCAGGTTAGATATTTCGTATAAATTGTGGACACAAATGGTACCGAACAAAGGTGCGCCACACAAAGTTCTAAACGGAGGCACATGTCGACACGGTGTTCGAGATTCCAAATTGAATTCGGAACGATGTATAACCTGGGCTAAAGAATGGAGGAAATCTAAGAATAGAGGTGTCAAGAGGATCAGGCTAGTCTGCCCATTTTGACGTTTATGATGGGTCTGGCTGTGTCAGCTCTAGCCTTTTATAGCAAAGACATGCACGGCCGGGTTTGAAGGAAAATCTTCAGGCCAGCATTGGCCCAGGCTCTTGTCATTGAAGGACTGTATGGAGCCTAAGTTGGCCCTAGAGGTCAACCTATAATTTTAAATTTTAAATTTTTTAATTTATTTTTTAATGGTTTTAATTAAAAATTAATAAGTATAGGATTATGAGACCATTAAGTGCAAAAAAAAGACTAATAAGATGTTTAAAAGAATGGTAGGAATCATTGATTGAAACTATGTTTACTGTAGTATATGAGAGCTTTCTATTGTAGTAATTTTTTTTATTGTTACTGTAGCATATGAGAGCTTTACATTATTGATAACTGAGGTTCCCACCACTTAACCAAACAACCACTTATAAATATTATATAGAATATTGGAAAAAAATTCTTATATTTTTTAATATGTAAGTAATACAAGTTTACATTTTAAACTTGTAATATGTGCATAAACAGAATAAATATAGTTAGAAATCAAAAGCTACATAGATAAGTGTCTAGCTTAAAGTTTGACGGACTCTTATTTCTCCTCAACCTAACATAAACATATGACCACTACACCACAAACTTAATGGTTAAAATATTTTAATTGACAATGACATGATATTATTAGAAAGACATGATAATGGATAAAACAAAAAAACAAAAATCTAACCTAAACCCATTTAAGATTTGACTAAAGATTATTTTTGGCCAAACAGTTATTTGATCTTTTTTATTTTAATAACTAACCAACAAAACAATTATCATTTTTATTAAAAAAACATTATTTATCATTTTAGTGTGATTTACAAAGCTATTTAAACATCATAATTGAAAAAAACTATTTTATTTGATTCTAATTCTGTTATATTGTTGTTGTTATATACGTTCTCACGTCCTTTCTCCAGACCAGTAGCAAAGCCACCAACCTTGGGCTTAGGGTGTAGCTGACACTCAGGCTAAAGATTTCTTTATTGGGTATTAAAAAGATACCATCGATGATTATCTGTCTTTCGATTATTAGATCTATTAAAAATAATTTTGATAAGATCTAATGATTTTAAAACTTACACCACGAGCATCGGCAGGTGTTACCATTGAAGAAATCCTCAAATAAAAATGCAAACTTGGAGTTTGGATTTTTTATTATAATTTATATGTATGATGTAAAATTTTTTACCTAGACTCACATTTTAAATTTTAAGCATTAAAAATAATTTTAAATTAAATTTATGTTTTAAACTATTTAATAAGAAAATCAATGGCCTTCTTATAGAACCTTATAATTTTGTAGTATGGAAACTTTAAAAGCGACTTAAACACAATTATTTGCTCAATTATTTAAAAAATATATATATAAATTATACATAACAAGAAACAAATACTGACGAGAAATAATAACACTATTATTTTTGTGGCTGATCACTTGATCAAAAAACACAAGAAGCATACAAATCTGCCCCCATTGATTTTCTATTAAAAAATGGTCTTTGGTCGAAACATCGCCTAGAACATGCAAAAAGGTGTAGTGAAAAATGTGTCCAACACGGAATCTCCTTTTCTTTTCTTTTTCAAATACACGACTACTTGACAAAAGGGTTCTTCTCTCGTACCAATCTCCATACGCTTTGAAACTTTGAAACTGGTCAAAATTATTATTATTATTATTATTAAGTCTAATAAGTAAAAGATAGACACTTATTGATGTGTATCTTTTTTGATCTTCGTAAAAAAATTGTCCCTATTAAAATGAGCTATAAAGAGCATGTTTGACAACTTAAGAAGATATAGTTTTTATTATAAACAATACAAATAAAGCTTTTATATGCTAAAATTTTAAATGAAAAAATATTATAATGTAAAACTATAAAATGTTACAATCTAACTAAATTGCCAACGTCCCTTTAATGTTATAGGCTATTAAAAAGAGCGGTTGAAACTGAAATGCTATAAAACAATTCTAACATGTCAAAATCCAATTTGCATATCAAGAAGATTAACGGAAGCGTGAAAAATTTTGTTTACCTCATGCCATTACACTGTACTGTGTAATGCTGTTATGGGTTGCTGTAGTTGAATATTGCACAACTAGTTTTGATGCTTTTATTACTCAAACACTCAAAACGCGATAGTGAATAATCTGGAAAATGAGAGAGGTGACAGGGACAACAACCTTTTGTTCAAAAAATGAGCGTGAAATTTTGTATTTCTCTGCTGCAGAAAAATCCTTCCATCAAGGATTATTATACAGCCACAAATATGCAGTTACCAAGGCATTTTTTTATGGTTTAATTGAATCATAAATGTGGGACCAAATGTAAAACGGTTAAAGCATTGAAATTGGTTTCAATTTGAATAGTTGATATACAACCGGTTACATTCTTCCACTTGGTCTCCATATTTAACCTTATATTTACTAAACCCCAAACTTTTATAAAACAAATACATAAATCATGACGATAATTTCTCTAAATTGTGAGTATTATCTTCCATGTATTACTATGTATTGTTTCTCAGACTTTATTCCCTATATGGTAACTTAACTTTATGAATAAACCCAATGTTTATTCTTGGTCTTACTAATGTGAATTTTCCTCCAATAACTTTATGCGCAAATCAAATATGAGAAAATATCGCAACTGCATAAGAGTTTCATTAAGACTGTAAATTGCATGTACAAACAAATTACATTATGGAACCAAGTCCCATCTGAACAACATGATCCTTAAATGACTTTGGTGGCATTCCTTTTGTCAAAGGATCTGCGATCATCAATTCAGTGCTTATATGCTTAACGACTACATTATTTTCCTTAATCCGTTCCCTTATGGCTAAGTACTTAATGTCGATATGTTTACATCGACTGCCACTCTTATTATTCTTAACCAGACAGCAATTGAATTGTCACAATATATTCTTAATGGCCTAGACACAGAATCTACAATTCTAAGGCCTGACATGAAACTCTTTAACCATACACCATGCGAAGTAGTCTCAAAACAAGAAATGAACTCTGCTTCCATTGTGGAAGTAGCAACCAACGTTTGCTTTCTACTTCTCCAAGATACAGCTCCTCCGGCTAGCATAAAAATATAACCAGAAGTTGATTTTCTCGAATCAACACAGCCAGCAAAGTTTGAATCAGAGTAGCCAATCACCTCTAGAATGTCAGTCCGCCTATACATAGGCATGTAATTCTTTGTGCCTTGAAGGTACCTTATCACTTTCTTTGCAGCCCTCCAGTGGTCAATGCCTGGGTTACTTTAATATCTGCTCAACATTCCCACAACAAATGCAATGACAGGTCTTATGCAGACCTGAGCATACATAACGCTTCCAACAGCTGAAGCATAAGGAATATTGTGCATTTGATTTTTCTCGAAATCATTCCTTGGGCATTGGTTCAGGTTGAACTTATCACCCTTCACAATGGGTGTTACACTTGGTGAACAATCTTTCATCCGAAATCTGTCTAAGACTTTATTGATATAGGTTTCCTGCAATAGTCCCAAAATGTATCGAGATCTATCCCTATGGATCTTAATGCCAATGACATAAGATGCCTCATCTATATCCTTTATATCGAAGTTCTTAGAAAGGAATTGCTTCACCTCATATAGAAACCCCTTATCATTAGTTACAAGAAGGATATCATCCACATACAAAACAAGGAAACAAATCTTGCTTCCACTGACCTTCTGGTATATACATTGATCCATGATGTTCTCTTCAAAACTAAATGAAGTGATGACATTGTAGAATTTCAAATACCATTGATGGGAAGCCTGTTTCAAACCATATATGGATTTCTTGAGTTTGCACACTAATTGCTCACCATCACTAGAGGATAATCCTTCAGGTTGTTTCATGTAAATCTCTTCCTCTAGATCACCATTGAGGAATGTCGTTTTCACATCCATCTGATGTAACTCAAAATCAAAATGAGCCATTAATGCCATGATTATACGAAGGAAGTTGTTTTTGGATACATGAGAAAAAGTCTCAATGTAATCTATACCCTCCCTTTGAGTGAATCCTTTAGCAATGAGTCTTGCCTTATGTCTCTCAATGTTGCCTAATGAGTATTTCTTCGTCTTGAAGACCCATTTGCATCTAATAGCTTTTACACTATCAGGCAACTTGACAAGATCCTAGACTCCATTAGATGACATAAAGTTCATCTCATCTTTCATGGCATCATACCACAAGTTAGATTCCTTACAACTCATGGCTTGTGAAAACGTATCTGGATCATTTTCAGCTCCAATGTTGTAGTCAGACTCCTGTGGATACACAATATAGTCACTAGGAATGGCTGATCGCCTTACTCTAGTAGATTTCTTTAATGCTGGTTCAACATTCTCATGAGGAGCATGTTGATCAACTGGCTATTCAACAGGTTCTTGTATTTGTTGTTCAGCTAGATCTACTGCTTCTTGATCAGCAGTCTGTGGAACTTGAATAACTGGCTGTTATTCAACACGTGTTTGAATTGTAGGCGTGTTGCATATAACAATCACTCTATCATATGAAGTGAAAGCCTGAGTAACTGTATGATCTTTCTCCGGAACGGTGTTCTAGGTTCGATCACTCCCACTGATCAAGTCATTCTCAAAAAATTTCGCATTCCTTGATTCCGCAAACCTAGTAGTATGTGATGGACAATAAAATCTGTATCCTTTAAACCGTTCAGCATAACCAACAAAATACCCACTTATGGTCCTTGGGTCTAGCTTCTTTTCTTGTAGATTATAGACTCTCACTTCAGACGGCATCCCTAGATGCATATATGTTTCCAACTCAGTTTCCAACCTTTCCATAACTCGAATGGTATCCTTGAGATAGCCTTGGTTGGAACTCGATTTAATCTATACGTAGACGTCTTGAGAGCTTCAGTCCACAAGGACTTAGGAAGCTTAGAGTTGTTAAGCATACTCCACACCATATCCAACAATGTTTGGTTTTTTTTGCTTTCTGCCACACCATTCTGATCTGGAGAACTGGGCATAATGTAATGGGAAACTATCGCATGTTATTGAAGAAACTTTGCAAATGGACCAGGTGCTTATCCATCTTCGGTGTATCTACCATAGTATTCACCACCTCTATCAAATCTCACTATCATTATTTGCTTACCACATTGTTTCTCTACTTCTGCCTTAAACACCTTAAAAGCATCTATAGCTTCATTTTTGTTATGAAGTAAGTAGAGATACATATGTCGTGAGTAATCATCAATAAAAGTAATGAAATACTTTTGACCATACGTGTCTATGTCTGGACTACAAATATCTGTATGTATGATTTTTAATAAGTCTGAACTCCTCTTGGCACCTTTCTTTGACATATTGGTCTGCTTTCCCTTTATACAGTCCACACAAGTGTCAAAGTCAGTAAAATCTAGAGTACTAAGTACCCCATCATTCACTAATCTCTTTATTCTTTCAATAAAGATATGACCCAATCTACGATGCCACAACATAGAGGATTCTTCATTCATAACACATCTCTTAATGCCAGCATTATCATGAACATGCATAGAAGTATAAGAAGCTTTATCTTGTAAATTAATTTTGAAAAGACCATTCGACAGCGTACCATTTCCAATAAGTTCAGATCTATAAAACAAACTAAATATAGTGTCTAAAAAATTAAAGGAAAAACCCAACAGTACAAGCCTTGAAACAAAAATTAAATTCTTAGAAAAACTAGAAATATAAAATGTCTTTTCCAACTTTAAAATAAAACCACTACTTAAAATTAATCTGCATGTTCCGACAGCTTCCACATGTGAGTGCATCTTATTGCCTGAAAAGATGCATTGCTCACTTCCCACTGGCTTCCTTAGGTCTTGCAAGTCCTACAAGGAATTAGTGACTTGGATTGTAGAACCAGAATCAATCCACCATGTGTTATGCTCAACATTAACCATATTAGATTCATAACAAACAAGTGAGAATTGAGTACTTTTTTTATCAAGCTATTTCTGATATTTAGGACAATCATTCTTTATGTGCCCATTCTTTTTGCAAAAGAAGCAACTAGATTCCTTCTTGATCTCAGCTTGTGTAGGCATTTTGTGTTTTCCTTTATTTTTGGTTTACCCCTTATTCTTCCTTTGAGTTGCCAGATGTACACTCTCTCCCGCTTCCATGACAAGCCTTCCTTCTTCCTGAATACACATGGTCATCAATTCATTGATGGACCACTTACCCTTATGTGTGTTGTAGGATATTTTGAAAGGTCCATATTGTTATAGGAGAGTGTTGAGGATGTAGTGTACAAGGAAGGTTTCAGACATCTCAACCTCAAGAGTCTTCAGCTGAGCCGCTATATCCCTTATTTGCATGATGTGCTCATGCACACCATGAATTCCAGTAAGCTTCATGGATGAAAACTTCATTATTAAGGTGCTTTCCAAACCTTTGTCTGATGTAGCAAACTGCTCATCAATTGCCTTCATTAAAGCTTGCACATTGTCATTTGCTCCAATGAACCATGTCTGCCAGCCGAGATCTTAGTCTTTATGAACATTACGCAGAGACGATTAAATCGCTCCCATGTTTATAACGATCAACATCATCCGGTTGGCTGGTCTCCATAATAGCAGGTGGTTCAGCCTTACAGATAGCAAAGTCAATGTCCATTACGCCTACATGAAGGAGAATTCTCTCCTTCCACACCTTATAGTTATCACCCTTAAGTTCGTGAATGTCACATTAAAAATCAGAGTAGTTCATAGTTTGTAAAGCTGTATAATAAAACATACATACTTATGTTACTAACTTGAGGCTACAATACTTTATGACATGTTTACCAATGTAAATCATGCATTAAATATGAATCAAATGACATAAAAATTGCCTGTGAGCTAAATTTTTAATTCAAACAGACTCATATATCCTTATGATGACACTGTCAAATTATTTTCCCTTTTCTTAATTCCTGTGGGTAAATTAAGAAAGATAATTTGATACATCATCCTAACTACTCATATTAAATATAATAAAAATTTCTGTGGGATAAAATTTATTATATTACATATGATTAATCACAATTTAATATCCTTTTACCATATGTGATTCTAACATTTAATATAATTTTGCATAATCAAAGATGCTATGGCTATTTTTTAATTATTCAAAAATTATAGACATCACTAGATATTTATTTTAAAAATTTTTGCTCATAAATAAATTGCATTTACTTTAAGCAACAAATAAATATGAACAAAGAACCATAATTTTATGTACCAATATTCATTATGCATAAATTAAAATTACGCATTTAAAAACATAATTTAGCACATTATTGCACAAAATTTAAATGTACTAAATTATTTAACTTAATATTGCATGTATAATTTTAAATCACAAATTATACATAATGAACATTATTTGCACACAAATTAACAAAATTATATCCACACAAAAAACTGTATAATATTCATAACAAACACCAAAAATTATAAATATTCAAAATTATGAATTTTTCATAATTTATTCCATAATATGAAAAATTTCATAAAAAATATCAAAATTGTGGATATTATGAAAATCTCATAAAATTATAAAATCTGAAAAATTTTATGAAATTTTCAAATTTTTTTTTTAATTTTCGTGTTTTTTTCTTAATTTTCTACATATTGAAAACGAATGTCGTTTTGGTCATTAAGACAAAAAATGACATGTCGTTTCACTAATGAAACACAGACTCCCAACAGTCCAAACGACGTGTCGTTTTGGCTGTCCCAAGGCAAAACGACATGTCGTTTATTGCTAGGAAAAAATGCCATTCTCTGTCTGAAATGACATGTCGTTTTGGCTGACCCAAGGCCAAGCGACATGTTGTTTTTACGTTGTCTTTAACCTCTGAACGAGTCAAAACGACTCAATTGACCCGGTTTGCAATCCGGTTTCAGACCCGGCTAGAATTCAACCATTTAGATATGGTTTTTGTCATTTCAAATCGTAGAATTCATAGAAATCAAGTGTCTAAATGATCTCTAATCTTAGTTTCAATTAAAAAACGCTAAAATAAAAAACCCAGAAATCAAAATTTTTTCCAACCGTAGCTTTCAACACAGATTTTCAACCGAAGCTTTCTTACGCAAGGCAGAGGATTATATCGGCTCTGATGACAAATGAAATGCTATAAAACAATTCCAATATGCCAAAATCCAATTTGCATATCAAGAAGATTAACGGAAGCGTGAAAAATTTTGTTTACCTTCTGGCATTGCACTGTACTGTGTAATGCTGCTTTGGGTTGCTGTAGTTGAACATTGCACAACTAGTTTTGATGTTTCTATCACTCAAACACTCAAAACGCGATGGTTAATAATCTGAAAAATGAGAGAGGTGATAGGGACCAAAACCTTTTGTTTAAAAAAATGAACG
The DNA here is from genome assembly GCA_025403435.1 of Artocarpus heterophyllus. Classification (NCBI taxonomy): domain Eukaryota; kingdom Viridiplantae; phylum Streptophyta; class Magnoliopsida; order Rosales; family Moraceae; genus Artocarpus; species Artocarpus heterophyllus. Next base: position 5,577,816 of record CM046347.1, on the reverse strand, counting down.
TGAAATTTTGTGTTTCTCTGCTCTAGAAAAATCATTCCATCAAGAATTATTATACAGCCACAAATATGCAGTTACCAAGCGTTTTATTTTATGGTTTAATTAAATCATAAATATGAGACCAAATGCAAAACGGTTAAAGCATTGAAATTGGTTTCAATTTGAAACCGTTGATATACAACCGGTAACAGAAACTATTAGTTACAATTTTAAATTGTATAAAACTTTTATATACTGTAATAAATAGTAAAAAATTATTATAATATAAAACTCTCATAATGTTAAAATCTCAAATCAAAATTGTTGATTTCAACTAATTTTCAAATGATGTATTTGATATGGGATTTTGGATTGCGGTAGATCTGTTGTTTTTAAATGATGTATTTGATATGGGATTTTGGATTGTGGTAGATCGGTTCTTTTTGTCACCTTTTTTTTTCTTGATAATTAATCAATGCTTCAGGGTTTGCAACTGTTTTATCAAACATTTTATTAGTTGACACGTTGGTGTGTAACGGTGTCAGCAGTAGGTAGAAGAGAGGGATTCCTCCACCGAAAAACTATCATTTTAAGATCAGCAGGTCTGTCAAAGGCACACTTCACTTGCAGAATAAACCCTCTCTCTCTCTCTCTAAAAGTTTGTGTCAAGAAGTTCATGGCTGGTGTTTCTGCATCTTCCAACAATGCATGGATATACTCGGAGTATGGAAAATCTGGGGAGGTTTTGAAGTTGGAGGAGATTGTTGGTGTTCCTGATTTGAAGGAAGATCAGGTTCTGATCAAGGTTGTTGCCGCAGCCCTCAATCCAGTTGATTTCAAGAGGATTCTTGGCCAGTTGAAATCCATTGACACTCCTCCCCTGTGAGCCTCTTTCTCTCCTTGAATCTTTTTTCCCCTCTTTTTTTTGTTTTTTAAAGTTTTTTTTAATAAAAAAGTTTTTCTCCTTTGTAGTTCTTAAAAAATAGATTCTTTCTTTCTTTCTTTCTTTCTTTTTTCCGGGAAAAATAGACACTTCTACTTTGTCTAAAGACAAAACACTTTTATTGTGAATAATATAGTTTGAATTGTGTAGTGCTTTAGGTGGCAAATAATATGTTAGTTACATAAAACAGTTCATGGGCTACATAATTATAAGGGATTTTTTGTTATTTAATATTTAAAAGTGGCTTTTCGTTGGGGGGAATGTTTAGAATAACGGCGTGATTTTCATTTGAGAGGCACAAGGCATTAAAAACGGCATTTAATACAATAAACGGCAATGAATTAGAAGAAACGACAAGGCGTTTAAAAACTACGACATCCGCATAAATTACCAATAATTCCGAAAAGACATTGCAAGAGAAGACGACGACAAGGTAAACAAAAAATGGCTAATTTTAAACGACATCATACCATAAACGACAACTTTTTGACAATAACAGTTCCATAAAAGGAAACCATATTATCGTGTAAAATGATCGGCAAAAAGAACACAACAATGAATTAATCAAAAATTCATTAATTACAGTTAGTTGAACAACAATTTATTGGAAACAAAGTAACAAACAATATGACACTAGAAACGGCAATGACTTTGAAACGACAAGAATTAAGAGACAACAAATCTACTATCTCTACCAAAAGTACAAGAAATTTAAAACGACAACTTATTTAGGTTACCAAAGATTATTTTAAAACAGAACATTAGCGACACAACGACAACGCCAAATAAAAATGGCACCTCGGTGGCAAAAAATATATAAACGACATTATGCTATAAAACGACAATACTTGTATAACTTTTTCGAAAAAACGATAACATTACGTAAAACGGTGTCCCTTTAAAAAGGATAACCACAAATAAAAACGAAAGGATAATAGAAAGCAATATTGGATTAGACAAAAATTTTGTTAGAAACCAAAAATACTTTGATTAAAACCAAAAGGGCTTTGAGAGCAAGGACTACAAAATCTAGGAAGACTACAAATCGTGAAGAACGAAATTATTTTGAGGAAACGACAACTATTGTAAAAACGACTATATGTTAACTAAAAGCCAACATCTTTTTTACGACGAGAGCTTTCACAGTTCCGCTTCAGGCTTCTCTTTTACGACGATAACATGACACAAAACGACAACCCTCTAACAAGGACAAGGACAGGAAAATAGGGAAAAACTCTGATTTAAACAACAATTCCTTGAAGTAAAAAAGGAAAACTAAAACTCATTGATTTAAAATTACAAGGTCTAACCAAATGATACGAGGATAAAAAAATGATAGTATTCGGCAACAGCTTTAGATTGTTTTTTGGCAACGACAATGTTACACAAAACCACGAGTCCAGCACCCTATAATACAGATATCATGGTGCAAAAACGACAAGAAAACAGAAAACAGAAAACAACATCATTGCAAATGACAACAAACTAATACTTTTTTGTAGAAAAAAGAAAGTGATAGACTATTCATTGACAGATTCAGAGTTGGATTTGCCTAAAGAATGTTGGATTCTAAATCCCACGTGCGCAGGCCGTTCCAGGATACGATGTTGCCGGTGTGGTGGTAAAGGTTGGAAGCCAAGTGACAAAGTTTAAGGTTGGAGATGAGGTTTATGGGGATATCAATGAGACTTCTCTGCAAAACCAAAAGAAAGTTGGCAGTTTAGCCGAATACACTGCTGCAGAAGAGAAAGTGTTAGCTTTGAAGCCAAAGAATTTGAGTTTTGTTGAAGCTGCTAGCCTTCCACTTGCTCTTGAGACTGCCTATGGAGCTCTTGAACTAGCTCAATTTTCGGCCGGTAAATCTCTTCTTGTTCTTGGAGGTGCCGGTGGAGTTGGGTCCTTGGTCATTCAGGTGTGCATATATTATGCTTTTATTTGTTTATTTATTTATTTTATTTCAACTTGATGCTAATTCTTACTATGACTCTAATATTTTTTAATAACCAACGTTAAGAACATCTTTCTTTCTTCTCTTGGAATGTCTCCAAGTTGCTATGTTAGCATTAGACCTCAAATGACAATGGCATGGTTAAAACCAGGCTTTTTTTTTTTTTAAGTAGAATTGAGTTAAGTCTTTTTTTTATTATAGTTGGGCTCCATAATTTGTTCCGTGGACTATAAGATGGAGGATGAAATGCGATTGATAATCCCCTTTAATTTTAAGGGGCAAAAATGTATATGGATTACAACTTTTCCCCCCCTTTGAGACAGGTAGCAAAACATGTTTTGGGGGCGTCTAGAGTGGCAGCCACTGCAAGCACTGGGAAATTGGAGTTACTGAGGAGTTTGGGCGCCGATTTGTCTATTGATTACACAAAGGAGAATTTCGATGAGCTTCCAGAGAAATTTGATGTTGTATACGACACAGTTGGTTAGCACCAATTTATGTAGTCGGTTAATCTGTTATATAGACCATGCCATAATTTGATACTAGGAAGAATATAACATCCTATGTATGTTTTGGCAGTCTCGATTTCTAAGCACTATTTCGATAGTATTTTTACTTCTAACTCTCAGTTTTAACTTGTTTCTCAAATGGCTTATTGATAACAGGGCAATCTGAGAGGGCTGTGAAGGCAGTGAAAGAAGGCGGGAAAGTCGTGACAATTGTAGGTGGTGTGCCTGTGGCTCCACAAGCAACGATATTTATTCTCACTTCAAAAGGGTCTGTTCTTGAGGAGCTGAATCCTTGCTTGGAGAGTGGGAAAGTGAAGGCAGTGATTGACCCAAAAGGCCCATTTCCTTTCTCTAAAACAGTTGAGGCATTTTCCCATCTCGAAACTGGCAGAGCTATTGGAAAAGTCGTAGTGTATCCCATCCCATGAGTACCAAAAAAAAAAAAAACCCACTTTGGCTTTCTATTTAATTGCTATACGTGTCTATGATGAATTATGCCTTGCTTGACATATGACTTGTGATGATGAATAACGGTCTTTTCCTCTATATTGCTCAGAACGACAGTGTCTTCAAGAAACGACAATGAATTTGAAAACACTTTGACATTGCTATACGTGTCTTTGATGAATTATGCCGTACTAGACATATGACTTGTGATGATTAACAAAGGTCTGCGGAGATTAACAAAGAAAGTTTTATTACTTTATTGTAAAAAAACGACAGTCTTCAAGATCGACAATGAATTTGAAAACAACATTTTATTGAAACGACAATCATGCTGTACCTAACAATCCTAAAAACAAAGGTATAATATAGAAATGACATTGTTACATGAAACCATAAAAATAGAATAACGACAAAGAAACTAAAAACAACAATTGATAGGGAACAACAGATTAAAAATGGCCGCATCATTGAAAACGACAACAGTTGATAGGGTTTTTTTTTTCCTCCCTTTTTTTCCTTTTTAAATGACAACATTTTAGCGACCAGATCATTGTTTTGAAAAAATGCCAACCGCATATATTTGTTTTGACAAAATGTATACTCCTTCTAATAAACGACCTGTAATCGTACTACAATAGACCAAATACATGTCGTTTATCATGGTAGCGTGCAGCTAAAAGTCATTTTCATTGTCTAGTAACACAGAAACACAGTTGTTCATATTTTAATTCGTTTAAATTCCTGGAAAGCGAGATGTCGTCTCATTCTGTCATGTCGAATGCATGTAGTTTCCATTCCATTTGTAAACGTGTCCAGGCCAAAAAATAATAATTAAAAAAGGCGCCTACACTGGGGTGTTTGGCAAGCAAGCATGGCAATTTTTGGTTCAAAATATTATAAATAGTAATTTTTTATTTTTTATTGTAAAATATAAGCATTTTATACTATTTAATAATTAAAAAGTTGATTCTAATTATGCTTGTCAAATATTCTTTAGTTTATACTTTGGTTGATTTTTGTTTTTGTTTTTTGTTTTTTTTTTTTTTGTGCAAAACAAAACACACGATTGTTTCTTTTCTTTTCTTTTTTCTCCTGCCTCTTTCTGAAATTCACATTAACTTATTTCTTTAAAATAATAATTATATCCCCGCTTGTTTTTGTTCACAGAATTTTTAAAAATATTTTTGTGTGTTTTTTTAGGTAAAAACTTTAAAAACACTCTAAATATAATTTTTAAAAATACTTATTTTTTAAAATAAAAATATTTTTATTTATTTTAAAAATAATACCAAAACGGTCATTATGTTTACTATTGGGACGTCGCTTTCTTATTCCGCTTCCAAAAAAAGAATGTCGTATACCATAGGGAGAACGCTTTTTGAGATTGCTTCAAAGTGCTACATACAAATATATACTATTTCAACAAACAACCCTCCAAACGTAAGGCTCAAGTTTCTCCAAAACACAAGTTGTTAAAATTAGAAATTATAAAAAAATAAATAAATTAAGAGAGAATTACATTGGTGCACCAAAACTTGGTTGCAAACTGGACCCCACGCATCAATTCCTTTGGAAGGTCCCCGAAATTCTCCTTTCTATAATCAATTGCCAAGTCAATATCTTACCAGCTTAAGTCTTTGGAGATAATTATGAGTGAAATTTCAAATAAGACAGGCATAAATTGTCGACACAAAACGGTAGGAAGCAAATGTTTGCGAGACACATTTATACGTAAAGCTTTGACTATTGAAGAGTTATTTTGTCCAAAAAAAAAAAAAAAAACCCAACTCCACAAGCTTGTTTGAGAGCTGGTTTTAAATAATGTACAATGTAAAACTCTTACCAACTACAATAAATTGCTACAAGCTAAAAACTCACATATTATAGTTTTTAAATTAATAATTTTAGTTTCAACTGTTCTCTCAAACAATCTACATATGAGAGCAAGAGTGCAGCCTATGTGAGGATGTAATTGGATTGGGTTGGTTTTCCAAAACTTGGAGGATTTTGTGGTAGGATATCTTAATATTAGGATAAATTTTTAACCGTTAATCACATCATAAACAAGTTTAAAGATATATTATAATTTAATGGAATTTGATTGAAATTTAAATTAAAAATTATGTTTTAATGGTATGGTAATTTCTTTTTTTCACAATGTCAAAGAAATACCCTTTATCCTCAACACTTTTTTTTTTGGTGTGTCTTTCCGGGGATAAATAAGGGATTTCTCTTATGGGCTAACATCTAGTGGCAATGGTAAATCCACCATGGGCTCCAGGAATGTAGCTGATCTTAGTCCCAAGTAGTTCCATTATACTTTTAACTCCAACTAAAAGGGAAAAAAAAAAACAATTTTTTTCTTACTTTTTCCCTTTTTCATTGTAAAATACATTGGAAAAAAAATTCTCTTATACTCAAATTTTGAATTTTGTGTATGCTTGTAGTTTAAACTTTTCAATGGCAAAATAAACCAAAAATCAATCATAATCTTGTATGAGTTTGTAATTTATAGTATGTAAATTACTTTAGAAAGTGACGAGAAATGCAAAAAGAAAGGTACCCGTAAATTAAAAAAAAAAAGAGAAAAAGAAAAAAAAAGAAAAGAAAAGAGAAAAATAAAGAAGTAGTTGCACTCTTATTTTAATTTAAATTTGGTTTATTCATGCTCTTAAAAAAATTACTTGCCACCATTTGCTTAATATAGATAGTATCGGGTTTTACCCTACGTTTGGTAGGAGAGGGAGCGAGAGAAGAAATGGATAAATAGTCTCTCTCTAGGACAAGCAATTTAGATCTTTTCATTAATGAAAAGATTCGATCAATTTATTCAAAATTAAATCAAAATAACCTGTTCATGCTTTAAAAGGTATTATTAACAAATAGTATAATGTATAATATCATAATTAGACAAACAACTATCATCAATTTTTTTAACTATCCTTTCTTCTTATGAAACAAAGTTACTATAAATCTCTTTATTTTTATATTTTCCGTCTATCCAACTCGCATCATATTTCCTTATAAACAGAGCCGTAGCCTAATATGATTTTCTATTTAAAAATGAACCTTGATGGAAAGGTTGTCTAGAGCCATACCCTAGGTCACCAAAAATGAGCCTTGACGGAAAGGTTGTCTAGATTCAAGCGAGTCTTTAATTACACAGAAGAAATATATACGCCAGCAACCACTCTTTTTCCAATGATGTGAAGTTAGTGGCCCAATTGTATACGCCACCTTAGTACGGCACTTTGAGAGGTGGATTTTGGAGAGTGGTAGAGCTTCTCTTTTTCAAACTTTTTTTTCCCCTTGACAATTGATGTTTTGAAGGTTTGTAACTAGTCACTTGTCTCTATTGATAATTTGGTAACAAATTTCCGTCACGGTTTTGCCAGAACTTCTACTTTTCAATTCCAACTAGTTGTTTGAGCTTCAAACATTACATATAAGAGTGTGTGTGTATATATATATATATTAGCAGATAGGTTGCGGAATAGACTATCGCTCTCTAGAAGTTTGTGGCAAGAAATTCATGGCTGCTGCTACTTCTGCTGCTTCCAATAAGGCGTGGATATACTCGGATTATGGAAAATCTGTGGAGGTTTTGAAGTTGGAGGAGGATGTTGGTGTTCCTGATTTGAAGGAAGACCAGGTTCTGGTCAAGGTTGTTGCTGCAGCCCTCAATCCAGTTGATTACAAGAGGATTCTTGGCTACTTCAAATCCATCGACACTCCTCCCCCTGTGAGTCTCTCTCAATCTTCTAATTTTATTTTATTTTATATAAACGCTAGTTCATATAAATAGATTCTCTTTAAAAAAATAAAAAGCCTTTACCAAGTTGTCAAAAGAAAACGATAATTTTTTTGTGCAGAATCTTATGTGTAAGCTACTTTGATAGAATTCATGGCTGTATAATAACGAGGGTCTTTCTTGTTATTTAAAAAATTAAAGGGGTTTGGTGTGTTTTCAATTTAGAGTAAAAAGGAAAGGAAGAAAAAATATTACCTGTGAAGAACGACATCGATTTAAAAAGGATAAGAGTTTAAAACGGCACTTCATTTAGAAAACCACCGGACATTGAAAACCACATTTACATTAAAAACCATAATAAATTAGAAGAAACGAAAAAGAGATATAAAAACTGCGACATCTACAACCATGACGAATAATTTCAAAAGGAAAATACCCAAAATATTTTATCTAAATACCACTTTTATCTTCCTTATTATTAAAATATACAAAGCACTTCACGTATTTTGTGTAAATATTACTTTTACTACTTTAATTATTAAAATACCAAAAATACCTCTTTATGTTTTTAAAATTATACTTAAAATACCTTTGAAGTAATTAATTTTTTAAAAATGTCAAAATTATTCTTTTCAATATATATTAAATGTTATTCTAAATAAACTTGACTTAAAAACTAAAAAAAAAGGTAATTTCAAATGTTCAAATAAATATTTTCATTAAGCAAATACTTCAATTATTTTGAAAGTTTCTAACTTTTTAGGATTGATTTTATTTAGTATTTTGGTTTAGTAATGTTTGAAATTGTATTTAGTAAAAATTAAGGATAATTTTAGTTTTTTAAAAGCTTTAATAAAAAATGAAAAAACTCGTTGAAAATAAAAACACACCTATACAAAACAACCTTTCAATTTAATATATATTAAGAAGGATAGTTATAATTTTTAAAAATTAATTACTTCAGGGGTATTTTAAGCATGATTTTAAAAACACAAGAGGTGTTTTGAGTGTTTTAATTATAAAAGGAGCAAGAATGATATTTAGGCAAAACACATGGAGTATTTTAATTATGATGTTGAAAACACATGAAATGTTTGGGCATTTTAATAATAAGAGACACAAAAATAATATTTAGGTGAAATATTGGGAATTTCTTATTTTAAAATGACGTAACAAGAGAAGACAGACGACAAGTTTTAATAAACAACAGCTAAGGCGAAACAACGTTATCTCAGAAAAAAACTACAAGAGCTGTTGTACGACAACTGCTTTTTGACAACGAAAGTTGCATAAAAGAACGGCACGTAAGAAACCACAATATCGTGTAAAAATGACCATGAATTAAACAAAAATCTACAGTGAATAAACGACAATGACTTTGTAAAACGACAAGAATTAAGTGACCTTAAATATATACTGCTTAGGAAACCTTTAAATAAATTGCTACATAAAAAAAGGTGAAACGACAAGTAATTAAAAACGACAACTTGTTTAGGAAATCTTAAACAAATTACTTGAAAACAGAAAAACGTGAAAAAAAGACTACAGGAAATACAATTGACATTTCAGTAGCCAAAAAAAAAAACCGACAGTAACTTTAGAACGATATATTTTTCTTGAAACGACAACGTTACATTGAGCTTAAGACGATGTCGCTTTAGAAAGGAGAACACCCAAAAAAGAAAGAAAGAAAGAAAGAATAATAGAAAGCAATGATTAAACAAAAATTCATTACAACACAAAGGAAATCAATTAAAACGATTAGAACTTTGAGAAACAGCAAGGATTAATAAACTACAAAATCTACCACAATTCCACGACTGCAAATAATCAGAAGAGACAAAATATTTAGGAAACGACAACTACTGTAAAAACGACAGAATTTTGACTAAAGAGCAACATCTAACACAAAAGATGTGTCCTAAAACAACAAAGATTCCACTGCATGTTTCTTTTTTACAACGACAACACAACCCTCTTAACAATGACAACATCATAAAATTACCAATATCTAATAGGGGTGAATGGTGAGTGGTTTGATGGTTTTTGAGCTGGTGCGGTGCGGTTTTTTTGGATGGCGGGTTGACGATTAACCAACCTGCAAACCGCCCACCATATGACGGGTGGTTTTGGTTTGGTTTTGGGCGGATGCGGGCCGGTGTGGGCGGGTTGAGGCTGTTTAGACCTATGTTATTGCCCAATGTAATTTTTTGGACCTTTTTTTTAGAAAGTGAAGAAAATTTGTAGAAAATATAAGATGATAATACATAAAGCATTCCCAACAAGTTTGATGCTTAAAGACAGTGACCATATTCAAAAGTATAAATTAAGAAACATAATCATTCACTGCAACAAGAAACATCAACTGCAGATAAAGTGATGAACAAAGTCAAGAGTCTATAAAAATTAAAGCCTATTCACTAGGTTCGAAAATAATAGAATGCTACAAATGAAATGATGAACAAAGTCAAGTGTTCTTTTTCTTTTAGGGCTTTCTATACTAATATACTTAATTTGAATTTTGATCACTTCACAAAATAATAGGAGAATTTTCAGTTTTCAATATGTCAAGAGGCAATTAAGCCCATGCTTGGAGTGTTGGATTATTCAATCATCTCTAAAATAAGAACAAAATCAAATAAATGATAAGTTTTTTTTTTTTTAAATATATAGGCGGACAGGTGCGGGTTGAACCCGCCCTCAAAAACTTAAAACCAAACCCACCCACCGAATATATTGGTGGGCGGGTTCAACCCGCACGCCAGTGGGTTGCTAACGTAAACCCTCTTTTTTCGAGATGGGCGGACGCGGGCGCAGGCGGTTGGCAGGTGCGGGGAGGTTTTTGTACAGCCCTAATATCTAGCCGAATGACATAACAATAAAAAAAAAATTAAGTAAAATAAATTTAAGTAATGACGACATAAAATGAAAAGGATGTGATGCTATAAATCCGCAACAGCTTTAGATTTTTTTGATAACATTCTAATTTCCAAAAAAAAAGAAGGTAAATTATTATGTCAGTCTTTAACTTTTCATAAAAGTATAATTTTAGTCTCCAATTTTTTATTTTTGATTTATCATTCCTCAGCCTTTTATTTTAGTTATTGAAAGACCAATTTAACAATTTAACTGTTAATTAGGGATCAAATTGTCACATTTTTTGTAACGTTGGGGACCGATTTGTCACATTTTTGGTCCAAAATTAACTATTTGATTGTGAAATTAGTCCCTTATAAACTAAAATCAAATGTTGGGATTAATAAATCAAAATTAAAAGATTGGGAATCAAATGTTTATTTTTTGTGAATGGAGACTACTGAAACAATTTACCTAAAAAATAAAAAAACAAAACGATATCATACCGTAAAAACACAAGGAAAATAGAAAGCAACATCATTGCCTACAACAAAAAATTGTTTACAGAGTAAAAACGAAAGAGGTGATGAACAAAAGAATAACAAAAGAAATAAGAGTTTATACTGTAGTAATTCTTTTTTTAATTAAACTGTTAAGAGCTTTACACTTTTTGTTGGTTGGAACAATCGTGATGTCAAACAAAGGCAATAAAAGGCGTTGAATCCTAAGTCCTATATGCGCAGGCCGTTCCAGGATACGATGTTGCCGGTGTGGTGGTAAAGGTTGGAAGCCAAGTGACAAAATTTAAGGTTGGAGATGAGGTTTATGGGGACATCAACGAGAACTCTTTAAAAAACCAAAAGAAAATTGGCAGTTTAGCCGAATACACTACTGCAGAAGAGAAAGTATTAGCTTTGAAGCCAAAGAATTTGAGTTTTGTTGAAGCTGCTAGCCTTCCACTTGCTCTTGAGACTGCCTATGGAGCTCTTGAACTAGCTCAATTTTCCGCCGGAAAATCCCTTCTTGTTCTTGGAGGTGCCGGTGGAGTTGGGACCTTGGTTATTCAGGTCTGCATATAATTTTTCTTTTTTCAAGAGTATATATAGTTCTAACTTTTGATGCTAAAATTTAGCATGATTCTAATATTACTTGTAATTAAATATATTATAACTTACCACCAGATACAGCGGTATAGATGCTTTTCTTTCTCTTCTTAAAATGTCTCTAAGTTTCAATCTTAGCATTAGATCTAATACCATTATGGTGGTATATATACGTTAAACTGGGCTCAATTTTTTTATTAAAACTAAGTCATGTTATTTCTGTTTTGTTGGCGAGCTCCAAAATTTGTTAAAAAGGCTTATGGCTTTAATCCTCTTTAATTTTACGGAGCAAAAAAAGTATATTTATTATCAGATGAGAAAAAGTATACTTATCATCCGATAAAAAAAGTATATTTATTATAACATTTTTTTTTCCCTCTGAGACAGGTAGCAAAACATGTTTTGGGGGCGTCTAGAGTGGCAGCCACTGCAAGCACTGGGAAATTGGAGTTACTGAGGAGTTTGGGCGCCGATTTGTCTATTGATTACACAAAGGAGAATTTCGATGAGCTTCCAGAGAAATTTGATGTTGTATACGACACAGTTGGTTAGCACCAATTTATGTAGTCGGTTAATCTGTTATATAGACCATGCCATAATTTGATACTAGGAAGAATATAACATCCTATGTATGTTTTGGCAGTCTCGATTTCTAAGCACTATTTCGATAGTATTTTTACTTCTAACTCTCAGTTTTAACTTGTTTCTCAAATGGCTCTCAGTTTTAACTTGTTTCTCAAATGGCTTATTGATAACAGGGCAATCTGAGAGGGCTGTGAAGGCAGTGAAAGAAGGCGGGAAAGTCGTGACAATTGTAGGTGGTGTGCCTGTGGCTCCACAAGCAACGATATTTATTCTCACTTCAAAAGGGTCTGTTCTTGAGGAGCTGAATCCTTGCTTGGAGAGTGGGAAAGTGAAGGCAGTGATTGACCCAAAAGGCCCATTTCCTTTCTCTAAAACAGTTGAGGCATTTTCCCATCTCGAAACTGGCAGAGCTATTGGAAAAGTCGTAGTGTATCCCATCCCATGAAACTAGATAGAAAGCAAGCAAAAATTAATAAATAAATAAATTGTTTTGCCTTTCTATATTGCTCTCTCTCTCTCTATATATATATACATGTGTGCATGTATTGCTATCTCACGTGTCTGTGATTATTTATGCATAATATATATGTCCTTGTGATTATTAATAAGGGTCTGTGTAGAGAAATTACAAATAAAGTTTGATGTTTTAATTATACGTTTTTGACCTTTTCATTGCCGTTTAATTTTAGAATCGGTTGTATATCTTTTGGAAGTACTACCAAAACTGTTTTGATTGGATCGGAAATAGAACTGCTCATAGCAAGGGAAGGCAAGTGTCCGAGTGCTGTTGATTAATTTTGTTTGATTATTCGTGTTTATACAGATTTGTGTGTGGAGCTGTCAATTTGGCCCCAATGGCCTGATCCATGGCCCATCTCTTTTAGCCTGAGCCGGGCCTAGCCCAGCATGGGCGAATATTTAGGCTCAAACTAGAATCAGGCCAGATCAGGCTAGCATGATTAAATAATTTTTTTGAAAAATTTTTTTTATAAAAATTCTAGTGGCTCGGCCCAACCCTAGGCCCATAGGGCTTCAGGCAGGACTAGGCCTCCTTTTTAATTAACTAGGCTAGTTCGATTTTTCTTTTTGGCCCTATGGACTAGGCGGCCAAAATGTACACATCTATTTTGTCTCTATTTTGTGTGTACCTTTTTTTGATTTCTCAATAAAGTTGAACAAAAACCACCTTGCACCCGCCATCTGCCCGCACCCACACCCACCCCGTCCGAAAAAAGTGATTCCATGTTTGCAACCCGCCCGCCAATATATGTAGGCGGTTTGACGGGCGGGTTCGGTTTTGAGATTTAGGCAGCGGGTTCAACCCGAACCCTGCCTATGTATTTTTTTTTTTTAAAGTGATTCTACAAGAGGTAAGAATGTTTTGCCGTACAAAACCAACCTTTTGGCAGAGGACCAAGATGTGCTAAAGCTCAAACATAAAAACATTCCTACCTCTCTTGTTATGTCGATCGCATGAAAAGAACCTGAAGTCAAAGATTCACATACCTGTCCACAGTTTAGAAAGTATTTTTGTGAGTAATGAAGATAGCTATGTATAAACAAGTATCACACGTGCATAGTGAAGAAAATGACAGTGTCCCATATGCAGAAAAGAATAAACTAAATCCAATCCTAGCCCATCTAACTATGGTTACATATAGATCACCAAACTCACTATAGACGCAAGTCATTGCAAGAATTATGAATTAATAGGTTCAAAAAGTTTCATGCCAAGCCAAGCAGATATAAAACCAATTTGCATATATGTGAATCTGATAGTTTTTAGAAACTCAAAATCCAATACTGCACAGAAGGGCCAAAGTTCAAAGACGGCTCACATTTATAAGCTGAAATGTTTATGTATCACATTATATATAAAGATAAAGTTTTACCAGTGATGTAATATAGATCAAATAGAGCTATAGTGGAACCTAACTTCAAATAAACGCCATTACTAAAATCAAATAACGCGTATAAAATGCTAAAATTAAGTTTTACTTTGTGAGTTAAAATGTGTCACGTTATTTCTTAATTTGTTATAATTTATTTAGATACCCTTGCACATCACTTAGTATTCATACCCTATTAAAAGGAATGAATGTCAAATTTATTTAGATACCCTTCAAGTTTGCATGTTATAATACAATGATTATAATTGTGCAAAAGGATATCTTAGGGTGCGTTTGTTTCGTGGTTCGAATCACGGTTCGAATCATTTTGCTACAGTATTTTCTCTCACAAAAATTTAAATCTTCATTCAAATACTCTATTCAAATACTCGAACCAAATAGGCCCTTAGTATTATTGATAAGATTCATTCCTAAGTTTAGTTAGGCAGAGAATTGGATTATTTCCTATTACACCTTTTCAAAAAGACCAAAAAATTCCATTGGGCTATAGTATAGGCCCAAACCGTCTCAACCTACCCGCACCCAAACCGAAAGCCCGCCATTCCATGGGCAGGTCTGCAAGTTGTTTAATCGCCAATCGGCCATCCAAAAAAACCGACCCGCACCCGCTCAAAAAACCACTAAACCGCCCACTATTCACCCCTATTTCTCATATATCTTTGCAAAAATATAGCAGCATCTTTAAGAAACGACATTAACTTTTGAAAACGACAACAACTTTTTAACAGCAACAAATTGCTGCATGTCAAATGCTACGACCATATATGTAATATATATGAAGGACAATATTTTATTAAAACGACAATATTTACATAAAACCACAGAAAATAGAAGAACGATGGTAAGCTTTAAGTTAGTTATTTAATTTGAGTCAATGTGATTTAAGTTAGTGATTTAAATTGTTATCTGAATTCGTGTTTAGACGTGCATTTAGATTTTAATCTGAATATGAAATAAAATTAAAATTTGTGTTTAGAAAAGTAGCAAAAATAGTTTTTGATTTATTAACAAATCTAATAAAATCTTAATGTTAATGATCCTAAAAAATATACAATATGGATCTTAATTTATTCCTCTCTTCATTAGGAACACAATGAAAAAAGAATCATCTCAATTGGATATCAAATGAAAAAGTTATAATTTTTTTTCCTAAAAAATAGGAGAGAGAATTTTAGTTTTTACTCTAGCAGAGATTTTAGAGTATCAAAAGTTTAGAGGGAAATGAGAACTCTGAAAACTCAAATTCTTGATACTCAAAGGACTCAGATTTTTGGAGAAACAAACAAGTATCAAAAGGATTCTTGACACTCAAATTCAAATTAAAGTCCATTAAGTTCAAATAATACTCGAAACAAGCGGGAAAAACAACTATACTTGATAAGGAAGAACGGTTAAAAAGTGACAGCGTCATTGAAAACGACAACAGTGAATAAGATTTCTTTTTTTTTTTTCAAGTGACAACATTTTAACCACAAGAACATTACATAAAGCGACATAAATTTAAAAACGTCCACATAACAGTAAAAGAAAAACCGTTTTGAAACGTCCAATAACCATATATCTATGTTTTGATAAAACGTATACCCTTTTAATAAAACGACATTTCTTAAGCTACGGTAAATCAAATATGTGTCGTTTATTACAGTAACCTACAGCTACAAGCAATTTTCATTCTGTCACGTGGAATGCATGTAGTTTCCATTCCATTGATTCGTATTCAGGCCAAAACATAATGAAAAAAGGTTCCGTTGATTTATTTCCTTTTTTGTATTTATAACAACGAATTTACTAGTGAGAATAATATGTTGTTCTTTATGAGATAAAACGACATGTAGCTTTGTATTTTTGTCGTTTTGATGCAAAGAAAAAGACACGATTGCTTCTTTTTCCTTCCAGTACTTTTTTTTTTTTTTTTTTTTTAATTTCAAAATGCTGATTGTATTGTATATTATTTTCAGGACCTCGCTTTTATTATTTTGTTTCCAAAAAAAAAAATTCGTTTTCAAATTCGTTTTCCATAACGAGGGCGCTGCATGAGATTGCTCCAATGCAACATACGTACAAATATATCGCCACAATCGTATCGCATAATCAATTTTTTTAAAAAAATATTATGACATATAATCGAAGAATATTATTTTATTGATTTTCCTGACACTATGGAGAAGATCACTTAATCAAAAGGAGAGAGAAGAAAAAAGATATATAGTTTATTGTGTGCGTGTGTGCATATATACACAATCACGGATATTTCATGCAAAATTTCGTCATATAACACTAAAATTTTCCTGATATATTATGTCAAAAAGGTTATATCCTTTTTTGCAAAAATTTCAGTGAAAATGTGTTGGGTTTTGTGCCCTAAAAGCTGTGACATTATACATATTGTTAATAAATAAATAAAATGATATTTATTATTATTTTGGTTGATTATATGTATTATGAATACATTTATAAACATCAAGAAAATTCCATGATTATTTATGTGACTATAAATTTAGCGTATAAGTGTTATTTGCTTAGGGATAAAATTTATAGATAATAATCTAAATAGTCCGTAATAATTAATTAAAGTTTGGGATCTTTAATTAAAAATTACAAGTACGGTCCAATCTCATCTAAAATGAAATAGTCATTATCCAGACTATTAATGTAGAAACATTGGGTTGGAGGTACTTTATATAATGAGATTATATAGGACTGGACCAGATAAATTATGAATATCTAATAATCATCCATTACAAATAGAGTATTCAAATTTATCACTATGATGATCATATATTTGACAGTCTTAATCCTGAGTATTTATTAGACTCCTATTTATTACATTATGTTTTTTGACTTGCATGGTAAGATTTGTCCTAAGCACAGATTATAACTTAGCATCTTGTAAACATAAAGTGATAAATGGCTGGGAATAATATTATATAGATATGGAATCCATTCCTTCCCTATGGAAGTTAGAAAAATAGTTCTCTTAAGTGATAATTCAAGGTTTGAACAGTAGAGCGCTCGTTCATAATAAGATTATGAATTAATTGTTCATTAGAGAATTATTGGAACTCAAGGATTAAAGATGTAATAAGAGAGGTGAACGGAAATTGAACCTAGCTCTTATTATGAACTATTTATGGAGGACTGACTTATATGTAATGATTATATCAATGGACTACTCGCTAATTTTCTTTGAGTAATTTCACTGTAATCTCAAGAGTTCAAGTTTCAGGTTTTTAGTGGAGTAACACTGAAACTAATAAATTTGACACATTAATTAAAGAGTTTGACTTAAATGTCAAATTTATTGGAGCTTGGGTTATAGGTCCATAGGTCCCCAATACCACCTCTGTAACACTATATTGGATTTTGCATAGAATGAATCATACATGTTTAATTCAGAATTTTTGAATTCTGAATTAATTTTTCACACTTGAATTATTAACGTGACACAGAAAAATGTTCTCTGTGACACGTAATGTAATGTGATAAATGTTATCACATTTAACTGAGCATTAGTTAATTAATTGATTATTGTTAAAATCTATTCTTAAATAAATGAGATTTATTTTTGAATTGAGATTTATATATATATATGGTTTTGAACCAAATCTTTTTATATATATATAAGATTTTATAATATATTAATATATATATATTAATATAATATTATAAAAAAAAAGGGGAAACGTAACATGATGTTATGATTCACGTTTAACATATACATATATATATGTGTGTGTGTGTGAGAAAAAAAACGAATCACAAAGTGATTCGGGAAAGAGAAAGAAAAAAAGAAAAAAAAAAAAAAAAAGGGGCAAGTTTTCTTTCACGGCAACTTATATACATATGCATATATGTGTGAAAACTGGAAGAAGAAAACGGAAAAGAAAAGAAGAAAAAGGAAAGGAAAAGAAAAGGGAAAGTAAAATTACTAATGGTTCAGTTATAAAAAGGGAGAGATAACAGTTATTTCAGTAATTTTTATTCACATAATTTTTAGAGAGAAAAAACTGAGAGTTCTTCTCTGAAGAAAAAGGTTTGCTATCTCATGTGTTGAGTACATAGCAGATTCAGAAAAGTGTGAGGAAAATTCATTCTTACAGTTTGACGCCCGCTCGTCTTTCCATTGGTGTGGAGGCCTGGTTTGGAAGATTGTGGTGTCAAAGAGGAAAGCTAGAATACCCTGATAGTCTTCAAAAGGTTAGTAAAAATTCCTAAAGCTTTATGTAATTAAAATTATATATCTATTCCCGATGAACAAAGTTTTCAGAAAATTTTTGTTTGTCAACGATTCGTTCCTTCCGCTGTGTTTCATGTTTTAATTCCAACAATATGTTCGTTTTATAATTTTATATACAATGAAAATAAAAACTTAGTTCCTTAAAAAAAAAAAAAACTTAGAAACCCTAGTTTTCCTTATTGTAAATACATAACCAGAACATGATCTGTTCAACTCAAAACGCACATACCCGGCCCTAACTGCTCTTGGTAACTCAAGCCCTCGAGAACAAATTGCGTTCCTTTTGCTTGAAATTATAATCGTTACGCAATGAATTGAGGTAGGGATACGAGTACATATAATTTCTCACCCGCTTATATTCGCAATTAATCTCTATTTTTCTGTCAAATGTGGCTAACGTATTTGATGTAGCAAGTAAAAGTTTTATATTATAGTATAATTTTACATTACACTATAACATGTGAGAGTTTTACATTGTAGCAATTAGAATTATATAGTTACAACAAGCTGCCAAGCAAAGCCATATATAGACCAAGAGTATTATGGATTTGAATAAAGGTCTTCAATAGGCCGGCGACTGCTTGTACTATTAATAGGGTGTTTGGAAACACAGTTTTGTTAGCAAATTTCAATTCCAAATTTTTTTATGGTGATTTCTCTGACGTGCTATAGTATTTTTTATTCTAATAACTTGTGGTTCCAGCACCATTCTTAAATGTCCTATAAATTTGTTTATTAAGAAAAGTACATAAAATATCAAACTTGATTATACGAGCTATGGTTCATGAGTTTTATTCACATGGAAGATAGCCTTGGTTGTTGACCTTATTATATTTACCGAAAACCTTTGATTACAAAAGAGTTAATATAATGGTACTTGACAATGCAAAAATTAGACGTGAAAAAAAAAAAAGGTTTGTTTGATTTGGACTAAAGATGTTTTATATCTTGAGGGGAACAAAAGAAATATAATAATTGGCAATACAATTCAACGTTCAGAGTAATATCAAAGCACACCAATAAATTCGTGCATATACATCGCTACATGCGTTATATATTACATGAATTAAGTTCAGACTAAATATATGTATATATAGGATCATACAATGTTGGAACATTCCATCTTATTTTAATTATATATGATATTCAAATCATATTTTTCAATAGTACAATCTTATTAGTAATATGACGAAAGTTGTTTAATTTTGTGAAGCTTCGTGATCATCTGCGGCAGGAAGAAGTGATCAACTGGAGTCCAAGCACCAGCAGTAGTAATCAGACCTTGAGATTTCCAACATTTGTTCAGGAGTCATTCTCTCAAGCTCAGCTTGTCTCCAGGTTGCGAAGTTGTTCCGGTTTTGAAGGTCAGAAGCCAATGGATAGTCCTCTACTCTATGATTCTGTGATCTCATTCTCATGTAAAGCCTCATTGTTGCCACACAATCCTCATAAGGATCTTGAATCCCACTTTGAATGTAGTACCTGCAGCATCATGTATTTATATATATTATGTATATAATTATAGAGATCGATATATATATATATATATATATATATGTTAATAAGTATGGTTTCAATTGTTACATTTTCAATAAGTACTATTATTTTTAACTTATAATATGAATTAGACAATTGTAATAAATAAGTAGTTGATAAAAAAATTATGATATAGTTAATAAGATTTAATTTTTATTATGTCAAGTATAATCAAGTGTTGTTATAAACATCTTAATTAAAAATATAAACCATTGGAAATGTTACCATTAAAAACAAGTCCATATATATATATATATATATATGTGTGTGTGTGTATGTGAAAAGAGAAATACTGTTATCAAAACATCATAGCATATTCAACTAACTTGGCAACCACCCAAAAAACGCATCGAGCTTGCTTTATGAATGGTACTAATAGTATCTATAGATATGAAATCTATAATAGTTAGGTAAAATATAATTAATTTGGAAAGTAGTATGCTTACCCAAGATATGCTTGTGTGAGATACTTAAGTGGGTTGCTGAGCTTGTTTGTTTTCGTCAATGGAGGATATTTTGCAGTGTCCCTGAGTTTGTCCATTTAATATCATGCAAATATTTGAAATCAGTCTATATAGTCCTGTTTCAGTCTCTTCAAACTACTAGAAAAAAAGGTTTTTCCTTAACCAAAAAAAAAAAAAAAACTCACTATAAGCGATCACTTGTCGTTGCTAAAAATCAATAACTCATAGCTATGGACTTATGGCGATGAATTTCGGTCATGATTAAGTTCTTGAGACATTGAAAAGGAACATTTATTAGAGTTTGATTAAATTATAAGTACCTGATCATAGCTGCAGGATATTCAACCTGAAGACGGTCAAGGTCATGATCGAGACCATGACCCACGAGAATCCTAGCTTTTCCACCTGATCTGGGTCGAATCTTCCACATGGGTTCCCCATTGCAGAGGAATTCTTGAATCTTCTTTTGCACTTGTCTCACTGGCATAGCGTCCCTCAAGTATTCTGGTCGAATCCCAGTTGTTTCATACCTAATCAAAGTATTTACATACATTTCATGATATAAATTTTGTGAATATATATATGTGTGTGTATAGTAGTACCTGTAGTTTGTGACAGGAATAGGAGGTTTGACATAAGTATGAAAGATGATGTTTTCAAATTCATCAATGAGGCAAACCCTTGCGCATAAATCAAGGGAGCCATCGCTGCCACCACCAACCATTTTGCAAGCCAGTGCAACCACTTGGGGGCCTCTTGTTGATCTCCCGCTATAATTATAATTATCCATTGCACTTAAATTGTCACGTATTCCTAAATTTGCCAAGCGACCAACCATTCCCTACACAAAAACATTTAGGATAATAAACAAGAGGAACCTAATTAAAAATCATCATAAAACTTGATCTTAATTATAAGCTGTCTGGTTTATAAATTCAAACATTTGAATTTTTGTTAGAGAAAATATTGTTTAAACAAGCGGGTTAAGAGTATTTGGTCATTACGGTGCCATTTAAACCGGAGAGTTGACATCGGTCCTGATGAAGCCTGAGGGCATTAGGGCTGTCGAGGATGGCCAAGCAGAATCTGCATCCTCTCATGCTGAATATGTTTCTGCATTCTTGTCTTGGCAATGGCCCTATCGAAAAGAAAAAGGAATTATATATAAGTATAAACAATACATACATACATACATACATATATATATATATATGTATATGTTAAATTTACCTATAAGATGTTCCCTCAAAGACTCGAAAGATCTGCAGTGCTTCTTACAGATACCACAGGTGGGTTCATGAACCGAGTGGTATAATGTCCTCATGTGCTCCACTAGATGCTCCAATCTGTTGAACTGTCTAAAGCATGCTGCGCACTTGTTCCTGCCATTTGTGACAGAAATTATAAGAATTCTCAGCATATATAATCAAACTGATATTATCTGTACTAAAACTTCTCTAGCTACTTGAAAATTTTTTATTTTTATAATTTCAAACCTATCGGCTCTAGAGAATGCTTTTGTGTGTGTGTTTCAAAGTAAATGGCTTTTCTAAGCTTTTTCTAGTGGTCTAAGTTATGTTAAATTAGAAAAATGGTGGTTTTTACAAATAAGTTAATCAATGATGGATTGCGTTAATCGTCTATCATTGATCAACTTGATCTATGATCAACTAATAATCCAATGATCTATCAGTGATAGACAATTAATAAATCAATAATAAACAAGAGTCCATCAGTGATAGACCATTAGTAAATCAATAATAAACAAGTTTCTTAATGATAGATCATGAATATATCAGTGATTGACTACTATAAAATCCAACAAAAAAAAAAAAAACAAATGACCCCTTCAACTGAAAAACAAGAGTTTATGCTACTGATCAAAAAAGGACGGCCAAACTGACCATCCACCTAATTTTTCCCTTTACCTCAGGGTTTCTGGAGTCTCTCTAACATCCATGTTGGAGATTTTGGAATAGCTTTCAACAAGTGAACAATAGAGGACAATTAGTATAATATAGCCAAGACTAGGAGGGCTGTGAGGACAAAGGTGAGGGTTTTGAAGGTATTTATTGCAGTGTAGAGAGAATATATGACTTTCAAGTTGCTAGTGAGATAATTCCTTAACGCCGGCCAGTAAGGTATATCCCAACCCAGAGAATATTTGTATATACCATACATATATTATCTAGGCTAGCTAGGTTAATTTTGTACTAATGGTCCAAAACCATTCTTCTTAGAGAACATTCGTAGTGATCCAGAAATGTTGGGGGTCCACCATATTCAAAAAAGAATATTTATCTAGCTACCTTCTGATCTAGCTAGTTGCGGCTCTTCCTTCATATGTTTTTTTTGTTTGTTTATAATGATACCTTGGGGAAGAAAGAATTCTTCGTTTAGAATTTGTGCTTTTATTGAATGTTCCTGGCCAACAAGTATATTGTCCGAGGGTTGCAACAAGTGATGCAATATTGTGAATTATTTTTATGGAAATTAACGTAGTACTAGTCCATATAATTGGGGCAAAGTTCTTACGTGGCATCAGGGAATTGGAATTTCGAATAAGAACGAATTGATCAAATCTCAGCATAATTTGGAGCTCAATTAAATTTGCAAGAAAACAAAGAACAAGTTGATAATAATATGAATTTTCGATTTAAGGGTGTGGTTATTTCTTATTGTCATGGGTGCAAACTTACGTGCCCTCCCCTTTGCAATTTAATTAACAAAGAATTCCATCTATAACATTATTATTATTATTTTGATAACCATGCATAATGCATCTGAATTCATTATAGTGGAAGTTCGATCGATATATAGCTTAGCTTAGTCAGCATGATTCTCAAATAAATTAATTGTAATCCTGCTAATCTTATGCAACGCTAACCAATAGAAACTTGTTAGGTTTATATGTGTGTTCTTGTTGAGCAGGTCTGTAAATGCGTGTTAAAAGAGTAAACTTTTGAATTGAAAACTGTAACACGTGAAAGATTTGTACTATAGTTTACTCTTTTTTTAATCACTATAGCATGTGATAGTTTTACACGGTAGTAATTAAAAGTTTTGGTTATAACTAATTTTGCCAAACACCACATGATAAAAAGTTTGGGGAAAGAAAGCGGTTGCGTTAGCGTACCTCTCACACTGAGAGGAATATTCGTTCAATGTTTTACTGTTAATCCCTACTCTTCGGCGAGGAGCATGTCACTCCAGCTCTACAAAATGTGTTTATGGTGAGGATATGTGAGGGAGTGGTCCTAGCTAGACACTCTAAACTGAGTTTTAAGCTGGAAAACACAACTTAACTTTCATATTTAATATTTTAAAAAAACACTTGAACTTTTGACTCCATATCCATAATAATCCATTTTACTTGGTGTAATTATATATAATTACAGCATCGATATGTTGGTGTAATGGCAAGGATGTTTTACTTTATGCAGAAACCAAATAAATGTTGTGTAACAGCTAGCCCACACGGTCTCATTCTCTCATGCTCCTCTATATGGTGTGGAATATTATCTGGATGTTTGAGACAATTTGATTTGATTTATTTTTTCTCTCACTCTC
Organism: Artocarpus heterophyllus; assembly: GCA_025403435.1. Classification (NCBI taxonomy): domain Eukaryota; kingdom Viridiplantae; phylum Streptophyta; class Magnoliopsida; order Rosales; family Moraceae; genus Artocarpus; species Artocarpus heterophyllus. The sequence continues at coordinate 5,553,981 of CM046347.1, read as the reverse complement.
TAGCATTTGCAGATGATTTTCTTATAATTGTTATAAAATAAATGTCATCTCCAACTTGCCTAATTTGGATTAAAAAAAAGGTACATAAACATGGTGGCTGACATGACAAAAGCCGAACACGTATATATCTGCGGGAAACGGCTTGTGGATGTCTGCGGTAACGGTGAGCTAGGAGATGATATAAAGCTACTGGGAAAATTCATGATTTTATGATCAAAGTTAATTATCTAATATATAATTCAGCCAAAAAGGGTTTGTATATGTGGATCGAGTTGCAGGGATAAGATTTTCTCAAACTGAATAATCTTAGCTTCTATGTCCTTTCTCTAAATTCCATTTAAATCTGTTTACATGATCTTAAAAAAAAAAAAAAGGCCTATACTTACGTGGGTATTATGCATGAATCTGCCCTCAGAAGCCTCCAGTAGTTATAAACATTCCTCTCGTCTTGTATTTACTAATTACCAAAACCAATCTCATTCCTTACACAGCTTTCAATTTCCTGAGGCCTTACCAAGACTAGCGGGTTGCTTTGTAAGTTTAAATTACAGTTTGAATCATTTTATTATAATATTTTTTTCATAAAAGTTTAAATTTTTGTTCAAATTTGGTATAGAGATAGTTTGTTAACTCGATCTACTATACATCTGGCTAGCTTCAGCTCTTCTTTCGAGAGTTATGGTTTTTTTTTCTTTTTCTTTTTTTCCTCTCTGTTTGTCTTTCTTTTTTGAGTTGTTTTTGCTTGCTAAATTGTAGTAAATAGCATTTTTTTAAAAAACTTTTAAATTACATAGCAAGCTTTAAAAATATATTTGTAAAATAGCATATTTATGGTGCATCTAATAAATTTATCCATTTGTTTACAGAATAAATAACTCTCATTTACATAGTAAATAGATTGAATGTATGAATAATTTATTTTTCCCTCTTATTAATTTATATAAATAAATTATTTATATTACAAATCTACTATTTACTACAAATATTTTTAAAACCTACAATTTAGTTCAAAGGTTTCAAAAATCAACTGTTTCTTTCGTTCTCCCTTTTTGGCTTGGCTTTAAGTTTGTCTTTGAGTTGGATTTACTACTTATCTTGTACTTTATTTATTTTTCTTCTTTTTTTTTTTAATAAAATTAGTGTAGAGGATTTAGGAGGAAGATGTGTCCTGTAGTGGATGTCAATGTAGTTGGAATATAATTTTGTGGTTGACTTTGATATAAAGCTATTCTCTCTCAATCATCATTTTTTCTATTTTATTCTAATTCATATTTTTGTTTTGTTTGCATTTTATTGTTATTTTTTAAATAATAAAGGCGTGAATTTAAACTTTACGTAATAAAAATAGAATTGGGTGTAAAATTATTATTATATCATTATGTTTCCAACAAGAATTTTGTTTTTGTTTTTCTTCATAATTCTTAGTTTTCTACGGTTTTTTTCCCTTTTCAATAGAGCTTTTGCTTTTAATGTATGTACATATATATGTGCGCGCGCGCGTGTGTGAGGACAAGAACTACACTTCGTTTTGACACTAGCTAGCTAGTTGAACAACTTATGAGTGTGTTTAGATAATTAATTGAAACTATGCATAGTTGAAACTAATTTAGTTTTATTATAACAAGTGAGAGCTTTATACTATAGTCTATATTTATTTTACACTATAACAATATAGTTAAAACGACATTACTAGACAATATAATTCATCTAAAAACACAATTATAAGATCCATATATGGTTGTGGTGATAATCATTATTGGTGATGACTGACGAGTATGAATACAGAACATGACCTATTCGCATATTATAGAAAAATTATTTTCATTCCCATGATTAAGACCTTATTACTTATAATATTGTAGGTCCTAATTTAATATGTAGTGTATTTTTTAAAGTATGTCTCACTCTTTAATTAATAACAGAGTTTTAATCTATAGAGTTGAATAGGATTGCTTCATGTTATATGATATAATTCGTCTTCCCCTTCAACAAAAGTGTGGGGAGGTGTTTGACTTTACAAGTATGGAGAATGTCAGCATGAGTCTCTTTTGGCCATGAAGGGGTCCCAATAGATTCGTCGTTTCCCGCTTTGAAGATACCAAAACTAAAAGAAAAGTTGTGCAAAAAAGGGGATATTAATTATTCTTTTGTAGGTGATGAGTCTGGTCCACTACCATGCTTGGCCATATGTTCCTTGACCAATTTATCTGTCTTGAATCATCACATGCATGCATGTTCATGATGTCCCTTTCTCTTCCGAATGTCAAATGAAAAACCATGACAAAAAGATAGAAAAGGTTCATCACTTTCTTTTATTTACATACGATACGAGAAACAGCCATCTCTCTCAACTCTCCTCCCCCAATCAATCACAAGTTGTGACGTTAGAGAGATATAAAATGTTTGAAAATCAAGTTTTAAAGTTTTAAATGACAATATAAAATTCTGAGGTACTAACTTGTAAAACAAAAGCATTCTATGGTGTTTAAATTTCAACTTTAGGTTTCAAACACTAAAAAATAGTTCACAAAAAGGGTGTTTGGACTCCTCTTTCTATCCTTTCGAATTCAAATCCACGTAGCCATATTTTGGCACTTTTGTGCTATTGCACACTATCTGTGTGTGGGCTCAATAACAGGTAGACAAATTTGATTAGATAGACAAAAAAAAGTCTAGTTCAGGTCCTTTCTAATACTCCTTGATAATCTTTAATCAAACTGTTAATGTACCAAAGGTGATAAGGATGCGAGACGTAGCACCTGGCTTTTTTGTTTAAGCCCAAAAAAACACTCATAAATGGTTAGTATTATATGAAATTCTCTTTGCTTTTGGCGGCCGTGTCAATTTCACCTCGCTCGAGTAAGTTGTGGCATATTCCATTATTTCTTTTTTTGGTTTTAATATTTTTGCCGAAGGCTGTGAAGACACCAAATGACAATATAAAATTCTCACATAGTAACCTATAAACATTATTTAAATTCTAACTTTAGGTTGTTGGAAAAAGAGTGCGCAGCGGAATTTTAAAAATTTATATTATCAGAGTAATTTCTAAAACATAAGTTTGACATGCTATATGCATAAATTAACCAGATCTTACTAACCTTTGTATTCTGAAGAACCTCCGCAATATGTGAAGAGAAATAACGTTCCAGAAGAGCTTCAACCAACTGGTCTTTTTTGCTATTCTCTATCCACAACCGGAATGAGTGTGGGCTCACACGTACAGCTCTTCCACCGGTGACTCTCCTTCCAACCAATCGAGAGAACCCAAAGCAAGTGTTCGTGATTTGTGAGCAAAAGCTCTCAGGGAGTTTTCAGATTCTCATTAGTAGAGTATCTCTCTTAATCTCTCTATTGATCTAAGTAACTTGTGAGAATCACTCCATATTTATAGATGTTGGTCCTAGGGTCAGTCCTCATCAGATTAAGTCTCAAAATTTGAATCAGAATCAAATTAGGATCAATATTTGATAAGATCCGCGTGGAAATACGTGATCTTATCCTTCGTTGATCGGCAGGTCGAACAGGCCCCATCGGCAGGCCAAACATGTCCATCGACAGGCCGAACTGTCGAATAAAAATCTCGCGAATCTTTTATTTTCCATCCGAGATTCTATAGGATAAAGTCCCAGTTTTAATTCAAATAACCTAATAGAGAAGTTATATGATCAAAACAACTTTATCTAAATAATCTCCAAGAAAATAAATCAATTCTCAATAATTCTACAAGTTTATATTGATCTAATTTATCCAAAATTAAATCAACCGATAAACAGACAAGAATTATCTGATCCCAATAATTCAACAAGTTTATCTTGAATCAATTTTATCACAAAATTAATTCAACCGATAAACATACATGAATTATTTAATTCTTCCAAATTTTAATCAATCTGATAAATCTGACATAAGTCACCAATTATTAGAAAAGCACGCCGTGTCGTTACAGGATGTTGTGAGCTAGCAAAGGGGACCATATGGACCTATATAGTTCAAGCTCCTGATAATTATGAAACCCAATATCCTAAATATACATTTCATAATTATCAACTTTAACGCTACTCCACTAAAAGCTTGGAGCTGCACTCTTGAACTATGTAGAATTACGAAGCTAGTATAGCTAAGTCTCCATGACATATTATAGTGTATCGTATCCCCATATGATAATCCATAATCGGCTTAAGGACAAGTTTTGTCTTACCTTCTCAATTATTTTTATCTTACGTTCCATTATCTCACTATTAGAAAACTTACTATCCAAAGACAGTATACCATTCGGTTACACCTATGTATCCAAATGGTTGAGTGCTCCAGTTTTTTATTTATAGGATAACGCATATAAGAGGATATCATTACTCCTGAAGAGGAGCTATGGATTCCATATCTATGAATAACAGGTCTACGCTATCAAGAGTCATGCCTCCAATGTACCGGCATGCATACCACTATTAAGATGTGGGTGTCAACCTTTGGTACATTAAAAGACACAAGCCAAGACAACGGGCTCACTATTCATCTTAGGATTAAGATACAACACAAATGATTGTCTAAAGTGAATCAATTTACCAAGACAGAATTATTAATCCAAATTAATTCACTTTATGTCCCGATCTAACACATCATCACTCATGACAACGTGCCAATGTTTCTATTCACGGAGTCCTCCTCCGATGGTCAAGACAAACCATCTCCCAAAAGGGATATAGACAACATAACAATCTTTGCATGAATAAAGCGCCCAACTTTATTCCCTCGATTGCAGATCGTATAATTTGGACCATCACCTTAAGAATCGTGTCTTCCATATAATCCGTCCATCATACGCCTAATTCTTAAGGTTTAGACCTGTAACACCCGCCTATTTCATGTAACAGAATTATGTAATAATAGTAACGACGTTAAGTGTTATCCATATTTATTTATGATATTATTGTCACTAACCATTTATCTTAAGTTTTATGACAAGTGACAATCGCGTGGAATTGATGTGCTTAAGTGTTCATGTTAATTTCAATGTATGTTTATTTATGATGCAATGATGACTTGAATGCTATGATGTAATGTATTTTAAGGACAGTTCGGCAGGCCGAATAGCCTTTCAAGGATCGGCAGGCCGAAGTTAAGAATCGACAGGCCGATGACAGCCGACGAGCAGTCAGCAGAAATCTCTCTAAATTTGTGATTGAGATGATTACGATGATTGGATGGTTTAATGTGACTAATTGACATATTTATGGATTAATTTCCTCATTTAAGGAAATAAAACATTTGACTTTTGATTGAATGTAATTGATATGGTTTCTCTATTTGAAGTGTTGAAATATGGTAAGATGAGATGGCAATTTGACTTTCCCCCAATCCTCTCCTTTCTCCACGTCAATTTGCCAACTTTTAATCAAAAAATTTCTGATGATAACGGATTAGACAGACCTCCTTTGTACGTACTTCCATTTCTCTTTTCATGATAAAATTTTTACTCTCTCTCTCTCTCGATTTTTCTCCTATCTCTTTTTCACGTTTCCTCTTCATTCATTCTCAAATTTTCTCTGCTATTATTTGTAAGAAATATTGAGTTTCCATTGGGGATAAGTTCAAAGATTTTGAGAAGAAATTTTTAAGATAAGAACTCATTTTTGGTAATTCTAAAAAGCATTTCTCATCCTCAATCCGTCTGCCATAACTTTGTCTAGGTATTTTATGTTGTTATAAATTTTTAATATAATGTTCATATGTGTGTTATGTTAATGTTCTTTCAAGTTTCAATTTTGATTTTTCTAAATTAAGTTATGAATTTTCTACCCTCTACCACTCACAGTAAAATATTGTTGTTTGGTTATGATGCACGAAAATGTAATTTGCGTTCAAGGGGTAAATGTGCTTTGTTTGCTACAAAATTTGGCTAGAATGTTTATGTATATGTTAAGTTATGAACTGGAAAGTTTGGTGATTATTTGATAAGTATTTTATGTGTTATGAAATTTTTATTGAGACTAGGTCAAGAAACTGCTTTAACAGTGTTATTATTAGACTTTTGTATTATGTGATGTTTTGTATGTTTAAATGATTTTATTGATGATGAAATAATTTTATGATATTGTAATATATGTTAGTAAGTTGTTAGTATGAATTTTAGAGTTAAAATATATGTGTTTTAATTATTTGAAAATGATGAATTTATGTGACTCACTGTGTAAGTTAATGGCAGATTTCATGTTTGTTATGTTTGACTTGTTTACAAACTTAATATAATTTTTATGACTAAAGAAAAATTATGGTAATATGTTTATGTATTAACTTTACCCCTGTCAAGTGTGGTGCCTAAAGTCTGTGTGAATGTTGAGTTTTTAAGTCTTGAATCCATGTAAGTCAGTGAAGTGTTTTGTGTTGATGGGTGATGCTAATGCTTTCATATTGATGAAATGGTTATGAAATTTATATTTTCATGAAAGGAAAGGATATGTGATGGAATATGCAAATAGAAGTTATTATGTGATGATGATTTTATAGTTTTATGAAAGTAAATGTTAATTGCTATTTTTTATGAATGTATGACATGAACACAAGATAAAGCGAGCACATCGAGACCGCGACGTTGTCACCTACTAAGTCTACTAAGTTAAGGTTAAGTAAGTTATATAGGTAAGTACATTCTCACCCTGCAACATGATATGTTTTATAAAAGGTTTGAAATTATGTTCATGATGATATCTATGACGATTTTATGATGGTTTCATTTTTATTCTCATGAAAGATTTGATGCTCAAAAGTTATGCATATATGATGATGTATTTCAAAAGTATGAAAGATTATATATGTATATATGTATCACCTAAATAAGTGTTGCATACCAATTTTATGATATGTTATGATGTCATGTTTGGTTTAGGATTAGCTACCCTTTTCCTCTCATGACGGCGCGCCTAGGATGATGATTATGGTGCAACACTTGGGCCCTTAAGATAAAATGGAATAAGTTTTAATATGGTCAAAGTAATGAAAGATATGTTTCTATGAAAATATGCTTAATGCACTATTATGAAAATGATGATGATGATGTTTATGAAATGTTTTTAAATTGTGAGAAATATATGTACTTACTAAGCATTAGCTTATTCAAGTTTATATCATGTTGTAGATAAGGGTAAGAAGGTCATGGACTAGGTGGAGGATATAGAAAGGCGTGTGAGCTAAGCAAGATGAATTGTAATCGAAAAAACGCCAAGGAAGGAAGCTTTTATGGATTAAACTATATTTTATAATGTTGATTATGTTTACTTGCTTAAATTTTAAGGATTGGAACTATGACCCCTTTTTATGATGTTTTTCTTTAAGATATGTCTTCCGCTCTTAAATTATTAAGTTTGATTGAAAAATCTTAATTTTCTAAAGCTGTTTGGCCTGCCGACCATTAACGGTCGGACTGCCAAAGTGTTGATCAGCTTGCCGATTACCCTGCATTGGTCTGCCGAACATATCAGTTTTGAAACCCCGTTTCACAAAGCCTCTACCGGCTTGCCGGTGGACGAACTCTTGCCTGCCGATCATGTTCGGCTTGTCGAAGTCCCAAGTTCGGTTTGCCGAACTAGGAGAGCTAATGGTTTTAAAATGTTGTGATGTTTATTTAAGTTGTGATTTTTAATATTTAGTATATTTACTTTATTTAAGGATGTTTATGATCAAGTAAAACATTTTATTGATCAAGTATTAAATTATTAATGATATATATATATAAAAAATGTATGCATGGATCCTGGGTATGTTTTCCTAAAATTATGTTTTCAAATTATCTTCAAGTTATATGGTTGACTTAAAAATAAAAGTTTAAATGAAAGTATTAAAGAATGTATGTAACGACATCTGTGACGTCCGTAAGGGGGGCGTTACAAGACCGACAGTCTCAATCTATTATTTGCTTAACATATATTTAACAAATATGAACTTTAAGAGGACAAGATTTTGTATATAAATAATGAATAAATTCTTTATTGATAAAAATGTCTCCAAAAACTTATTACATTTTTACTCCTTATGACATACATGTCTAACAATCTCTCACTTGCACTAAGTGAGTAAATATGACAAATCTCACATCCTCATAGCTTCCACATGCATCTCGAAGACTCTCCCAGTAAGTGTCTTCGTAAATGGATCAGCTAAATTGTCCTCTGATGCGATCTTGCACACCGTGACATGCCCACCCTCAATGAAGTCCTTTATCACATGATTCTTCCGATCAATATGCTTACTTTTCTTGTAAAATCTTGGTTCCTTAGTATTAGCTACCGCCGCACTGTTATCACAGTACAGTGATACCGCTTTATCCATACCAGGAATTACCTCAAGATCCCCAAGGAACTTGCGAAGCCACATTGCTTCTTTCGAAGCATCACTAGCTGCCACATACTCGGCCTCCGTCGTTGGATCCGAAGTGCAATCTTGCTTAACACTTCACCAACTGATGGCACCGCCTCCTAGAGTAAACACAAAACCCGAAGTCAATTTCCTAGAATCCAGACAGGATTGAAAATTTGAGTCAGTATATCCTAGAGGAGTCAGGTCCTCACCCGAATATACAAGCATATACCCTCGAGTCCTTCTCAAGTACTTGAAAATATGCTTTACCGCAACCCAATGGTTCGGTCCTGGATCTGCCTGAAATCGATTTACAATCCCGACCGCATAGCTAATATCCAGTCGTGTGCAAAGCATGGCATACATGAGACTACTCACTGCCGAAGCATAAGGCACCTTCTTTACGTATTCTCTTTCTTCATAAGACTTTGGAAAGTCTTTCTTAGAAAGAGAAATTCTGGACCTAGATGGTTGCCCACCTTTCTTGGAATCCTACATTACAAACCTCATGAGAATTTTATCTATGTAGCCAGCCTGTGACAAAGCTATCATTATGTTCTTCTTATCTCGAAAGATCTGGATACCGAGAATAAAATTAACCTCACCTAAGTCCTTCATGTCAAACTACTTGGTCAATCATAATTTGACCGACGACAATGCCCCAACGTCATTGCCAATTAGCAGAATGTCATCTACATAGAGCAGTAGAAAAACCACATTCTCATCCTTAATGTATTTGTAAACACATGGTTTATCCACATTTTGTGAGAACCCATAAGTCTTGATCACCTAATCAAATTTTATGTTCCAAGAATGAGAAGCCTGTTTAAGTCCATAATTGACTTCAGCAGCTTATAAACCTTACCATCTTGACCCGTGACCTTGAACCCATCTAGTTGTTCCATATAAATGGACTCATCAAGATAGCCATTTAGAAAAGCCGTCTTGACATCCATCTGCCAAATCCCGTAGTCTAGAGTGGCAGCTATGGATAAGAGAATCCAGATGGACTTAATCATGGCTACAGGCGAAAAGGTTTCCTCATAATCGATTCCATCCTTTTGCGTATAACCCTTAGCTACCATTCTAGCCTTAAAGGTTTTGACCTTTCCATCCACTCCTCTTTTCCTCTTATAGATCCACTTACACACTATGGGTTTTACCCCTTCGAGAAATCCACAAGCTCCCAAACCTGATTAGTCTCCATAGACTTCATCTCAATGTTCATGGCCTCTGTCCAAAGTTTTGAATCAATATCCTCCATAGCTTCTGCGTAAGTATAAGGATCCCTGTCATGTTCATCCAGTTCAGCCAAGATGACCTCCCCATTGAACATATACCTCTCAGGTTGACGCCCGATCCTCCCATTATGCCGAAGCCCCTGAGGTTGTTGTTCAGGTTTGTTTGGTTTTCTACACCGATCGGAATGGTTTCATTTGGAACCTCCGGAGTGATCTGATCACTTCTTAACTCCTCAAGCACCACTTTGCTTCGAGGTTTAAAGTCGTCCATGTAACTCTCCTCAAGGAAAGTTGCATTAGTTGAAACCACGACTTTATTTTCCTTTGGGTTATAAAAATAACCCCCTTTAGTCCCTTTGGATATCCTACAAACACGCAAACTTTCGAACGTGCTTTCAACTTATTTGGATCCTTAAACAGGACATGAGCCAGACATCCCCATATGCGAATATGGTTTAAGGATGTCTTCCTTCCCATCCATAACTCGTGAGAAGTTTTAGGGACCGATTTTGAAGGCACATTGTTCAAAAGATAACATGCGGTTTATAGTGCATATCCCCAAAAGGATAAAGGCAATGATGAATAACTCATCATGGACCTAACCATGTTCAACAAAGTCCTATTTCTTCTCTCCGCTACGCCATTTTGCTGCGGAGTGCCTGGCGCAGTCAAATGGGATAAAATCTCATTCTCTAACAAGTGTTCTAAGAACTCATCAGAAAGGTATTCTCCACCTCGATCTGATCGAAGTGCCTTTATGGGTCTACCCAATTGCTTTTCCACTTCAACCCGAAACTCTCTGAACTTGTCAAAAGTTTCGCTTTTGTGGTGCATCAGGTACACATACCCATATCCTGAGTAATCGTCAATAAAAGTGACGAAGTACTCATACCCTCCTCATGCCCGGATGTTCATCGGTCTGCAAACATCACTATGCACAAGTTCTAGAACCCCTTCGGCCCTATTGCCCTTAGACCCAAATGGTCTTTTGGTCATTTTACCCTCCAAATAAGATTCACATTGAGGTATAGATTCCACCTTTAAGTGACTTAAAGGTCCATCCCTTACCAACCTTTGAATCCTATTCAGGTTAATATGACCAAGGCGCAAATACCAAAGATAAGTCTTATTAGAGTGAGAAGTTTTAAGTCTTTTAGAGTTATTATCATAGCATTAAGCAATAAGTCCATCTTAGGTTTGATAAAATATAGATTATTTTGCATCCATCCAGAACAGATAAAAGATTTGTTTTTACGAATCACCACTTTATCATTAAAAGAAACCAAGTAGGAGTCTTTAAATAAACAAGATACAGAAATTAAATTCCTTTTAAATTTAGGAACATAAAAACAATCTTACAAAAATAAATTCCAATAATTATCAAAATAAAGATGGACGTCTCCCACTGCTTCCACTAAGACCAAGGATCCATCGCTTATCCAAAGCGTGAAGTCTTCATGCAGTAGACTTCTCGTTTCTTTGAACCCCTGCAGAGAACACAAACATGATTAGTTACACCGGAATCTATGACCTATATGTCACTGGATCCTCAACCAAACAAGTTTCTAAATATAGAAGATCACACCTACCTCCTTTGGAAAGGAAGTCCTTGCAATGTTTCTTGATATGCCCGACCTTTCCACAGAAGAAGCACTTAAGCTTCTTTAGGTTCTTCTTCTTCTTCTTCTTGCTCTTGGTAGTAGCAGGAATAGAAGACTTCCCGTTCTTGGCCCGTTGCTTCTTTCCATTCCCAGAGTTAGGATTGGAACCAGAAGCAGCTACCATGTTGGCCTCACCACCAGCAGGAGACTCCCTGATCAGCAGTTCAAACTCCTGTAACTGTTTCATCAGTTCTGTTAAGGTCATATCCCGTCTATTGCTTAAATTAAAAGTTGCTCTAAACAGAATAAATTCCTTAGACAGAGTCTCAAAGACCATAGTCATCTAAGTTTCAGCATCGATGTGGCGCCATTGGTTTGAGCCTCAACGAGGTAACCCATGACCAACATCATGTGCTGCTTTACAGATGTCCCCGACCTCTGTCTACACTTTAGGAGTTTTCAAAGCGCCCCTTGCCATTTTGTTATGGATTGGCCTCCAAACATATACTCAAGATTATCCAAGATCTGTTTTGCAGTCTCATAATCCTGATGTTGAGCCTGCAGCACGTTGTTCATACTAGCCATAACATAGCAGCGGGCCTGATCATTAACATCTTTTCAGCGATCATACGCTTGGAATTGCTCATTACTTGAGTCTCCCGTAGGCTTGGGAGGACAAGGGGTTGTCAGTACATATTTCAGTTTCTCAAAGGACATGACGATATCTAGGTTCCATTTCCAATCGTTATAGTTCTCACCGATTAATAGGTTTTTGTCAAGTATCAATGATAAAGTGTTTTTAGATATTTTTAATCTACAATAAAGAATCATATACCAAACATAAGTAAACATATAATAATAATTTAGTAAGATAACACAATCATGTAAAAATCATATAAATGTGTTTATGTGTCAAAACCTTGAAAAAATCACAACCTTACAAGTATAATTCCCAACTCATAATTCAACAAGCTCCTAGGGGAGTCATACCAAATTCAATTAGGAACACGGATCCCCTCCTGATTAATATATGTCATCTAGGACCCGTATAATCCAGCATATATTAATAATCGTTTCTTTGACCATTAATTTTATTAACAAAGCTCCTAGGGGAGGTTAATAATAAAATTAACGTGAGTGTATAACCATCGTTTCAATATTTTATCCATGATTTATAATCATCACCTAGGGGTGTGCAACCATAAATCATGCTAAAATACCTTATCCTCTCAGAGATCCAATTTGGTACATGATAGAAATCCCTTCCTAGGGGTCAGGACCACCATGTTCTGCTTATGGACCAACGATGGAGGCCTTAGGTCCTCTCTTCGAAAACCTTCTCCCACTCAATCTTTTGAAATCAAGGTTTTATTTTAAGAATATGCATGAACAATTTTAATACAAGCGGCACTCCCTATTCTATATGATATGTTATCAATATACATGGCAAATCATATTATAATGCAGACAAGCAAAGCAATCGGGCAAAGCTACAAGCAAAATAATAATAATAACCGTAATATTATGGCTCCACCCTAGAGAATAGAAAACTAAGATTACAAGAGAATAATCGAGACATATTATCGATTCTTCATCCTTGAATCCTCAAGTTGTATCCTTCTTCATGTAATTCCATCTTCAAGTCTTCAATTCCTTATGAATTGAACACTTCATATTTCTGGTCATATCCAAATTTAATGTTTCTCAGAATTGTCCCAAAAATAAAATTAAAACTGTATTGAAAAAACTGCACCTTTTTGAAAAATTTTCCAGCTCTCGGTCAGCAAGTCGTTCTAGGTGATCGGCTTACCTGTCATGCTCCATCGGCCTGCCGATCAGGAAGATCGGCCTGCCGACTCATGAAAGTTCGACCTGTCGAATTAAAAGTTCGGCCTGCTGGCAGAGCTAGTCGATTTCTACCCCACTGACGGCCTACCAAACCACACGTCTGGCCTGCCGATCTGTGACCATCGGCCTGCCGAACTGTGATGTTCGGCATGCCGACCGAGCAAAAATCTCCATTCCAGAAAATACAATTTTTTAAAGTAATTTATCAATTTTATTTTCACCAATTCAAAAACATAAAATTAAAGACTCAAGAAATACATGGGAGTATCATCATCAATCTTCTAGATCCGTCTTCTCTGAATAATTATTTAATTACAAAATTTTTACAAATTTAAAATAAATAATAATTCCTAGACGGAGATGATAGTTCGCCATCTAATTACATGAAAAACTTAGATACACATTCTAACCTCTAAGGAACCATAACCGGTATAAATTAATTAATTAATAAATAATTAAAGAATGATTTAATCAATCATAATTAATTAATAAACATTTATCACATAATCCATGGCAACATATATAATTTATAGAAACCTAGAGTGCCAACTCTCTATAAACTTCAATTCAAGCATAAGAGAGATTAAGATCACAAAATTTATGCATATAACATGATCACAAGCTTGAAATTTATGTAAAAATCATGGCTCTGATACCAATTGTTGGAAAAAGAGTGCGCAGCAAAAATTTAAAAATTTATATCATCAGAGTAATTTTCAAAACACAAGTTTGACATACTATATGCATAAATTAACCAGATCTTACTAACCTTTGTATGCTGAAGAACCTCTGCAATCTGTGAAGAGAAATAACGTTCCAGAAAAGCCTCAACCAACTGGTCTCCTTTGCTATTCTCTATCCACGACCAGAATGAGTGTGGGCTCACACATACAGCTCTTCCACCAGTGACTCTCCTTCCAACCAATCGAGAGAACCCAAAGCAAGTGTTCGTAATTTGCGAACAAAAGCTCTCAGGGAGTTTTCAGATTCTCACTAGCAGAGTATCTCTCTTAATCTCTCTATTGATCTGAGTAACTTGTGAGAATCACTCCCTATTTATAGAGGTTGGTCCTAGGGTCAGTCCTCATCAGATTAGGTCTTAAAATTCAGATCATAATTAAATTCGGATCAATATCTGATAAGATATGCGTGGAAACATGTGATCTTATCCTTCGCTGATCGGCAAGTTGAACCACCTAATCGGCAGGCCTAACAGACCCCATCGGTAGGCCGAACTGTCGAATAAAAATCTCATGAATCTTTTATTTTGCACTCAAGATTCTATAGAATAAAGTCTCAGTTTTAATCCAAATAACCCAATAGAGAAGTTATCTGATCAAAACAACTTTATCTGGATAATCTTTAAGAAAATAAATCAATTCTCAATAATTCTACAAGTTTATCTTGATCTAATTTATCCAAAATTAAATCAATCGATAAGCAGATAAGAATTATCTGATCCTAATAATTCAACAAGTTTATCTTGAATCAATTTTATCACAAAATTAATTCAACCGATAAACAGACATGAATTATTTAATTCTCCAAATTTTAATCAATTTGATAAATCCGACATAGGTCACCAATTATTGAAAAAGCACGTCGTATCGTTACAGGATGTTGTGAGCTAACAAAGGGGATCATATGGACCTATATAGTTCAAGCTCCTGATAATTATGAAACCCAATATCCTAGATATATATTTCATAATTATCAACTCCAACGCTACGCCACTAAAAGCTTGGAGCTGCACTCTCAAACTACATAAAATTTCGAAGCTTGTATAGCTAAGCCTCCATGACATATCATAGTGTATCGTATCCCCATATGATAATCCATAATCAGCTTAAGGATAAGTTCTGTCTTACCTTCCCAATTATTTTTATCTTACGTTCTATTATCTCACCATTAGAAAACTTACTATCCAAAGACAGTATACCATTCGGTTACACCTATGTATCCAAATGGTTGAGTGCTTCAGTTTTTCAATTACAGGATAACGCATATAAGAGGATATCATTACTCCTAAAGAGGAGTTATGGATTCCATATTTATGAATAACAGGTCTATGCTATCAAGAGTCATGCCTCCAACGTACCGGCATGCATACCACTATTAAGATGTGGGTGTCACCTTTTGGTGCATTAAAAGACACAAGCCAAGACAACGGGCCAACTATTCATCTCAGGATTAAGATACAACACAAATGATTGTCTAAAGTAAATCGATTTGCCGAGACAGAATTATTAATCTAAATCAATTCACTTTATGTCCGGATTCAACACATCGTCACTCATGACAACGTGCCAATATTTCTTTTCACGGAGTCCTTCTCCGATGGTCAAGACAAACCATCTCCCAAAAGGGATATAGACAACATAACAATCTTTGCATGAATAAAATGCCCAACTTTATTCCCTCGATTGCGGATCGTATGATTTAGACCATCACCTTAAGAATCGTGTCTTCTATATAATCCGTCCATCATATGCCCAATTCTTAAGGTTTAGACCGACAGTCTCAGACTATTGTTTGCTTAACATACATTCAACAAATATTGTAACGCCCCTATATGGGGGTTAACAGTTTTTAATGAGATAAAATAAAAATAAATAATAAAAGTAAAACCTTAAAAATAAAATTTGCCCGGGACTTAAATGAAAACTCTCAACTCAAAAATAAAAATATAAACGATAAATAAACCACAGTTTTAATGTAGCACCTTAAATTTAATAATATAAACTGTTGTCATCATCATTTTAACCCTCAACACATTGTAATACAGTCACAGAAAGTAACAATTGATGCTTACATTATCATGAAGAACATTCTCAACAATTGAAGCAGTCCCAATGTAATATAGCTACATCACTTCCTCAACTATATTTCTCGTAGCCACCTCACACTTAGTGAGTCCTGAAAAGATAAAAATATAAGGGTATGAGCAACACTATGCTCAGTAGAGAAAGCCATTACTCACCTTTAGGTTTTTATCATTACCACATTAAAACCTGCATGGTTAGTAAGTCACATCATATTCCAGATTATGAGGTTTATTATGATCACATCTTATGGATACCGTAGTTAATCATTACCAAGTGTCATAATTACACATTTATACAAATATTACCAATCATCATTGTTCCTAGGTATCCATGTTAAATTGAGTATCACTCAACTCATCGAAACTCAAATGGGCGCACTTGATCACCCTATAAACATTCCAAGGGTGTTCCGGTGAGGGGACATTAAGCCCCGAGTCCTCACCAAATCGATTCCTGTACAGTGTGTTCTGGGACTTTCAACCCAAGGAAGCGTCATCACCTTCCCCCTATTTTACCTTTTAGGGTATTCATGCCCAAGGACGTAATCGCCGCCCTCTTCATGTCTCACCATTTCTCTATATTAAATCATTATTAATAGAGTCAGTTTTCCTAACCATGCTTCTCAATTTATAACATGTGTCAATTCATTATGTTCCTCGCCGTACAATACAAGACGAGTCCATGTCATAGTTTCATATGTGATAATCATATAATATCAGTTCAACATAGATATATATATATTGCGGCAAAACAATCAATTTTAATTCTATAAAAACCTCACAAAAGATGAGTAATAGAATCCCTACCTTTCAAGCTTATCAACAGTCTCTTAATCCTGGAATCAATTAACGTTAGCTCCATACTCCCTTGATCCTAAGGCGTGCATAAGGACAATTAAAACTAAAGCACAACATACAACTACATTCATAAAATTTATTTTAATTTAATCTTAGAATTTCAAGAAATAACCACTGCCCATAGAGGTATTATAAAGTTTAACAATATAAATTTTCTGTCTAGGGCATATACACTTAGACTTCATACATATGCTCCAAAATAGCAACAAACATATACTTAGGTTTAAGAACGCAAATTTGAATAATCCTTTAGTATAAAAGAAAATTTATAAATGAAAGACTAAATTTGTTCATAAGATTCTAACCTCGGATTATGGTTAGTTGGAAGCTTGAAATGGCTTCAAAACAGGTTCCTTTACTTCGGTATGACTGAAATTCTTGCTCAAATGGAGGTGATGGTGGCTGATTTTTATGGCTGCCTTGAAGAAGTTCTCTAAGTATTTTGCTTCAGCAAAGAAATGAGAAGAAGAGTGTGGGAACCGTGGAAGAAAAAGGAAGAAAAGATGAAGTCTTTGAAAAGAAGTGATAGAAACAATTATAGAGGAGACATGTTGAAGCATGTCACGGAGGAAATAAAGAAAATGAGGGTCAAGAGTAGTTGGAAAAGATATCCTTATGTCTCATCTAAAGACTTTAACACACATAATGCCAATATGACATTTTTGAGATTTATTAGAAGTTCTAAGGCTTTTTAGTAATCATACTAAATAAATATAGGAGAATTTTAGAAAATTTAAAAATAGATAAAAATAAATATTATAAAATAAATTTAAATGAAGCAAATTTTTTTATACATTAAAAATTAATTTAATTACCTCAATACCCGTTAGAAGAATAACGGGTGTCACAGCTCTACCCCCCTTAAAGAAATTTCGTCCTCGAAATTTCAATTCTAGCAATACTAGTAAAAATTATGATTCCACTATGATTCCAATTCTGAGTCTAAACCGTTAATGTTGTTTGTCCTCCAAATTTAAGTTATCGTATCTCCACTTATTTACTTGCATAATAAATCTTACTCCTAAATCCCTCAATGAGAGTATTTCTGACAAGTTTCAACTTATAACACCGTATAATAGTCTAAGAATCTGATCAGGCCTACATATTGACCATATCATGATTCCAGTCCTTCATTGTCCATGGACTGTGATTTACAATCACATTTAAGGAGATTGCCAGAGAAATTTTATATACTTCATCTTTAGGTTCCTTTTCCTTTTTGAGTAAGGAAAAGTCAAATATATTTGATTTCATACCTCAACTAATAAACTAAAACATAATCATAAAACATATATCACAAACACTTATATTCAAAACCATACATTAAACTTATTCATAGAGATATTAAACGGAATCTCTGGTTGCAAACATACCCGACATATTTTTCATTAAACAGCTATCCTCATGACACAAACATTCAATCCAAATAATATACTCATATTTCATATGGAATATCCCCATAACTGACTTTGGTACTTCCACATAATATTAACAGAATATTACACATTACAAACATGATACGGATACGTTTCGAGAGTACAAGGCACTCCGTATACCAGCTATCCATATCATGCATGCTTAGAGGATACAAAAACATCGATAAACAAAAGATCGGACCTTAAGAAGGATGCGTTTCGAGAGCATCAAGTACTCCGTATCCAGCCATCCCGGCATTAGGCTCAATGAATCTAAAAGATTGAACAACAACGTACCACAAGAAACACAGAATACAAGGCAAACGGTTATTTGTAACACACGAAATGCGGACACACATGCCTACATGCCAAAGATAAAACAAAAAGATTACAGATGGAGATTCAAATCAATTGGCCGCTCCCGGCTTTCCCTTTCCCATTCAAGCTTGGATGTTGCAGTGTCGGATTCTGGATGTATGATTTGCATTTTATCTATCAATTCCTCAGCTGTTGAAGCAGTGACAAAGATTTGTCTCTCCGATTCTGTAGTGATGTTTTCTTCCACAGCGTAATCTAGAAATTTCAAAAGACCGTCATAAAAACCCTTTACGTTCAGCAGTCCCAAAGGTTTGGAATAAAAGCCCAACAATTGCCCACAAGCAACTATAAATATTTCCTCAAGAGTACCTAGACCACCAGGTAATGCTATAAAAGCATCAGAATTATAGATTATGTCTTTAAAATTTTTAGGGATACTCCTGACTCCTTCTCCCTTACCTATGGCTTCCTTACAAAGGTTTCCTTCAACTGGAATATGAGGCCAAATTCTTACATCAGTAGCGTCACTAGACCTAGCTGCTAGTGCCATATTTACCATCATTTTTATACTACCACCCCCATAGATTATGTTAATCTTCTTGCGTGCTAGGACTTGCCCTAAGTGATTTGCAGCTTCTAAATAAGCTTTATCTTTTCCAAGGCTGGAACCACAAAAGACACAGACATTCTTTATTTTCTTCGTGGACTGGGAGGTAGACATATTTGGTTTATAGAAGTGGTTGCTTAATGTCTGCTCCACTTAGACTTCGGGTTCTACATGAGTTTTTAAAGATGAGAAATATACAAAAAGGGCTAAAGAGATAGACAAGTAGGTAATGAAAAGGTAATCCAAAGATTTAAACAAAATCTTGTGCGGATAAGAAAGTAAGATAAGGTGATTGATAGTTTACAGAAAATTTGATTCACTTTTTGAAAAAGATTAGACTCTAATTGTATAACTTTTGACAATTGAGAACAATTCGACAGAAGACCCTCATGACACAACTGTAGACTTTTTGACAAATATACACCAAGTCTAGAAATTTAATATAAACGACAAATACTGTAGAACTTTTGAAATTTGAGACACAAATCTTGAAATATCTGGATAAGCTTTTCAAAATTCAAACATATTACTGTACCGTATGTGACGTGTCTGATAAGATAATATATTTTATTATATATATATTTAAGAAAATCATAAATTAAATAAGATATTAACACTTACTGTATCAATCTAATAATCACAATTATTTCAAACACAAAAGCAAATATTTTGAGTAAAAGAAAAACACAAACTGTTGAACATCAGCTAAAACTGCTTCAAATAAGTAAAGACTAAATAACCTTTATAGAGCGATGACTTATTCCCCATCCAGTTTTCTTATGGCTTGGCAAACAGGATCTAAAAATACCATATTCCTGAGGCGTTGTCTTTCTGTATAAAATTTAGGCCAGAGTTTAAAAATAGCTCCTTGAACATATCCACTAGGGTGACCGTGGAGAGGAGGATGGATGCTATCCAAGTTCTCCTTTGAAAGTCCATCCCTACAAAACCTTATTTTATCCTCTCTATTCGTAGACATATAACCAGGTGAAGTACATTTACCGTTACAATTTTGTCTTCCACATTTGTTACAAGTGACCACGATGGCACGAGCTCTTCTTTTCATTGCACTACGACTGGTACCTGTTCATGGTAAACCGACATCTTGACTAAAGTCACTCGGACGGATTTTCCCCTCTATTAACATTCTCACATCACAAGGGATGCCAAAACGCATAAGAATCCACAACCGAGTAATTCTAGCCTTGTATTTCTTTCTAAGAATCTTTTGGGAGAGTGATGGGAAATACTTTCTCAGGTGTTGGTACTTTGGGTCCATGATGAGATGAAAGAAGAGTAAATAGAAAGGAAAAATTAAGATAGTAAATTGCAGAATCCTAGAATTCCTTCTTCTTTTAGAGAAAAAGAAGAATTTTTAATGAAAAAGAAGAGGATTTGCGATTTAGAGAGAAAATAACAAATTAAGAGAGAAAAAGTGAACTCGGAGAAATAAGCTCCTATGCACAGTAACCGTATTTGTAAACATTAATTAAACCACTGTATATGACACGTATAGAGACCACGTGGGAGAGACAGTGTGAATCAAACTGATTTAGGATTTAAACTAGGCCCAAATGTTCTTAGTTGAAAATGGTCAGGTTGTTTCGGGCCTTAACACATTTAGAACGAGTTAAATAACAAACATAAAATTGAAAACCAATTTGTATAAATCTTAAACCCAATTTAAAGCCCACTATAGATAAAGTTAACTATGAACAACAAATCTAATTTAACGACAACAAGGATCTTCCTGAATGATATTTAAAATCATTTCATAACAACATAATCTTCCAGCAACTCAAATAATTTTGTTTTAATCAAAACCTTATTGAACAATGCATACACCCATATGTTATTCCTAATACTCAACATCTATCAATGGATTCATCATCATTACTACCAAGGGTTTAGAATGCGACTAACCTTGAAATCAATACGATTTACGTCTTTCAACGTAGACCATATCAATGAACAAAGACACTTGATGTTACTACTTAAGAACATCTATAATCCCCACAATTCTACTCATACAATATATAATTTCCTCATATAACAAAACCTTAGGTAACCAAAAGATTCACTGATACACTTAAATACAATGTACGTAACGAAATATTCCAATTTTGAGATTCATGCATTCTAGACTTTACAGTCTCAACAGACCAAAAGTCTAACATTTATCTCTCTCAAGATTCAATACCATGATTCCCAACTTATATCATATTCCTCAAATATATAGAACTTTTAAGAAAAGACATTGACACTTATGTGCTCCATCGAATCCACACATAATCATTACTTAGGTTTGAATCAATTACGAAAAATTTGGCATATCTATGTCAAACTTTAAAATCAATAAATCAAGCCTTATATTTCTTATTGTTTTTCACGAGACAAAAGGCTTTTAAATCCTCGTATCTATACGAATTTCTCATCGTTTATACGAATTAGATATGCTTATAGATCCAAATATTATACGAATCTCTCATAAGCATTCTACTTATAAACTCATTCCATATAATTATCATTCCCTTATAACTATTAATACTTTCCTTCTATATAATTATTGTACTCATATAACTATTGATATTTTCATTCTATGGCCTTTCCATGTTACATCCTTCTAGACTGTATAAATCAATGTGAAGGTTCATTTTGATGATGACAATAAAAATTCAGCTTCAAAACCATCTCAAAAATATATTTTTTTAAAGTGGTGCTACACTCCCTAGGTTAACCGAACCTAGGCTCTGATACCAAAAATTCTGTAACGCCCCTATATGGGGGTTAACAGTTTTTAATGAGATAAAATAAAAATAAATAATAAAAGTAAAACCTTAAAAATAAAATTTGCCCGGGACTTAAATGAAAACTCTCAACTCAAAAATAAAAATATAAACGATAAATAAACCACAGTTTTAATGTAGCACCTTAAATTTAATAATATAAACTGTTGTCATCATCATTTTAACCCTCAACACATTGTAATACAGTCACAGAAAGTAACAATTGATGCTTACATTATCATGAAGAACATTCTCAACAATTGAAGCAGTCCCAATGTAATATAGCTACATCACTTCCTCAACTATATTTCTCGTAGCCACCTCACACTTAGTGAGTCCTGAAAAGATAAAAATATAAGGGTATGAGCAACACTATGCTCAGTAGAGAAAGCCATTACTCACCTTTAGGTTTTTATCATTACCACATTAAAACCTGCATGGTTAGTAAGTCACATCATATTCCAGATTATGAGGTTTATTATGATCACATCTTATGGATACCGTAGTTAATCATTACCAAGTGTCATAATTACACATTTATACAAATATTACCAATCATCATTGTTCCTAGGTATCCATGTTAAATTGAGTATCACTCAACTCATCGAAACTCAAATGGGCGCACTTGATCACCCTATAAACATTCCAAGGGTGTTCCGGTGAGGGGACATTAAGCCCCGAGTCCTCACCAAATCGATTCCTGTACAGTGTGTTCTGGGACTTTCAACCCAAGGAAGCGTCATCACCTTCCCCCTATTTTACCTTTTAGGGTATTCATGCCCAAGGACGTAATCGCCGCCCTCTTCATGTCTCACCATTTCTCTATATTAAATCATTATTAATAGAGTCAGTTTTCCTAACCATGCTTCTCAATTTATAACATGTGTCAATTCATTATGTTCCTCGCCGTACAATACAAGACGAGTCCATGTCATAGTTTCATATGTGATAATCATATAATATCAGTTCAACATAGATATATATATATTGCGGCAAAACAATCAATTTTAATTCTATAAAAACCTCACAAAAGATGAGTAATAGAATCCCTACCTTTCAAGCTTATCAACAGTCTCTTAATCCTGGAATCAATTAACGTTAGCTCCATACTCCCTTGATCCTAAGGCGTGCATAAGGACAATTAAAACTAAAGCACAACATACAACTACATTCATAAAATTTATTTTAATTTAATCTTAGAATTTCAAGAAATAACCACTGCCCTATAGAGGTATTATAAAGTTTAACAATATAAATTTTCTGTCTAGGGCATATACACTTAGACTTCATACATATGCTCCAAAATAGCAACAAACATATACTTAGGTTTAAGAACGCAAATTTGAATAATCCTTTAGTATAAAAGAAAATTTATAAATGAAAGACTAAATTTGTTCATAAGATTCTAACCTCGGATTATGGTTAGTTGGAAGCTTGAAATGGCTTCAAAACAGGTTCCTTTACTTCGGTATGACTGAAATTCTTGCTCAAATGGAGGTGATGGTGGCTGATTTTTATGGCTGCCTTGAAGAAGTTCTCTAAGTATTTTGCTTCAGCAAAGAAATGAGAAGAAGAGTGTGGGAACCGTGGAAGAAAAAGGAAGAAAAGATGAAGTCTTTGAAAAGAAGTGATAGAAACAATTATAGAGGAGACATGTTGAAGCATGTCACGGAGGAAATAAAGAAAATGAGGGTCAAGAGTAGTTGAAAAGATATCCTTATGTCTCATCTAAAGACTTTAACACACATAATGCCAATATGACATTTTTGAGATTTATTAGAAGTTCTAAGGCTTTTTAGTAATCATACTAAATAAATATAGGAGAATTTTAGAAAATTTAAAAATAGATAAAAATAAATATTATAAAATAAATTTAAATGAATCAATTTTTTTTATACATTAAAAATTAATTTAATTACCTCAATACCCGTTAGAAGAATAACGGGTGTCACAAATATGAACGTAAAGAGGACAAGATTTGGTATATAAATAATGAATAAATTCTTTATTGATAAAAATGTCTCCAAAAACTTATTATATTTTTACTGCTTAGGGCATACATGTCTAACATAGGTTTCAAACAGTAAAAAATAGTTAACACTAAAGGATGTGGTATAGTGGTGAGGACGTTTTTGTTGGAACTGCTCTTTCTATCCTTTCAAATTTGAATCCCCATCGCCACATTTTAGGGCCTTTGTGCTATTGTGCGCTGTTTGTGTGTGGGCTCAGTGACAGGTAGACAAATTTAATTAGATGGACAAAAAAAGTCTAGGTCAGGTCGTTTCCAGTACTCTTCATGGTCCCTAATAAAACTGTTAATGTGTTAAAAGAGATAAAGAACCAAGAAGCTATAACATCCAAAAGATTAATTAAGTATGATTAGAGTGTTAATTGGTAAATTAGTGAGCCTTTAAGTATAAATTAATTATTCTATGGTATTTTTTTAATTAATTTCATTATAAACATTTTGTTGATTTATCTTTATTTTCACCATTTCTTAAATTAATTTTAACAAATATTGGTATTTTGTTTAATCATTACTTTGACATTTTATAAATATCAACATTTTGATAAATACCAAAAGGGTCCCCTTTTTCCCTTTTTCCTTGAAAAGCCAAAGATACCACCTTGAAAACACTCCCTTTAAACTGTGTACCACATGTAGTTTTTAACTACAAAACTATGTAAGTGTTGGATACTTAAATGCACAAATTTCATCAACCTTCCCTTTCATTCTCTTCCATTCTCTCATGTCTCTCTCTCTACATAACCAGGAAACAAGTACACACACACACCCATTTCTTCTTCATCATGCTTACTCTCCTTCACTCCTTTTATTCTCGTCTCTCTCTCTCTGCATAATTCCATTGCTCCAAGAACTCAAAACTCAACTTACACTAAGGAACTCAGCTCAAGAATCCATACTTAAGGTCAGCGATTTACAACTCTTTGCCTCTAATTTTCTTTACAAATTCATGTTCAAAGCTTGGTTTTTCCCTCTATTAAGGCAGTTTGTATATTGAGTGAAACTGTCAAAAATCTCCTTGCATGTAATAATCCGAGTACACTCGAGCTTAAACAACGCTTAATCTGAGTTTAAGGAACTTAGACTAACACAAATCAAAGCTTAGTTTGAACAAAAACTGATGTAAACTAAGTTTTTACTTTTTTTTTCAATTTTTGAATAAATTATGAAATTGCGTGAAAATTAAAGGAAATTGTTTCTAAAAGGTTTAGAAGTGTTTCTCTAAAGTTTCTGCATGTTCTCTGAGTTTGAATTTACATCAAAAGAGGCTGAACTCAGCTACTCGATAAGCAGAACACCAACAGCTCGGCAAGTGGGACTTGATTGGTTGGCAGGCCGACCGAGCTACATAAAAATAGTAGTTTTGCACCAGTTTTCATTGCTTAATGATAAAAAGGATTTTTAATTCTTGTGACATGATTATTTGGACTTTATAGGCACACTAAGATACCGTGAAATAGCATACTTATGTAGAATGTTCTAAATTAGATATTAACGTATCTAAGCTCATGTCTAAGGCTATTTGTGGTTTCGAGGAGCTGACGTGTAGCGGACTGGGGCAGTGGAGTTAGCGCTATCATGCTAAACAATGAGGTAGGACTCTAGATCCTCCTTGTTTATTACCAAATGGTTTTTAAAGAATTGCAACCACAAAAATGTTTTTCTTGAAAATTGTTTTTAAGAATTGCATCCACAAAAATATTTGTGGTTTCGAGGAGCTGACGTGTAGAGGACTGGGGCAGTGGAGTTAGCGCTATCATGCTAAACAACGAGGTAGGACTCTAGATCCTCCTTGTTTATTACCAAATGGTTTTCAAAGAATTGCAACCACAAAAATGTTTTTCTTGAAAATTGTTTTTAAGAAATGAATACCTATAATTATTTGATTATTTCCAATGATTGTTGAATAATGAATATGGTCATAATAAACCGAATAATGAATGTAAATGCAATACTCGGTAACATGAGACTTAAATAATAATATAAGTACCAAAAATATTTAGTATCAAATGAGTCAATAACTCCATTCAGAATGAGACATTAGTGCATGATGCCACAAACAAAGATCAGGTCATGTAGGGAACGACCTTAAGGGCAGGTTCCGAAACCCAGTTGGGTCACTACGGTAGTAAATTAGTTGGCTTTGCACAAGATAAAAATAAATATAATTTCGAGAGACCTTTGAACTAGAATGGTAAGTATATAATTAACTGAATTCATTTACTGTCTTTTATAGTTTTTACATTAATTAATGTTCGGTTTATTTAAATTAATGTCTTTAAAATCTCAGTCCTATTAAGCCTTTTGCTTACGGTTTTATTGTTTTAAAATTCCCCCTTCTATGTGGTTCATAGCATATTGTTGACTAGAACGCTGCTTGGTAACGCCCAAAATGTTTTTTCTTAAATGGCGGACGTATGTAGCATAGAAAGGTTGTCGTATCCATAAGGACATGAAAATTTATAACTCAGGAGATTGTTAAAAATAAACATTCAAAAAGGCAACAGTTATTCAAAACAAAGTTTAAAATGAAATAAATATTTTTATGATTTTTTTAATTCAAAATTTGAAACATAAAATTAAAACGGTGAAGCTTTGAAAATTCCTTGTATGTTTCGTAACTGGTATGAAATTTTAGCTCTAATTAAATTATCTAAGGCATTTGATTTATTATATCTTTTCTCGTTAATTGCATGCACTTTTATTATTTTTATAAGTCAACCGAGAGTGACAATATAACAAGCCATAATGCAGTAAGGGTCTTCCTATAAAAGCAGCAAAATAATCATCTCTTACTAATGATTAGGTGCATTAATTATGAAAATTATAACTGCTGTCACTACAATTATAATTGACATAATTTTAAGATAGAAAAGATAATAACAAATCAAAATTAATATATTTTTATAGAATAAATTATTGCATTAATTTCGACAGCACCTCGTCTTATTAAATGGTTTAAAAATACACTATGTCATCCTCTTTCGACAATAAATCAAGAATTACTAAGCATTGACTATGCCAGTCTATGTCTATAATATAACAAAAACTCAACTTAATAAACGAGCATGACTTTAGTATTATTAATATTAATTATGCAACACAATTAAATTACATAAAAGAATAATTATAAAAGACTTAAAAATATAATTTATTCCACAAAAATATAAGCATTATAAAATTAAAATCCATACCAGAGTATTATGCATACAAGATCATCTCTCTATCTCATCAAACTCTCTACACTAATTTAGATATTATTTTATTATTTTTATTAAGGGTATATTGTTGAGTCTAACTCAACAGCTAAAGAAAATAGAGAAAGAAGAAGAGGGCCAAAGTCCGAGGGATGCATTTGAGGGGGAGAGCACCCTTATTTATGGTGCAAGAATTGCACTATTTATTACTTTTTTTAACATTTTTTTATTGTCAAAATTTGGATCAAAATGATCCTTGGCATGCCCCTCAGTTCACGAGATTCTCATGATTACAATTTTTTTTTCTTCTGCGTTTAAGCGTTCCTGAGAATGCATTTTTTCCTTTTGTCTTCCAGTACCTCGCGGTAGCTGGTGGCATCAGAACAACAAGATCTAAAATGTTCAAATTACAATCCAATGGCCAAAATTTGCTAAAGCAAGTAGGCCCAAGCGGGACCAGCGAGGCCAGGTTAAGGACCGTTAGATCAGTATTAGTAATCAATTGTAACGACTAGAATAGCGTGAACATGTGGACACGGTCGCACGCTAGCATTGCAACTGGTGGATTCGACTACTGACACAACACTAACGGATGGCTGATGGCGCGACACGCGAACGACTAGGATCATCCACAGGCCATCAACACGCCACGTGTTCAACATTTTGAATTTTGAGTTTTTATTTTGTTTTTAATCATTTGTTGTCTAATTTTGCCTGTTTTGGTGCCGTTTTACTCATTTTTTCCTCCATATTTTAAATCTAAAATTAACAGATACACTAAAATTAATTATTTTACAAACATAATATTTACAATAATTATTAAAATTATTTATTTTACAACAAAACATTCAAAAATAATTACAAACTTCTAAAATTTTTAGTCTCTTTTGGTTTAACACGACATGATCTTTAAGACTTGGAAATATTTTTAGAAATTACTACAAATATTAAAGAATATATTTACAAACTAAAAACACACTATGAAACACATTAAGACTCAAAATAAAATAACACAATATAAATTTTATGGTTTTAACTATTTACAAACTAAACACATATTTAACACACTGAAACGACTCTAAAAATTACTAAAAAATATTATTAAACATAAAAACACACTAAAAATACATTTTTAAACATATTTACACACTAAGATGTAAATATACCTATTAACACAAAATACTATTAATTAAAGGATTTAATAAGAAATAAAAGTATAAATAAATAATTTAAGTCTCGTAAAATATACGCTTTTACAGCCTCATCACTACTGATTGCAAGCGTGACTGTAGGAGTTTTGATTTATTTATTTGTTCATTTAACTAAGACATGTAATAGATTGGATATTTTTTATTTGGACTACGGTTTGTAGTTTATTTATATCGGTACAATGTGTGTGCACATTGTGGGTCTAGGACGGCCCGAACCGCTCCCATTGACCTTATGTTTCATTTTGATTTAAATAAGAGGTAATTTATGAAAATTATTTATTAGGATTTAATTAACGGTAATCATCTAAAAAGTTTTGAATTTATCACATTTTTATAAATAACCCTAGTGTATTTTCTTGAATTACCAAGTAATTAATTGGCAAATTTATTTAAAATTTGTTTAATTAATTAATTAATCTATCATGTCACCACTCGGTTTTGGGTGCGTGACAGATTTTAGTATTAGAGCCTAGTTTTGAACCTGGGGAATTGTGCACACATAAATACAACAATGAAAAACCACTGACAGTCTAATTTTATTTTTAGAATTAAGAGAATGGCCCCTAGGTGTCGTTTAGCTGCCATTGACCCAAATCCCACGAACGACAAAGGCATGATGAGGCTATGTTTGCTACTTTCTGGCAGATGGCGATAAGGGCACAGCATGAGGATTCTGTTGCGGGTCATCGACATGAATATTTCAAAGAGTTCCAATGCATGGCCATCCCGACTTTCAATGAAAAAGGAGACCCACAGGCAGCCAAATGTTGGTTCGATTCAATGGTGAAGCACCTGGATACTCTCAAAATACCTATGGAATACTGAGTTGAATTTGTAGCTTACAAACTAAAAGGAAGTGCAAACACTTGATGAAAGCAAGCCAAACGCATGGAAAACAACAAAAACATCGACTGGGATAGATTCAAAAAGCTATTCTACAAGCACTATTTTTCAAAGGGGTACCGAGACCAGAAGATCATTGAATTCTACCAATTGGAACAAGGCGACATAGTAGTCCAGGAATACAAGGTGAAGTTCACTAAGCTGGCCAAATTTCCTTTATCCGTCATGGCTTTCGAGCAAGAAAAGTGTATCAAGTTTCAAGAAGGACTTAAAGGATCTATCCAACGACATCTTTTGAACCTAGAGTGAAAACATGTTTTGGGGGATGAAAAAACCTAGCTTTTACACACTTCTTTTAAACCTAGAGGAAGAACCTGGTATGGGAAGAAGAAACATAGTAGTACCAGTAGTTAACGAGTTTGATGATATTTTTCTTGATGAGTTACCTGGATTACCACCACACTAAGAGATTGAGTTCAGTATCGAGTTACTCCCTAAGACCGCTCCAATTTCCATAGCACCATATCAAATGGCACCAGCAGAGATGAAGGAACTGAGGAAGCAACTTTAGGAACTTACAGATAAGGGATACATCCGAAACAATACGTTACCGTGGGGTGAGCCAAGAAACATGACGGTATTCTCAGGTTCTGCATTAACTATCGACAGTTGAATCGAGTCATAGTGAAGAACAAGTATCCACTGCCAAGAATTGATGAGCTATTCAATCAATTAGGAGATTCTCGATGTTTCTCAAAGATAGACTTACGTTTAGGATATCATCAGCTCAGAATCAAGGAAGAGGATATTCCAAAGGCAGCCTTCAGGACCTTGTATGGACACTTTGAGTTCTAAGTAATACCATTTAGACTAACAAATGCTCCTGTAGCTTTCATGGATTTGATGAATTAGATTTTCAGGCCTTATTTAGATCAGTTTATGATTGTGTTGATCAATAACATATTGATCTATTCTAAGACCTAGGAGGAGTATGAGCGACACCTAAGGATTGTACTTTAGACTCGACGGAAACACTAGCTATATGCTAAAAAGGAGAAGTACGAGTTTTGGTTGGCCAAAGTCAAGTTTCTAGTACATGTCATCTCTGATCAAGGTATTGCAATGGATTTTTCCAAGATAGAAACGGTGGTACCATTGGAACAACTGAGGAATGTAGCAAAAATCCATAACTTCTTAGGACTTACCGGATACTACAAAAAATTCGTGCAAGACTTCTCAAAGATAGCAGCTCCACTAACACGATTGATTAAGAAAGATGTCCAATTTGAATGGAATGCAGAATGTGAGTATGCCTTCTAAGAGTTGAAGATCCAGTTGACCACTATTCCAGTGCTAATCATACCGAGTAGTGATGAGCCTTATGAGATTTACACTGATGCGTCAGGACGTGGACTCGTATGCGTATTACTCCAACATGGATAGGTTATGGTATATGCATCACTACAGTTGAAACCTCACGAGCAGAACTATCCTACTCATGATTTGAAACTCGCAGCAATAATTCATGCACTAAAGATTTGGAGATGTTATTTGTACGGGACGACATTTTAGATTTTTTCTGACCACAAAAGTCTAAAGTATTTGTTCATTCGGAAGGATCTGAATTTGAGATAGCAAAGATGGATGGAATTTATGGAAGACTATGACTTCACGCTGTAGTATCATCCAAGGAAAACCAATGTAGTTGTAGATGCACTTAACAAAAAATCTTTTGGAATTCTTGCTTGTTTGGCGTTTGAAGATTGGAAAATAGATGCTACAGTAAGTGAGTATGGGTTGCAATATTATGAAGATTGCAATTAGGTTTTAGTGTACTATATGGAATCTGCCCTAGCACTTGTCTCAATGGTGAAGCAGAACTAATGGCGAGATCAACACCTTTAGGAAATATGGACATGGATACAAAGTAGAGAACAGCTTGATGAATAAAAGATACATGTAGATGGATTACTATATTTCAGGAAACGTTTGGTGGCACCAGCAATAGAAGAAGTGACAAAGGCTATAATGGACCAAGCACACAAGTCCTGATTTGCTATACATCCGTGAAGCACGAAGATGTATCGCGATTTGAAAAGACAATATTGGTGGAGAGGTATGAGAAAGGATGTTCTACAATACATCGCCAAGTGTATGACTTGTCTTCTGTTAGACATGTATGCTCTAAGGAGTAAAAATGTAATACGTTTTTGGAGACATTTTTATCAATAAAGAATTTATTCATTTATATATACCAAATATTGTCCTCTTTACGTTCATATTCGTTGAATGTATGATAAGCAAACAGTAGTCTGAGACTGTCAGTCTAAACCTTAAGAGTTGGGCATATGATGGGATGATTATGCGGTAGACACGACTCTTAAGGTGATGGTCTAAAATATATGATCCGCAATCGAGGGAATAAAGTTGGGCGCTTTATTCATGTAAAGATTGTTATGTTGTCTATATCCCTTTTGGGAGATGGTTTGTCTTGGCCATCGGAGTTGGACTCCGTGAATAGAAACATTGGCGCATTGTCATAGGTGACGATGTGTTGGATCGGGACATAAAGTGAATTGATTTGGATTAATAATTCTGTCTTGGCAAATCGATTCACTTTAGACAGTCGTTTGTATTGTATCTTAATCCTGAGATGAATAATGGGCCCGTTGTCTCGACTTGTGTCTTTTGATGTACCAATGGGTGACTCCCACATCTCTATAGTGGCATGCATGCCGGTACGTTGGAGGCATGACTCTTGATAGCGTAGACTTGTTATTCATAGATATGGAATCCATAGCTCCTCTTTAGGAGTAATGATATCCTCTTATATGCGTTGTCCTGTAATTGGAAAACTAGGAGCGCTCAACCATTTGGATACATAGGTGTAACCGAATGGTATACTATCTTTGGATGGTAAGTTTTCTAATGGTGAGACAATGGAACGTAAGATAAAAATAATCGGGAAGGTAAGACAGAACTTGTCCTTAAGCCGATTATGGATGATCATATGGGGATGCGATACACTATGATATGTCATGGAGACTTAGCTACATGAGCTTCGTAATTCTGTAAAGTTCGAGAGTGCAGCTCCAAGCTTTTAGTGGAGTAGCGTTGGAGTTGATAATTGTGAAATGTATATCTGGGATATTGGGTTTCATAATTATCATGAGCTTGAACTTTATAGGTCCATTTTGGTCCCCTTTGCTAGCTCACAAAGTCCTGTAACGACACGGCGTGCTTTTCCAATAATTGGTGACTTATGTCGGATTTATCAGATTGGTTTAAAATTTATAAGAATCAAATAATTCATGTCTGTTTATCGGTTGAATTAATTTTGTAAGAAATTAGTTCAAGATGAACTTGTTGAATTATGGCGTTCGGATAATTCTTGTCTGTTTATCGGTTGTTTTAATTTTGGACAATTAGAACAAGATAAACTTGTAGAATTATTTGAATTGATTTATTTTCTTAGAGATTATCTTGATAGAGTTTGTTTTGATCAGATATCTTTTCTATTGGGCTATTTGAATCAAAACTGAGACTTTATCCTTTAGAATCTCGGGTGGAAAATAAAAGATTCGCGGAGATTTTTTCTCGGCAGTTCGGTCTGCCGATCATAAAGTTCGGCCTGCCGAACTGGCAAGTTCGGCCTGCCTATCTCACAGTTCGGCATGCCGACCGCGACAGCTAAGATTACGCGTTTTTCACGCGTATCTTATCAGATATTGATCCGAACTTGATTCTATTTCGATTTTTGAGACCTAATCTGATATGGACTGACCCCAAGGACCAATAGGTATAAAAAGGGAGTGAGTCTAATGATTTACTAAGATCAATTTGAGAGATTAAGAGTGATACTCTTCTAGTGAGCATCTAAAAACTCCCTGAGAGCTTTTGTTCACAAATCACGAACACTAGCTTTGGGTTCTCTCTATTGGTTGGAAGGAGAGTCACCGGTGGAAGAGCTGTACGTGTGAGCCCACACTCACTCCGGTTGTGGATAGAGAATAGCAAAGAAGACCAGTTGGTTGAGGCTCTTCTGGAACGTTACTTCTCTACACAGGTCGCGGAGGTTCTTCGACATACTGAGGTTAGTAAGATCTGTTTAATTTATACATATAACATGTCATACTTGTATTTTGGAAAATACTCTGATGAAAATTTTTAAAAATTCCGCTGCGCACTTTGTTTCCAACAATTGGTATCAGAGCGAGGTTTTTACATAAATTTGCAAGTTTGTGATCATGTTATATGCATAAATTTTGTGATCTTAATCTCTCCAATGCTTGAATTGAATTTTATAGAGAGATGGCACTCTAGGTTTCTATATAATATATATGTTGTCATGGATTATGTGGTGAATGTTTATTAATTAATTATGGTTGATTAAATTGTTGTTTAATTATTTATTAATTAATTAATACCGGTTATGGTTCCTTAGAGGTTAGAATGTGTATCTAGGTTTTTCATGTAATTAGATGGCGGACTATCATCTCCGTCTAGGAATTATTATTTAATTTGTAAGAATTTTGTAATTAAATAATTATTCGGAGAAGACGGAACGAGAAGTCGGATCTTGAAGATAGATGATGGCGCCTCCAGGTATTTCCTGAGTCTCTAATTTTATGTTTTTGAATTGTTGAAAATAAAATTGATGAATTGCATTAAAATTGTATTTTCTGGATTGAGTGTTTTCTGCTCGGTCGGCATGCCGGACCTCACAGTTCGGCAGGCCGAAGGTCACAGATCGGCAGGCCGGACGTACGGTCCGGCAGGCCGACAGTGGGGCAGAAATTTTGGTGCTCTGCCGGCAGGCCGAACCTTCATGTTCGGCAGGCCGAACCACCATGATCGGCAGACCGATCACCTAGATCGGCCTGCCGACAGAGAGCATCCAGGTGTCCAGAAAAGGTGCAATTTTTCAGTGCAGTTTTAATTTTATTTTTGGGACGATTCTGAGAAACATTAAATTTGGATACGACCGGAAATATGAAGTGTTCGATTCATACGGGATTGAGGACTTGAAGATGGATATTACATGAAGAAGGATACAGCTTGAGGATTCAAGGATGAAGAATCGATAAATGTCTCGATTATTCTCTTGTAATCTTATTTTTTCTATTCTCTAGGGTGGAACCATAATATTACGGTTATTATTATTATGCTTGTAGCTTTGCTTGATTGCTTTGCTTGTCTGCATTATAATATGATTTACCATGTATATTGATAACATGTCATATAGAATAGGGAGTGCCGCTCATATTAAAATTGTTCATGCATAATTTTAAAATAAAACCTTGACTTCAAAAGATTGAGTGGGAGAAGGTTTTCGAAGAGAGAACCTAAGGCCTCCATCGTTGGTCCATAGGAAGAACATGATGGTCCCAACCCCTAGGAAGGGATTTCTATCATGTACCAGATTGGATCTCTAAAAGGATAAGGTATTTTAGTATGATTTATGGTTGCACACCCCTAGGTGGTGATTATAAATCATGGATAAAATATTGAAACGGTGGTTATACACTCACGTTAATTTTATTATTAACCTCCCCTAGGAGCTCTGTTAATAAAATTAATGGCCAAAGAAACGATTATTAGTATATGCTGGATCATACGGGTCCTGGATGGCATATATTAATCAGGAGGGGATCCGTGTTCCTGATTGAATTTGGCATGACTCCCCTAGGAGCTTGTTGAATTCTGAGTTGGGAATTATCGTTGTAAGGTTGTGATATTTTCAAGGTTTTGACACATAAACACATTTGTATAATTTTACATGATTGTGTTATCTTACTAAATTATTATATATGTTTGCTTATGTTTGGTATATGATTCTTTATTGTAGATTGAAAATGTCTAAAAACGCTTTATCATCGATACTTGACAAAAACCAATTAACCGGTGAGAACTATAATGATTGGAAACGGAACCTGGACATCGTCCTATCCTTTGAGAAACTGAAGTATGTACTGACAACTCCTTGTCCTCCCGAGCCTACGGGAGACTCAAGTAATGAGCAATTCCAAGCGTACGAACGCTGGAAAGATGCTAATGATCAGGCCCGCTGCTATGTTATGGCTAGCATGAATAACGTGCTGCAGGCTCAACATCAGGATTATGAGACTGCGAAGCAGATCTTGGATAATCTTGAGGACATGTTTGGAGGCCAGGCCATAACAAAGCGGCAAGGGGCGCTTCGGAAACTCTTAAACTGTAGACAGAGACCGGGGACATCTGTAAAGGAGCACATGATGTTGGTCATGGGTTACCTCGCTGAGGCTCAAACCAATGGAGCCGACATCGATGCTGAAACTCAGATGACTATGGTCTTTGAGACTCTGTCTAAGGAATTTATTCCGTTTAGAGCTACTTTTAATCTAAGCAATAGACGGGATATGACCTTGACAGAACTGATGAAACAGTTACAGGAGTTTGAACTGCTGATCAGGGAGTCTCCTGCTGGTGGAGAGGCCAATATGGTAGCTGCTTCTGGTTCCAATCCTAACTCTGGGAATGGAAAGAAGCAACGGGCCAAGAGTGGTAAGTCTTCTATTCCTATTGCTACCAAGAGCAAGAAGAAAAAGAAGAAGAACCCAAAGAAGCTTAAGTGCTTCTTCTGTGGTAAGGTCGGGCATATAAAGAAGCATTGCAAGGACTTCCTTTCCAAGGGAGGTAGGTGTGATCTTCTATATTTAGAAACTTGTTTGGTTGAGGAATCCAGTGACATTTGGGTCATAGATTCCGGTGCAACTAATCATGTTTGTGTTTCTCTGCAGGGATTCAAAGAAACGAGAAGTCTACTTCGTGAAGACTTAACGCTTCGGATGGGCGATGGATCCTTGGTCTCAGCGGAAGCAGTGGGAGATGTCCATCTTTATTTTGATAATTATAGGAGTTTAATTTTGCGAGATTGTTTTTATGTTCCTAAATTTAAAAGGAATTTAATTTCTGTATCTTCTTTATTTAAAGACTCCTACGTGGTATCTTTTAATGAAAAAGTGGTGATTCGTAAAAACAAATCTTTTATCTGTTCTGGATGGATGCAAAATAATCTATATTTTATCAAACCTAAGATGGACTTGTTGCTTAATGCTGAGATAAATGATAATAACTCAAAAAGACTTAAAACTTCTCACTCTAATAAGACTTATCTTTGGCATTTGCGCCTTGGCCATATTAACCTGAATAGGATTCAAAGGTTGGTAAGGGATGGACCTTTAAGTCACTTAAAGGTGGAATCTATACCTCAATGTGAGTCTTGTTTGGAGGGTAAAATGACCAAAAGACCATACGGGTCTAAGGGCAATAGGGCCGAAGGGGTTCTAGAACTTGTGCATAGTGATGTTTGCGGACCGATGAACATCCGGGCACGAGGAGGGTATGAGTACTTCGTCACTTTTATTGACGATTACTCAAGATATGGGTATGTGTACCTAATGCACCACAAAAGCGAAACTTATGATAAGTTCAGGGAGTTTCGGGCTGAAGTGGAAAAGCAATTGGGTAGACCCATAAAGGCACTTCGATCTGATCGAGGTGGGGAATACCTTTCTGATGAGTTCTTGGGACACTTGTTAGAGAATGGGATTTTATCCCATTTGACTGCGCCGGGCACTCCGCAGCAGAATGGCGTAGCGGAGAGAAGGAATAGGACTTTGTTGGACATGATTCGGTCCATGATGAGTTATTCATCATTGCCTTTATCCTTTTGGGGATATGCACTACAAACCGCATGTTATCTTTTGAACAATGTGCCTTCAAAATCGGTCCCTAAAACTCCTCACGAGTTGTGGACAAGACGGAAGACATCCTTAAACCATATTCGCATATGGGGATGTCCAGCTCATGTCCTGTTTAAGGATCCGAATAAGTTGGAAGCACGTTCAGAAGTTTGCGTGTTTGTAGGATATCCAAAAGGGACTAAAGGGGGTTATTTTTATAACCCAAAGGAAAATAAAGTCGTGGTTTCAACTAATGCAACTTTCCTTGAGGAGAGTTACATGAACGACTTTAAACCTCAAAGCAAAGTGGTGCTTGAGGAGTTGAGGGGTAATCCGTTTACTCCGGAGGTTCCGAACGAAACCATTCCGATCGGTGTAGAAAAACCAAACAAACCTGAACAACAACCTCAGGGGCTTCGGCGTAGTGGGAGGATCGGGCGTCAACCTGAGAGGTATATGTTCAATGGGGAGGTCTTTTTGGCTGAACCGGATGAACATGACAGGGATCCTTATACTTACGCAGAAGCTATGGAGGATGTTGATTCAAGACTCTGGACAGAGGCCATGAACATTGAGATGAAGTCTATGGAGACTAATCGGGTCTGGGAGCTTGTGGATCTTCCCGAAGGGGTAAAACCCATAGGGTGTAAGTGGATCTACAAGAGGAAAAGAGGAGTGGATGGAAAGGTCGAAACCTTTAAGGCTAGACTGGTAGCTAAGGGTTATACGCAAAAGGAAGGAATCGATTATGAGGAAACCTTTTCGCCTGTAGCCATGCTTAAGTCCATCCGGATTCTCTTGTCCATAGCTGCCGCTCTCGACTATGAGATTTGGCAGATGGATGTCAAGACGGCTTTTCTAATGGCTATCTTGATGAGTCCATTTATATGGAACAACCAGACGGGTTCAAGGTCACGGGTCAAGAGGGTAAGGTTTGTAAGTTGCTAAAGTCTATTTATGGACTTAAGCAGGCTTCTCGTTCTTGGAACATAAGATTTGATCAAGTGATCAAGACTTATGGGTTCTCACAAAATGTGGATGAACCATGTGTTTACAAACACATTAAGAATGGGAAGGTGGTTTTTCTACTACTCTATGTAGATGACATTCTGCTAATTGGCAATGACGTTGGGGCGTTGTCATCGGTCAAATTATGGTTGACCAAGCAGTTTGACATGAAGGACTTGGGTGAGGCTAATTTTGTTCTCGGTATCCAGATCTTGCGGGATAGGAAGAACAAAATGATAGCTTTGTCACAGGCCGGCTACATAGATAAAATTCTCAGGAGGTTTGCAATGCAGGATTCCAAGAAAGGTGGGCAACCATCTAGGTCTGGAATTACTCTTTCTAAGAAAGACTCTCCAAAGTCTTATGAAGAAAGAGAATACATGAAGAAGGTGCCTTATGCTTCGGCAGTGGGTAGTCTCATGTATGCCATGCTTTGCACTCGACCGGATATTAGCTATGCGGTCGGGATTGTGAGTCGATTTCAGGCGGATCCAGGACCGAACCATTGGGTTGCGGTAAAGCATATTTTCAAGTACCTGAGAAGGACTCGAGGGTATATGCTTGTGTATTCGGGTGAGGATTTAACTCCTCTAGGATACACTGATTCGGATTTTCAATCCTGCCTGGATTCTAGGAAATCGACTTCAGGGTTTGTGTTTACTCTGGGTGGCGGTGCCATCAGTTGGAGAAGTGCGAAGCAAGATTGCACTTCGGATTCAACGATGGAGGCCGAGTATGTGGCGGCTAGTGATGCTTCGAAAGAAGCAGTGTGGCTCCGCAAGTTCCTTGGGGATCTTGAGGTAGTTCCTGGTATGGATAAAGCGGTATCACTGTACTGTGATAACAGTGCGGCGGTAGCTAATGCTAAGGAACCAAGATTTCACAAGAAGAGTAAGCATATTGATCGGAAGTATCATGTGATAAAGGACTTCGTTGAGAGCGGGCATGTCACGGTGTGCAAGATCGCGTCAGAGGACAATTTAGCTGATCCATTTACGAAGACACTTTCTGGGAGAGTCTTCGAAAGGCATGTGGAAGCTATGGGGATGCGAAATTTGCAGTATTTACTCACTTAGTGCAAGTGGGAGATTGTTAGACATGTATGCTCTAAGGAGTAAAAATGTAATACGTTTTTGGAGACATTTTTATCAATAAAGAATTTATTCATTTATATATACCAAATATTGTCCTCTTTACGTTCATATTCGTTGAATGTATGATAAGCAAACAGTAGTCTGAGACTGTCAGTCTAAACCTTAAGAGTTGGGCATATGATGGGATGATTATGCGGTAGACACGACTCTTAAGGTGATGGTCTAAAATATATGATCCGCAATCGAGGGAATAAAGTTGGGCGCTTTATTCATGTAAAGATTGTTATGTTGTCTATATCCCTTTTGGGAGATGGTTTGTCTTGGCCATCGGAGTTGGACTCCGTGAATAGAAACATTGGCGCGTTGTCATAGGTGACGATGTGTTGGATCGGGACATAAAGTGAATTGATTTGGATTAATAATTCTGTCTTGGCAAATCGATTCACTTTAGACAGTCGTTTGTATTGTATCTTAATCCTGAGATGAATAATGGGCCCGTTGTCTCGACTTGTGTCTTTTGATGTACCAATGGGTGACTCCCACATCTCTATAGTGGCATGCATGCCGGTACGTTGGAGGCATGACTCTTGATAGCGTAGACTTGTTATTCATAGATATGGAATCCATAGCTCCTCTTTAGGAGTAATGATATCCTCTTATATGCGTTGTCCTGTAATTGGAAAACTGGAGCGCTCAACCATTTGGATACATAGGTGTAACCGAATGGTATACTATCTTTGGATGGTAAGTTTTCTAATGGTGAGACAATGGAACGTAAGATAAAAATAATCGGGAAGGTAAGACAGAACTTGTCCTTAAGCCGATTATGGATGATCATATGGGGATGCGATACACTATGATATGTCATGGAGACTTAGCTACATGAGCTTCGTAATTCTGTAAAGTTCGAGAGTGCAGCTCCAAGCTTTTAGTGGAGTAGCGTTGGAGTTGATAATTGTGAAATGTATATCTGGGATATTGGGTTTCATAATTATCATGAGCTTGAACTTTATAGGTCCATTTTGGTCCCCTTTGCTAGCTCACAAAGTCCTGTAACGACACGGCGTGCTTTTCCAATAATTGGTGACTTATGTCGGATTTATCAGATTGGTTTAAAATTTATAAGAATCAAATAATTCATGTCTGTTTATCGGTTGAATTAATTTTGTAAGAAATTAGTTCAAGATGAACTTGTTGAATTATGGCGTTCGGATAATTCTTGTCTGTTTATCGGTTGTTTTAATTTTGGACAATTAGAACAAGATAAACTTGTAGAATTATTTGAATTGATTTATTTTCTTAGAGATTATCTTGATAGAGTTTGTTTTGATCAGATATCTTTTCTATTGGGCTATTTGAATCAAAACTGAGACTTTATCCTTTAGAATCTCGGGTGGAAAATAAAAGATTCGCGGAGATTTTTTCTCGGCAGTTCGGCCTGCCGATCATAAAGTTCGGCCTGCCGAACTGGCCAGTTCGGCCTGCCTATCTCACAGTTCGGCATGCCGACCGCGACAGCTAAGATTACGCGTTTTTCACGCGTATCTTATCAGATATTGATCCGAACTTGATTCTATTTCGATTTTTGAGACCTAATCTGATATGGACTGACCCCAAGGACCAATAGGTATAAAAAGGGAGTGAGTCTAATGATTTACTCAGATCAATTTGAGAGATTAAGAGTGATACTCTTCTAGTGAGCATCTGAAAACTCCCTGAGAGCTTTTGTTCACAAATCACGAACACTAGC
This sequence comes from Artocarpus heterophyllus, assembly GCA_025403435.1. Taxonomy (NCBI): domain Eukaryota; kingdom Viridiplantae; phylum Streptophyta; class Magnoliopsida; order Rosales; family Moraceae; genus Artocarpus; species Artocarpus heterophyllus. The sequence goes on along the minus strand of CM046347.1, from coordinate 5,513,278 downwards.
TTTGGGTTCTCTCTATTGGTTGGAAGGAGAGTCACCGGTGGAAGAGCTGTACGTGTGAGCCCACACTCACTCCGGTTGTGGATAGAGAATAGCAAAGAAGACCAGTTGGTTGAGGCTCTTCTGGAACGTTACTTCTCTACACAGGTCGCGGAGGTTCTTCGGACATACTGAGGTTAGTAAGATCTGTTTAATTTATACATATAACATGTCATACTTGTATTTTGGAAAATACTCTGATGAAAATTTTTAAAAATTCCGCTGCGCACTTTGTTTCCTACATCTTCAAGTAAAGCTTAACATCAAAAGCCTGCTGAACAATTTCAACCGTTTCCCATTCTAGGGTGGAAGTGGGAGCACATTACGATGGGTTTCCTCATTGGTTTACCAAGAATGGAGCAGAAGCACGATGCAATTTGGGTCATTGTCAACAGATTGACAAAATTAGCACATATCATACCCTTTAGATCGACATGTTCGAGGAGAGCTGTATCTCGAGAATATAGTAGGATTGCGCGGAGTTCTGTTGTTTATTACTTCTGATCGAGATACCCGGTTTAACACCAAATATTAGAGAATTTTCTAAAAATCACTAGGCATAGATTTGAATTTCAGCACTGGTTTTCATCCTCAAACTTACGAACAGTCCAAGCGAGTTATTCAAATTCTTGAGGACATGTTATGTGCTTATATATTGGACTTTGGCAGAAACTAGAAGAGGCACCTACATCTGGCAAAATTCGCATACAATAATAATTACCAAGTTCGCCATGATTTGGAATCGGTTAGAACCGTGTTGATCACCAGTTTGGGATTGTTATCAAACCTGATGAGATCCGTGAAAGTAAAGAGAAGGTCGCCATGATTTGAAATCGGTTAAAAGCTACCCAAAACCGACGTAAGAGTTATGCTGACAAGAGACATCGACCTTCAGAATTTGAAGTAGGTGATTTTGTTCTCTTAAAGGTTTCACTGCGCAAAGGGATTACCTGTTTTGGTGTCAGTCAAAAACTTACACCAAGGTACGTCGGACCATTTGAGATTACTCACCGTGTCGATGTAGTTGCTTACCAACTTACTCTCCCTCCTGAGCTCTCTCATGTTCACAACATGTTCCATGTGTCGATGCTTTGAAAATACCCGCCTGAGTTAAGTAAAGTTATTTCATTCTATGATGTACCAATACAGGAGGACACGGCCTACGAAAAGGTGCCAGTCTAGATCATTGATCAGAAGGTAATAAGTTTACGACGTCATGACATACCACTAATGAAGGTCTTGTGGCAGCACCACGGGGTTGATGAGGCAATATGGGAATTTGAATCGACGATGCAAGAACTCTACCCGCATTTATTTTGCTTCTGAGATGATTTCTAATTTTGAGGATGAAATTCCTTTAGAGGAGAAAAGCTGTAACGTCCAAAAGATTAATTAAGTATGATTAGTGTGTTAATTGGTAAATTAGTGTACCTAATTTCAAATTTAAGTATAAATAAATTATTCTGTGGTATTTTCTTAATTAATTTCGTTATAAACATTTTGTTGATTTATCTTAATTTTCACCATTTATTAAATTAATTCTAACAAATATTAGTATTTTGTTTAATCTTCTCTTCGACATTTTATAAATATCAACATTTTGATAAATACCAAATAGATCCCTTTTTCCTTGAAAAGCTAGAGCTACCACCTTGAAAACACTCCCCTAAACTGTGTACCGCATGTAGTTTTTACCTACAAAACCGTGTAAGTGTTGGATGCTTAAATGCACAAATTTCATCAGCCTTCCCTCTCATTTTCTTCCATCCTCTCACGTCACTCTCTCTACATAACCAAGAAACAAGTATACACACACATACCTATTTCTTCTTCATCACGCTCATTCTCCCTCACTCCTTTCATTCTCGTCTCTCTCTCTCTCTCTCTTTTCCTCTTTGCATAATTTCATTACTCCAAGAACTTAAAGCTCAACTTAGACTGAGGAACTCAGCTCAAGAATCCAAATTTAAGGTCAGCGATTTACAACTCTTTGCCTTTGATTTTCTTTGTAAATTCATGTTCAAAGCTTGGTTTTTGCCTCTATTAAGGCATTTTATATATTGAGTGAAATTGTCAAAAATCTCCCTGCATGTAATAATCCAAGCATACTTGAGCTTAAACAACACTCAATTTGAGTTTGAGGAACTTAGAATAATACGAATCTAAGCTTAAATTGAACAAAAACCATGTTAAACTAAGTTTCACTTTTTTTTCAATTTTCAGAATAAATTATAGAATTGCCTAAAAATTAGGGGAAATTATTTCTAAAAGGTTTAGAAGTGTTTCTCTAAAGTTTCTGCATGTTCTTTGAGTGTGGATTTGCATCAAAAGAGGTTAAATTGAGATTTTGAGATCGGCTTGGTCGAGACTCTAAATGTGGAATTTTTCAGATTTCGATAGATCGGTAGGCCAAACTCATCCTTCAATAGGCCAGATTCAAACAATTCGGCAGGCCGGGCTCAGCTGGCTGGTAGGCCGAACACCAGTAGTTCAACAGGGCAGACCTGACTGGTCGGCAGGCCAACCGAGCTACATAAAAATAGTAGTTTTGCATTGGTTTTCGTCGTTTAATACTAAAAAGAATTTTTAATTTTTGTGACATGATTATTTGGACTTTAAAGGTACATTAAGATACCATGAAATAGCATACTAGTGTTGAATATTCTAAATTAGATATTAATGTATCTAAGTTCTCATCTAAGGCTATTTGCGATTCCGAGGAACTGATGTGTAGCGGACCAGGATAGTGGAGTTAGTGCTATCGTGCTAAACAACAAGGTAGAACTCTAGACCCTCCTTGTTTGTTACCAAATGGTTGTCAAAGAATTTTGACCACAAAAATGTTTTTCTTGAAAATTGTTTTTAAGAAATGAATACCTATAATTATTCAGTTATTTCCGGTGATTGTTGAATAATGAATATGGTCATAATAAACTGAATAATGAATGTAAATATGATACCTAGTAACATGAGACTCTAATAATAATATAAGTACCATAAATATTTAGTGCCGAACAAGTCAAGAACTCTATTTGGAATGAGACATCAGTGTATGATGCCACATACAGGATCAGTTCGTGCAGAGAACAACCTTAAGACAGGTTCCGAAACCTAGCTGGGTCACTACGGTAGTGAATTAGTTGGCTTTGCACAAGATAAAAATAAATATAATTATGAGAGACCTTTGAACCGGAATGGTAAGTATGTAATTAACTGAATTCATTTACTGTTTTTATAGTTTTTACATCAATAAATGTTTGGTTTATTTAAATTAATGTCTTTAAAATTTAAATCCTACTGAGCCTTTCGCTCACAATTTTATTGTTTTAAAATTCCCCCCTTCAGGTGGTTCGCAGCATACCGTCAACTAGGACGCTGTTGATTGCATGTGTAACTGTAAGAGTTTTAATTCATTTTTTTGTTCATTTAACTAAAGCATGTAATAGTTGGATATTATTTATTTGGACCGTGGTTTGTCAGTACTATGTGTGTGCATATTATGGGTCCGGCATGGCCCGAACCGCTCCCGTTGACCTTATGTTTCATTTCGATTTAAATTAGAGGTAATTTACGAAAATTATTTATTAGGACTTAATAAACAGTGAGCATCTAAAAAGATTTGAATTTATTACATTTTTATAAATAACCCTAGTCTATTTTCTTGAATTATAAAGTAATTAATTGACAAGTTTAGTTAAAATTTGTTTAATTGATTTAATTAATCCGTCACATCACCACTCGGTTTTGGGTGCATGACAGATGCACCACCTGGTTTTTTTGTTTGTGCCCAAAAAAAAAAAACCTCATAAACGGTTAGTGCTATATAAAATTACCTTCGCTTTTTGCGGCGACGTCAATTTCACCTCGCTCGAGTAAGTTCTATCATATTCCAATACATCCTTTTCTGGTTTTAATATTTTTGCCAAAAGCAGTTGTAATTCACATGATAATCCATATCTAAACCATAGTTATTTAATATTAAGAGAAAATACCTTAAATACCTCTGTGTTTAGGCAAAATATATACAACTATTTTTTTATGAAGTAATGAGAATAGACATTTAACATCAAGATTAAAAAAAAAATCACATTCTAACTAATTAGCACCCAAAAGCCTGCCCATTCCACATTAAGTCTGTGACTAATTTTATTAATTATAGAAAAGGAAAATACAAATAATTAATGAAGAAGGGGAAAAAAAAAGGCCAACAAGTAAAATAAACCAAAGACTAAAAATAAAAGTCTAAAATGGGAAGCCCTTCCCATTGGATTGAGTTGAAACTCGTACCATAGAATAGGATTACAAATACGCCTCAATAAAAATCTACTTGATTATTTTAACGGAAAATGTGAGAAACCCAGAAAGAGTATAGAGTTGAAATACCACATTAATTATCTATTTTATTATTCAAATATATAGAGCATCCCTTGTATCTTCTAAAATAGTCTTAAAAAAACTGATTACATTTTTTAAAAAACCCACCTTGCGTTCAACAATCAGTATTATATATTATTAAAAACATTAATTTACCAAAACTTCAATAAAATAAATTTTAAGACTAAAAACAAAAATACGGTTAAAGAAAATATAAAAAAAAATCCAAAGACGTCCTTCTCTCCTTAATAATTTGTCTGATGAATAAAAAAATAAAAATAATTTAAATCAAATTAATTATATATTTAATTTATTGTGCTTCCAAAAGGCAAAATTTGGGAGATATATATATATATAAAAGAAACAAGGAAAAGAAATTAATTATATGTGGCCAAAAATTGAAGGCCAGCTGTCTCAAAATTAGGTTGTTTGACTTCTATTTAATATACTGGCGAATTTAAAAGTAAAATTCCAACAAACTTTTTAGTCTTACCACAAAAATATTCGTCGGTAATTACTTCTCTCTCTCTCTCTCTTTTTTTCCCCCTAAGTAGTGATGCTCCCAATAAGCTTCATCGCTGGAGATTTAGGGCTCTTTATGCATTGATAAAGGGAAGAATATATAATTTATGATATATCACATTTATGACATGGTCCCAAGTCCCAAAAGAAAATTGATCAAGTTAAGAAAGAGATGTACCAAGAAAGGAGATGCAGAAAACGTTATAAAATGAATAGAAATAAACATATTCAATTTTAGGAGGTCTCTCTCTTGATCTCTTTGATATCAAATTCCAGACAGGATTTCCAAGGGAAAAAATAGAGATGATGACGATGATCAGTTTCGATTCTTTGAATATAAAGGATGGTCAAAAAGAAATTGGTGATTGCCAAGATATTCAGCTAATAACTCGGCCACATATATATATATATATAACTTATGATGTAAAGCCGGTCCATATACGTATATTAGAACTGGTCCTTAGTACTCCGTTCTTTATTGCGAGCATATTCTCACCCTCAATCATTTCCAACTTCTGCATTGACCAATTTTGAGCCAAAAGAGACACAAACCCGAACAATATTGTAGCACACAGATGGTATATATACACTTTTTTATGCGCGTACATACATATATATATATATATATATATATGTGCATAAGAATGTAATTAATTGACGTCAAGTGTTGTTTATATGTCCTTGCACTTGAATATGTGCACCATTTATGTTAATTTCTTCTTTTTTATACATATATATACAATATTAGTTGTTTTCGAGATTTAAATATGAGATCTTCCTTTTAACCAATTTCATCATCCTTACCAATTAGGCTAGCACCAATTAACAATACATGTTAATTTATTGTTGCATGTTAAATATTAGTTGCAATAATATAATATCATTATCCTATAGGGTCAACTTAAATTTGCATTGATACTAGCTAGTTTCTAAATAAGATCATAACTATGATGTGCAGATATTGGAACAAATACACTGCATGCATATATATATATATATATATATATATATATATATATATATTGAACTACATATACTCGAAGATATATTATGCTATATTATCATTTTCCTTTACTTTTTTTTTTCTTTTGTGATTATTCTTATGAGCATATATCTGAGACAGAGCTGTACTCCAAGAGACAAGAATGTAGAAGTGCGGAATTTTTTGAGATAATATGAGAGAGAGAGAGAGAGAGAGAGGGAGAGAAACGTACAAACGTTGCCGTCCATGCAAAGACCTACTCTTTTGTAGAGTGAGAACATATATCTTTCATTATTAAATATGTATTCTTTTCAACCTGGCCATAGATCACTATGACATGGTCAAACTTGCTTTGTATCTACTTTGATTGATAATAATACAACAAAAGCCAAACTGATGATAAAGGGTGAGAACCTTTTAAGGCTAGCTTCTTTCCTGCAAATGCTTCAGTTTGACCAAGGACTGAATAAATGTTGTCCTTTTTGAATTTTTTATTTTAAATTACTTTTTTAGGCACATGTGCTCCAAGAAATGTTTAAAAGAGAAGTTGCAATAATTATATACGTTCATCCTTTATACGAAAGTCAAACGTGCAAAGATGGGCCTAATTTTTGTAGTATAATAGCCCAGTTGATTTGGGCTCTTTGTTTTGCAGTGCGGCAGGCAATTGCCAAAGTAATCCACTGGAATTCCACAGGTCATCTATTAGAGTCAATCGCCAGTGTGGGTCGCCAAATGACTAGATGAACATGAGTCATATCTTTGAGCAAAAAAATTCAAAATCATTCAGCAGTTTGTTTTTGCCTCCAAATTAATAACCCTTCAAGGAATGCTATGTGCACTTGAGAAACCACTCTCTCACCGACATTCCTTTTCTATAGTTGAGACATGTTCTTACTTTTTTGCCTTTTAATGAATAAAAAAACATCAAACTAAAAAAAAAAAGACCTTATTTTGACTACTTATTATGAAATTGCCACCACAACATCTCCAGGAATAGAAAACGTTGTTTACTGGTTTATTTCTTTTTTTTTATTTTTCTTTTTCTTTTTTTTTTTTAATGAAACTCCATCTCTCTCAAATTTACAAAATGCTTCAGGTAGCATAAAGTTAGCCAACCCATTACTAGTCAAAAATATTACAATAATGGTTTATTTATTTTTATTTTTTATTTTTGGCTAAATCTAAATTGCATTCAAGAAACAAGAGGCGAATATGGCAGCCAAATACAATCCTAAAATAAGCGCTACAAAAAAGGGAAAAAAAAAAGTGGAAACAACAAAACTTAAAGAACTAACAGAATCGAAGCCTCCAAACAACTAAGGAACTGTTGCCACATGCAAGAAACAGCACAAAAGATACTAGAATAGTCATACGGAATTACAACCATTGTTCTAACATATAATGGATAAAAGCTCCAAATTCTATTTAAAAAAAGCAAAAGGTGGAACAAATGATCCTTTTAAATAAATAAAAAAAAAAGGATTCATGATTCAATTCCTCAACATTATGCTTTCAGACGTTCTCAAATGTTACAACAACAAAATAGAGGGTAAGTCAATGAATTCCTTCACATACACACTTACTTTACAGACCCAAGAATTTCATAATTATTCTCTTGCGTTAGGCAGACTTGCTCTCTTTTTTTAAAAGAAAGAACAAAAAAAAAAAAACAAAGAAAAATAAAAAGAAAAAAGCTAGTCTGCTCTTTAATTATAACAGAAGCAGTAGTCTTTTGGTCACAGATTGTTGTTTAGTGTCAAAACTCTAAACAGGGGATGAATAATGGAAAGAACCATTCAAGCGTGCATTGCATACCCACAAACACTCTTGTATAATTGATAATGTAAAGCCACTTGTTCCATTTCAAAACAATTATATTGATTTTAAATTTTTATTTTATTTTTTACTTATCTTTATGAGTTTTTTGTATACTAAATTCATACCCCAAAACTAGAACCTTTTCTCTATTTTAATAGATCAAATAATATATAAATGCTTTACCAAAAATCAATTAACAAAGATGGACTATTTACTTAAGATCAGTAAACAAATAATTATAAATTAAAAAAATTCATCTTCCCTTGACTTAGAAAGTGGCTTTATATTTCCTAAAACAAATATTAAAAGTGGGTTTATATAATAATAAATTGTCATGAAACACATGTTTATATAAAAGAGAAACTTACCTATGACTAATGTTTCTTTAATAGTGGAGTAGCATTTTCGCTGCTTCACACTTGTTAAAGCCCTCTGCGCTTTGAATCTTTGGGAGGAAGAGGAATATAAACTTGGAGCAAAAGCTCTTCCTTTCCCACGTGTACTCTTAGAGAAAAAGATGTGATGGCAATTCCGTAATAAACGAATTACACTGTGTCTTCTTTTTAGTCTGATGTTCTACACAGTTCAAGGGTCAACTTTAGAGAGAGAGAACCCCCAATCCTAATACAAATATGTGTGTTAAGCAAATCAAAGCTATAAAACAACAAATATTCTTCACATTTTTTTTCCTTATAGTTTTCTCAACAGCCAAAACAAATCATAAGGAGGTTAAACAAAAACACGTACTTGCATGGAAATTTGAAAAACCCTAAACTCTAGCCATTGTGAAGAAATGCAGCTGGAGCCTTGACAATCACAAGGCTTGCCTCGCGGACTTTGCTAAGGCAATGCCGCGATGAGCTTTGCAATATAGACCCTTAGACCCATAGGGCATGTTTGATGCATAGGATTAAGGATGATTGGATTGGATTAAATCTTAATACTTTGTTTGGTGAAAAACTTTAAAGGATTGGATTAAATAAGCTTATCAATCCATGCTTAAAACCCCTTGGAAGGGGATTAGATAATCCCTTGCTAAAGCATGGGATTAAATATAGCTTTTGTACATTGTATAAATTTTTAAGGACCTAGTTGCACAAATTCATAAAATTCAGTGTCAAATTATAATTTTTTTAAAAAATAAGGAGTCAAAATATAATTTTTATTTGATAGAATATTTTTAATAATTATATTTTTGCCTTTTAATTTTAAAAAAAATTATAATTTAACCCAAATTTTGAAAAACTTTTACAAAAAGCCCCTATCTTAATAACACAACACTAAACATAGGATTGGATTAGCTAAAAGTTTATCTTATTCATTCCAATACAATCTAATCAAATTCTCTAAGATTATCCTATTTAATGTTATTCTATCTAATGCACTAAATGGGCCCTTAGAGTTATATGACAAGGCAATTCCAGAAGTTTGAAATTACTAATCTCCTTGAATTAGTATAATTAAAAAAAACATACTATTCACTACAATTTCTATCTTTTGTTGAACTCCAAAGTTAACACGAGCCGTTATCACTTCTTTGCTTCACCCTCGCAAGTTATTACAGACAGATTTTTTGGGAAATTCTTGCTCCTGAAAGAAAAAAACCAATTTTCTCTAAATTGAAAGAAAAAAAAAAAAAAGACTGTTATGTATTGCATAGATCATGAATTGAACTTACTAAGGTATACTACAGATTTTAACCCAAAAAAATACTATAACAAAAAGATTTGAACTAAGAATAAACGGCTCTATTATTATTTGAATGCAAACCCTCAAAACATCCATTTCCTTTGATCATCCGTCTGATGTTTCATCTCAGACATATTCGAGATTATAACATGGCTGTGTTATCTGCTAAAGATAATGTAAAATTTAATATACAGAATATATGTGTTGCTTGAATTGGACCTTGATCAACACCTTTGGGCCCCATGATCTGTACGGAAAAGATGTAAACATCATATTGATAATTTCTTCTTTTATCAAGCTGCATATTAATCATAGATGTCAGCTAGCTGGTTGAATTGTTACAAATATCCCTACTATCAATCTATGACCGTGAAAGACCAACCTCTCAAAAAGAAAAAAAGTCTAAAAATAATACACAACCATCCCAGCCTTAGAAAAGTAGTAATTTTGTTTCACTATTGATGGTTATATATAAAAATGAGTTTTCAACGATCACTTCTTTTTTTATGAATTACATTATAAAAATAAGTGTATATTTTATTTATAAATGATGATGTGATATATTATATATTTTAACTTTTCAATTCATTACAATTGTCAGATGCATATCATAAAAATTAGCGACAGTTAAATGATTATTATTTTAGCTATAAACAAATATATCAAATGTATATTAAAAAAATTAAGATCAGTCAGTGCTGTCATTGTTGTTTGCAGTTGAAGAAGAGACAGTTTCCACTTAAGTTAAATTGCACTTTAATTAGACTCCATACAAGATGCTTTCTTTGTTCGTTGGTGTTTCATTTTTGGATTCCCTATCATTGAATGGGTGGCTTACCTACTCATCAACTTTGATCAATCAAGAATTAAGACAAAACCCACTTTAACTTTTTTTAAAAAAATTCTTTTCCTTTAAATGCAATATATAATAACTTATTGTTTCATTTTAGACAACTGTCTGGTTTTGCTGAAAATCATGTTCGAGATAAGCCTTCATTAGACCCTACTAAACCCCATTTAATGGCGTTGATTAATCGCGGTTTATTTCGGTGGATATAATGGTTTTGGATTAGTGCTCGTGACCCACCTAAAATTCTTGGCTTTGGGTCCTAACCACCATGCCGGAGGGCTGCTCCATCTTTATTTTGGAATATATTGTTGTTATGGACTTTTTGATAACAATATTGTAGCTATGGACATATTATATAACGTGTTGGACTTATTTGAAAATAATATATATATATATATACATATGCATGTATATTGGGTTTTTTCAACGACTCTTGAGAAGGATCGTCCCTCAAATATTACACACATAAATAAAAATAAAAAAAGGTTAAGTGATGGTTATTGAATATATTATTGATGTTAAAGCAACACAATATAATATATGGAGGGCTAAATTTTTTGTGCTGTATCACTCCAACATTCGTACACCTTGAAGACGTCTTTGAATTAATAATAGGCTATTTGGTATATAGATTCAAAATTATTTAAGACAGTTTAAATCATAAAGAGTTTGGTGCAGTAATAATTAAAACCAGTTCAAACTATAGAGACGGTTTTAAAACACTTAAAACCCCCAAAATTCAAACTTTGTCCCTCTAAGTTCATACGGTTTGAACCATTTTCTAAAGTAAAAACTATTCTCTTTTTTTTTTTTTCATAAACCATAATTTAAACACCAATTCTTGTTTTAAAGTTGATATAATGTTTTATTCTCGTTTTAAATTTTTACGTCTTAAATATTAGTTTAAAATCACTATTTAAAATATAAAAGTTTAGATATAATTCAAACTATAAAACTTTAAACTATATCATTTTGAATCCGCGTATTAAATAAACCATAAGTTTTTCATATTATATTTAAATGACAATCATGTTAGGGTTTTTTTTTCTGGTACATGTCATGCCGAACAAGCCTTTCCACCTTTTTGTGCATGTATAGAAATGTAATGTGTTGGACTATAATTGCGTAATAAACATGGCCTTTTCTTCTTGTATTCTTTATTATAAGTTCTGGGTTTTTCACAGATGTAGATAAATGCTCTTAACGACATCAATCATTTGATTTTGTCCAAACTTTGTTTCCTGACCCCACTTTAGATTCTTCCATTTAATCTAAAAATTAAATTCAACAAAGAATACACTGCTTCCACTATTGCCAAATATTATTGGGATTTGGGTCTTCCAAGATTTCTTCCTTTTCTCTCTCTCTCTCTCTTTTTCTAACAAACAATAAAAATAAAAATTCCTTGGAAAGTAGCCAAGCATATAGCTCCAAACTTATTTAACTAGCAACTTCCACAATTCTTTCATTAAAAAAAGGAAAATAAAATAATATGCTTTTGTTTTAACCTTTTTTCTTAATCATGAGTTGCAAATTTACTATGGTAATATACATTATTATACATAGCCCATTTGCCAATCAGAATCTACTGGTCAAAGCGGTTTTACCATTGCCTTGATTAATGAAATTTACTACTCATGACAAAACTCTACACATGCAACGATTATTACTCTAATAAATTATGAGATTACACGTAATCCTTTTGTAACAATACTTAAATCACATCAAGAAACTCTCAACCATTTTTGCTTGCTTCTAAGCTTGGACCAACGCAAGCTCCATGTTGATCATAACAATGTGGGCCTCCTTACTTTTACCGATCGCTTTCCAAGTAGTGGAACACCGCTGTCCTTGTTAAATTGCATGGGCCCACTAAGCTACACTGGATCAGGACCCACATTATTTTAAGGTTAACGAGATAATTAATCTAATTATATTTATTGAATTAAAATATAACTCTAGTTTATAAAAATTTTATGAATATCTTAAAATTATATAATTAAATTTATTACTATGTAATTATATAGTACAATATGTGATATCATTAAAATAATTACTATATCATTAAAGATATTTTTAAGATATTTTAAATATTGTGTTAAATTTAAATTTTATAACAATAATTTGGTCACTTATTATAATTTTTATAATTATTTTATTTTATTTTTACTGGCAAAAGAGCCGAAACCCAACCCCGCTCTAGTGTAGTTGGACGCGTGACACGTGGACTCTCAAAAGGCTAAAAATAATTAGATTGGAGGCAAAATTAGAAGAAAAAAAATGCTTCGACATACTTTTTAGTTTTCCAATTCTTAATCATTTTCGATCTAATTGTCATATTTTTCGTAAGGCGTGTTTACTTTAGAGCAAAGAAAAGGATCAAGAGAAGAGTGATACGTTTTATTATCTAATCACTTGTTCATTTATAAAATCATTAATTTTAACGAGAATCTACCAAGCTCCATAGTATACAAAAAATGAGAAAATAGGAATGTCTATGCTTTTTTAGTATTGATACTTGATTGGAGAGAGAGAATAAATAATTATTGTGTCAGAAAAACTTTTTAATGATTTTGTTGTTAAGTATACTGTACATGTTAGTAAAAAAACAAAAATAGATCAGCTCTTATTTTACCATCTAATAAATAAATAAACATTAAAAAAATTAATTACCATTTAAAAGGTTTGGGACAAGATATTTAACTTTAGAGTTTAAAGTGCATATTATACCATGTAAGAACTTTATATTGTAGCATATATTTTATTTATACAATAACATACAAGAACTTTACATTATTTATAGTTTAAACTCACGCTATTTATTCATAATCTCTTACCTTTCAATCTATCACCTTTTTAATTATATTCTTTTCTTGTTTTTGATCTATGAAGTGTTTGACAAAAAGAGTTTAAATTCTAAAAAAAAAAAAAATTAAACACTCTAGTATGTTAAAATTATATACTATAATATACATTCGTTTGATACTATTATATATAATATATGTTGCGAATGGTTTAACTCGAACTTATTGGTGAAACACAAGCTTAATATGGCTCTGTCAGCTGTTTACAAAATTCTCTTCAAAACTAAAAGAGAAGGTTCTGACTTTTTGAGTTGCCACGTGGTAAAATTAAATTAAAGTTCAATATTCCTTAATAAACCAGCGGGGTAAGCACAAAATTTCCACAAATCCCGTTAGCGTTGAAAAGCCGTTAATCCCGCCAACTTGCGATGTCACCATGAAAATACCCAAAATAAATAAATAAAAATATTCTCACAAAAAACAATAAAAACAAATAAAAAAACAAGATATAATACCAGAGAGAGAGGGGTGGGAGAGAGGTCAGCTTCTTCATTGCTTCAACATTCCAACTCTCTCTGCAAACCCCACAACTATTTGAGATATATATCTATACATATACACACACACACATATATATATTATCTGCATATGATCAATACAATAATTACCCAGTTGCCCATTTTGCCCTTCCCATTCTCCTATAATCCCATTCCGTCTTGTCTCATGCTTTTCGTCGTCTTCTATCTTTCTTCATATAGATAAATTTAAGCAAAGCAAAACAGAAAACATAGCACAACATTTCACTCTGTACAAAACTCCCAGAGAAGCTTACAACTTTGGCATTATCTTTCTTCGTCATAATAGCAAAAGTAAGGCTCTCTCGATTTAACATTTATTGCTTTGTTTCTTTTCTTCTTCCTGACAAATTTCTTATCATTTATTAAGGTTGAGTTTAATCCATACATTATCGCACCTTTTTCTTTCTTTCTTTCTCTCTGTATCGGAAGTTCTTTTTTTATATATATATATATGTTTGTGATATTAGTCTTCCTTTTGATTTCTGCATTAAAAGCTTAAATGGGTTTGTGTTTTTTCATGGTTTTTGTACGAGGAACTTCATAAATTTGCCATAGGAGGAGTAGGATTGTAATTTCTTATCTTTTCTAGTTGATATTATCTCTTATTTTTCTTTCATAATTAGGTCCACAGAATTAATATGCCTTTTGGATTGAATACACGTTTCATTGTTATTTTTCTTTTTTTTAATTTTTATTTTTATTGTCGTTTTAAAATGATAACTTGGTAGAGAACTAGAGAAGAACAACGAGAGAATTTTTAAGAGTGAACATTTTTCCATTTATTTTTTGTTAAATTTGAGCTCAATTATCTAGAGTATATTAAGTTAATATTTGTTGCAAAACTACATCTTGTAGTAGAAATGTGTGCCCTGAAGAAATTTTTATTTTCCTGATGTTTTGTTTTAGCTTATTCAGCATTATTTTGTTGGTTAAACCTCTACAAACAGTCTTATACGGATTGTTCAAGATTTTTTTTTTTTTTGTTTCTTAGAATTATATTTAGAGTAATGCCTGGACTAGTTATGGATGCATTAAGCGGGGACACTTTAGTTGATGAAGCCAATGGTGACAACACGCCTAGGAAGGAAAGCTTTACACCGCAAGACTCGCCGAGAAGCCCGTTGAGTCCTCAGAGTCCTCAAAGTGACTCCATTGATCTGGTCATTGATGGTGTTATTGACACCTCAATTGAGCAGCTTTATCACAACGTCTGTGAGATGCAGAGCTCTGATCAATCCCCCTCAAGGGCTAGCTTCTTGTCCTACGGTGAGGAATCAAGGATCGACTCGGAGTTGCGCCATCTTGTTGGAGATATCGATTATGCGGACGAGATGACTAAAGAGGTTGTCACGGTGAAAAACGAGGAGTTAACCAATGGTGGTAGTGACACACCCCGAATTGGTAAAGAAATTCATCAGTCTTCTACTAAAAAGTCGGCCAAAAAGGGAAAGATGCAATCCGCGAATCCAAAGAAGCTGCCTGTTTCAAAAATGGATTTGGGGGCATCGGCAAAATCAAGTCCTAAGAGCAAATCTTCCCAAGGTAGACCTCCAGTGGATAAGAAAAGCCCAAGAAAGCCAAATGGGATTTCTGACAGGAACAAGCAGAGAAGTCCTGCCTTGCACAACAAGGCAAAGGTTCAGAATGGAGAGGAAGATCTTCAAGTGGACGATTTGGATAACCCCGACCTTGGTCCTTTTTTGCTTAAACAAGCTAAGCACATGATCTATTCTGGCGAAAACCCACAGAGAACACTTGAAGTTGCTCTTCGGGCAATGAAGTCATTTGAGAAATGTTTAAGTGAGAAGCCTAATTTGGCGCATGTTATGTGTTTACATGTCTTGGGAGCAACATACTGCAAATTAGGACAATATGACGAGGCAATTTCAGTTCTCGAACGCTCCATAGATATTCCGGTGATAGAAGATGGCGAAGACCATGCTTTGGCCAAGTTTGCCGGGTGCATGCAATTAGGTGACACTTATGCAATGATGGGACAAATTGAGAATTCATTGCTGCTTTACACGGCGGGTTTGGAAATACAAAGGCAAGTCCTGGGAGATAGAGACCCACGGTTAGGCGAGACCTGCCGATACATAGCTGAGGCTCATGTCCAAGCATTTCAGTTTGATGAGGCCAGGAAGCTTTGTCAGATGGCTCTTGACATCCACAGGGAAAATGGCTCCCCTGCTTCGCTCGAAGAGGCAGCAGACAGGAGACTCATGGGACTTATCTGTGACTCGAAAGGCGACTATGAAGCTGCTCTTGAACATTATGTTTTGGCAAGCATGGCCATGGCTTCCAATGGCCAAGAACTCGACGTGGCCTCGATTGATCGCAGCATTGGAGATGCATATCTATCTTTGGCACGATATGACGAGGCGGTTTTTGCATATCAGAAAGCACTCAACGTCTTTAAGTCGAATAAAGGAGAGAATCATCCATCAGTCGCTTCTGTCTTTGTCCGGTTAGCAGACTTGTACAACAAGATAGGAAAGTTCAGAGAATCAAAATCGTACTGTGAAAATGCGCTCAGGATTTACACAAAGCCAAAGCCCGGGATCCCTTCAGAAGAGATTGCCAGCGGTTTGATCGACGTTTCTGCTATCTATCAGTCCATGAATGAATTAGAGCAGGCACTGAAGTTACTCAAGAAGGCATTAAAGATATTTGGTGATGCTCCGGGTCAACAAAACACAATAGCAGGCATTGAATCACAGATGGGGGTCATGTATTACATGATGGGGAATTACTCTGAGTCTTACAACACCTTCAAAAGTGCAGTAACGAAGTTTCGAGGAAGTGCAGAGAAGAAATCTTCCTTGTTTGGCATTGCCTTGAACCAAATGGGACTTGCCTGTGTGCAGCGGTATTCGATTAACGAGGCTGCAGAACTGTTTGAAGAAGCAAGAAGTATTCTGGAAAAGGAATATGGTCCATATCACCCCGACACGTTAGGTGTCTACAGCAATTTGGCCGGCACCTATGACGCAATGGGCAGGTAATGTTATAGGGTTCATGTTTCATTCAAATGTTTTTTTAAGTGCTAATTCTTATTTCTTGATAATATCTCTTATGTTTCACAAAAATGTTGCCTTGCAGGCTAGATGACGCCATTGAAATTCTAGAGTATGTTGTTGGCATGAGGGAGGATAAGCTAGGAACAGCGAACCCCGACGTGGACGATGAGAAGCGGAGACTGACCGAGTTGTTGAAAGAAGCTGGCAGGGCTAGAAACAGGAAAGCCAGATCTCTAGAAACTCTACTTGATACAAATGCTCGAGTTGTAAAAGAGGACGGTATTGAGGTCATATAATTTGTGATGGTGATGTGTATATAGGCCTCGCGTGTAATCTATGTGCTGTAGATTAGGTGGTTGGTTCTTTGTTTTGTTGGCAAAGTTGGAAGAATAAGAGAATAATACCAGAGACAACAGGAAATAGATTCTTTTGTCCCCAGTTGTTTATTAAAGTATCAAAGTTGTATTTCTTTTTTTTTTTTTGTGTAATTGTTTCAGACATGATGAGATTTCTTTATTACAAATATTGTTATTTGAATTCAGATCTCAATAATGTATTGGTGGAGCATCATTTTCTTTTCTTGGTGCAACCAAAAATGCATGTTTTAGAAAATCTTGAACAGCTTCTTAATTCTTATTGCATGCGTTGTTAATATATTTTATAGGATTGATATCGTCATCGTGATCTTCGGTTTGAGGGGTTTGTTAAATGAGGTTGACGGTTAAAGTATAACCCAAGTATCTTTGCTGTCTCCGTCATTGAATGAGTAATTTTGAACGTGGACTTGGACCCACGTTCTCTATTCCTCCAATGTACTCAACAAAGACTCATTTTGTCATGCTTCAGCCACACAAGAAAAATGTTCGGGACACTATCGGTGTCAAAACATCACAACTACTAGAAGGTGGGTCTTATGACATGGGACCCACTTTCTATTATTATCCTGTAGCGTTAAATATCACTTATACCTCATATCTTTGTTGTATAAATATACGAGTATTATATACATGCATTACCAAAACTCATTAGCGTGCATACATGTACTATGAAAAGTTGAGTTTGGTAAGCAAGACAAGACAACTACCTGCAGAATCTTGAAAGATAAAAGAAGTGAAAGCATATGTGCTAAAGGAACTAATTAGCTTATTCTCTCTGTCATGTTAGCAGGAATCAAAATGACAGTTTATAGATTTTCAGTACAAACGACACATGCTAGACAGTAGACAATGCTTCAGTAAAAAGTACTAAAAAGTTAATAGAAAACAGGCCTGGCATAAATTCTCTCTTCAGGAACAAAAATTAATCCAGTCCTTGCAAGAAGTATTCTAGTTTACAGTCACCAAGCAAAACAGCCATGGCGTATATTGACTTAGACATTTTTGGGACAATGACAACCCTCCCCAATTGAAACTGGTGGATCAGAGAGAGAACCATTGAGAATGTGCTCAGCAATCCATATGTTGGCTGCCTTAGAATAGTGTATTCCATCCCAACTTATGTGCCTTGAAGGGTCCTTGCAAGGGTTACCATAAACCGTTCCGTTCACAGTGGCTTTCTTCCCACAATCAATATGGTAGCCATAGTAACTCCCACAGCAAAACTCCACTGGATCAAAAAATCCTGCAATCACCAAACCATATAAGAACTAAATTATAACATACCAATAACACGTTCTCAAAACACAAATGTGGGTAGGGATAAGCTTGCCTAGTTCTTTTGCCCGGCTAATCATCGTATATTTTGCCGAGTAAACGTCAACATATGTAAATACTGCAAGAGGGTGTTCTGTTCTTAGCTTCAAAACCATGTCCTTGAGCTGTCTATTGAACTACTGAGCCACCGCATTCTGCGTTTTCGCACACCCCGTTTTGTCTAGATTACCTGGTTTTGAGTGGTAGTTTATAACATTGTATGGCAAACAGCCGATTGGTCCGGTGTTGTGTCCAAAAAAACTACCTCCCTCCTCGTACAGTTGCTGCAATATTGCCAACAAATAAGAACTATTAAGCGTAACTAATCGGTTTTTTTTCTCGTGTTAATTAGCTAGTTATTGTTTTTCACATACATGCATTGCGTGAGAAAGGTTGGCAAGGATATCAGGAACGGAGTTTATAACTTGTTCTTCTGTCGTGTGTTTAAAACCAAAAGCCATATCATTTTGTCCAACATCAAATGTGTATAATGCCCTTGAGAAGTCCTCTGGCCTAGAAAGCCTGCCTTTGGAGGGTGCTCGTTTTCCTAGTTGTCCAAATTTGCGAGTTTCAAAACCCAACTTAAATTGAAGCTTTGACAAGTTATGAAAATCTCAAATAATTAACTTATATGGTGTTTTATAAACTCAGTTTCAACTTCTCAGTTCTAACTCAAATAGTGCAAAGCTCTCACATGTTACAATGTAAAACAAAAATACACTATAGTTGTGACACCCGTTATTCTCCTAACGGGTATTGAGGTAATTAAATTAATTTTTAATGTATAAAAAAAAATTGCTTCATTTAAATTTATTTTATAATATTTATTTTTATCTATTTTTAAGTTTTCTAAAATTCTCCTATATTTATTTAGTATGATTACTAAAAAGCCTTAGAACTTCTAATAAATCTCAAAAATGTCATATTGGCATTATGTGTGTTAAAGTCTTTAGATGAGACATAAGGATATCTTTTCCAACTACTCTTGACCCTCATTTTCTTTATTTCCTCCGTGACATGCTTCAACATGTCTCCTCTATAATTGTTTCTATCACTTCTCTTCAAAGACTTCATCTTTTCTTCCTTTCTCTTCCACGGTTCCCACACTCTTCTTCTCATTTCTTTGCTGAAGCAAAATACTTAGAGAACTTCTTCAAGGCAGCCATAAAAATCAGCCACCATCACCTCCATTTGAGCAAGAATTTCAGTCATACCGAAGTAAAGGAACCTGTTTTGAAACCATTTCAAGCTTCCAACTAACCATAATCCGAGGTTAGAATCTTATGAACAAATTTAGTCTTTCATTTATAAATTTTCTTTTATACTAAAGGATTATTCAAATTTGCGTTCTTAAACCTAAGTATATGTTTGTTGCTATTTTGGAGCATATGTATGAAGTCTAAGTGTATATGCCCTAGACAGAAAATTTATATTGTTAAACTTTATAATACCTCTATGGGCAGTGGTTATTTCTTGAAATTCTAAGATTAAATTAAAATAAATTTTATGAATGTAGTTGTATGTTGTGCTTTAGTTTTAATTGTCCTTATGCACGCCTTAGGATCAAGGGAGTATGGAGCTAACGTTAATTGATTCCAGGATTAAGAGACTGTTGATAAGCTTAAAAGGTAGGGATTCTATTACTCATCTTTTGTGAGGTTTTTATAGAATTAAAATTGATTGTTTTGCCGCAATATATATATATCTATGTTGAACTGATATTATATGTGTATCACATATGAAACTATGACATGGACTCGTCTTGTATTGTACGGCGAGGAACATAATGAATTGACACATGTTATAAATTGAGAAGCATGGTTAGGAAAACTAACTCTATTGATAATGATTCAATATAGAGAAATTGTGAGACATGAAGAGGGCGACGGTTACGTCCTTGGGCATGAATACCCTAAAAGGTAAAATAGGGGGAAGGCGATGACGCTTTCTTGGGTTGAAAGTCCCAGAACACACTGTACAGGAATCGACTTGGTGAGGACTCGGGGCTTGATGTCCCCTCACCGGAACACCCTTGGAATGTTTATAGGGTGATCAAGTGCGCCCATTTGGGTTTCGATGAGTTGAGTGATACTCAATTTAACATGGATACCTAGGAACAATGATGATTGGTAATATTTGTATAAATGTGTAATTATGACACTTGGTAACGATTAACTACGGTATCCATAAGATGTGATCATAATAAACCTTATAATCTGGAATATGATGTAACCTACTAATCATGCAGGTTTTAATGTGGTAATGATAAAAACCTAAAGGTGAGTAATAGCTTTCTCTACTGAGCATAGTGTTGCTCATTCCCTTATGTTTATATCTTTTCAGGACTCACTAAGTGTGAGGTGGCTACGAGAAATATAGTTGAGGAAGTGATGTAGCTATATTACATTGGGACTGCTTCAATTGTTGAGAATGTTCTTCATGATAATGTAAGCATCAATTGTTACTTTCTGTGACTGTATTATAATGTGTTGAGGGTTAAAATGATGATGACAACAGTTTATATTATTAAATTTAAGGTGCTACATTAAAACTGTGGTTTATTTGTCGTTTATATTTTTATTTTTGAGTTGAGAGTTTTCATTTAAGTCCCGGGCAAATTTTATTTTTAAGGTTTTACTTTTATTATTTATTTTTATTTTATCTCATTAAAAACTGTTAACCCCCACATAGGGGCGTTACAATAGTGTAAAGCTCTCATATGCTACAATACTTTCAGTTTCAACTCACTTTTCAAACACGCTAGTGTCTCATAAAAAAGTAATTAACTTAGCTCAATATTAGAAATAAAAATTAAAACAATAAATGCGTGTACTAAAGTATACTTACAACATAAGAATAAAACATGCATATAGTTTGGTCAGTATTTATCTCTACAATAATTTCATCCATAATTTACTAAATACCTAAATTCTACTTTGGGAATTCACAACTTTGAAAGTGAATCTAACAAATAGTTCCCAAATTGTATATACATCTACTTTGGTATATAACATTTAAAACATCTTATCTTGATTTATTTTGGTGTGACAAAAATAGTCCTTTTATTATCCAATTGTTAAAAATGAAGAAAATAAAATTTGATTCGTACGTGGTAGACATGTAGATCCTCGAATAAACATGGGGTTTAATGTAAAATTCGAGGATCATTTTTTAGATTAATATAAAAATAAAAAAGAATTTACCAGCGCCCACCGACTTTTGACTACATTACAGTTTACAATATTTCAACAACACAACGATGCCAAACTAACGTTTGATACTTTAGCAGTGTGATGTGAAGTTGTACGAAGTGGGAAAAGCAGAGACACAGACTGCCCAATAATGGGTGTGGATTGATTGTATATAGAGCTATGGTTCGGGACTTGAACCTCAAGAATTGGTTAATCTGAATTCCCAAATGAAATGGGCTATGACCTCCTGGCCTAATGGATGGCCCTCCTGTTGCAAAATTAGCACCATGTCTAAAATCTTTGCCAAGTGAATCCAAGTAAGGACTCAGGTATGGCAACTTCAATTCCTCAGCTGCACCACATCAAAAAATTAAACAAAAAAAAAGTTTTAATTCCCTTATTTAACCACAAATAATCTATTATAAGCCTTCAATATCAATGACTAAAAAAAAAATTTGCAAATTTACTAATTAAGCCTTCGATAATCTATCACAAGGCGACCATCACAAACTCTTCCAGAGGGACTCCCTAAGAAGCTCTCCTCATTTGGTGGAGGAAATCTGACAGTGCCGTGGATGCTGCGCCGGTGTCGGAGTTTGAGTCTCCGAAGTTGTACACCGCCGGGAACTTGCAACTCCGGCCACCGCCTCCACCTCCGTTAGATGGCCCAACAAGCTCAAAACTATAAGCAAAACTAGACCAAGTGGCTTAACATGATCCACGTTCACAGTCCAACCACACAGACCTTGTAGTTGAAGCCAGAAACAAGGAATAATTTGTTGATGTGTTAATATTACTTTTTTTTATTAGTTATTACTAGACTAGTATAGGGTGACGGAGTCACAGGGTTGACAGTTGGACATCATTGTCTGTCATAGTCAGAGGATCATCTTGTTTTTTAATGTTTTTGCCATGGCTTTATACATGCTAAATTAGGCATGCATAAGATGATAAGATCATGTTCATAAGGATGTCTGACTTGCATCTCCGCTCCAACTATACAGGGTCCGTTTGCTATATCGATTTATATAGTGTTTATTTAAATTATTTTGATTTAAGTTGAGTGATTTAAATTGGTAATTTGAATTGCTATCCGAATTGACGTTTGAATGTGTATTTAAAGTGTGAAGTTGAATAGAGAATAAAATTGAAATTTATGTTTAGATAGATAGTAGAAAAAAAATTTATTTATTAACAAATCTAACAAAATTTTAATATTTATTATCCTAAAAAAATATGCAATATAGATCTTGATTTATTTCTCTCTTCATTAAGAACGCAACGAAAAAAGAATCGTTTCAATCAGACATCAAATGAAGAATTTCTGTTTTTTTCCCTCAATTATACGAGCAAAAATTTTAGATTTTACTGTAACAAACATATTCGAGTCTAAAGAGTTTAAGGAGGTAGAACTCTGAAAACTTGAATTCAAATTATTCCTTTAATTTGAATTTTAGAAAAAACAAACATGCATCCAAAAGATTCTAAATATTTGAATCCAAAGACAAGGTTAAATATGTGAAACAAACGGCCTCATAGTTCTAACCGCTACAGTATAAAAATCTTACATGTTATAGCAACTTTGTTCTAATTTTTATTCTAACTATATTGCCAAACGTGCTAATGTTTGTCTTTGGAAAAACCTACGTATGTATACATTCTTGTATTTGCAATTTATTAGCGATAATTTCTTTGTAGGTTTAGCATGTTTAACATGTTTATATTTAAAGAAATTTAGAGAAAAAGAAAAAAGAAAATGGTATTTAAAGGAAGCTTTGTGTGTGTTAATTTTTGCAGTCATACTTAAATAATTAGGACACTAGACATTACTAGGAACAATGAATCTGTCCAAGCAATGTCCTAGCTTAGCCTGATAAAACTACGCTTACTATATAATTACTTTATTTGCCATTCTTACTATTTTTCAAAGTAAAAAGAACATGAAAGTGACGTTGAATTGTAGAATAAACTCATTGCATAATGAGTTTAATACCATTTTGGAAACCAAATTATTGGTAGCTAAGTTGGAACTTTCCCTATAAGCTGACAGTAATTAGAAAAGCATTGAATCTATATGGCATACGGAAGAGGCCCACTTTTTTTTTTTTTTTTTTCCGCACATGTATGATTGAGGACTACAACTGACAATTTCTTCGCCGACATACATATAAAGTTTTGTTTTTTTTGTTTTCTTTTTTGTTTTTTTGTTTTTTTTTTTTTTTTTTTTTTTGTAAAGTCAGGGTAAATGAGTAAATGACCACTTAATTTGAAAAAATAAGTTAAAACTTGAACACCGTAATAAATAAAGACTTTATACTGTAGCAAATTATTATAACATATAAGATATTTATATTATAGCAAGGCAAAGATTAATAGAATGTGGTAACTCGAATTCAGTTTAACTTGACTTAAAAAGTTCACGGTATGACAATTGTGGTAAAAAAATAAATATGAGATTTTTTATGAGATCTATAAGGCCCGATCTAGTAGATTATATCATATATTAGGGTTTTGTTTATACCTATATATTGTATTGCATTAGGGTTTGTGATTGTCAATTTTGTTTTGTGATCTTTTTTAAATTTAGTGATTTTCTTCTCTTTTATTCGTAGTTTTTTATTCGTAGTTTTTTACGTCTTTGGTTTCCGTGTAAATCTATATGTTATTGTTCTTTGTTTCTATCGTATCATTTTCATAACAGAAAAAAGTTTCAACTTATCTGAATTTGCCTAGTCAAAATTACAGTATCTTATATACCAGTTTTCACAAACCAAAGGGCAATTAGCCATCTTGATGGAAATTGGGACCACAACATAGAGAATGAATCTGAATTTCGGTTTCCGCCTCCAAACGCAGACCCCATTCACATCAATCAAGGACAAATAAATAAAGAAAATAAAATAAGATAAATATCAGTAGTAAACGACGGCTACTTATGCTGCTTGTAGTTGATGAATGTGATTTACAGTTGAAATGGTTGATTACCTTTGCAAATAGACATACCATATTCCCATATTATTCTGAAGAAGAAATTTCCTTTTCAATGGTAAATCTCAATGTTTGTGAATTATTATCAGGATTCATTGAAAAATAGACTCTGAAGAAGCTATACTCCCTAAAATATGGGCTGCTTGTGTAGCTGTCTTGAACTCCATGTACTCTGAACAGGGGAAGAAGGGAAGATTATTGTTGGCAGCCTCTTGCTTTCCTCCAAATGAGGAAAATCAACTGTGTAGTGAAGCCCACGGCTTTCTTGCCTAGCGAGTGCACTGCTTACAACAAGCTTTGCGCAACAAAACAGGTTCCTCATTTCACAAGCCTCAAGCCCCACCATAGTTGGCTCCCATCCTTGCTGAAACAAAAACTCCTCCCACTTAGCCTCCAACTCGCCAATCTTTCTCTCTGCAGTTTTGAGCCTAATTGTGGACCGAACAATTCCAACATACTTCCACATCACCGCTTGCAATTCTTTCCTCACTTCCCTTGTCAGCGTCAAAATTTTGTCCATGGTATTGCTCCCAAGTGACCTAGGCACAACTGGTCTTGGCCACCAATTTGAAGCACTGAATTCAAGATCAGAGCTCTTCATATGGTCAACTGAGGGCTGAACAGCTCTTCTTGCAAAAACCAGCGCCTCAAGCAATGAGTTACTAGCAAGACGGTTTGCACCATGCAATCCTGTGCACGCAACTTCACCAGCCACATACAAACCGCATACATTTGTCTCTCCTTGAAGCCCAGCACGTACTCCACCGCACATGTAATGAGCGGCAGGAACAACTGGTATTGGCTGGCGGGTTATGTCCAGTCCATGCCGGAGACACTCTGCCGCTATGTTGGGGAAGTGTGAGAGAATTTTTTCCCTGGGCCTGTGACTTATATTAAGCAGCACATACTTTTCATTGCGCTTTTTAAGCTGGTCATCTATGCTTCTCGCCACCACATCCCTAGGAGCAAGCTCTGCTCTCTCATCATACAGGGGCATAAATCTTTCCATGGCTAGATTGTAAAGGATGCCTCCATCCCCCCTGACAGCTTCAGTGACGAGAAAGGCGTTTTCTCGGCTCACGGTTGGTTTTACTGGAAGACCTTCATCAGCTAAGGCTGTTGGATGAAACTGCACAAATCTGCCATGAGAAAACTAGAATTAGATTCCAAGTCAAACCTCCAGCAATAAGACAATGGAAATAATAAAAAAGCACTAAAAAGACAATCATCTTTAGTATCAGGATTTTGATAAGACAAGGGGTTGTATAGTGCAAGTGCAATCAAAAGGACAAACGGCACCATTTTAATGCAATGAGAAGAAAGACTAGTTATTATCTCTGACATTTCTTGATCTCCCCTGAGTTGTCTTGCATAGTCATGAATTTCAATAATCACACTACTATTGATTTACTTGATAAAACAACCATCACAAAGTAATTTCCTAGCTGGCAATACTTCTGAAAACAGCTGGTTAGTTTATACTCACTCCATGTTTGAAATCACAGCTTGAGCTCGGTGGGCCATGGCCATTCCATCTCCAGTGGCTACCTGTCAAATATGTCAAGAACAATCTAAAAGAAGTTAGATTTAACCATCGTAATTTCCACGATACACAGAGGAAAGCAACAATTTATGGGGAAAAAAATTTAGTACCGGAGGATTTGTAGTTGCAGGGTATATATGTCCTGCACCACCTGATGCAAGTAAAGTCACCTTTGAAATAAATCGTGTCACCTGAAAGTAGGTAAGAGTACAAGTTTCAGATTGAGGACATGATCGTAGTATTTCTTTCGCATTTGCGTATTAGATCTGGGAGAGTTCTTTTACCTCTAACGTTTCAGTATTCAAAGTGTCAACTCCGAGACAAACTGTATCAGAACCATCCTGCAACGCCAATGACATAATTTTATGTTAGCATATACCTGTAAAGCGCTCTTATTTCTTGGACAATCAGTCTTTACAATGTCAAAATCATCAAAGATATCCAAAAGGTCTCATTTTCTTATTTACATGTTAGAAATATCTTATAATCTGGTAAAAAACGCAGATAGCAAGCAAACAAACAAACAAAATTTGGTGAAAAACTCAAACCCATAAGGAGAATGTTAAACACATATTTTTCATGGATAAAAACAGCAGAAAAACAAACCTGACAGGTTAGCAAATCAATCGCAAAATGATGTTCGAATACAAAGATATTAGGATCCTTGTGAACTGCTTCCAGCAGAGCCCTCTCAATCTCCCTTCCAGTCATATCAGCCGCATGAACAATTCTTCTATGAGAATGTCCTCCTTCTCTTGCTAGATGCAAGTTTCCATCCTCTCCATGATCGAACGATGCGCCCATAGCTATCAACTCCCTAATTCTGTCAGGTCCTTCTGTACAGACAACCTGGAAAGCATAACTAAAACCTGAGAAACTGCAAACTGATAAACTAAATCATTATTTATATATGCAAATCTATCTACAAAACACACTTAATAAGAGACACATTATGTAATTTTTCAATTACATGAACAATTTTACAGATAAATTTCCAGTGTCAATCTCTTCGTAAAACAAACTCTCAAGTGGTTGAAGAAACTTGGAAAGAACCATATGATTTATTAGGTTTCTAACATACTCTAACAGTGTCCTCATCACACAGATGAGCCCCTGCAACAATGGTGTCATGCATGTGACTCTCCACAGAATCTGAAGGACACAGCACAGCACTAACACCGCCTTGAGCATAATTGGTGTTGCTCTCATGAGGCTCGGCCTTGGTGATCACAGCAACAGACCCATGCTTTGCAACTTCAAGGGCATAGCGAAGACCAGCAACCCCACTACCAATAACAGCAAAATCAAAGTACTTTGTGGAGTCATCTCTCAAGCATGATGATGCAACAGTTCTGATGATCCTCCAATTCTCGCTAATTGGAGACTGGGAAAAATTAAACCTCCGGATATTCAAGAACTTGGAAACCCCACATGACCTGCATACTTATACAATAAGCACATGAGGAAAAAAAAAATCACGCTAACGAAAAAGAATGCATTGCAATTGTAAGAGTAAAGACGATTTTGAGGATCAAGGTTGTTATCAAGTACCATGAAAGCTCCTTCTGTGAGCATCTGTTAAATGTGGAAACAGAGGAAATTTTTCGACAACCTTGTCTGTGTCCCTTGCAGTCAATGACTCGGTACTGAAGCTTGCCACCTCCGGCGTGTATGCAAGTTGTCATTTGCAACACTTCTGGGTCATAACAAAACCAAGAAAAAAGAAATTAAATCATCACCCTAGGCTATGGAAAGACAATAACTATGTCTTCACTATTAACTAGAAATGTACTTCACAACATCTCTTGCAAGTTCCAACTTTTCCAACAGTGTGATCCTTGTAGAATTATCCCAAGACATAAAACAAAAGTTATAACACTATACAACCCCATGTTTAGTCACCATGCAGCAGCCCCGCTTCCTTGTACTATTTCTATTATCATTTCTTTTTACAAAATTATTATTTTAACCACTCGCATCTCCACCGCTTGGTATGATATAAAATCGGCTTTGCGCCTAAGCCTTCACGCAAAACCTTGCAGGCTTAGGCGCAAAGCAAATGACATCATACCAAGTGGAGGTATGGGTCATTACAATTGCAGAGGAAAAACTGTAGATGTGAATATCTCACTCCTCTATATGTGACCAAAAACACGGACAACTAAATGATAAAACATGTTTGAAAAAAACAGTGAAAAGGATGAAATGAAACAAAACAAACAGGCGAGGAAAAAAGGAAAACAAGCGTAGAGGTGAATTAACCAAAATTTTTAGCATTCAAGTACATCCATACAAAAAGCTTATAGCTTTCTATGGCAGATTAACAATGAAGAAGAAAATGAAAAAAAAAATTATGCATATATCGGAAAAAAAAGACCAAAAAACAAAACCCGAAACCCAGATTCAAGAAACGCAACGAAAACACGTAATATTGGAATCGATTGAGTTAAAGGGAAAACCCAGTACGTACACAGAATGTTGTAGCGTAACAGCAGAAACCCAGTAATATCTGAACTCTCCTTTGGGCTTTAATGGAGTAACCTAAAAAGTGGGTTTATGGAACGAATATTCGTGTTCGATTTGATGGGATTGAGGAGGAAAAAAAGAAAAAAAAGATGGAGGCGTCAGAGGAAGAGGACGAAACTCACACGGCCTCGTATTGCTCCAGAATTTCCATCGTACTTCGCGCCATGCTGTCCTTATGAGTAGCCCATCTTTTCCCACTTTCTTATTCTTTTTCTTTTTCTTTTTGTCTTTATCACTGACGGTCTTCGCCGTTAATTAGCTTCACGGGTGTTCGTGAAGGGAGGCCGTAATGAATTTTTGGTTAAAATTACTGTAATATATAGCAGCTTTATATATTATAGGTTTTTTTTTTAAAACTATAACATATAAGAATTTTATATTAGAATAATCAAAAGTTTAAATAATTTTATTTAACCTCATGTGATTATAACTTTATTATTAATAAAACAATAAAACTTGTTTAAAAAATGTACTACATATTAGATCAGGACTTATAGTTTTATAAATAGTAAAATTTTAGCCCTATAGGGATAAAAAGAATTTTTTTAAAAGTTTTAGTTGAAACTAAGTTTGTCCAAACATACTATAAATCTTTTTTTAATCATTCTTTGATTAGATGTAGATTTTTTTTCTTTCACACACACTTCTAGTATGTCGGTTTGATCCACAATTCTCGATTAAGTTAAGAATCTTTTTTATTAGAGTGTCTTGAGAATGTAGTTTGAACTAATAAATTAGAACCAAAATATAGTATTATGTGAGAGATTTAGAATGTAATATACTTTTGTGCTATCATATAAGAGCTTTACACAATTATCAAATGTATTTCATTTTTTTTGAAGGGTAAATAGCTCGATTAATCCCTAACCTTTATAAAAATGTATAATTTGATACCCAACATTTTTTTTAATATGTCTAGTCTAACCGTTTAAAAAAAATACAATTTAGTCTTCTCAGTTTAGTTTTGATAGTAAAAAAATTATTAGACATTATATTTTAATTAAAGTTACTAAATTACTCTTTTAAATAATTGATATATTAAAAAAATTAATAAAAATTAAAACAAATACATAGTTATCAAATGTATTCTATTTTTCTTCTTTGAAAGACAAATAGCTCAGTTAATCTTTAACCTTTATAAAAATTTATAATTTGATAACCCAACATTTTTTTAAATTTATCCGGTCTAACCGTTTAAAAAAAATACAATTTGGTCCTCTCCGTTTAGTTTCAGTGGGAAAAAATTATTAGACACCATCTTTTAATTAAAATTACTAAATAACACTTTTAAACAATTAATATATTAAAAAATTAATGAAAATTAAAACAAATTTATTATAAATCTAAAAAAAATAAAACAGTCAACCCAAAAAAAGGAAAAGCCCAGATCTCTGATTTAAAAAAAAAAAAAAAAAAAAAAGAGGCCTTTGACCGGTAAATGGATTCCACATAGATCACAAACGGAAATCGAAAGAAAGAGAAGAAATTTAAAGCAAAAATCACACGGAAATGAAAGCGATCATAGAGAAATAAACTCAATCTCAGCACAAAGGAAGAGAGTAGCTGTATACCGAAGTGCATATTCAGCCCCCTCGGCTAGCCATATTTGCTTTCGTATACCAAATCCCTCTCCATGAAGCTGCCGAATGACGAAGACGAGCTGGGAGACGACCATGCCAGCGACGAGGTTGCAATCGAGGACGGGAACTGATGGGTCGCGATCGGGGACGGGGACAGAGGGGTCCCGATCGGGGACGGGGAGGAGGGGTCGCGATCGAGGATGGGGATGGAGGGGGCCAACGGGGGTGGCGAGAGGGGGAGGGCCGATGGCGGTTCAACACTCCGGTAATGGCTGAGGAGGGAGGCCGGCAACAGAGAGGAGAAATAGAGTTGGGATCTGTTTTTTTTAGAGGTGGGATAAAATTTTTAATAACACATATTTATTGTTTTTTTTTACCTTTTTTAATATTTTTTCTGTTTAAATTTTAATTTCTTTAAAACATATAATATATTTTATTAAAATATTTTTATTAAAGCACGGTTAAACTTAAATAATAGGACTAATTTATATATTTTTCTAACAATTAGACTTTAAAAAAAAACATTATGATCAAATTACACATTTTTTAAAATATTAAAAACCAACCAAACTATTTACCTTTTCTTTGAAATCCTAACCATATATTCATTTTTTCTGTCCTAAACACCAATCTATATTAGTTACGTAGAAGGAAACTACAAAAGGGCCAAATCCAATACTGAAATACGAAAAAAAAAATAAACAACCTTGGTTTCAATGTCTCAATGTTAATGTAGTGAGCCAAATGATAGAATTAACTAAACACAAAAAATCAGTGTTCTCCTACACCAATTGGATTTTCACTTCAAATTGAAACCTATCTAACAAAATTCCTTATACCCATTTCATCAAAGAGCGATTCTCGTTAATTTTATTTTTATAAAATGTTTGTTAATATATTTTTAATATTAATAAACTAAAAGGGCATGAATATTCCAATATTTGTAGAATAGTCAAACGTCTAACCAGAAAGTTTGTCCTAGAAAGACAAGTTTATAATAGATTGGTAACAAAGTGTTGACCAATTGGTGTAACAAATAGACCAGAGAAATTTGTTGGTACAAACATTTTTTTTTTAAATATAATTGGTCGAAACACTAGTAACGTTCACGACGTCTTGTCGGTAATCAAATTTTTGACCATACGTGCAGAGTCCAAAGAAACCTTGTATGGCAACCTGGTGTTGTCCATTCAAAAGCCGACGAGTCAGGAGAAAAAGAGTTCAAAGGAATGACAAAAAATGCACGGCCATTGTTATATTCATGTTGTGCCCTGCGGACCACTAAAGCATAATCTTGAAAAATGCTCCTCGCCACACGAGCTCTTTTTCTTAAAAATTAGGAAGAACCAATGGAGACGAAGTCCTATTTTTTATTATAAATAGGGTGTCTAATATGACGGTTGAAATTATTTTTATTATATTATATAAAAATTTTATATTATAGTAATTTTTTTATTGTAATATATAAAAATTTTATATTATTTATAATTAAAAAATTAGTTAAATTGTCCTTGTCAAACACCTTTTAAAACTCATGCATCTTTTTGGATTGAAAAATATTATGTATCCGCGTGAAAAAATGCCAAGGGACATTTGTGATGTTCATAACTAATAACTAATAAAATATGGGTTGCACTAGCATCTTTCATGCTATGGAATTTACAAGGTGTTTGGCATGGTGATATGAACTATTAGTCAGAATTGTTTTTGCTATAGCATGTGAGAGTTTTACAATGTAACAACTTTTTTTCTTTTTACTGTAGCATTTGAGAGCTTTATACTATTTATAACTGAGATAATGATTCAGACTGTTCTATGCTATACACCCAATTAGTCATTTTTTCATACTGGTAATAGGATTTATTTTTTTGGTCATTTGTTTTGTGTGACGTTGTTCTCATTTGTTATCATTTTTTTTTTTTTTTGGGATGTACATGTTTTAGTCAGAATCAATATTGTCACTTGACAAGCATTTTAATTTGTCGTAGTTAGAGGAAAGGGTTATCCATGAAAAAGATCATTGAAATTTCACCTTTTTCATCCTCAATAGAATTACTAAAATTGAACCTCGTTTCGTCATCTAGCAGACCAAAAGCTTTCAGAATTAGTACTATAAGATGTATAGTCCATGCCAATTAATGGTAGACATTATACAAGCGGTATGACTCGAATCTCTGACATGCTAGAAGTGAAGTTTCAAGGGACTAAGTTCAATTCATTGGAATCACAAGAGATCTTGACTTTCCTTATTTTTAATCATCTCTTGTAGACTGCAATCTATATTTCCAAACAAATTCAATTCATTTGAATCACAAGAGATCTTGACTTGTTTTGAGTTTTTAGCAGAGGCAGAGAATTCCAATTTTCAACGCTGTCCCTCATTATATCCAATATTGACTTTGACCATGACACATCACACAAGGCAACTATAATGCACTGCACCAACCTCAGATTATTATTGTTTTTATATATTGGTGATTGTGAACAATATTTAATTTAAACCTTTGTTTCAATTAGAAAGAGAGGAAATTCTAACACCAAATAACTATTATATATGGTTTAAGGATTAAACTTAGTGATATCAATTTAGCCATCAAAAGCTAACCAGAGTTGCAAGTCTATTGTTCTTATAGGGTGTTTGGCTAATGGTGGGAACCAATGGTAAAAACCAAATTTACTGTAGTATGTAAGAGCTTACACTGTAGCAACTGTTTTTTTTTTTTACTGTAGCATGTGAGAGCTTTACACTGTTTATAACTGAGTTTGTAGTGTGAATTACCTTTAGCCAAACATCCTCTAATTCTTTATTAGTGGTATACATTGTCATAAATGTCCCCAAGCATTGCTCATCTTGCAGGATTACTATCATGTCCCTTATAGCAGGCCCTATCCTCATGAGAGGACGAGACAGTAGCTTGGTCATGACTAATAGTAGTATTCTCTTTGGATTTTGGTTGTTTCCTTTCCCGTTTCTCTTAATGTGCTAAGTTGGTTTTGGAGGCACGCCATACTCCATGATAGGGCTAGTAATGCGGCTATGACATGACGACGTAATATCAACACGACATAATTTTTTGCTAGTTAGTGTCAAACAAATTTAGTGTGTCAACTTGAATTTGACATGTCCAAAAAAATAAGTTGTGTTTTTGTCACGCACTTATTCTATTACTTTTTTAAAAAAATATTTTGCCTTAATATATACAATATCAAAAAATTGACACTAATTTTGATGCTTTTGTATATGAAAATGATTTAATTTTAAGGAATTATGTGTTTTATGTTATTTTTGTGCATAAACTATAAATTTAAAGTTATAAAATGTCACGGGTTGATTTTGGGTTGCAGTTTGATTCAGGTTGCGAGTTAAGTTCGAGTTATAGGTTGATTGAGATTTGCATGTTACATAGGTCACATGTTAAGGCGGGTCGTGTTCATGTCAATCCGTGTCAAGATATATCATGTTAGTATCAAGATTTTTCAATCTGTTTGTATCATAGGTCGTATTAGTATTGAGGTATATTTCTATATGTTTGAGCCTCAACCTAATACAAACACAACCACTAACACGAATTGCCACACATAATCCATTATTTTAAACTAGTAGATCATGAAGAAACGATCATAGCTATTAAAAAAAGTTATTTTTTATCATTAGGACTTAAGATGTGACACCTAAAAATTTCTAGTGCATTATAAATGTAATAATTAAGGGATTTTGTTAAGTAAATTATGTACAAACTTTGTGAGCTAGATTTTATATTTGAAATTTTTTTAAATATTTTAAAAAGCTCAAAGAGTGTCACAATAATTATTGTTTAAATCTAATTTTTACAACAAATTTCATAAAAGTAAAAATGAGTTCTTTTTTAAGGTTCAAATCATGTCATAATCTTAAACAAGAAAGGAATGATATGAAAATAAGTTAGAAAGTTTAACTGTTACAAAACGTATTGTAATAGATTTTGATACAAAAATGTTATATAAGAGAAATACTATATAAAAATGTAGACATTATACCGCATAAATATTATACAGTATTAGAATAATACAGTATAAGAATCATATTAATAAAGTTGAATAGTATAAAAATTATACTACATAAAGATATACAGTATAAAAATTAGACTGTATAAAGCTAAGCAGTATAAGAATTATACTGTGTGGAGCATATAAATATGTATGGAAACTAGTAAACAGTTTAGGAAAGCATACTAACAGTGTTGGAAATGTACTGACAGTATATAAAAAATATAGTGTAATGTAAATTTAGATTGTGTTAAAAATATGTAGGACCCACATGATGACACCTTTAAGGTGGAAAAAAGGCCACAACTTCCCCCACTTAGATTTGGTTTTGAAAAGTCAATGGAACGCAATTTTTAATTGCAATTAAGTCAATAAAATGATGACATAGAAAGGTAAAAGACTAAGTTGAAAATTGGCCACATCCTCCCCCTATGTAGATCCCTTTTTTTTTTTAGCCAAGTGGGTGGGCGCATTTAAGTCCTAAAAGAGGAGTCTTTAAGTGGAAAATGACTAGATGGAAAATATATATGCATATATATATATATATATACACTTTTTCTCCATTATATTTAGTTCCATGAAAAACACAAAGAACCTATATTCTCTAAGCATAGAACCGGCCATGTTCCCCTCCATTCCCTCTAATCATTTGTCAAAAATACAACCTCTAATCCATCCATGAAGTAAGTTTAAGTGTTGAAGATCAAGGAAAAACAATTTTGGAGGTTAAAAGCTAAACTTTTACCATGGGTTTTTAGCCTTTTTACTTGCGGTTTTGGATGGCTTTTGATGGGTTATGGTATGAATATTTTCAAAAAGGGTTCTCAAGGTTAAGTCATTAAAGAAGATGATCAAAATGCTTGGAAAAGCTTGGGCAAATTCTTAAACCCTAGTCTTGAAAAAATATGTTGTTTTCATGAGTTAAGTTTTTAATCTTTTTGGACTGTAGCATGTACTAAGGACGCTAAGGCATGATTATTTACTATGTTATAATGATGACGATGATGGAGAATAGGAACTAGGGTCTTATGCTCAAAATGAGAAAGTATGATAAACTTTGTCAAAATATAAAATATGAGAAAGTATGATAAACTTTTTCAAAATATAAAATTTAAACATATTTAAGCATTCTAAGTGCTTGATAAAAGGATTTTGAGCATGACATGTAAGAATAATATTATGACATGTTTTGTTTTATGTATTAAGTGTTTGATGATTAGCTTAGAAGGGTTTAAATAAAATTAAACTCAAGAAAAGCAAGTTAAGAATGGTTTTGGTGCAAAAAGTATTAAAAGGGAATTTTTTGAAAGAATTAAATGTTTAAGGCACTTAGATGCCGAATTATTTTTTGATTTCAACACAATTTATTGGAAACGTTGAGACAGACAATTTTTGTAGAGAAATTCCACTCGAATTTCGACGAGACAAGCTGAAAAACATTGATTTTAGTTCTACCTTTTCAAAATGTCATTAACATGAATGATTTTGAAGAAAGTTAAAACATAAAAGTTGTAGATCTCGTTGAAATTATTAAAAATTGAGGACGGCTTGTGAGAATTCCACATAGATTTTAAGTTATTAGTTTTATGAAATTTTAAGCATAAAATTTTGAAATAACAAAATTTTTTTGAAATGGTTTAAATTAGAGCAAGGAGCTTTTGTAAGTTTTAAATTTAATCTTTGCAAAAAATTGGACGTTTTGATATAAGATGGGCATTTTTAATCCTAAGGGCCAAAATGTCAAGATTTTGTGTTTTGGGTCAAAACTATAAAACCATGTGAAATGAGAATTTCCACCGTGAAATGTTGGTTTTTTATACTACTATGGCAGTGAGTAACCACATATTCTAAGTTTAAAAGAATTTAAAGCTTTTATCAAGTAAAGAATGAGAAAAACGTTAAAGGTATAATTGTTAAGATTTTTGTATTACGGATCAAAATGGTAGTGTTTTGATAAAATAATTTTTTTTGTGAAAAGAAAATTGATGTTTTGATCTTCACAACTTTAAGTGTAGTAAGGAAATGTAAGTTTGATTTAAAATGGGTTTCGAACATTTTCTAAAACCTGTCAAGTAGTTTAAGAAAGTAAGAATGATGATAAAAAATTCATAAATGGGCATAATAGAATTATGCACTATAATATTACTTGCATTCTTTTTTAAATATGTTTCTTTACAAGTAATGTTTATGTGAAACGTGTTACAAAGAATGTTTTACGATGAAAAACGTTTTGTGAAAATGTTTTACTAGAAATGTTTCAAGAAAGAAGTTTTACGAGAAAACTTGTAAGAAGAAAGTTTTAATGTTTTGTGAGATTAGTTTAAACTTACTGAGTGAAAGCTCATTATAAGTTCATTCATGTTGTAGGTAATTATATAGAAGACTAGTGAGACTGGTTGAAAGGCTCGGTGTTACGGTGACGGATGCGATAGTGGGTATGGATACCACTATAAAAAGTTTCTACCATTTTAAAAAAAGTTTTTAGCTATTTTGAAAAGATGTTTGAAATGGTTTTATAAAAGAAAATGTTTGCTTAATAAATTTTCTAAAATATTTTGATGTTATAAAGTCAAGTTTTAAATAATGTTTCATTTATATTGCAACAAAAGTCTTAACGATTTCAAGAATGTTTTCAAGAATCTCTTTAAGAATAAAATAAAGTTACTTAGTATTTTCTATTGATAAGCAAGATTAAGCAAGCTGAGTAACGGCTCGAAAAGACGGGACATTACATAGGATAACACTTCAAAGTATATAGATTAAGAGTATGGGGATTTACTATAATGACTAGTGAAATTTATTAATAAAATCTAATGTTTAATGGGGTTTAATTAATGATTTTATCTTTAAAAAGTGTAATTTTTGTAAAAATTGTAATAATGTATAAATAAGCAATATCAATTGGAAATTTCACTGCAAATGTGATGCAATATTGGATATTGTTAATATAGATTTTATGAGTTTAAATACTCAAGAATTTGTAAATAATATCTATAAAATGAATTTTATATCACAATTAATTGTAAAATTGTGATACAAATGAATGGGTAATTAGAGTATAAATAAGACATAGAGCCCACAAAAACCCTAAACCAGTGTGAAAAGGGGGCCAAAGCAGTATAAGTATATTGCTAAGAGAAAACGTAGATATGAAAAATGTTACGTTTGGCCTCTGAAAGTGAACCAAAGGTAAGTGAAATATTTTATATAGTCTAAGAATATGTTTTGCACTAATTTTACCACAACAGTGTAAGAAAAATACTGTGTGGTAAAAAATTACACAGTGTAAACTTTTGGGGCCCACCAAGTGCACACCCAATTGGATTTCATTGGGCCACCATGCCATGAAAGGTGGCCCAATCACACCAAGACACCTAGTAACCCAAAGGATTACCTTGGTGAGACACCCCACTGGATAAGCATGTATTAAATGTGTGTTTAGCTAAAAAAATTCCATTTTCTCTTCCTTTCCAAAACCGGCAGCCATTGAAGCCCACTCTCAAGAATTTTTCAACTTCACATCTTTGCCAAATTAGCCCCAATCAAGTTCAAGAGGCGAAATCCAAGGAATTTCATTAAGTTTAAGGTAAAAACCTGAACTGTTTTTCAAGGTTTCTTGGGTAAAGGAAGGGAAGTTAATTCATGATATTTTTGCATGAAAATAAGGTCTAGGAAGGAGTTTCAAAGGAGCCTTAGAAGGCTAGAATCACAAAATGTTATTTGGGTAAGTTTTGATTTCTTAGAGTTTTAAAATTATGTGATTTTTGTTTTGATTGTTATTCTTTCAAAAGTATGTGGGTTCTTGAGCAAATTTTTGGTTAAATTCCATAGAAATATGAATTATGGTGCGTTGATGTTGTAAAATTAAGGGTTGAATGTTGAAAATGATAGCTTATGTACAAAGGACAATTTTTGCAATTTTTATGCTAGTTTTTCAAAAATGGTGATTGGGGATGAAAATGACCTAGGCAAAGGTTGAATCTGCTTATATAGTGGCTGGAAGGCAGTTTTGAAATAGGTTTTTACAAAAATAACCCAAGGACTAAATTGTAAGAAAAAGTTTTCCCTCAATAGAATTGAAAAATGCCCAAAAAACCCCTATGCAGTGAGAATTTCAAAAAAGTTAAAACACAAAAGTTGTAGATCTTGATGAAACTATTAGGCACCACGGGCAGTTCATCGAAAATCTCAACCGTTTATAAGATATTAATTTTTCAAGATTTTGTTAAAATTAGAAAAAATTTTAAAAGGGCAAACATGTCATTTTTTCAAAGGATTTGAGAATGGTATTTTGACCAAAAATGTTCCTTATGAAAGATAGAAAATTTTGGTTTAAAAAGATAAATTTTAGCCCCAAGGGTAAAAAAGCCAAAATTTTCAATTAAAGGGCTAAATTGTAAAGTTTTATTGAAATAGGGTATAGAGAGGAAATAAGGAGATCCAACACACTAGGGTATTATTTTGAAATTAGTACGTAACTATTTTTGTTAGAATAGCAAAATCGAGCTCGAAAAATTAGTAGGCCCACTGGTGGCAAAATCATCATTTTTCCCCAAGAAACAAACTCGTATTAAAACGTCCCCAAATGGGAAAAAGGAATGATTAGAAAGATTTCTACTCTTTGTTAGAGACAAAAGGGTAAAGTAAGATAAAAGGAAGAAA
Source organism: Artocarpus heterophyllus (assembly GCA_025403435.1). NCBI lineage: Eukaryota > Viridiplantae > Streptophyta > Magnoliopsida > Rosales > Moraceae > Artocarpus > Artocarpus heterophyllus. Next base: position 5,474,395 of record CM046347.1, on the reverse strand, counting down.
ACCTGTAGTTTTTGAAGTTGTATATAGTTATGCAACTCGATTTATTAATTAACAATCATTTTGTAATGAAACATAGTGGAATTTGGCTGATAGCTTTGTAATTGGCCAACAGGATCCTAGAAGTCTAGAGAAGAAGGAACCGAGGTTACAGCGCATGGAAGCCTAAACCAAGTAAGTTCCCATCCCACCTACAGTATGAAATTGTAGGTATAGGATATGAAATATGTATATGTATAACTGTGTATATATCAAGGTGTATACCTGTGTGTATGCCATAATATGAGTACTTATAGGTACATTAGTGTATACTTGTGAGTATACAGAATAAATACCTGTGTATATATTATGTTATGTACCTGTATGGACATTAATGTGTACCTATGTACATATAAAGTATATACCTGTGTGTACTATGACGCATAAGAGAATTTTATGCTTCGTGTATAATATGTGATTATCACTTCATATATGGTATGACAACCATAATAATTAGACTGGTAAATATATCACCAGAAATTAAGGAAAGTATCGTACCTACTCCTGACTCAAGAGGAGTTTAAGGATATAGAATGATCATGGTGTTACGTAAACCTATATGCACAATGGTACGAACACTTGGGCCTTAGTTAAAGATAAGATATGAAAAGGATAAAGAATGTTCATAAAAAAGCATAATTGAATCACGCATTGTAATAAATGTGCATGTGAGCTGTATTGGGACTTACTGGGTGTAAGCTCACTAAGTGTTTCATGCTGTAAGTATTCCGACAAGAAGGTCAGAATAATTTCATTAATGAGCTGGCGAAGGGATGAGTAATGTGCAGAATGAGTATAGTTTCTACCGCAGTTATGTTTCCGCTGTAGTATATCTTATGTTATTTGAAACAAATTATTTAGCAAACAGTATTGTAAAATGAAGGTTACTTATGTGAATATATGTATATGTTTGTATTTCGGAAGTTACCAAAACCAGTATACATGAAATATTTAAAACTAATAATAAAAAATTTTCCTTAAGTTTTCCTCTATACGTAAATAAGAAAAATGTTTATCACAGCCCGAAAAGTCAGGTTGTGACATTTACAGGGGGTTTACGATAGTTTTCCTTGTAAAAGAATTCATATAGATGAAACCAAGAAAGACAATATTAAAAAAATATGAGAATTATTATGGTGGAGAATACAATTAGTGTGTTTATAAATGTAGTTAGAACTAATGAGTTGGAATCAAAATATAGCATGTGAAAGCTTTATACTGTAGCATACTTTTACTTTACACTGTAGCATAGTAGTTGGAACTAAAGAGTTGAAATGGCGTTGCTAGATACACTCAATTTTGTTCCACTAATAAAGTAGGGTTTTTTAGCTGTTAGATTCGGATTTCAACAATTTGATATGCTATTGTATATGTTAAAATTTTATAGCATACGCTACAAAATTGCTCCCGGTTGCAAATTAATCCGTTAAAAAGTTATCTGATTGCTAAAATACTTACATTTTACTAGTAAAACAAAATTATCTAGTCCACTATAACAAGTCCCAAAAAAAGATTTGTGCTTAGAGCTCTTACACAGTTACACTTACCTTTGTAGGAAAACAAAACTATTGTTGATTATTTGGGAGTGTTATCCTTTCACCCTTGGTTAGGTTTTAGTGAATTTAACAATTAAAATATAGATCCAAACATAAACATCAACAATGATTTAATGAAAGTGGCTGTGAAATAATCATCACAAGCTTCTTAAGACTATAACTGCTAAGCAACTTTTCTACTGCATTGATGGGGAATAACAGGGGTTGAACCTCATCCCACTTGCATGCATGTTACAATCATAGCCGCCTCTTATGAGCTATGTTCCATCTTAAGAAGCTCAACTAAGAACCTTTCTCTAGGTAAGTAAGGTAGCAATTTGTTTTAACGGAGTTAAGTTGGTTTTAATTCATTTGTTAATCGTGTCATGATATGTTGACCTTACATGACATATTTTATTGCATGGATCAATGCAATTGATCCATTATGTGTTTAAATTAACATGTTATTGTTGTGAATCAAGTATGTGTGGATGCCACCTCTTGGTATTCCATGAGTTACATGCAAACATTTTATTACAAATTTATAATTCACATTTAGATCACATTATCACCCCATTAAATCCCTCTTAATATTGTGCATTATGTCTCCTTTAATTGTATATGAAACCTATGTAAGTTATGTCTATTACCATTACCTCTAGTTTGATGACTTGGCCTATAAATAGTAGTTGTACTAAGCTTGTAAGTTTGATCCCTCACAAGTAAAAGTATAGAAAGTTGTTTTGTGTCCAATTTTCTCTTGTCTTTCTCTATTGTTCTCTTTAGTCTTTTATTATACTTTGCTTTATTTCATAACACGTTATCAGCACGAGTCTCTTGTCTGTGAGCTTTTACAAGTGTTGATTGCTCTTTGGTTCAATCACTTCTCCTTTTGAAAGTTCGCACAATGTCGAATCTTACAAAGCTAAAGTTCGTTGCTCTTGATATTTCTGACAATAATTATTTGGCATGGACTCTTGATGCTGCGATCCACCTTGATGCTATGAATCTTGGTAATACAATAAAAGATTGGAATGACGCATCCTCACAGGATCGCGCAAAGGCAATGATATTCCTTCGTCATCATCTCCATGAAGGATTGAAAACTAAATATTTGATGGTAAAAGATCCATATGTCCTTTAGAATAATTTAAATGAAAGGTATGACCACCAGAAGACTGTAATTCTTCCTAAAGCTCGCTATAATTGGATGCAACTACGACTGCAAGATTTTAAAACTGTGAGCGAGTATAATTCAGCAATGTTTAAAATTACTTCTCAATTAAAATTATGCAAAGAAAGTGTTACTGATGAAGACATGTTAGAAAAAACATACTCTACTTTTCATGCCTCTAATGTGTTTTTGCAACAACAATATCGAGAGCGAGGCTTTAAGAAATATTCTGAATTAATATTATGTCTTCTTGTTGCCGAACAAAATAATGAACTGTTGATAAAAAATCATCAATCTCGCCCAACTGGATCAATGCCGTTCCCTGAAGCGAATGCGGCATATGTTGAAGATCCTGGGCATGGTCGGCATGGTGGACATGGACATGGTCGCGGTCAAGGTCGTGGTCATGAGCGTGGTAGTGGTTGTGGTTGCTATAACCAAAACTCCTCAAATTTTAAGAAAGTTGCATCTCACCATCAAAAATTTTAAGAAAGTTGCATCTCACCATCAAAAATGGGAGAAGAATGAGGAAAAACAAGAAGAAAAGGGTTTTCAGAATAAAGCCCCTAAGAACAATGAAGATACTTGCCATAGATATGGCATGAAAGGACATTGGAGACGTACATGTCGCATGTCTAAACATTTTGTTGATCTTTACCAAGCTTCCTTAAAGGAGAAAGAAAAAGGTGCAGAGGCAAACTTTGTTGAGACAAACTTTACTGAACGCCATGATCCCACAAATTTTACACACTTGGACGTTGCAGATTTCTTTGAGAATCATGATGGAAATTTTGAGAGTATAAATTTTGAGAATTTAATTAGTGAGGGAAACATCAATATGGCTTGAAAATATGTTCTCCCACCAATCTATCTCGTTTTTTCTTCTGGTGTGACCATAATTTTTAGTATGTTTTGATTTTTTTTTATTTTAGTTTTGGTTGTAATTTGGGTGTGATTTTATTATGTTTTGTAATCTCCATATATTTTCTTATAAAAAAAAAGGATTGTGTTTAGTATATTATTTTCTTATCTCTTTGTTTTATTTTTCATGAAGAGACATGGATTTCAAAAATCATTCCACCGGTATTAAAGTTAATGATGAAGCCTTTTGCCTAGTGGACAGTGAAACAAAACACACTATTCTCAAAGATAAAAAATATTTTTCCAATCTTATATTAGCCGAAGCTAATGTTAGTACAATATCTGGTGTTGCAAATCTCATTGAGGGCTTTGGTAATGCCAATATATTATTACATGGTGGCACAAAGTTTATGATTAACGACGCTATGTATTCTAGTAGATCAAAAAGAAATCTACTAAGTTTTAAAGATATACGTCGTAATGGTTATCATATTGAGACAACAAAAGAAAGAGGCGCTGAATATCTTTATATTACGTCTAATGTCTCAGGAAGGAAACAAATATTGGAGAAGCTACCACCATACTCTTCTGGATTGTATTATACATTTATAAATCCAATTGAATCCTATGTGGTGATGAGCAAAGAATCCAAAGATTCAAGGAATTTTATTGTTTGGCACAACCGTTTAGGTCATCTAGGTTCAATAATGATGCGAAGGATTATAGAAAATTCAAATGGACATCCTTTAAAAAACCAAAAGATTCTTTTGTCCAAAGATTTTTCATGTGCTGCTTGTTTTCAAGGAAAACTAATTATAAGGCCATCCCCAATGAAAGTTACAATTGAATCTCCTACATTTTTAGAACGAATTCAAAGAGATATATATGGGCCTATTATTCCATCATGTGGACCATTTCAGTATTTTATGGTCTTAATAGATGCATCAACACGTTGGTCACATGTTTGCTTATTATCTACTCGCAATGTTGCATTTGCAAGACTCCTTGCTCAAATAATCCGATTACGAGCACAATTCCTAGATTATACAATCAAGAAAATTTGTCTGGATAATGCAGGAGAATTTATATCCCAAGCCTTTAATGATTACTGCATGTCAATTGGGATTATTGTTGAGCATCCTGTTGCTCATGTGCACACTCAAAATGGATTAGCAGAATCCTTTATTAAAAGGTTGAAATTAATTGCTAGGCCTTTACTTATGAGAACAAAATTGCCTAGCTCTGCTTGGGGACATGCCATATTACATGCTGCAACACTTATTTGCATAAGGCCTACTACATATCATAAATACTCCCCATTACAGCTTGTTTATGGTAAAGAGCCAGATATTTCCCATCTGAGAATTTTTTGTTGTGCAGTATATGTTCCAATTGCTTCACCACAACGTACTAAGATGGGTCCTCAAAGGAGACTGGGAATTTATGTTGGATTTGAATCCCCATCAATAATTAAATATCTCAAACCTTGGACAGGTGACCTCTTTACGGCACAGTTTGTCGATTGTCAATTTGATAAGACAGTTTTCCCAACATTAGGGGGAGATAAACAACAGCTGAAAAAGCAAGAAATTTTGTGGAATGCATTATCATTATCTCACTTTGATCATCGTACAAATCAATGTGACTTAGAAGTTCAAAAGATTATCCATTTACAAAAGGTTGCAAATCAGTTACCAGATGCATTTACCGATGTTAAGAAAGTAACAAAATCACATATACCATCTGAAAATGCTCCTATTCGAATTGATCTTCCTACCGAAAAAAATATTAATATGGTAGCAAATATATCTGAGGCGCGCCAGAAGCGTGGTAGACCCATCGGTTCTAAGGATAAAAATCCAAGAAAGAAAAAGGAGCTAAATAATAAGCAAGTTGGCATTTCCAATGTTATTAATGTTCTTGAAGAGCCCAGTATAAAAACAGTTAACATAGCTGAAGAATTAACCCCAGAAGATGTTCAAGTATTTGAAAAAGATGTTAATGAAGAGATCTCAATAAGCTATGTCACTTTAGGAAAGAGATGGAACTCAAAGGAAATTGTTGTCGACAACATATTTACATATGCAATAGCTCTTGATATTACAGAAGAAAACGAGGATCTTAAACCAAAGTCTGTTGAAGAATGTCAGCGTAGAAATGATTGGCCAAAATGGAAAGACGCAATCCATGCAGAATTAAGTTCACTTAAAAAACGTCAAGTTTTCGGGCCTGTTGTCCAAACACCTGAAGGTGTAAAACCTGTAGGCTACAAGTGGGTATTTGTGCGAAAGCGTAATGAAAAAAATAAAGTTGTCAGATATAAAGCACGACTTGTAGCACAAGGCTTTTCGCAAGGACCCGGTATTGATTATGAGGAGACATATTCACCAGTGGTGGATGCAATTACATTTAGATTTTTGATCAGCCTGGCAGTTTCAGAAGGACTTCACATGCGTTTAATGGATGTTGTAACGGCCTATTTGTATGGGTCACTTGATAGTGACATTTACATAAAAGTCTCTAAAGGCCTAAAAATACCTGAAACATGCAATACAAAACCCCAGGAAATGTATTCAATAAAATTACAAAGATCTTTGTATGGATTAAAGCAATCTGGACGTATGTGGTATAATCGTCTCAGTGAATACCTTTTGAAAGAATGATATATTAACAATCTAATTTGTCCATGTGTTTTTATTAAAAGGTATAAGTCTGGATTTGCTATTATTGCAGTTTATGTTGACGATTTGAATATCATTGGGACTCATGAAGAGCTTACAGATATGATAACATATTTGAAAAATGAATTTGAAATGAAGGACTTAGGGAAAACAAAATTCTGTCTCGGCTTGCAGATCGAGCATTTATGAAAAGGGATATTTGTTCATCAGTTAACATATATTGAAAAGGTAATAAAGCGTTTTAATATGGATAAATCCCATCCAATGAGTTCTCTCATGGTTGTACGATCCCTTGATATGAAAAAGGATCCTTTTTGTCCTCGAGATGATGAAGAAGAAATTCTAGGTCAAGAAGTGCCATATCTTAGTGCTATTGGTACACTAATGTATCTTGCTAATTGCACAAGACCTGATATATCATTTTCTGTTAGCTTACTAGTGAGATATAGTTCTTCACCAACTCGAAGACATTGAAATGGTGTCAAACAAATACTTCGTTATCTTTGTGGTATAACAGATATAGGTCCGTATTATGCATAGGATTCCAAGTCGGAATTGATTGGATATGCGGATGCAGGATATTTGTCTGATCCACATAAAGCACGATCACAAACAGGTTATTTGTTTACATATGGTGGTACAGCTATCTCGTGGCGTTCAACAAAACAAACCCTAACTGCCACATCTTTGAATCATGCTGAGATATTGGCAATTCACGAGGCAAGTCAAGAATGTGTATGGTTAAGATCCCTGGTGCAACATATAAGAGAAACATGTAATCTTTCATTCAACAAAGAAAGTCCAACTGTGTTGTATGAAGATAATGCAGCCTGTATCGCTCAACTCAAAGGGGTTACATAAAAGGAGACAGAACAAAGCACATTTCACCAAAATTCTTTTTCACGCACGAGCTTCAAAAGAAAGGAGAGATCGACGTACATCAAATTCGCTCCAGTGACAACTTGGCAGATTTGTTTACAAATGCACTTCTTACAACAACATTTGAGAAGTTGGTACACAAAATTGGTATGTGTCGACTTAGAGATCTTTGAAAAAGAGATGTTGACATGAGGGGGAGACACTGCATATTGTACTCTTTTTCCCTTAGCCTAGGTTTTTGTCCCATTGGGTTTTCCTGACAAGGTTTTTAATGAGGCAATCCTAAATGCAGAAGATACAATAATTATGTATTCTTTTTTCCTTCACTAAGATTTTTTCCCATTGAGTTTTTTCTTGGTAAGGTTTTTAATGAGGCATATTATTTATACGGTGGACATCCAAAGGGGAGTGTTGTGAATCAAGTATGTGTGGATGCCACCTCTTGGTATTCTATGAGTTACATGCAAACATTTTATTACAAATTTATAATTCACGTTTAGACCACATTATCACCCCATTAAATCCCTCTTAATATTGTGCATTATGTCTCCTTTAATTGTATATGAAACCTATGTAAGTTATGTCTATTACCATTACCTCTAGTATGATGACTTGGCCTATAAATAGTAGTTGTACTAAGCTTGTAAGTTTGATCCCTCACAAGTAAAAGTATAGAAAGTTGTTTTGTGTCCAATTTTCTCTTGTCTTTCTCTATTGTTCTCTTTAGTCTTTTGTTATACTTTGCTTTATTTCATAACAGTTATTGATCAATGTTACATGTTTTTTTAAGCAAATAAGATAAATTAATCAATAAACGTGTCATGATTGTGTCAATTGTATATACATGTACATAACTGGAGATTTAAGGTTTTAATATTTTTTTTTTCAAAATTGAGGATTAGTGGTATTTTTTAATTTGTGGATTTTGGTCTTTAATTGGAGTTTTTTTTTTCCCAAAAAACTTAGGGATTATGGATATTAAGCGTGCCCAATTTTGGTGTTACGTCCCTGGTAAGGTGTGGCCCCATTTTTTTTTTTTTTTGGCGATCCCTAAGCATCATGTAGACAAACAACAAGGCACTTAGCGAGCTAAAGAAGACAACCCAAACCTACAATGGGACATAAGGGCAATTTTGTGATTTTTTAAATTTACTCTACAAAATTACTATTTTTTTCTCCTTTTTTTAGGGGTTGGTTGATCCATGAGCCTTATTTTTTTTAAGCATTTTTTTTTTCTAGTGGCTAAATCATCCATAGTAGCTAAGGGTACAAATAACATACAACCTCAATGCTGTAATCAGATAAAGTAAGGGTGAACAAAAAAACCGACAACCCGATGAACCCAATTAACCCACCCAACCTAACCCAAAATAACCCAAATCCAATGAATCTGAGGATTGATTCAACCCAACTCAACCTAACCCCAAGTTTCATTGGGTGGATTGGGGTTAGGATTATTGGGTTAAGATAGATTAGAAAATTCCTAACCCAAATCCACCTACTCTATTTTTATGCGCGTGTGTATATTTATTATTAGATTTATAGGTATGACTTTAATATATAGATTACAAACACAAAGATAAAAAATGCATTTTGACAAGAAGTACACATATATTATTTGTTTTATATTTATATTGATAAATGGAAGCTTGTTACGTTTTGTGTCATGTGATGGATCTTGCATTACAAATGTAGAGGATGTCTGAGTTGAGATGTTTAGAATTGAAGATTGACAATTATACACTATATATAATTACGCACTATATTGTTGATGTTTCTTTGTATTTTTGTTGTATTGGTTTCTATTATGGTTTATTTGTTAGTTTATGATTTAATGTATTTAATTTGAATTTGTATTACAGAGCTTTTATCTTCATGTTGGTTTTAACTTATTGAGACAATTTTGGATCTACCTTATGAATTTTAGCTTTTTGATTCAAATTGGGTTAATTTGTTAGTTTTGATTTTTTTCTTTTTATACTACTCAACCCGACCAACCCACCTAAACTTTAATTGAGTGGGCTAGTTTTAAACTTTAGGTTGATTATGTGAATTAAATTTAAAATTAACGAACCTAAACTTTACTTGGATAGATTGAGATTTTCCAAACACCCACCTAATATTTACCCCTAGAATAAGGTCAATGAAACACCGAATTAGCCAACAAGTGGGCTATTTTTTTTTTTTGGGTGACATGGGACACGTGTCAACATTGACCACTAGTAGCAAGTAAAGATGCCTAAATATCTTTTATGAGCAATCTTATTTAACCTCATGAGGCTACTAATAAAATAGTAGGACTTAATGTAAAAAATGCACTACATATTAGACTGAGCCTATAGTTATATGAATAATGGGGCTATAACCTGCGAGGAAGAAAAGGAATTTCATTTTTTACAATAAAGTAGTCATTGGACATAGCTATGGAAACGCACTTGTTAATCGCATTTACCAAGTTCACAATATCCTGTTTCAGCAACAAAAATGGGAATGCCCAGCTAACGAGCCATATCCAAGCCTTCCTTCGATGCCAGCCCTTCTGCCACTTAAGAAAAGACTCTTCCATGCACTTAATTGGCCAAACAAGCCCAAACAACACCACTATCCTTTTGTTTGGTGTCTTGGTTGGAACTGGTTTTCAACCAATAAACAGTGTAAAGTTTTCAGTAGTTATAGTAAAAAGCAAAAAATTGTTATAGTATTAAACTCTCATATGCTACAATTTTCAAACTAATATTTTCATTTTCAACCGTTCTTCTACACACCCTATATAATATATAATCTTAGATTCTATGCCAATAAAGTCCACCCCTTTTTCACAACGTCGTCTAAGTTGGGTTTGAAGCATCCCATACTTGGCGCAGTTCAACGTTGGATGCGAGTTGTGGCTGCCAAAATTTAAATAAAGGTTAGTTTACATAATTACGCCTTATTGTTTTCATCCTTTGCAACTTTATGGAAAAAAAAAAAGATAAAAGATATTCTTTTCAAATATATAGAGGATTGATTTAAACCAATTAGTTTAAACTTAAATAGTGTAAAAAAAAAAGAGTTTCAATGTAAGGCTCTCACATGTTATAGTATTTTGATTCAATTGCACCAAATTGATACTCTTAAACATCCTATTAATTTGACAAAAAATATTTCTTATTTTTTATTGAGCAACAAATGTTGAAAAATATTCCAACATTTTAAAAACGTAAAACTAAGGATTTTTTTCTTTTTAAAAAATTGATTTTTTAAATGTTTTTATTATTTTTAAAATTAATAAAATATTTTTTTTACTGTTAAAAGCAGTTTTATCATCTTGCTCAATTTTCTAATCATAAAATAAATAGGAGATGGAATTAAAATTATTTTTTATTTAGTGGATATATTTATAATTTCTAAAAATGAAATAAATTATTAATAATTAAAATTAAAAGGCATAAAAATATTTATCCTTTGAATAAGAAAAAGTTATTTGGCAACCCAAAAAATTATACAATTTAAATTATAAAATTTGCTTCAAACCATAAAAATTCAGAATTAATCCCTTTTTAAATTCTTATAGTTTGATCCCTTTTACTACACTGAAAATTTATCATTATTAATATGATGCGTCTTGGGTCAATTTTTTTTTTCAATTATTTAAATACAAATTTAGATTTTATATTCCATAAAAAAAATAGATTTTATTTTTTATAGCACAATGTTTCTTCGCATTAGTTTCTTTTTATTTTTATTTTTATTTTTTTACGCATGTGCTTATTTCTCTGTGTTTAATAATGCAATTAAAACTAAAAGTTAGAATAAATTTGTTGTAGCATACAAGACTTTTATAGTGTACCCTATTTTTATATTATTTTATTATTTTTTTTTGCATGTGCTTATTTCTTTGTGTTTAATGCACAATTAAAACTAAAAGTTAGAACGAATTTACTGTAGCATATGAAACTTTTATAGTGTATCTTATTTTTATATTATATTGTAACATATAAAAGCTTTACGTTGTATCCGTTAAATGATGTTGTCAAACGATGCCTAATATTTACCCATTTTTTAGTATATTTAATAAAAAATGAAAAAGAAAAGAACCGGTGAAAGAAAATGCAATCCCGCCCATTTCCAGGCGTTTCGGAAAACTGAAAGGGGATGACAAGGATGCCACGTAACAGGGAAATCGTCATCGACCTCAGCCTGAGAAACATCCGAGCTTGATCTTGCTTTCTCGATTCACGCTTATCTCTTCTTCTTCTTCTTCTTCTTCATAACGGTCGCATTGAAACCCTAGATAGACCACACCAGAAATCAAAATGGGCAACTTGTTGGACAAGGAACCGCCGCCGCCAATGGTTCTCGTCCCTCCTCTCTTCGATTTTCCTCCCCTCGCCGCCCGTACCAGGTTTCGTCTTTCTCTCTCTAGGCAAGCGATTTTACGCAAAATTGAGGAAAGAAATTCCGATTGAATGCGGGTAATTATGCAGAATGTTGGAGTCATCGTACAATTTGTTGTTCGGAAAGCTTGCTTTGAAATGTCTCTTTGAGGATTATCTTGAAGAAGCGAATCATTTCAGGACAATGATCATGCTTAAGCCAATCGACGATCCTCATGTCGATTTGGTTGCAACTGTATCCTTTTTCTTTCATTTCATCTGTTTCACATTTCAATTCAGTTTTTGATAGTGTCTATTGGTTATTGGAACATGGAGAATTTTCCATTTTTCCTTGATTGCGATTAGGTTTCGGGTCCGCTTGAGCACAAACCAGACGAGAATGTTGCAGTGAATGCATTTTTCCGATGGCAAAGGTGTTGTAGAAGTACATTTCTTTTTTGTTTTGTTTTGTTTAGTTTAGTTTTTTGTTTTTTTCCCCTGCGGTGTGATAGTTTGAGCATTAATGTTTCAAATTGCAAGAAACACGTTCTTGATTTTTATTTATTTTTATTTTTTGGAAGCAGTGATGTTGATGATCCTCATTGCATTTGTTGACGTTTATGTGTCGAGCTCTGACCCGTAAGCGAATCTATTCGAATCAAAATGATTTATTTGATTTCATCTTTCTTTTTTTCAAGTTTTCGTCTTCAAAAACGTCGGACTTTTTACATAGTGCAATATTTGCTCTTACTCAGGGTTCTACAGATGAGGTCATGTGCTTTCTATCCCAAACATGGAATTGGAGCATTTGGCATCTTCCCTTTGCTACTAAGGAACAGGTGCAATTATGTCAGAAGGATTTTATACCAATATGAGATGTACTGGTGTGCACATCACGATTTAGTTGACTAAGCTTACTACTTTGTATAGGGTATCTTTACAAGATCATGGTGTTTTCGGATTAAGATATGGTTCAAGAAACTTATCCGTTGGAGCCACAGTCATGCCTTTCTCCGGTATATGACCTGAAATCAGATTTAATTTTGTTTATTTATTTATTTATTTATTGTTTTTATCAAATATGTCTAACTTTCAGGGTCATGGTTTTCCCTTTTTACTTTTACTTTTCCCCTAAAAATATTTTTACGCTAAAGTTATAGCTTTCAGCATCTCTTAATTTACAAGATTGAAGAGATTTGATGGATTGAAAATCAGGATGCTTTGACTTAGATATTAGTCACTGTCCAATGTTCCAGTAGACTTGCATAATCATAGCTTTAAAGTTCCATTTCCGTTCTCTGCGTATTATCTGAACATACATATGGTGTGATAAAAACTATCATCTACATTATTGTATACTTTGGCAGTTAATGATGAATTTCCAAAAAGTATGTGGTTCGTAAGCAGGGCAGGGAGGCTAACTGCTGGAGTGCAGTATGAGCCAGAACGTAAGTTTTCACTCAGATTCCTTATCCAAAAGTTTTCATTTTACTTCAAAATATGTAGGCTAATTTGTGAAGTTATACTTGGACAAACTAAGTTGTTATCTTGCCTAGCCTTTTTCTTGCAATACTGCAAGAATTTTCATCATTGGTTTTATAACTATCCAGATTGTGATGCTATTACATGCTGGGTAGACACATAATCTCAGCACCCTGTTTGTCATGGGAACTTAATTAATTTATCAGTTTATTTTTGTCTTATGATGTCCCACTCTCTCTCTTTTTGTCTCTTTTCTCTCTCAGATGGAAACAACAACAGTGCAAAGTATAAAAGTTTAAAAAATTGGAGTGGTGCAATTGGCTATTGCGTGGGATCAGGCAGTCCTTTGAGTCCATCATTCAATTTTTGTCTTGAACTTGCTAAAAGTTCGCAGGTCATATTTAATATGTTTTGATTATTCATAGGTTAGCATTTGTCCTAGTTGTCTGCGTAGAGATCTGATATCTTAATTTGAATTTGCAGTTCAATGCCTCTTTCTATCAACATGTGGTGGTCCAAAGATGGGTACATATTTACTTTCACTGACCCCCTCTCTCTTGTAATTTTAACAGGCTCTTAATGGTTGTTGTTCATCTTCTTGTGTGTGCCTCAAGTCACTTGAGTTTTTATTTATTATTGTTCTTCCTTACTATTTGATTTCTAGTGGTGTTATTTGAGGGAGACTACACATTGTTATTACCGGGGTTTCTCAAACTTTTTCTATTTATTGATAAGTTAAACGTATGGCACTCATTAGCTTTGAACTGCTTCGTGTGAACAGGTGAAGAACCCTCTTGACGAAGATGAAATAGTTGGAATTACAAATTATATTGATTTTGGCTTTGAATTGCAGACAAGGTATTCCTTTAGATCTCATTTTTATTTAACTAGTTTAGACGTATCTTTAACTTAATCTTTATGTGAAGGGTCAATGATGCCGAAGAATCAAACAAGATACCGGATTCTACTTTTCAAGTAGCTGCATCTTGGCAAGCCAATAAAAACTTGCTGTTGAAGGTAGCATGATTTATTACTCTAATTCTTGTAACTGTCATGGTGTCATGTTGAGCAGACAGCTGAAAAAAAAAATCCATGTGTGCAGGGAAAGGTGGGCCCTCTCAGCTCAGTAGCAGCATTGGCATTCAAGTCATGGTGGAAACCTGCTTTCACATTGAGCATCTCCGGTACTTCTAGGCTCTTGTTTGCAAAATTTGTTTAATTTTAGACTCCTCTGCTTGAATATGTAAATTTTTTGAACCTCCTGGAAACAAGAAAATATGATTTGATAGTTATTTATAGCCTTTATTCTATATGAAAAGAAGAGGCTATAGTTAGACAGAGACGGTGCAAGCTATGGTATGACGAGGCAGTATCAATGTCACTGCATGCTAGTTGGAGGAGAGGTTTGGTGGTACTATGTATGGATATCTAGACATATGAAGGAAATATAGCCATTACAGTTTCCTAGCTGTTTATAAAGAAACGAAAATTTAGGCCTCATCTGTGAAATCTGTTAAATTCTTCTTATCATTTGAAATGTGCTACATGGGGTCTACAGTACACAAGGACAATGTTCAGCAACTTTGAAGGAGACATGGACTTTGTAGATACAGTTTGATGTTCTCCTTAAGAACGGAAACAATTAGTTGTGGACCTGATCCAACGCCTTTGTTTTGCAGCTACGAGAGATCACACTGTCGGAAAAACAGCATACGGGTTTGGCCTCCGTGTTGAGAACCTTAGAGAAGCCAGGTTTATTCGTTTGCTTCTCATTTTCGTTACCTTACTAAGTTAATCCTAATAAATTCATCCATTTCCTTCTTCAAAAAGAATAAAAACAATTTTTTAGGTGATACTATAATTTTAAGCACATGAAACTGTGCTTACATTACACCAGTCCATATTCATACTTGCATGTGGCTTATACTATCCAATTTGAATTGATTTGCAGTTATCAAAGAGCTGATCCTAATTTTGTGATGCTGACACCAAGTAAAGAGCACCTGGCGGAGGGCATGGTTTGGAAAACTGGGGAAAGACCAATGTTCCAATCAGATGTAAACGCTGGAAATTTCGATGGCGTTCCGAGGGAACTAAGACCCCTGGAAAGAATTTTGTAAATTTATTTTTTATTTTTTATTATTATTATTTTTTTAACCTGAACTCATAGACGGGATTTTTCCTTATTCCTTTGCGTTAGGAATTTTTCCCCAATGTTAGCGTTCTTTCTTACCATGGACACTACAAAGGCTATAATCTTTTTCTGGGAGTGACTAGGACAATCTAGAACATGCATTGATATCTATTTTGTTTTGTTACGTTATCCTTTCTTAGCCAGTTTTTTTTGGGGAAGTCAACACTTAACAGTAATTACTCGAACAGTGATTACTCATTAAGCTGAAGTAAAAGTATACAACAAAAAAAAAAGCATTTAAGTTTATAAAAAGATATACTCTATATTTTAGATGTCCTCAAAATTTTATAATGGGTTATTGTTATTTTCGAATGATATGTTTCAGAGAAATACCACGTTATTACCTTATTGTTTGAAAATATTAAAATAGTAACTTGTAGTTCTTAAAAATATTATTTTGATACTTTGAGCTCGTGTTTTTTTAATGTGAAATTTCGTTTTTATTCTATCATCAATGAATACCTAATTAATGTTGTAAAACTATAATAGAATATCAAGACAATATATTAAACTAAACTCATCAAAGAATATGATATGGTTATTGTTATTGTTTATGTTTGTTTAGTATTATAGTTTTGACAAAACCATTTGGTGTGCATAAATGAAAAAGTAAGTTAGAAATTTTACATCTTAAAATACTAACTCAAGATATCAATGTAATGTTTTTGAAACTATAGAATACCGTTTTAATATTTTCTAAATAGTGGGGGTGTTAATATGATGTTTTTTTAAAATATAAGGTACCAAAATAATAAAATCTGTATTTGGGATTAACGTCAAATTTATACATTTTCTAGGTTTATTTGCAGCTTATCAATAGCCTTATGTTAAAAAAAGAATAATAAAATTGCATGTGAACTCACGGAGTCACCTAGAGATAAGGGTGGGCAATTACCGTCCTATAATTTTTTCTCCATTTAAATTTATAGGGAATGCTATGATAAGACCATCTTAAATGGTCTTATCTACGAGACCCATTTTGTTAAGCCATTGGATTTAATCTAATGGTTTAAAAACTCACCTCAGTACATAGATTTTCCCTCACATAATCAGCATTAAAATTGAAATTAAAAAAAAACCTAATAATTAAAAAAATAAAAGAAAAAGGAGCAAATCTCCTTCTCTATTGCCAGCATCGTTCTCGGCAATCTTGGCCATGACGGGGTTTGAGATTTCCTACTCAGCGATCTTGGCCACGACAATCTCACCGTTGTACTCGGCGATCTTGGCCACGACGGCCTCACCATCATGCTTAGGAAGAAATTTTGATAGGGTCGTGACCCAAGGAGGCTGAAAAATCATAATCATGAACTTGCAACGAGCTTCGATTGGAATCGCTAGGGAACACGATTGATTTTGCCATCGAATTGTGAGGAAACTCTGCCTCGACCCTCACGATGGACGACACTGCTCATGACCTCCAATGGCATTTGACAGCAAGGGTTACGTTGAGGTGGGAATGTAACCAACGTGGCTCGTCGTTAATCTGGTGCTTGACTACTATCCAAGATCTAGGTCGATCTGTAATAACTAGGGGAAATTCATTAATAAAATCTAATATTTAATGGGTTTAATTAATGAATTTATCCTTAAAAATTGTATTTTCTGTAAAAATTATGATAATGTACAAATAATAAGTATCAATAGGAAACTCCACTGTGGACCCAATGTAATGTTGGATATTGTCAATATAGATTTTGTGAGTTTAAGTACTTAAAAATTTGTAAATAATATCCATAAAATAACTTTTATATCACAATTAATTATAGAATTATGATATAAATGGATGGGTAATTAAGGTATAATAAAATAGAAAGTTTGCCAAAACCCTAGAGCAGTGAAAAAGAAGGTCTGATGTGGTATAAGTATACTGCTAAGTAAAAACATAAATATAAGAAATGTTATATTTTAATTCCAAAAATAAACCAAAGGCAAGTAGGATATTTTATACAGTCTAAGAATATGTTTTGCACCTATTTTACCATAACAATATAAGAAAAATACTGTGTGGTTAAAAATTATATTGTGTAAAATTTTAGAGCCCACAAAGTAGACACCCCATTGAAATCTTATTGGGCCACCATACCATGAAAGGTGGCCCAATCACAATTAGCCACCTTAGTAAACCACTTGATTACTTGATGAGTCACCATTACAAGATAAGCATGGTTAAAAACTAAAACAAGTAAAAAAAAATTTCATTTTCTTCTCCCTCATCCCACAACAGCCATAGAAGCATTTCCCCAAAAATTTTCCAACTTCAAATCTTTACAAAATTGACCCCAATTGAGTTCAAGGGATTTTATCAACTTTTGAGGTAAAAATCTAAACTTTTTTTCAAGTTCTCCTAGGGATTTTCTTAGGCTAAGAGGGAAATTTCATTCAAGGTATTCTTATGTGAAAAATGCTTAGGAAAAGTTTTAAAGGAGCCCTTGGAAAGCCTAGAATCATAAATTTTTCTTTGGGTAAATTCTAATTCTCAAACTTAAGGTTTACTTGGTTTTGTTTTAATTTTGATTATTTCGAAAGGCATGTGGGTATTCAAGCAAGAGAATGGTTGAACTTCTTGAGTATGTGGTTTATGATATGATGGTATTGTGGAAATTAGGGGTTAAATGTGAAAATTGTGGGTTTATGCAAAAGTAGGATAGTTTTGCAATTTTGATGCTAGTTTTGGGAAAAAATGGTGATTTGGCATGAAAATGGCTTTAGGAAAGGTTGAATCTGCCTTCACAGTGGCTAGAATGCTATTTTAAAACTGATTTTTACAAAAATGACCCAAGGACTAAATTGCAAAGAAAAAGTTTTTCTCGACAGATTTGAAAAATGACCAAAACCCCCTGTGCAGTGAGAATTTCAAAAAAGTTAAAACATGAAAGTGGTAGATCTCGACGAAACTATTAAAAATCTCTAATGGTTCATCAAAAATCGCCTTCGTTTGCGAGTTATTGATTTTACAAAATTTTGTTAAAATTGGAAAAAAAATTTAAAGGGCAAAAACGTTATTTTTCAAAAGGATTTTGGGTATGGTATTTTGAGCAAATATGATCCTTATAAAAAATGAAAAATTATGATTTAAAAGGATTATTTTTAGTTCTGGGGGTAAATTTGTCAAAATTTTCAAATAAGGGACGAAATTGTAAAGTTTTATTAAAATAAGGCATTGATGTAAAATTAAAAAACTCGACACCCCAGGGTATTATTTTAAAGTTAATAAGCAACAATTTTTGCTAAAATAGCAAAATCGAGCTCGAAAAATTTAGAAAGGCCCACCGAGGGCAAAATCGTCATTTTCCCATGAGTGACCCAAACTGCTCTGAAAAGTTCCAAATAGGAAAAGGGAGTACTAATAAGATTCCTGCCTTTCGTTAGAAACGACAAGGTAGAATAAGATAGGGGAAAGAAAAATTCGAGATCATTAGAGCGATAGACGGATATACAACCAGTCTATTGATTAAAGAATGTTTTGTATTGATACAAAAGATGAAATAGTGGAAATGTGGCTAATAGCATTATAATTGGCTAAACAAGACCCAAGAAGATTAGGAAGGGAACTAAGATCGGCTAGCACAGCAACCTAGTCACGTAAGTACCAATCCCACCTACAGTATGGAATTATAGGTATAAAATATGATATATATACATATATATATAATGTATGTACCTATGTGTATATTATGATGCATACCTATGTGTATACTGATATATGTACTTGCGAGTATATAAAATAAGTACATGTGCGTATATTATGTCATATACCTGTGTGTATGTTAATATGTACCTGTGAGTATATAAAATATATACCTGTGTGTACTATATAATAGAAGAATATTTATGTTTTGTGTATAACATGTGAACATGACCTCATGCATGGTATGAGAACTAAAATAATTGGGCTGGTAAATACACCATTAGAAATAAGAAGAGTGTCATACCGACTCTTGACTCAAGGGGAGTTTAAGGTTATAGTAATGTTTTGGTGTCACGTAGACCTATGTGTGCAATGGTACGAACACTTGGGCCCTAACTAAATATAGGACATGATAAGAATAAAGAATGTTCATAAGAAAGCATAATTGGATCATGCATTTAAGTGAATGTGGCATGTGGGCTGTGTTGGGACTTATTGGGCACAAGCTCACTTAGTATTTCATGCTGTAGTTATCTCTACTAAAAGGTCAGAGTAACTTCATTGATGAGTTGGTGGTGGTGGAATATGAGTAATGTGCAGAATAGGGTATGGATGTTGCCACAGACGTGTTTTCGCTGTTATGTATTTTAAGTTATTTTGAAACAGGTTGTATAAAAGCTATAATATAGTTAAGTAAGATAAAACCTCTTTTAAGACATGTTATACATATTTTGTGATATAAAAAAAAAAGTTTGCTTTTGTATATATATAATAACTAAAGACGTTTAAGTATGTATGTGTGAAGTTCTAGAAAAAAAAAAGAAAAAAAAATATTTCTCAGATTTTCATTATTACGTAAGTAAGGAAAAATGATAAACCACAACCCGATAAAGGTGGGTTGTGACAGTTGGTATCAGAGCGAAAATCATGCCACCCTATTGCATATTACTGCATGCTTCACTGCTATAGCTCAAGTAAGATTGTTTAATTTTTAGCATAGGAATATTGAATTATGATTCTATGTAAAAACGAGATGCTAATTAAAATAATAAATATAGGATATGGGGGAGCCGCACAACAATCATGATGTGGAGCCGGACCAAAGAGCAAGCATATCCTTTCGGGAGATGATACCTCTACGTTACTTTGGCAGTCGATGACCCATGGCCTTGACGGAGTGGTTCCACGGGTTTGAAGTGATTTTTTAGACTTGTCACACCCCACCACATCTACAGGTCCCATTAGCCTCGAGGCGACTGCAAGAAGAAGCACTGGAATAGTGACTGGGGCTAGGACCAGAAGTTAAAAAAAAAGTATTTCTTAGATTTTCATTATTATGTAAGTAAGGAAAAATGATAAAGCACAATCCGATAAAGGCGGGTTATAACACGATCCTCGAGCAACACACAGCTATCACATCGCAAAATGGGTCGGAGGCAAGACGCTGCCATTGGAGGAGATGCGTCCTCGAGGGATAGGTAGGGTTCACGTCATCATTGGAGGTGGAAAACGACATGTCGCCAGAGGTTAGAGACGACTAAAGGAGGTTAGCAGCTTTTGGACGTCGTCAAGGTTTTTGTCGGAAGCTATGGCGTTTTTGGTTTTTTTTTTTTTTTTTTTTAAGTGTGGTGTTGTTGAGCTTATATACCTTATGGTAAGCCTTTTGTTTTTGACCATTGGATAGTAATCTAACAACTAAAAACAGGTCCATAGATAAGACCTTTTTAGTGGGTCTTATCATAGTTTTCTCTTATGTTATATATGATACTCATAAAAAAGTTTTTGTTTTGTTTCTACTCCATTCTCTAAAAATTGTAATTTAAAAAGTAAGTTAAAACTTAACGTTAGGACTTAAACATTATAATATATGAGAGGCTTAAAGTTGCAACTTATTTATCAAACAAAGCCTCAATCAGTCTCGTCCTTGTTTTCTGATTAATTTTTTCCGCCCTTCGCGTGGAGTTTTGAAATTTGCATGAGTTGGCATTGGGTAATTATATGTGGTCAATCTAGATAATCAGGGCCCGTTTGGTTTGAGTGTTTGAGTAGAGTATTTGAATGAAGATTTAAATTTTTGTGAGAGAAAATACTGTAGCAAAATGATTCGAACCGTGATTCGAATATCTAACCAAACGAGCCCTAAAAACTGCAGGTAAAATTTCTGCAATTTACCGTTTTCCTTTTTCGGAACTGTAAACATATACCATCTCTAATTAACAACAGCTAGAAGTTACAATCATTAATCAGTATAATTTGTGCATATAGTCTACAAAACATGAAATACACGTTTTTTTTTTCCTCGACCAAAAAAAAAACAGAGCGAGAGAGAGACTCGAAGGTGTGTGTAGATCACCAAGGACCACGCGTTCTCCACCCTCTGTTATAATAACAATAAATGAATTATTAGTGTTTTGTAATAGTGATTTATATTATTATTTTTAGTTATAAATAATATAAACCTTTAAATATAACAATAATAGTTAAAAAACGTATTGTAATATAAAATTTTTATATGATATAATAAAAATAATCTCTTTACTACATACTTTATTAATTTATAAAACAATTAAAGGTAACATTATTTTATATTTATATTAAATTAAATTATATATATATATATAGTAAAGGATCTTTATAATTCAATCCCTTAGCAGCAGCTGTCCGAAGCACACAAACAAACAGATGGCGGCATATTCAGTCATATCCAGGATGTTCCACTGGGCACCAAGTTTCTCTCCACTTTCTCGCTTCCCAAACAGAAATCACCCCACTCTCTCTCTCTTCAAATCCCCCTCCCCAGCCCCACTCCTCCTCCGCCGTACTCCGATTCCCATCCTCTCCCTCCTCCGCCATAACTCCAACTCCGACAAGCCCTCTTCTTCTTCTTCCTCTGCTCTCGACTCCTTCTTCGTCCTCTGCACTTCCGTAGCTCTCTCCCTCTCCCTCTTCGTCGCCGACGTCGACTCCGCCTCCGCATTCGTCGTCACCACTCCCAGGAAGTTGCAGTCCGATGAGCTCGCTACAGTTCGTCTTTTTCAGGAGAACACTCCTTCCGTCGTTTACATTACGAATCTCGCCTCTAGGTTCCACAAACTTTACTAAGATTAAAGCTTCATTCTTTCTAATGGACAAACCTTAATTTCTGTCTGATCATCATCCCGTGTTCCAACTTTGTC
Organism: Artocarpus heterophyllus; assembly: GCA_025403435.1. Lineage (NCBI taxonomy): Eukaryota > Viridiplantae > Streptophyta > Magnoliopsida > Rosales > Moraceae > Artocarpus > Artocarpus heterophyllus. The sequence goes on along the minus strand of CM046347.1, from coordinate 5,452,391 downwards.
TCTGTTTAGGCAAGACGTGTTTACTTTGGATGTCTTGGAGGTTCCACAGGGTTCTGGTTCGGGCTTCGTGTGGGATAAACAGGGTCACATCGTCACCAATTATCATGTGATCCGAGGTGCTTCTGATCTGAGGTTAGTTTGATGATCCAAATGTTTCTGCATTTTTTTTTTTTGGAATCTGCTTAAGCTTTGGTGATTGATTACTTGTAGAGTCACTCTTGCTGACCAGACAACTTACGATGCGCAAGTTGTCGGATTCGACCAGGACAAGGATGTCGCCGTGATTCGCGTCGATGCGCCGAAAGACAAGCTGAGGCCTATTCCGGTTGGCGTCTCTGCAGATTTGCTTGTTGGTCAGAAAGTCTATGCTATTGGCAATCCTGTATGTACACGACTTCTTTAGCTTCTACACTTGTGACTTTGGGTGGAAAAGATGATAATGGTTTGAGTCAACTGACATTTGGGTTTTCTGATTTGTGTTCTTTGTAGTTTGGACTCGACCATACTCTTACAACAGGTGTTATCAGGTAAGAAAATCTGTCCTCGTTTGGTTCCTTTTATGAAATGTCCCGTTTAAGAAAGACTAAGTTGTCATGCTATGTTTCCTTATACAATGCATTCTTATGCAATTGAAGCAACTAAGTATAACAAGGAAACTATGACAATACCAAAGTAGTTCCTTTTTCCATTCATCGGCTGTTGCCTCTGTATATGGTGCTGATTCATTCCTTATGGTTTTTGCAGTGGGCTTCGTAGAGAAATTAGTTCTGCTGCTACGGGCCGTCCAATTCAAGATGTCATACAGACAGATGCCGCCATTAACCCCGGTAATAGTGGAGGTCCACTTCTAGACAGTTCAGGAAACCTCATTGGGATAAATACAGCTATATATTCTCCATCTGGTGCATCTTCTGGTGTTGGATTTTCAATTCCAGTTGACACTGTAAGTAGGCTATACATTTGAATTCAAAATGCCCAAATTCTGCTTCAGAATGATTCATGGTTCTTGTGCATACATATACAGGTGAGTGGCATAGTTGAACAGCTGGTGAAGTTCGGCAAAGTCACGAGACCTATTTTGGGTATTAAGTTTGCTCCTGATCAATCTGTTGAGCAGTTGGGGCTTAGTGGAGTGCTTGTCTTAGATGCTCCTGCCATTGGTCCTGCTGGCAAAGCGGTATTTTTTTCGCCTTCCTCTCTTACCAATCTGAGTTATATGCGTTTTTATTTTTCAGCTAAAAATATTAGGATTGAGTTATTGCAATTTCCATGAAAAGATGATCGTTATTCCTCAGTTTCAGTGAAACTGATGAAGTATACTCTGCAGGGACTTAAACCAACAAAACGTGATGCCTACGGCAGACTTATATTGGGCGACATCATTACATCTGTGAATGGGAAAAAGGTAACCAGTGGCAGCGACTTGTATAGAATTCTGGACCAATGCAAAGTGGGTGAAAAGGTATTTGCTAGTTTGGTTTCTTTTAACTTAGCTCATGATATTCTTCTTCTTTTTTTCTTTTTTTTTTTTTTGAACAAATATTGGCATGATGAGGATGTGCCTTAATATGATCAAATTATGGTTGAATAAAATTGGAATCGATTTGAATGTAGAAATGATAGAGATATCTCTAGAGTATTCAATTTTAACTACTGCAATTGCTTCGAGTGCAGAAATCACTTGGCTTATATTTTTAAGTCTGATCGCAAGTGGACTAGTAAAAGAAGTTTAGGTGAATAAATTATTGGATGTTACGTTATTGGCATAGGAATTGAATGTTATAAGCATTTATTCTGCAGTAGTAATATTTGAAGAAACATTTTATTTGTTATGCCTCTAGTCGGTTTGATAGACTTGAAGACTTTGTAATTTGTATGCTGTTAATTGCTTATAATTCGTGATTTGATGCTTATGCCATTGTCTATACTTCACCAAGAAAAAGAAACGAAGGCATAGAAAGTAAAATGGGCACCGGGCATAGTCTGGGTCGTGATTGGAATTTATTTTGAGATGAATGTAGAGTGACCCACCCGGTTAAAAATCTGATCCACCCGCGTGGTACAGTATTAAAACGTTGCTTTTTAATATCGAGGTCTTGTTAGGTGTGGATACGTCAGTTTCTTATCACATCATTATTAAACATAGGGTAGTAGGGCTAATCTAGTTGCATATCTCCCACGTTAATCATGCCATGGAGGTGACTTTTTGGTGTATCTTGACTTCATAAATGCATGATAGTATATGCTTCTTCTCCTTCTCTTGGTCTTGTTTGTTAGCAATCATGATATCTAGCCTCTAATTCCAAATTCATCAAGTGCCATCTTTTGATTCTGGTGCTCGGTTATCTGCTATCATTTTGGTATCTCGTGTTGGGAAGCTGATCCCTCTAATAAATTGCCTGCTTACAATATTTACACCTCCATTTTTGGTCTTTACTTTTAGCCCCTTGGTTGAAAATTCAAACAAGTGGGTGTTTTTGTGCAAGGATCCAAGTGGACGTATATGCGTATATGCTCACTGATAGGAACCCATTTCATACTGGAGAGAACGCACCCCAAAAAACTGGCTTCTAGGGGAAGGAGCCTATATGTTTAAAAGCTATCAACTAATCCTATACTCGGTTGAATCATAACACACCTTCACCCTTCTAACACCGATGTCCATGGCGGCCCACTTTGGCCTTCTCAGGTCGCCCCTTCCACCAAATGGCCTAGCGTGGGGTTTGGCTTTGATATCAATGGGTAGGAACCCATCTTGTATTAGGTCCATGCCAATTATCACAGACCTATGGGTAGAGCTCACCCTTAAAAAACCGGCTTAAAACCTACTTATAGGGGAGTCCATGCTTTATAAGCCACCAACCAATCCCATACTTGGTTAATGTGGGATCATAACACTTATTTATACACATGTTCAAATGTACATCGCTCAAGCTACGGGGCTGAATTTTTTTTGTTCTTTTTTTTTTGGAAATGTCAAAATAGGGAGATACAGGGATAAAACATCTTGGAAGCTATATCTTACTTTTTATCATTCCTTCTGGGCCATGGATGGCAATGTTACTTTTCCGTCATTAAGCTTAATCATATAGCTCTTTTTGATTTTTTGAATCTTAGGTAACTGTGGAGGTGCTGCGCGGCGATCACAAGGAGAAAATCCCGGTAGTACTGGAGCCGAAGCCTGATGAGTCATAACACACCAAACGGAGCCGGCATGTTTATTGAAATACAGTAGCGAAAGTAGGCATGTATTTATTGTCGCTGATAAAAGATCTTGTACATATTTGAGCCTAACTTTGAAGGCCCATCTATTATTCTGTATACGAAGGACAATCAAGTTCAAGAGTCACTGCGTGCCTCCTTTCGTGAAATGCTGACCAACAAAACAAATCTTTGGCAGAGTTGGGAACTGGTGATGCTGTATTTATTTTTCTCTATATTTGGCTTTTTAAGAAAGAGAGGTGCTCTATTCTGCTTTGTAACGGATAGCGAAAATCTTTTTTTTTTTTTTTTTGGTCCTAAACTCCCAAGCTATTATTTGTTTTTGTTTTTTTTTGTTTTGTCTTGTTTTGTTTTGTTTTTTTCTTTAAAGCTTTGGTAGCCAGTGCTAAATAGCAGGTGGGATTACATCGTTCCTACATAGGATGTTGGAAAAGAATAGAAAACCTCCCTGCTTGTGAAATTGCAATAAAAAAGCCAAAATAATACAGTAATGAAAATGGTTAGGGTAAAATTTTGATAACTTTAATAACTAGGCTAAATTGTTGTAAATTCATATCTGTTCTTAAGTAAAATTTCAAAAATATCCTTATTTTTTTCATCTTTTCAAAAAAAACTAGCACACATTCCCTCCTCTCTCCCCTCCGCTGGCGGTGATCGCCTGTTCTATGCTCCGGCCATGCTTCAGTTGCAAAACCGTTGCTCAACACTTGCGACCGCACCGCCGGCCTCCCTACCACAGAATGGAGTAATCTCTCTAACCCCGTGATCCACATGCGCTGCCATCGCTGTTGCATGATCACGTCAGATCTACACAACACGGCTGCACCACCGCCGTCTCTCTTTTCCATCTCTTGCGAGTTGCTCATCACAGCAGTCGTAAATAGCGTCAAACGTCGACGCGCATTGGAATCCTTGGGCTGCGTCACATCGTAATTGTTGTTCACAGAAATCAAAAACGGTTGCGATTCTTCTGCCGTGTCACATCTCTGTCAACTCCGGCGACGGCAGAGGTGACTCTGGCGAGGAGGATTGAAAAGAGAGACCTGTGGTTTGGGGGATTTGGGGATTTTCAGGGAAAAATTTAGGATATTTTTTACCATTAAAGTTTTTTTAATTAGGATAGTTTAGTCATTATATATTATTTAGTAAATTAACCTATCTTAAATTTTGTCCTATTAATTTTCACTCCCTGTTTGTAACATATTATTCTTGAAAATTGAAAAACTCCTAACATGTCAACGGTGACATTTTATTTATTTATTTTATTGAGAAGCGTAACAATAGTGACGTTTGTTTTAGTCCATGTAATCCAAGATCTAACTCTCCAACAGCCGTTAACTTTTATTTTTTTAATATAAAAAAACCTCGCACATCCTTTGGAAAAAGGAGGGACATATCACCATCCAAAAGGCGACACCGACCAGTAAACGACAAACTCATGTAGACACGACAACCTATTAATTAAGACGACTTCTAAACGACACTTGCGTTGGAGAACTACAAAACCTTCTGAAAACGATACCATAAGATAAACGACAACGCACAAGCAGCCGTATCGTCCAAAAAACACAACATGATGATCACGAAGAAGACAAAGTTTTCGGACAGTCCACAAACTTTTATAAGAACAACATCCAAGTAAACAACAATAAAATTCAAACGACAATAATATGCAAACGAAAGTCTGTAGAAGAGACTATGATGAAAATATATAAAAACAGAATATTATAACGAAACTACCTGATAAACGAACAAGAAACAAGAAACAGCATCTTTTATGAACGACAACATCCAAAAAACGACAGACATGTGACGACTTCGTTCTAAAAGCAAATATATTTTCAGAAAACTATAAGAGAAGAATACGACGAGAGCTTATGAGTACTAAAATTTCCAAAATATAAAACAAACATGGTATAGAACAGTAATGTACGAACACTAATGTGCTGAAAACATCGTAAATAGGCACGTAAACAGGGCGGGATAAGCTGGTTGTTCAACCACCGTCCCTAATTTTAACTGTCACTAACATTTAACAATGTTTTTCTCTTGAAAAAAAAAATGTTTTCTAAAAACGACCAGTCAAACAACGGCCTCATAACATTGAATCAGTAAAATAATAGTAACAAAAACTCGATAACAGCCTACTTTTTGAAAACAGAAATCTTTGTTAAAACGCCAAGAAATGAAACGGCGACCTTCTAAAAAACGACAACAATGATAAACGACGATGTTTACAAAAACCATATAACATACAGAAGGCGACAACTTTTAGATACCTTAAGTCATCAAGACGACAACCTCCACGAGACGTAAAAATGATTTAAATCTCGAGCGGTTAAAAGCTGCCACGTTTCTGAAAACAACATCATATGGAAAAACGACAAGATTCTTAAAAACGACAGCATGAAAACAACAATCTTTAGTAAAGGGCATTTGCATTAGAAAAACGAAAACATGCTTAAAAGACAAGTTATTAAGAGATAAACAACAAACTATGAGCCATATCATGATAGGGAAACCACAAAACCACATTCCGTGGAAAAGACGGCATCCTTGAAACCAATGATGCTTATTGGAAAACAAAACCGTTAAGAGATTATAAAAGGCACATTTTCATTAGAAGGGCAACTTGTATGAAACAAACATAGGAAACGAGAATGTCGGGAAACGACATCATATGTGGCAAACGGCATTATATTTGAGAGACGACACCATGCTAAAATGACAAGTCTTTAGATCGACAACCGTTAAAAAACGACAATATTTTAAGTAAAACGAGATTTTTTGAGAAAAACGACGGGATTTTTTGAACTCATGCCCTCCCAATTCGAAACTCTACCCTATCCTCTCCGACTGTCCCATGTTCCTTGACTTTTAGCACTGATTGGTTGCATCGCTATAGATGTTTACAAAAAGGAGCGCACAGGAGAGCGTTTGGCAACGTTGTTTCAACTGCTACAGTATAAAATAAAAATAGGATGCAGTGCACATGCTACAATAAATTGGTTCTAATTTTTGATTCAAACTACATTCCCGAATACATTCCAAATCTCTTATCGTTTCCCTTTCTATAATGAGCCTCTTAACTAGGATGTCATATTCTGTCGAATGACGCCAGTTTGATTGCTTATATCAACTGTTGATTGTTTTGTATACTTTTAAGTTTCGCCTAATGTTCTAATTGACTAATTAACTTATTTGATCTTAATTTCTCGTTCAAGGACCTTAAAATAAGGTTGGACGAAATTTTACCTCCAACAATTAGATCTTATAGTGGAAAGTGTATGAATTGCATTAGAAAAAGAAAAGCTAGAAATATGCAAACTAGGAATTAATTCCTTCGGATGAAACAATTTACACCCAACTCTCAAAAAAACAGATGCTTATTATCTACATAACCCAGTTTTGACGTCATAATGATAAATATATTTATATAGTTTCATGATAATTAAGACAACCTCATCTTTGCAGGGACGACCGACCTGTAAGCAATGGTCCCTAGAGCTTCCAATGAAGTATGGTGGCCACATCTTTACCCTAACAAAGACAAAGAAAAAAGAAAAATGCACTAATGAAAATTTGTGGTTCCCATAGAGCTTTCACTACTTGTTAATCAACTAGAAAAATCAACTTCATCACTTAATTAATGTCCTCATAAATTAAGAAAAAGGAGCCAATTTGAAGGGGTCTCCAAATAAAATAAAATAAAAACTCACTCATATTAAGAGACAACTTAGTAATAAGTACATTTTTTTCACAGGAACAAAATCTAGCAGTTATAAAACCAAGTTGGAAATGGAGGGTTGATTAATATGGATCGGTTTCATGTTCATAGGGAGAGTGAAGAAGAGAGGCCAAAATCAAGTCCCCAGAGCTCGAATTTTCCATTAACAAAGTCGTAGTAACCTCCCTTCAATCCAAGAGTTTTGTTCACCAAACCTTCTCTTACAAAAGGGTAGGTTAGCAAGTTTCCAAGGGAGGTGTTCACTGCCTCCTGCATTATAAGATTCACACATAGAACATAATAATTGGTGAGAAGAGTAATACACATTGCAATTTTTTAATAAGGACTTTATAATATAAAATATAATATAGAGCTAAATATAGAGGCAGTCGACAGGTCGGGACATATAAAGTTATCGAAAAAAGAGACTAGACTAATATGAGGTGGGACAAATTTAGAATTTCAAAAAGTACAAATTTCATCTGATTTTCACCTATAAAATCAAAAGGGTAAAAAAATCAGTTGTGAAGTGACTGCATGTTCTAGGCTGTATGTAACTCTGCCTCTTGCTAAGTAGCCATTTTTTTTATTTTTTATTTTTTTACCATTTATAATACAATGAAAGAGTTCATACCTTTTCACAGTAACCACATAGTTCTGGCAGATCAGCGTTAGGTAATGCAGCCTTGGTCTTGTTCTTAGCAGGTATAGCAATTTTAACCCAGTCCTCTATGAAGTCACTGCATATGCATAATTATTGAGATATTTATTTTAATAAACATTTTTAGGATGTTATTAAAAAAAACTTTCATATACATATATATATATATATATATATATATATATTGAGGGATGGACTTACGTGGAGCTGGTTCCATCATATGGAAAGGATAAGAGCCCCTTAATCCCACCACAAGCACTGTGACCAATCACAACAATGTATGATACCTGTGGACCATATCAACAAAATTTCACTACCAGATTAAATTATATGAAATCTACTATTCTTAAGTTTGTCCATCATTAATTTATATCGACAATATAATATATTAAAAGTTTGTCCCTAGTATTAAGACTAAGTACCTGTTTTGTAAAAGTGGTGAGAACCATTTTTTTAGTTATAAACAGTGTAAAGCTTTCACATGCTACAATAATAATAATAAAAAAAAAATGCTACAGTGTAAAGCTCTCACATGCTACAATAAAAGTGGTCTAACTAACGGTTTCCACTACCCTTCCAAACACCCTATAAGAAGGCTAATTAATTACCTTCAGATGCAAGACAGCGTACTCAATAGCAGCTCCAGCTCCAGAGTATTTGGACTGTTACCAAGAAAGCCGGCGGTGTTATAAAATTTAAGACCCTTTTTTAAAATTTGTACTCAGTACGCATAATGAAAAATACACACAATCAAAATTTTCTTTCAATCAAAATTTATCTTTTTCCACCATGCAATTTTTTTCCCTTCTTTCAAAATTTAAAGGAAAGCTTAGAGGGAAAAAAAAAAGAAAAAGAAAAATGAAACAAATAGGTAATTGTGTGGAAATTAACCTGGTCATAAGGTGGGACAATGTTGGCAACATTACGGACCACAAAAGCCTCTCCTGGCTGGAAATCCAGAACATGTGATGGGCAAACCCGAGAGTCTGAGCAAGCAAAGACCATAAACTGCCAACAACCACAAACATTATATTCATCTTCAATACTTACAAAAAAAAAAAAGAAAAGAAAAAAAAAAACCTTCTTCTTCTCTTTGGTCTTTTGATTGATATAAGACCAATTTAATATAGAGTATTTGGCATCATGGTTAGAATTATTGGTTAGAACTGTTTTTATTGTAACATGTAAAAGCTTTACACTGTTTATAATTAGGATAATGGTTAGAATCGTCCGATGCCAAACAGAAAGTCAAATATTTATTATTCATGTCGATGTATATATACCTTTGGGCTTTGGCCTTTGGAAAGCTCAGAGTAGAGAGCTGGATTTTTCCTGTGAAAGAGTGGACAAAAGAGAAATATTGAGTATAATGATATACAAACCATTATATTATATTTATAAAATTATTATAAATTAATATGATGAGGGGTTTGAGACTGACTCGTATTTCTCCGACTTGAAGTATGTAAAGCCAGACTTGATCCTCTCAACCGGGTCAAAGGCGGGTTTGGCGTTTGCAGGACTCTGTAACTCGGCGGTTATTTGCTCCACCTTGGAAGCTGCCACAGGTTTCAAGTCTTCCTTCTCACTGCAAATTACATATTACCATAACATTTAATTAAATTAATTTAGATACAATTTGACATGGATTAATCAATTATTAATGTGTATTATTATTATTAGCATGCAAATGCTTAAAAGCGTAATTGTAATTTATAGACAAATTAATTATTACCTGAGAAGCTTTTGAAGAGCAGCAATGGCTTCCTCGATTGCTTCCTTTCCCATGTCTTCTCTCTGCAGATTATTAGATGCAAAATGTAATTAGAACTGGATAAGAGAAAATATACAAATATTTTAAATCTTAAATAATTGAGTAGTTCTTGATAATAGTTTGAAAGTACCTAGGCTTATAATTAGACCCTTTTCTGGTTAAGATAAGATTAACTAATGAATATATATATATAAAGACTCATAGCAAATGTATATATAATCAAGATTAATGACTAATTATAGGAATAATTAGATTTAGACCTCTGCGGAAATTGGACGTTTTCTTTCTGTGGAAGTCAATACTTAATAGCGTTTTGTGTATCCTCCTGTGAATTCGCTAGCTAACGGCTAGCTCCTTTCATGTTTTATAGCCCAATTTTGTTTTTTGTTTTTTTTTCCTGGTACTAACAGAAAATTGAAAAAAAAAAAAAAAGCCACACACGTCTCATTAAGTGACAAGTGGGCTTATGGGATCAACCAATTATGTCACACCGCGTCAAACAAGCCCAGATGAGCAGTGAACCAATACATGGCCGCCACGTACTTATTTATCTAGATAGTTAGTTGTATGACAAGACCACAAAATTTATGAAGCCAAAACCAGCAATATATTAATTGTGAACATGGAAGCTTTTTTTGCATAAATTCACAAAAGCACGTACACGTACCTATCCCTAAAAATGCTCATATAATTTGTGTAAACTAAGCTCGCATATTTAATCAACATTACTACTCACATGCAAACATATCAACTAAAGTTAAACGGCCGTGACATCAAATATTATCTCCAAATAAAAGAAAATAATAATAAAAAAACAGCGGCACTATAGGATCTAAATTTTCCAAATTTTAAGCTTAACCTCCACATATAACATGACTAATATAGTACAAAAATGTCAAAAAATTCAAATCTTCTAACTACCACATATAGGAATGTCACGTTATTAATTTTACAATAATACTTATACATTGGCCAAAACAACCGACATAATAATATTATATATCTGATTGCAATCATAGCCTAACAATAATATCATATCCGATTATATATCACAAGGTGTGGAGCTTCGAAGACAAAATATATAATACACTCTATGACCTAATATAAAGAAAGAGTTGCCACTTACCACAATGGGGTTGACGATAGGGGTTGGGGCAGCAAAAACAGGCTTGTTCTGGATGAGGCTGGGCGGAAGAGGAGACGACGAAGAAGAAGAAGAGGAAGAAGAGCCAAGCCTGGCGGAAGCGCAAGGGCGTACTGCGGGTCTCCTGAGAGAGGAGGATTGGGCAGGAGAGACGGAGGAAAGGCAGGCGCCGTTGATGGAAGCCGAAGACATTGTGCCAAGCGGCTCTAGAACTTGTTTGCTTTATAGTTCATACCCCACAATCACCGCATCACAGCCAACGAGAGGTTCTTCCTTTCAAGATCAGGTTTGAACGTTGGAGAATCAATCTCTCTCTCTCTCTATAAAGAGAAATGCTTTCAATATTGATCTCATTTCAACCGTTTATCTGCCTCTTTCAGCCATGTATGTGCATGGTATGTGTGTCCAAATCATAAGGTCCACATTTTCTTGATTTTTAATAACTTTCCATGCACTTACGGTTTGCCACGTGGGTGGAGAGAACGTTCCAGTGCGTCCATTTAATCCTATGTAGACGTTGTCGCAAATCTGAGTCTGAGCTTGATCAATCATCAGAATCATACGTCTATGTATCATGAAATAGATCATTTAATTAGTTACAAATACATATATGCATGAACATATAACAGTACATGACTAATATTACCAGTATAATGAGTAGATACATTTATTTATTATGTTGGGCTTCTGATAATTATGCATGCCCTACATATACATCAACATTTTTATATTCTTGAAAATGAGCAAAACAACATAATTGAAATCCACCTACCTATATATGTAGAAAATACTTAAGTATGCACAGTTTTTTTTTTTTTTTGTCTAGCTTCATTAGAAAAAAAAAAAAAAAATTCCTTTGGTTGAGGTTCTAGAATAAATATGTAAAATTACTAAAAAAATAAATTTTTCGGCCAGATTGCTAGCCTATATATGATGACATTACAGTCATGATTAGTATATATGTATATAATTAATAATTGATAATGCCAATAATAATTTTTGGTAAAACAAAAATATTTCACCAATAAAAATGCAGAGAAGAAATTGTTTTTCACAACAAGATAATATCTTCTAGAGGCTTCTTCAAGTAATATATCCTCAGAACTGAAATCAAACATTTTCAATGGTGCAGATGTGACGGACACAATGTGTGAAGGATTGAAGAGATAAGCCCTATCCTGAAAACATGGTTCTTGTGGATGGTATGGTATCCAAAGGGGATTTTGAATTCGACATCGCATTTAGTGGTTTTTCTGATAATAAATGTTACCCAAATTTCATTCATTGCTATATAACATTATTGACTTTTGGGCATCTGAAAGAGCATCGATAAGAATATTGTGGCTTCTAAAAGATTTTTTTTTTTTTTAAAAAAAAAACCTAAGAACTTGAATTCCCTATGATTGTTTAATAAGAGAGTGTGTGTGTGTGTGTGTATATATATATATATATATATTGTTCTTCATATGGCTGATGTATAAAGCTTGATCATAGATAGTGCTTGTCAAGGTTATCGTGCTCTAAATTATCATATCAAGTCAATGGTTTTATTATTATTATTATTATTATTATTATTATTATTATTATTATTATTATTATAGTGAAAGAAGCAACAAAATAGAAGAAGCGTCATTTTTTTTTTCAAGGAAAGATAAAGTAGCAACTTGACAATGCGGTAGTATATATATTGTTTCAATGACTGAAAAAGAATGTGTACTGAAGATATATAATGTCGTTTTGCAATAGTTAATTAATATTTATAGTTTGATTTTGATATGTTTATCAGTTTATGGATGTGGAATAGTTGTTTCAATTTAAGGTTTTTTTTTTCAACTTTCAAAAATAGAACTTTTTCATGCATAAAAAATTCCTTTTCCTATAAAAACCTCATAACTCATACGTTAGTTGTTCTCCATTTTTCTTTCGGAAGAATGAAGAAAATGTCAGATTTTTGAAACTTTTTGAAACAAATATCAGGTTTTGAAAATATTTATAGTAAATGCAAATCTATAAGGTAAATACCTTATTTACTACGTGAATAAGAAATATTTACACCATAAAAGGTAAACAAATTATTTGAGTCATTAATCTATTTATTGTGTAAATGAGAATTATTGACATTTAGAAAAGGAAAAATAAATTATTTACACTATAAATTTAACATATATTATAAATATTTTCAAAACTGTTATTTATAATAATTAATTTTGAAAAATGATATTTTCTACATTTTCTGCATTTGGTTCCAATTTTTTATTTTTTTTCCTATTAAACGACAAAAACGACACGAGACGATTGTCATTGAATCATGATTTAGTACATCGCCACTTCATAGGTGCTCTTAATTTTCATCTAAAGTATATCACTAATAATAGTCTTCCAATCCCAATTTCCAAACACACCCTAATATTTATTTCAAAAAAAAAGTGCAAAGTAATATTTGATTTCATTTTGTCTACATGTTTTACTGTCTTAATGACAAAACGATAAATCAGCTATATGTTTGATACGGTAGGAAAATGAGAGGTAGGAAGTTGGAAGAATTTAAAAGAAATTATCAAATTACTCGGTAGCAAAATAATTGTGAATAAAAGAAGTTAGAAATATATGCAGGTCAACTATCTCTAAAAAAGAGACACTATTTGATAAAACAAATAAAATAGCGATAATTATTTTCAAATTTTATACGAGGATATAATAGTAACATAGCCCACAGTACATTTTTATTAGCCAACAATATTATATATATATGTTAGAAAAAATTGTAATTTAATCCTAGAGTTTGTTTGCACCTGGTTCAACATGATAAAAAAGAGATAGAGGTTCTCTCTGATCTCAAACTTCTTATTCTTGGATCTCTTGGATATATATATATATATAGACACACACACACACACATATATATATATATAACTACTAATGTTGACATATAAATTTGGTGCATGAATTGTGGCCAAGTCATGAGAGAGGGAATAATGATTCACATTACCTGTACTAACTCTACAAAGCGGGTACTAAAATCTGGTAAACATCTTCCATAGCACAGATTCTTCTTGGCAAGGGTGGAGTCATAAAAATTAATAAAGAGTAGGATGCTATTGAACTAACGAGATGAGACAAATAAAGATGTAGAATTTTAAGGAAGCAAAATACAAGTTTAATAACATTTTATATATAAAATAATAAAAAAAAGAGGCGGACGCCCACCCTCGTTGTGGGTGGCTCCGCCCCCTACTTATTGGTTATGATCTCTTCATGAACGGGAGTAGTCATGAGAACTTTTTAATTTCTTCCGTGAATTGGTAGCAGAGAGACGGAAAGAAGGGAAGAGAGGAAGTTGGAAACTTAGAAGAGATCAATTGCGTGTAACATTTGTTATTTATAAGCTTAGGTATCGCTAGCAAGTAGCAACTAACTCCAAAATGTCGACATTTTGAGCAAACCAAAATTAGGCCATGTCGACATCTTATGCTCATCTTCTTGACACTAGAAGTATTCATGCCCCTCTAGTAAAAAGATAGTCATCTAGATTTTTTTAAGAAAAAAAAGAATAGAAAATAAAAAAAATAAGGAAATATACCTCTCTTATTTCACCTCTTTAACTTTGTCTTTATTTGTTCTAATTAATAGTAATGATATAAATGAGGACGAAAAATCTATAGCTTTTAGAAAAAGGCATGGATTTTATAAGGGGCTTATCCTCAAGTTTTTTCTTTTAAAAAAAATGCCCTCTAGCCTAACTCTCTTTAAGAGAAAATTAGATTACATATCACAACTTTTGCCGTTTTGAGATTTACGTCACTACATTTTTATGGTTCGAATTTATGCTATTTTCATTTTCAAAAAAAATGTTGTTTTAGTGATGGAAGATTAAAAACTCCAATATTTATTGTATAAAAATTTTTCTTTTAATTTCAAAAATTCTATTGATCTACCTCACCCTACAAAATACAAGTATTCACGGGTTTTTTGAGCAGTTTTTTCTTCAAACTATCGACCAAACTAAAAATAAATTTTATTTTTAGACGGTTTTGGGCGGTTTGATATTTGTAAAACCAACTCAAATCACTCGTAAGCGGTTTTGGTATTTTGTGCTTAAGATTAATTTTTTTAATATTTATCAAAAATTATAAAAATGTCTAAAAGTTTACCTATTCAAAGTCTTAATATAAACCAAAACCAAACTAAATGATTCACAACAACACAAATCATAAGTTCACCAATAACAAAACTACAAAGTCAAAAATACAACTAAATAACATAAGACAATACGGTTAAATTTTAAACTTGAATTAAAGCTTGCTATTTGTGTCGATAAACCTCTTCTCCAACTAATATCCATAATCAATGCTGTGGTGAGTTAGGCCGGGGTGGAGAGAGGTGATGTGACAGTGACAACATAGCTAGTAGGCCAGCGACAATCAAGAGAATAGACATTGATTGCTTTATTGGAGGAGGCTAGGGTTTCATTTTATGAGTTAATCTTAGTTGTATATGTTAGTTCTTTAATTTGATTTTTTCTTTTTCTTTTATGATGGTGATGACTGATTATGAAAGGTGTAATTATACAATGTGGAAAGGTGCATCTAATATAGATAAAACTTCTTGTAATAACCAATGAAAAATAAAAAAATAATAAAACTTCTTAAATAAAAAATTAAAAATAAAATAATATAATATGATCATTTGGTAGGCCGTTAAGGTGGTTTAAAAGTTTAAAACACTAACCAAATCACCTAAATTATTTGTGTAAAAAACTTAAACAGTTTAATTTAGTTTGGTTTTGTTTGATTTAAATTAAGAGTCAATGAGACAATTGGCTCAATTATATTTATTGAATTAAAATATGACTCTAATTTGTAAAAATTCTACAAATGTCTTATAATGATATCATTAAAATTATTTATATATAATTATATAGTACAATATGTAATATCATTAAAATAATTACTATATCATTAAAGATATTTTTAAGATATTTTAAATATTATGTTAGATTTTAATTTTATAACAATAATTCACATACAGGTATTGTAATTTTTTCTTAAAAGTAAACGGTTTGGGCCCATTAGCAGATTTTGCAAACACCCCCGTTCACGAAACAACATCGGGGTACTGGGCTAAGGGTGGGGGTCGCTGTGGGCTTTTTGGGCCTCTGTATATAAGAATTGTTGGGCAACTAACAGGCCGTATATTTGAAATCACAAAAATATAAAAAATAAAGGAAAATAAAATCTGAATTAGATATAATATACAAAACCCTAGAAGCAAGAAAGGAACCAAGAACACAGAGAAGCTATCTTTCTCGTCGTTCAGATCTCTCGCCCATTCGAAACCACTCTGCACCTCTTCAGGTACTTCAATTCTTCTTCTTCATCTACTGCAGTGAATCAGCAAGGTAATAGCTTTTTAATTGATTGAATTGCGTTTGATAATGATTCAGAAATCAAATCTGAATCACCAGGAAAAATAGTAGCTTTTGCCTGATTGAAGAAACATAGTAGTAGTATTTGCATCAATTATCGAATTGCTTTAATCTTTTGTTCAGATTTTTAGGGTTATTTTTCCCCCCTTTTGCAGAATTAGGATTAGGGTTAGCTTTTTTCGAAGCAATCGGTAACAATGGCTTCTTCGTCATCTTATCTGCCGGCTACTACCGATTCAATTGCAGAGGCTTTAGAAGCCAAAACCCCATCGGAATCAATTTCAATTCTTTATCGCGTTCTCGAAAACCCTTCTTCTTCTTCTGAAGCCCTGCGGATAAAGGAACAGGCCATAGCCAATCTTTCAGATCTTCTTAGGCAAGAGAATCGGGCTGAGGATCTGAGAAACCTTCTTACCCAATCGAGGCCTTTCTTTAACTTGATTCCCAAGGCAAAAACCGCAAAGATTGTTCGTGGGATTATTGATGCTGTGGCTAAAATTCCGGGGACTTCTGCTGATCTCCAGATCTCCCTTTGCAAGGAGATGGTGGAGTGGACTCGGGCCGAGAAGCGGACTTTTCTTCGGCAGCGAGTTGAGGCAAGGCTCGCTGCTCTTTTGATGGAGAACAAGGAGTACTCGGAGGCGCTGAATCTGCTTTCTGGATTGGTCAAGGAAGTGAGGAGGCTTGATGACAAGCTTCTGCTTGTGGACATTGACTTGTTGGAGAGTAAGCTCCATTTCTCTTTGAGGAATCTTCCAAAAGCAAAAGCCGCTCTCACAGCTGCTAGGACGGCGGCCAATGCTATTTATGTGCCCCCAGCTCAACAGGGCACTATTGATTTGCAGAGCGGAATCCTTCATGCCGAAGAAAAGGATTACAAGACTGCCTACAGTTACTTCTTTGAGGCATTCGAAGCCTTCAATGCTCTTGAGGATCCGAGGGCTGTGTTTAGTCTGAAGTATATGTTGCTGTGCAAGATTATGGTGAACCAGGCTGATGATGTTGCAGGAGTGATATCATCCAAAGCAGGTCTGCAATATGTGGGGCCAGAGCTGGATGCCATGAAAGCAGTTGCCGATGCGCACTCAAAGCGGTCTTTGAAGCTCTTTGAGACAGCTCTTAGCGATTTCAAGGCTCAGCTTGAGGATGATCCCATTGTCCACAGGCACCTTTCATCCCTCTATGACACACTGTTGGAGCAAAATCTTTGCAGGTTGATCGAGCCTTTCTCGAGAGTGGAGATTGCTCATATTGCTGAATTGATTGAGCTGCCAGTTGATCACGTGGAGAAGAAGTTGTCTCAGATGATTCTGGATAAGAAGTTTGCGGGGACTTTGGACCAGGGTGCTGGATGCCTCATCATTTTTGACGATCCCAAGACTGATGCGATATACCCTGCAACGTTGGAAACCATATCTAACATTGGCAAGGTTGTAGATAGTCTTTATGTGAGATCTGCAAAGATAATGGCATGAGGATGAATTGTTGAGAGGCAGCTTCTCTGCTTCAGTGGCTTGGTTCTCGTTCTAGAGCAGCGGCTTGTGGACTCTCAGAGTGCATACAAGACAAAATTAATCTTTTTTTTGTCAGTTGTTATCATATATTGTGGGTTATGTAATTTCCAGAAACTTGGCATTCATGTTACATAATGTAAAAACTTTCAATGCTCCTGGCGTCGGATTTCACTCATGGTTACTTTGTTTGGAAGTAGCGCATTCATGCACTCAGATTTATTGTTTTTTGCTTGTTCTGAAAAAAAATTGACAACTCCATTGAAGCATTTGATCTTTGTGTGTTGTTGAAGAGAGAGTGCTAATACACGGAACAAAAAACTTATAGATGGTTATGGAAGAAACTCAAGAATTAAAAAAAAAAAAGAACAAAAAAACATTGTCCATTATAGAGATGATTGTGAACGTGTGTTGAAGATTTTGAATTGTAATTTGTATAATTGTGTGCTGGGGAGCAAAGTCGTTTCTTGAAAATGGACTCTACTTGAACACACAATTCCATTTTTTCCGCCACTGAAAGAGGAGCTTTCGTTCTTTAAATGCTACGAGAAGGTTGGTTTCTTGCATTGGCTTTGCTAAGTTGCACATTTCTTTATATTCAGCTTGTTTTTAATATTGGTCCTCGGTAGTTTTTCAATGCTTCCGGAGATTTAAAGGTTACATTGGAAGACCTCTGCAAACTCTAGACGGCAACAGAACGATGTTGTGTGTGGATTTCAGTTGCTCTCCCTCTCTCTCAAGGCATTTCAATAGTATTCTTTTTGTAAATGAGAAATGAAATTGCTGTCTGCTTGGATTTTGTTACTTGAGGATAAACTGGTCGGGTCCATTTAAGTCCTCATATATATATATATATATATATATGAAATGCTTCTCTTAGTATTTGGAAAGAAAAGGACATATGCAAAGCATAATGAAGCCTTAAAGGGGCAGCATTTGTAGGCAACAAATTCTCAGTTTTTAAGAATCATGATTCTAATTGTATGTTATCGCAGGAAACCCAAAAAAAAAAAAAAAGGAAATAAAAAATAGCGGTCACCTGTTGCGCATATGTTTTCATATAAGCAAAAAATAATTCCAAAATAGTACGGAGAATACAAATTAATGCAAACTTTTTTTTTTTTTGAAACTAAAATATAAATGCAAACATTTGGGTTGCCAAACAAATATACTTCTTGCTAGAAAAGAGACGAAAACAAGGTGAAGTGAGAGAATAATCTAAACAAATGTTGTCCAGAGGACAGCTTATTCTTTTATTGGTTTATTACTGTAATGGACAAAACAAAAAAAAAAAAAAAAGTGCTTGTTTCGTGTAACTCAATTTGCAGGAAGGGAATGGACACCCTTTTTCAACCGGGAAAAAATCTTTTTTTTGGGGAAAGAAGAAAAGAAGGGAATTGGACATGGTAACTTCGAGACTCGTAACAAAATAAACAAATGCATAAAAATAACTTGTAACATATACAACTAGGATATGATAATTATGTGCCCGCGCCGAAGTATGATTATCTTATATCTATGCCTCAAGAAGCATTTTTCATTCTTGTAGTACTTCTCTAGCCCCATTCAGAAGCCAAACCAGGTTTGAGTTATGCCAACAACTACTTTGGAGATAGCTTGATAGGACACACGGAGAATGCCACACAGCGCGCTGCTTTTGCAAGCATGAAGCGCTCATTTTCTGTTAATGGCCTCTCAATCACCTTCACAGCATTTGCGTCCTAAAAGAATGGTGAACAAACATCAGAAAACATACACAATTCACAAGCGAGGATGAGAAAGAGTTACTAAGATGTTCAAAGAAAATGGTTGACAAGAAATAAATGCACTAACTTTCTTCTGCTGTTGAACTGACGAAGGCCGCACACTGGCAGTATCGCCGATCACAATAACGTTGTTCACATTCCCTCTATCATCCCTTTCTGCTGGTGACATTGTTGAGTGCCGCCATTGCCCGTTAACAATGTACTTGTAGTAATACCTGAACAGCACATGAGTGTATAGCTTAAGTCCTCATTAAATGTAAGACCCTAGTTTATTGCTTGATTTTCGTCATGTGCACACGAGTAGTGATGTCCATCAGAAACAAAAATATTCTTTGAAAAAAAAAAAATCACAAATAGACCAGCCAAGACGTAGTATAGAGCATGTATATGAGTTCAGTGATAATACAGAACTAGTTACTATTTTCTATGCACTTACTTTCCTTGAGGAAGCCTAATGTCTACTTCATATCTTGGTCCACCTTTATGATTAGCTCGAATTGGTTCTTTCCAATTTCCAGTGAAATCCCCAACCAGATTTACATCCTCCCCCTAGGCAGACAACATAACGTGGACTGAGACAAAGCACCAGCAAGACATAAAATCTTATAGGAGGTACAATGTTTAAGGATTTCATTTAAATGCTTAATTCTTAATGTGTAGCCTTGGCTAGACACATAATAGAAACGATATCAGGAATTGTCAATCACCTCTTGGCCATTCCACACGAATGTCACAGCATGTGTTGGAGGTCCATCATGTCTGCCATTTTCCACCATAGCTATGAGGTCCCATGTTGCCCAAGCAATAGCCGGTCTGCTTCAATCATGATTCATTGAGGGAATAAATTCTCTAGTCATGGCATCCGTGAAGAACAGCTAGACAAAATCTAGGACACCATGCTATGAAAAAGGATTACTGAGAAGGACCTGTCAGGCTTGCATGAATGCAATCCAGTGACAAAATTATAAGCTGCATGAAGGGAAGTATCGGTCATCCAGTGCAGGTATGCTATGACGCATGAGGGAGATCGATCAAATCCCGTGGTACAAGTAACATAAACACGGTGATTCTTTTTTAACAAGCGTAATAGAAGCCCCACACAAAATGGTAATTTCTTCCTCATATCAAAAGAATCTCCATCCCTGCAAAACAAGATGCCAAATTTACTTGGAGAGCATTTGGCAACATCATTCCAACTAAAAAGTAACAGCTTCCAACTGCTACGTTATAAAGCTCTCACATGCTATAGTGTAAAATAAAAGTAGGCTACAATATAAGGCCCTCACGTGATACAGTAAATTAGTTCCAACTTTTGGTTCTAACTGCGTTGCCAAACGTACTCTAAGTTGTAGCCAGCTAGTGAGCTCTAATTAATAAGGCTTTATCCCCCATCAAATTTAAGACTTCCTCAAGCACCCTCATTAAGGATGAATCCCAGAAACGGGATATTGTGTAGAACCTGTTCTTTTACCTTATAGGATAGTTGATCATCAGGATATCAAATTTTTGGCATGATTCGTTGATCAACTTGGGGTCAAGTCCCCAATTTTCTGCCTCAATTCCACTTTGGAAATTAAGCACGGCAGTGACTCCCTGCAGCCAAAGTTCCAAAGCAATTAACGAGCAGAAATTTGAAGTGAAACAAATAGACACAACATAAAGAACAATCGCCATACGCCAGTTATTCAGTGCAGATTCAAAAAACAAACTACTGAAGGAGAAATTGTTAGATCTCCTGCAGCCAATTATGAGTACGCAGATATACATGTCTACCCTTATTTCTGAGTCAATATGATAGGTTTCCAACAACTCAGAGTAGAGATAGGCAGCTTTCCCAAAATAAGTATGTAACAGAACTCACCAACGTGTTTGACAAGGTCTCTACATCAGTTTCTGACTGTATACATGATCCGAGATATATCTGCTCTGTAATCTAAAACAATAAAATGACCACCCACATGAATTAGTGATGCAGCAGAAAACCTGCCAAAAACAACATACTTAAAATAATGTAATTGTAAGTAGTCCTCATTAAGCAATGGTGAAATGGCATAGAGTTTTCAATAACCAACACAAGCTTACAGCATAAGAATAGCTGAATAGCACACCTTACTATAACGCATACCAAGCAAGTGATTATAGTAAAGCTCGCCTTTAGAGCGGTCAGAGTGCCTTGACATATTCCTCTAGTGGGAAATTCCCGTGAGCCCAATCACCTTCTCCAGGCTCGTCTTCAGAGAAAATACAAACTAGTTGACTCACACTTACTGGTGAGGTGAGCATATTCTTCTGCATTTGTGATTGAAGGGGGCCATTTTGATCATTCAGGCATTTCCATCCCCGGGGTTTTAGAAACTTCGAAGAGAACATTATGAAACCAGAATTCCCCCCGTTCTCCGACAACGCTTGCAAACTCGACGCCAATATACTCTTGTTCCAAGTGGCAATAGGAACTTTACCTTTGTTATACGAGTTATCTAGATCATTCAACAGAAGCAGCTGTTGAACTGGAAAAGGAGAGAACGGTCTCTCAAGGATAAGGCTAAAAGACCCAGTTTTCTCCTTCAGCATCTTCCTGAAGAAACCAAAGACTGAAAAAAATAAAAATGAAAAACTTGATGAACATGGCAACCATCACAAGTTAAAATCATTTGGAAAATACTTTTAATTTAGAAAAGTATAACCTTAAGACTCTAATAATCTTGGCAGTATAATTATCCAATGTAATCACCTAATTTTTACATCTTAAACAAAAGTTGTATTGTTCATTACTTCATTGAAGTGAAATTAAGCACACCAAAAAAGTAAATTAAGTCCTAATCAGGTATAACAAAAAGGATTAATATCATACTGAGTATCGCCAAAGTCCTTGATCTCAATAAACCTTTCATCAGACGAATCAGTTGCCTTCTTCAAAGTATCACCGACCATAACTATTCTGGACTTCTCCGCATTACCCTTCAACAGTCAAAAGATAAAAAGAAATGAAATCGTTACATCAAATAGAAAGAATAAATTATTCCAATATAGAAAAAAAATTTAAAATTTAGAAATTAAATACCCCTTTCTTAAGAGCGTGAACGAAGATTTTGCCGTCGACAGAGAGAGCGAACCGAATACCAAGGGGCTTCTGGAGAGTGACCATGTACTCGTTCAGATTCATCTTCAGCAACGAATTGTCTGACATCGCCGAAACCCTAAAACCTCGGCCATCGAAACGGCGTCGGAGGTTATCTCTTGCGACGACGGGAGTGCGAATGACACGGCCGCCCCAAAACGGCGTCGGCGTCGGCCGAGGAGGCGGAGATCGGTCGAGAGCCAGAGCTCTGCAGCAGGAGAATTGCATAGCTGACATTTCTGCTGCTAGGGTTTCTATATCTCTTTCAGCTCCAAATCTCCATTTCGCTGTTGCTTCGTTAGTGTGAGTCTGTGAAGAAGAGGAACGTCCAGTTTCTCTCTCCTCTGCTTTTTTCTATTGGCGGGAGAGAGAAAGAAAGAGAGCTATCAGCCACAGGAGTTGGTGCTAACAATTTGGGGGACCCACACGTGTGGCTTTTTCAGTGGCGCCCACCTCACGAGAATCTGTTGTCTGAACACCTTTAATCAGAAACCCCCACCTTAAACTGTTCAGCCGCGAGCAACCACCACAGTCATCAATGTGCATGGAGAATTTCCAATAACACGTCGCCACGTAAGAGAAGGGACAATGTGAGGGTGTTTGTGTAATTTTGTAATTATGGGTTTGGAAATTTATAACGTGTTCAAGGGCAGGAGAAAACGGGCGCAGATGTATTGATATAAGTCGGGGGCATCGAAGCAAATACTTACCGCCAAATATCTAATAGTGACCAAAGTGAAAAATCTTTTTCAACGTTCGTCTTAAAAACCTTATTTTTTACAAAAATAAATGGATCTTATCTAATTTATAATATATTTTTTAGACTAAACTAATTGTTTTATAAATGATAAAATTTTAACCTATAAGGTTAAACATTTTTGCTGTCCTTAAAAAGAAAAATAAATAAATAAATAAAATTACAGGATAATATCTATTTGCACAGAAATAATACAATTTTTTTGAAAGTACTATCAATAGGTATTTTGTTTCCAACCATCATATTTATAAAAAAAAAAAACTATTATAATTAGATTTACCAGTTTACGCTATTTATAGGATCTTCATCAAAGAAAGACCGAGAAAGAAATTAAAGAAAAAAAGTTGACATGAGTTCTAAATCAATCGGTCTCAAATCAATTTTTTTTGTTACCCCTAGATGAATGAGTTTGATGTAATTTTTCAGTTATTCAACTATTTTATATCATTCCTAAATATTTATTGAAGAATTCTAGAGAACTTGGCTGTACCGTTGGAGCAAGAATTTTTAGTTGTTTTTGGTGTGATAAAATTTTAATAGTTTGATCCACATAATTTTAATATTAACGGTTTAATTTTTTGCTTTGAAAGAAAACTTTATGGGTCATAGTATTTTTAACGTGCACATACATACATTAAACTAGGGGTGAACAAAAGACCCAACAACCTAATAAATGTCCCAATTAACCCACCTAACTCAACCTAAGTTAATCCGAACTCTACGAATTCGATTAATAATTCAACCCAACCCAACCCCCGAGGTTTCATTGGGTGGGTTCATGTCAACCCATTCTAACCCGAACCTACCTAATCCCATTCTAACCTGAACCCACCCAATCTATTTATATATATAATATTTATATTATATATTTATAATCTTAATATAAATTACACATACACAAAGTTCAAAAATGCATTTTGACGTGTATTATTTTGCCTCTTCTTATTTTTATTTGTTTTGATAAATACTCTTGCTTGCATTCGTGAGAAGTTTGACAAATGCATTTTGACAAAAAGTATATTGTATTATTTTTTTATATTCACATTAATAAATAGAAGCTTATTATATTTTAAGCGAAGTGACGGATCTTGTATTACAAATATAGAGGAAGTTTGAGTGGAAATGCTTGAAATTGGAGATTAGCAATTGTGCACTAATTGGTTGATGTTTCTTAGTACTTTTGTTGTATTGGCTTATATTATGGTTTATTTATTAGTTTATGACTTAATTTATTTGATTTGAATTTGTTATTGAGCCTTTATTTATTTTTTGTTAGCTTTAATTTATTGGAACAATTTTGGACCTTTCTAAGACTAATGTCTTATGAATTTTAAATTTTTTATTCATTTTGGGTAAATTGTTAGTTTTGATTTTTGTTTTTTATGTTACTCAATCCGACCAACCTATCCAACCATTCAAACTTTAATTGAGTGGATTGATTTTGAATTTTAAGTTGATTGGATTGGTTAAATTTAAAATCAACCTAACTAAATTTTAATTAGGTGGATCAAGATTTTTAAAAAACTATCAACTCATCCGATATTTACCCCTACATCCAACTATTTAAAATTAAATGAACGGTTAATATAACTTGATGCACTAATAGCGTAAAACAATTTGTCCGATTGTAACATTACACACGTGCACATAAATTCTTTCCAACAAAAGTTGATTTTGATCCCTTAAATGACAATAATAATATTTTATAGAGTAACAAGTTAACGATAATATTTAAAGATTAATGTGGCTATTTTAGTGGTAAAATTAGTAATTGAAAAGGTATTGATTTGATATGAAGTTGTCATTTACTGTTACAATGCTAGACAAATGCATGGTTTTACAAGCTTTATAGGGTGTTTAGAAGAGTAGTTTAAGTTATAAGTTTGAGTTTGAGACTGTAATATTTGAGAGCTTTATACTGTATTTTTTTACTATAATATGTGAGAGATTTACACTGTTTACAGTTAAAACCATTGGTTTGAACTACTTTTTTCAAAGCACTCTATTAAATGGAGGGCATAAAATGTTTTATAACCCTTTTTTAAGATGATATAACAACCATTAATAATGTAGTATTACGTATGTAACAACACATTATATTTACACACATAGAATAATCGTACTTAGTTACTTTTATTAACATCACCCTTTGGTAATTTAATGAAAGTGCTCTTTTCATTTCCATTTATAGAATTTATTATTCATGCATGAAAAAGGAATTTAAAATTATATGATCTTACTTTAAATTTGTATTTTTTATTACATAATTACAATATGATCTTACTTTAAAAGCTTCTTAGAAACATGTAGTTTTGTATTTCACATCCGCTTATTAGCAGCGCAATGTGTGGCAATTGACGGGTAAGTTTGAACCCATATCGGGTTGTATTTGTCTTCATTAGCTAGAGTGGATTTGATTTGAATTGATTGGTTTTGTCTGATAGTTTTTGGTAAGTTGAAAAGCTTTATTCTGGATGTCGAGTAGATCATTCCTTTATAAGTCTAGATGTCATCTTTTACCCATGTGCTTCATTTGATCTTTACTGGTGAATCCAGCTGTTGTCCAAAATCATTTTTGCTTATAGTGGGTAGTATTATGCAACTTTGTTTGATCCTATTTTTAGTTAAATGAAGTTTCATTTTATCAAAAAAAAAAAAAAAAGAGAAAGACAAGGAAACTTATAACTTCCTTTTGTGTAAGGGTGTCTCGTTTTCCGATCCCCCTAATTCAACTCTTGTACAACAAATTCAGTCTACTATTTAACTCAATGTATTCTCTCCGAATTTGTACAAAACATTTAAAGCCGTTGACCCAATTGGGATCCTGAACTAATATTTGGCTACTTCCTTAACAGAGTATTTACCTCGTGTTATACAAGCATTGTATTATACACGCATGAAATGCATGTATATATTATATACATATATGTATATATTAATTTAGGACAAAAGATTCGAACTCTTCATTTATTAACGTAGTCGGTTGTAAATTTATCACTAAAATATGACTGCAACTGCTATGCATATTATTAATGCTAGGTGTTTAATATTGTTCATGATTTGATACGTGAATTCTACTCGTATAGTCAAACTTGTTTTTGTGGGATTCAAGATGGTATACAGATCATGAGATGGCTTTCCTTAGTCAGTCCGCAGTCCGCAGCCCTAAACAACCCCAAGTTTGAACAGCCAATATTATCGTCAGTTCTCATAACTCTATCATATATTCTAGAACCAAATATATATATATATATATGTAATATATATACATATATATGTATCAACCCCATGTGGTTTTTTAATTTTTTTTTCTTCCTAATTTTCTCATTGAAAGATGTCGTTTGGTTACATTACGAATGTACGTACCTGAAAATATATATATATATATATATATATATAAGAAGAAGAATTTAGCTTCCGCAGCCCCTTTTGAGTTTTCATGATTTCCAACGAAATCCTCGCATTTTATTTTTATCTAGAAGACAATAATAAAAGCCGCCCATTATACGGAAGAACGTTGTCATGGGTATTACGTTACGTATGCTCCATCCTCTCTCAATAATATTATTTAATTTATCACCTTTCTCAGATATTATTTATCCAAAATATAACACCCGTATTTCTCTCAATATATAAATATATATATATGTATGTATATATAAAACACCCGCGTGCATACATGTACGAGTGTTTATTTAAAAAGAAAAACCGAAAAGAAAGAGCTTAGAGGAGTACGGCCATTAGTATTATTATATTAGAGCATTAATGATTAATGTTTAGTTTGCATAATCAATGTTAGTTTTTATTCAAGGATAAATAATAAATTGAAAAGAAAACAAAACAAAACGAAAAAGAAATAAAAAAAGAAGAAGCTAGTGGGTAGTTTTCAGTAGGAAAGTAATAATTTCTAACACATAATTGGCGCACTACTTTGAATACCAATTTCTGGAAACACGATCCTCATCTAGCGGATCACAGCCTAATTCTCATGTGCTATGTACACTTATCTTTGCAACTTCAAGCAACTTTCAATAATAAATCAAATTCCATATTTCTTTTTTGGTTATATTTCTAAGTAGTTATAAATCTCTATTCTAATTAAATCTATTTTATTTGGTTATTTCGGACTTGTTATAATAATTTTACACCATATTATTATTCTTTAATTTTGAGTCTTAAATTTGTGAGTTCTACTAATAAATCATGTGTTGATGCATGATTTATTACTGAAAAAAAGATTATTATAGGCACAGACAATTAGCAAAATCACAAGCAAAAATGCTACCATGCATTTTTTTTTTTTTTGGAATTAGCAAAAAATATTATTGTTCGTTCAACACTTTCAAAATATTACATATATATATATATATATATATACACACACATATATATGATATTATTTGTTCAACTAACCATACACCATCACTTGAGAGTTTTTTGAGAGTTTTTTAGTCAGGCGTCGCCTACATTGGAAATGAGAGTCCTTCCCTGATTTCCGGTCGAAGATATTACGGGGACAAATTGCTTATTAATTTATTTGATAGATCATATTTTCATTCATTTATTGATCACGTTTTTCAAATGAAAAAAAAAAAAAAAGAAGGACAAATTATAAAGTTGGCAAGCATTATATTGAAAATATAATGTCCATTTCCGCAATAAACCGAAGAAGAGAGTCTATCAAATTAAGTAAAAGAGAATGAGTGGGGAATAGAGACGTGGGGGAGGACGAAAGACTAGAAACAAAGGAAAGAAAAAAAAATACCTATACAAAATGAACCTTAAAATTTGGTACTAAAATGTATTTATTCAGGGGACCATTCAACAACATATAGGACGGTTTGGCACAGCTTATGCTTGTGCTTTTAGTCAGTAGAATAAGAAAAGCAAAAGCTGCAGGTTTTTACAGTAGAATAAGAAAAGCAAAAGCTGCAGGTTTTTACAGTAGAATAAGAAAAGCAAAAGCTGCAGGTTTTTAATAAGTGTTTGGAATCATATTTTTAAAAGAACTTTAATGAGTCAAAATGGTTTCAATTTTTTTAAGTTACAAAAATGTTATTATAATGTATTATTGATACTCTGGTACAAGTTTCAAAGTCTATTTCAGAAGTATTTTTTTAAGAAGCTATATTTGTGGTTTTGACAAGAAGCACTTCTGAAGAGCAAAAGCATTTCTTACGGTTCATGTAAACACTTCCAGAAGTAGCTTTTGGACTCAATAAGCTAAAAGCTGCTTCTAGAAAGCCCTCCCAAAGAGGCCCATAAGGTGGTGGTTCTTCCAATTTTCAATGTCTCCTATAATAATCAAGAGGATAAATAATGACTAGAAAAGTTATGTTAAAGCCAAGTTTGTGGAAGCATAATTTTTCCTAAAATTAATGAAAAAATATTATATTTGCATGCGATACAAGTGTTAAGTATATTATAAAATTATGGAATGAGCTAAGTTGATATCTTGCTTGTTTAGACTAAAGCTAAAATTGTGACTTATTGATAGTTAGAGACCTGGGAGAGGACAAAAGACTTGAAACAAAGGAAAGAAGGAAAAAAATACCCTTAAAATTTGGTACTAAAACGTATTTATTCAGGGGATCGTATTCAACAACTTATTAGGGGTTATTCTTCCAATTTTCAATGTCTCCCATAATAATCCAAAGGAAAAATTATAGACCAAAAAAATTAGGTTAAAGCCAAGTTTGTTGAAGCATAGTTTTTTTCCGAAATTAATGAAAAAATATTATGTTTGCATGTGATGCAAATCTTAAGTACATTATAAAATTATGGTATGAGCTAAGTTGACATTGTAACGACCGGGAAAAATCTAAAAATTAATAAACGTGATTAATTAAGGATTTTTTTAAAATTACTTGGTTAAGTACTTGCAATGTTATGATAGTGTATTAAAATAGTTATTTTTAATGTGCTAAACTAAAAGTTTATGATTAATTAATTTCTTGTATGAGCCATAATGGTAGCAATTATAAGAATCTCAAAACTTCTCACTCTAATAAGACTTATCTTTGGCATTTGCGTCTTGGCCATATTAACCTAAATAGGATTCAAAGGTTGGTAAGAGATGGACCTTTAAGTCACTTAAAGGTGGAATCTATACCTCAATGTGAATCTTGTTTGGAGGGTAAAATGATCAAAAGACCATTCAGGTCTAAGGGCAATAGGGCCGAAGGGGTTCTAGAACTTGTGCATAGTGATGTTTGCGGGCCGATGAACATCTGGGCACGAGGAGGGTATGAGTACTTCGTCACTTTTATTGACAATTACTTAAGATATGGGTATGTGTACCTGATGCACCACAAAAGCGAAACTTATGATAAGTTTAGGGAGTTTCAGGCTGAAGTGAAAAAGCAATTGGATAGACCCATAAAGGCACTTCGATCTGATCGAGGTGGAGAATACCTTTCTGATGAGTTCTTAGGACACTTGTTAGAGAATGGGATTTTATCCCATTTGACTGCGCCGGGCACTACGCAGCAGAATGGCGTAGCGGAGAGAAGGAATAGGACTTTGTTGGACATGATTCGGTCCATGATGAGTTATTCATCATTGCCTTTATTCTTTTGGGGATATGCACTACAAACTACATGTTATCTTTTGAACAATGTGCCTTCAAAATCGGTCCCTAAAACTCCTCACAAGTTGTGGACAAGACGGAAGACATCCTTAAACCATATTTGCATATGGGGATGCCCAGCTCATGTCCTGTTTAAGGATCTGAATAAGTTGGAAGCACGTTCGGAAGTTTGTGTGTTTGTAGGATATCCAAAAGGGACTAAAGGAGGTTATTTTTATAACCCAAAGGAAAATAAAGTCGTGGTTTAAACTAATGCAACTTTCTTTGAGGAGAGTTACATGGACGACTTTAAACCTCGAAGCAAAGTGGTGCTTGAGGAGTTAAGGGGTGATCCGTTCACTCTGGAGGTTCCGAACGAAACCATTTCGATCGGTGTAGAAAAACCAAACAAACATGAACGACAATCTCAGGGGCTTCGGCGTAGTGGGAGGATTGGCCGTTAACCTGAGAGGTATATGTTCAATGGGGAGGTCTTTTTGGCTGAACCGGATGACCATGACAGGGATCCTTATACTTACGCAGAAGCTATGGAGGATGTTGATTCAAGACTCTAGACAGAGGCCATGAACATAGAGATGAAGTCTATGAAGACTAATCGGGTCTGGAAGCCTGTGGATCTTCCCGAAGGGGTAAAACCCATAGGGTGTAAGTGGATCCACAAGAGGAAAAGAGGAGTGGATGGAAAGGTCGAAACCTTTAAGGCAGGTCGAAACCTTTAAGGCTAGACTGGTAGCTAAGGGTTATACGCAAAAGGAAGGAATCGATTATGAGGAAACCTTTTCGCCTGTAGCCATGCTTAAGTCCATCCGGATTCTCTTTTCCATAGTTGCTGCTCTCGACTCTAAGATTTGGCAGATGGATGTCAAGACTGCTTTTCTAAATGGCTATCTTGATGAGTCCATTTATATGGAACAACCAGACGGGTTCAAGGTCACGGGTCAAAAGGGTAAGGTTTGTAAGCTGCTAAAGTCTATTTATGGACTTAAGCAGGCTTCTCGTTCTTGGAACATAAGATTTGATCAAGTGATCAAGACTTATGGGTTCTCACAAAATGTGGATGAACCATGTGTTTACAAACACATTAAGGATGAGAAGGTGGTTTTTCTACTGCTCTATGTAGATGACATTCTGTTAATTGGCAATGACGTTGGGGCGTTGTCATCGGTCACATTATGGTTGACCAAGCAGTTTGACATGAAGGACTTAGGTGAGGCTAATTTTGTTCTCGGTATCTACATCTTTTGGGATAGGAAGAACAAAATGATAGCTTTGTCCTAGGCCGGCTACATAAATAAAATTCTCAGGAGGTTTACAATGCAGGATTTCATGAAAGGTGGGCAACCATTTAGGTCTGGAGTTACTCTTTCTAAGAAAAACTCTCCAAAGTCTTATGAAGAAAGAGAATACATGAAGAAGGTGCCTTATGCTTTGGCAGTGGGTAGTCTCATGTATGTCATGCTTTGCACACGACCAAATATTAGCTATGTGGTTGGGCTTGTAAGTTTGTTTCAGGCGGATCCAGGACCAAACCATTGGGTTGCGGTAAAGCATATTTTCAAGTACCTGAGAAGGACTCGAGGGTATATGCTTGTATATTCGGGTAAGGATTTAACTCCTCTAAGATACACTGATTCAGATTTTCAATCCTGTCTGGATTCTAGGAAATCGACTTTAGGGTTTGTGTTTACTCTGAGCGGCGGTGCCATCAGTTGGAGAAGTGCGAAGCAAGATTGCACTTCGGATTCAATGATGGACGCTGAGTATGTGGCGGCTAGTGATGCTTCGAAAGAAGCAGTGTGGCTCCGCAAGTTCCTTGGGGATCTTGAGGTAGTTCCTGGCATGGATAAAACGGTATCACTATACTGTGATAACAATACGGCGGTAGCTAATGCTAAGGAACCAAGATTTCACAAAAAGAGTAAGCATATTGCTCGGAAGTATCATGTGATAAAGGACTTCGTTGAGGGCGAGCATGTCACGATATGCAAGATCGCGTCAAAGGACAATTTAGCTGATCCATTTACAAAGACACTTACTGGGAGAGTCTTTGAGAGGCATGTGGAAGCTATGGGGATGCGAAATTTGCTGTATTTACTCACTTAGTGCAAATGGGAGATTGTTAGACATGTATGCCCTAAGGAGTAAAAATGTAATACGTTTTTGGAGACATTTTTTTTTATCAATAAAGAGTTTATTCATTTATATATATATACCAAATCTTGTCCTCTTTACGTTCATGTTTGTTGAATGTATGATAAGCAAACAGTCGTCTGAGACTGTCAGTCTAAACCTTAAGAATTGGGCATATGATGGACTGATTATGCGGAAGACACGATTCTTAAGGTGACGGTCTAAAACATATGATCCGCAATCGAGGGAATAAAGTTGGGCGCTTTATTCATGTAAAGGTTGTTATGTTGTCTATATCCTTTTTGGGAGATGGTTTGTCTTGGCCATCGGAGTTGGACTCCGTTAATAGAAACATTGGCGTGTTGTCATAGGTGACTATGTGTTGAATCGGGACATAAAGTGAATTGATTTGGATTAATAATTCTATCTTGGCAAATCGATTCACTTTAGACAATCACTTGCATTGTATCTTAATCCTGAGATGAATAGTGGGACCGTTGTCTCGACTTGTGTCTTTTGATGTGCCAATGGGTGACGCCCACATTTCTATAGTGGTATGCATGCCGGTACGTTGGAGGCATGACTCTTGATAACGTAGACTTGTTATTCATAGATATGGAATCCATAACTCCTCTTTAGGAGTAATGATATCCTCTTATATGCGTTGTCCTGTAATTGAAAAACTAGAGCGCTCAACCATTTGGATACATAGGTGTAACCGAATGGTATACTATCTTTGGATAGTAAGTTTTCTAATGGTGAGACAATGGAACGTAAGATAAAAATAATCGGGAATGTAAGACAGAACTTGTCGTTAAGCCGATTATGGATGATCATATGGGGATACAATACACTATGATATGTCATGGAGACTTAGCTACACGAGCTTCGTAATTCTATAAAGTTCGAGAGTGCAGCTCAGCTTAGTAGAGTAGCGTTGGAGTTGATAATTGTGAAATGTATATCTGGGATATTGGGTTTCATAATTATCATGAGCTTGAACTTTATAGGTCCATTTTGGTCCCCTTTGCTAGCTCACAAAATCCTGTAACGACACGGCGTGCTTTTTCAATAATTGGTGACTTATGTCGGATTTATCAGATTGGTTTAAAATTTGTAAGAATCAAATAATTCATGTCTGTTTATCGGTTGAATTAATTTTGTAAGAAATTAGTTCAAGATAAACTTGTTAAATTATTGCGATCAGATAATTCTTGTCTGTTTATCGGTTGTTTTAATTTTGGACAAATTAGAACAAGATAAACTTGTAGAATTATTGTGAATTGATTTATTTTCTTAGAGATTATCTTGATAAAGTTTGTTTTGATCAGATAACTTCTCTATTGGGTTATTTGAATCAAAACTGAGACTTTATCCTTTGAAATCTCGGATGGAAAATAAAAGATTCACGGAGATTTTTTCTGGGGAGTTCGGCCTGTCCGATGATATGTTTGGCCTGCCAATGGGGCCTGTTCGGCCTGCCGATCAACGAGAGATAAGATTACGTGTTTTCATGCAGATCTTATCAGATATTGATCCAAACTTGATTTTGTTTTGAGTTTTTGAGACCTAATCTGATATGGACTGACCCCAGGACCAATAGCTATAAAAAGGGAGTGAGTCTCATGATTTACTTAGATCAATTTGAGAGATTAAAAGTGATACTATTCTAGTGAACATTTAAAAACTCCATAAGAGCTTTTGTTCACAGATCACGAACACTAGCTTTGGGTTCACTCTATTGGTTGGAAGGAGAGTCACCGGTGGAAGAGCTGTACGTGTGAGCCCATACTCACTCCAGTTGTGGATAGAGAATAGCAAAGAAGACCAATTGGTTGAGGCTCTTCTGGAACGTTACTTCTCTACACAGGTTGCGGAGGTTCTTCAGCACACTGAGGTTAGTAAGATTTGTTTAATTTATACATATAACATGTCAAACTTGTGTTTTGGAAATTACTCTGATGAAAAATTTTCAAAATTCTGTTGCGCACTTTGTTTCCAACAGAGGTGGCCGACACCGCCCCTCCCAATGGATTCAGAGGATCAAGGGGAATAAAACCCCTCGATCAATTGCACCAAAGGAGCCCGTTTCGTCAGAGAATGGCCAACACCGCCGTGGGCCACCACGAGTTCTTCAATTCCGTCAATTTTGATGGCGTTGAGGGGCTGCAATGGAGGGGAAACACTCAAAGGAGGATGGGTAGCAAAAGCCCTCAGCCAATTTCGGGTTTCCATCGCCGGAAAGCCATGATCGGAGTCTCCATTTTTGCCATCAATGTCGAGCTCCGACCTACTATGTTAGAGATAAAATTAGGCAAAATTGACACCGTCATTGGAATCAGAAGGGTCGATTTAGGGGGATAGGCCCGAGCCCAGCTGCCAACGGGGCCCGATTGACTCCGAACAACGCCGGTCAAAGTCGATCAACAGCGACTTTGGATTTTTGTGATCCGAACCTCTGATAGACGATCTGAGACTGCCTCCCGACTCGTTTCGACACTCTAAACGAGATGGTGGCCTCCATTCAAGCTAATTCTACTCTGGTAAAAATCATGCGGTACCAACTGCACGCGAATCAAGACGATTTAAAGTGCAGTAACAAAGTCCAGAATGACGTTTCTAGTAATGTATGATCTCTAGAAAGCATTCCTAGCCATTCATGGTTGCTCGAGGAGCACTATAGAGGATGCTACGCATACTGTAGTTACAACAAGGTACAATTAGACCCGCTTAGCTTGGAGTCTAAGTAAGTAGGAATCTTGCTTACAGTATGAATAGTTTTAAAATAAGACATTTTAAATGTGTTCATAAAAAGTTATGAAAATGCATGATCAATGATTGTTACACTGTTTTATGTTAGAATGGCTGTTATGTTATGATTTATTATGATATATCATATCATGATATGATATATTACGATGATATTATAATTAATGTGTAATGAAGGCAATAGGTTTTACAATACAAGCTATGATTTGTAAGTGTGTTACATATGATGTGATTGCATTTGAAATGCTCACTAAAGTTAATAAAAAGGTAACGTAAGGATAAAAAAAAAGTGTTGTACCAGCCTCTTGTTGTGAGGCAATGAAAGTAAAGTTAAAGTTTGACATCTTAGATGTGAGTTACATGACCTCGAAGTTTGATGGTCTCAAGTCTTCCGCAAGGGAAGCATCAAGTTTATGATCTCATGATTAATGATGTTGGTACAAACACTAAAGTAAAATAAGGAAAGTTAAAGTAAGATAAGAAAAGATAAGAAACAAGGATAGAAAGTTAAGATAAGATAAGGAAAGTTATGGAACAAAGATAAGAGTTAAAGTAAGGAATGAATGATTATAGGACGTTCATAATTAAGCATAAAACGAGTTGACAAGACAGTATAAAATGTTCATGCATATTTTTATTAAAATGATTTTTAATTATGTTTTGCGAGACTGATTTTCTACTTACTGAGCGAAAGCTCATTTAAGTATGTTTATGTTGTAGGTAAGAAAACCTGTCACGACATTTGTTGGGCGGTGGTAAGCGTTGGACGAACGGTGGAGATGGGTATGGATACCACTATGGTATAGTTCCATTGCCCGAAAGAAAATGTTATTTTTCCACTATTTGATATAGTACTTTCAAAGTTCAAAAAAGTTGAAGTTAAGACACGTTTTCAAAGTTTAAGTTATATTTTACGAAATGTTTTATCCAATTGTAAAGTTAAGTTTTAAGCTATGTTTCTTATTAAGTTTTAAGAAACGATTCAAAAAGGGTTTTAAAGGCATTGGTTGAGCGATGTCTCAACTTGAAATGTGACAATAGTCGCAACAGTTTTTAAGTATGTTTTAAGAAATGTTTTAAAGGAAGTAATTCTTAAATAATGATCTTTATGTTTAAAAGAAAAGTTTTAAAGATATTTTATTATTATATGTTTTAAGAGATTAATGTTATGAGGTATGCAAGATTAAGTTTTTACGAATTATGATTACGTTAAATCAATGCAGTAAGTTTTATAGTACAAGTTATGATTTGCAATGTGTTTGCAAAATGTTATAAAAGTTATTTTTAAAATATGTTTTCATTTATTATGCATAAAGATATAAAGATTAAGTAAAGGTTTGCAATCCATTTGAGGAAAAATATTTATTCCGTAATTTTCAGTACTTTATGTTAAAGTATGTTAAAATTACGATTATATTTAAAATAAGTGACGGCCACGTAGGTGGGTTGTCACATATATCTTGCATGTTTGGACTAAAGTTAAAATTGTGACTTATTGATTGTTAGAGACATGGGAGAAGACGAAAGACTAAAAACAAAGGAAAGAAAAAAATACCCTTAAATTTTGGTACTAAAACGTATTTATTCAGGGGACCGTATTCAACAACATATAAGGTAGTGGTTCTTCTAATTTTCAACGTCTCTCATAATAATCAAGAGGAGAAATATAGACAAGAAAAATTAGGTTAAAGCCAAGTTTGTTGAAGTATAGTTTTTCCCAAAATTAATGAAAAAAATATTATGTCTGCGTGTCTTGCAAAAGTTAAGTATATTATAAAATTGAGGCATGAGCTAAGTTGATATCTTGCATGTTTGGACTAAAGTTAAAATTGTGACTTATTTATTGTTAGAGACGTGGGAGAGGACGAAAGACTAGAAACAAAGGAAAGAAAGAAAAAATACCCTTAAAATTTGGTACTAAAACGTGTTTATTTAGGGGACCGTATTCAAGAACATATGAGGTGGTGGTTCTTCCAATTTTCAATGTCACCCATAATTCTCAAGAGGAGAAATATAGACCAAAAAAAATAGGTTAAAGCTAAGTTTGTTGAAGTATAGTTTTTCCCAAAATTAATTAAAAAAATATTGCGTTTGTATATGATACAAGTGCTAAGTACATTATAAAATTGTGGTATGAGCTAAGTTGATATCTTGTGAGTTTGGACTAAAGTTAAAAGGAAAATTACACTAAATAGAACAATTTCAATTTTTAAGTAAGCAAATAGTATATTTTTAAAAATATTTAAGTACATAACATTTTTAGAATAATTTGCTATTTTTAAACACTTAAATTTCAAATTTTAACTCATTTTTTCTTATTTTTTTCTTCTCTTTCTTTTCATTTTTGTTTTTTGTTATCTGTTCCTCCTTCGTGTTTCTATCTACGTCATTCTATACAAAAATAAATTTTATTTTAATTTAAGTAAACTATTTACTAAATACTGTTATATTTTGATATTTCTATTTTTATTCCCAATTAATAATGGCCTAATTCTCTCATCCTCTCAAATTAAAATTATGACATATTGACAGGCCTAGGATTCTAAGAGAAGAAAAAAAGTGAAGAGACAGAGTACTTATGTTTGAAAAAATTATATACGGATAATTAATGTTTTAAGGGATCTTGCACAAAATGTGTTTGAAAGAGTTTGCAAATCATGTAAGTTTAAACTTGTAAGTTGGAATGAAATTTATTCTCCCTTTTTTTGTGGATACAGCCGAATCACGTAAATTTTTTTTTTTTTGGTTGCATTTTTTAAGGTGTGTCTTACACCCCAACAACCATAGGTCCTGATGTACTGATCAGAATATGTCAATCAAGAAGGTCCACTGCAGCCAATAAATACGTGTGGAAAAATTGTTCAAATTGATTAATGGATTTTTTGTTTTTGAATTGATTAATGGGATTATCCATTAATTCCAGGGGTCCCCATTTTGGCTTTCACAAATCAACATAGCAAGGACAGAGACACGTGTGAATGAAAGCATTCACAAAAATTAATAATAGTACTAATCATCACAATAAACAAGCTTGCTTTAATTAATATGGTGAAATAAATAATAGTTTTGGAAACTACATGCATGCAACATTAAAGGAGAAGTAAAGTTTAGCAAAAGAGAGTCTCAACTCTTGGTGAGCCTCAAAACAAATATGAATCAACTTAGTCAATTAGCATTGGATTAATTAACAAAAACAGCATTTAGATTGATAACAATATAACAATATTGTTTAGTGGGCCATATGGTGTACGAGATTTTCCTACGAATTAACCCCTGTTTGACAAAAGTGGTGGGAGCCACTTTTTCAGTTATAAACAGTGTAGAACTCTCACATGCTACAGTAACAATATAAAATAAAATCATAGCTACAATGTAAAAGCTTTCATATGTTACAGTAAAAGTGGTTTTAATTAACGGTTCTCACCACTCTTCCAAACACTTACTAAGTTTGGGTTTTGATTTGCTAATACGCTGATCCAACAAGAATCCAAAAAGGGTTAAAAGGAGTCTTCTTCTTTTCTCATTTCTTCCAAAAAGAGCAATAATAAAGTGCAAAACTAACAAAAACTCAAGAAATTAATTCACATTCATTAAAAAAATTCTGACGGGTCCAAAAAGTGACTTACTAATAAACATATATCTTTTAATCACCAGATTTGTAAAAAATAAAATAATAAAAAAAAGATTTAAGTTTAATAGTAAAAAACAGAGCTCTACTAATATGATCCTCATTGAATATAAATATATATATATATATATATTAATTAATTAATTCATGTAATGTAATGATATAGCATATTATGAGCTGCGAGATTAGCTCTTTAAACTGTAAACGATGAGAATTTTCAATCACATCAATCACGCACGGTCATAGGCTTATAATTTTCCCGAGAGGATTTCTTTTCTCTAGAAGTTTTCCAGAGAGGATAGCATCTGTGAAACGCTGATGTTTTATTTTCCTGAGAGGATTTCTTTTCTCTAGAAGTTTTCCAGAGAGGATGGCGTCTGTGAAACGCTGATGTTTTATCAGTTTCTGGACTTCTAGAGAGACGTGTAATTAAGGAGTGGAAATCTGGAGATTCCTTAAGCTGAGTTGGTGCCCTTTATCTGCTAATGATCTTAAAATGACCTGGAGATCATGAAGCAACACCTGTTGGCCTATTAGGTTTTGAAACATGTACAATTACTATCTGGAGAATTTTATATGGCAATAACATCACCCATTTACAACATATAATTTTAAGAGTGGGAATTACTATATATAGATATATATTATCGGTGGTATTTATTTTTTAACAGGTAGATTTTATAAGAAAAAAATTTAATTTTGACCAGATTTAATAGTTGTATAACTTATACTATCAAAAGAGTTTTTTACCGAAAACATTTTTTAATTTTAAATTGATATTTTAATTAATTTTTGTTAAAACTGTATAAAAATTATTTTTTCTTATTCTTTAGCTTAATTTTTTGAAGGAGAACTTTTAAAAGTGTGGGGGAAAAAGAACTTCGCATTTTTATTAAATTGTGTTGAATTAAAGTATTGAAAATGCTTAATACAATGTTGATATAACTTAACGATTAAGAACTGAATATTTTCCGTTTTGTTGTTGGCACCTTATTGTATTAATTTTTGTTTTTATTTTTTTTTTTTTGAAGGGGGCAACTTTTGTTTTAATTACTTGTGATTTTGGTAATACAAAGCTTGTTAACTCATTTGGCACTCTTGCCATATAATCCTTCCGCCACAACAACAATATTATGTCACCATCGTGGCAACCATATATGAACATTTATGTCAAAAAGTTTACGTTGTTCACGTAAATTCTGTAATTGGTTAATTTTTAGGAAACAAAATATTATGGTCTTATCGTGTTTGCCTTCTCCAATATTAAAAAGCTCAATATTCGGGTACATTATCACTTGGGTCGTATTAATTTCAACTACGTACAATTTTGATGATTTTTTTTTTATTAAATAATGTATTATAATATAGTTGGCAAGACACGATATTAAAATTGGAAAAAGAATTTAAGTCCTTTCTTAAATAACGCTTTAATACGTACTTGTTTGTAAATTGACATGGTGGAAAATGGAAAAAAGAAATTGGAGGGATTTTTGAGAAGAAAAAAAAAGAAACAAACAGAACAAATGTTCAATTATTACATTTTCTTTCCTTCTCTTTCTCGCCTACAATATATATATATATATATATATATATATATATAATCTTCCTAATTTTTTATATTTTTCCTCACTTCGTACTTTACTTTGTTTTTATTATTCATTCAATATCTTGCCAAACAATATATATAATGTTAAAAATCTGAAAGATTCCATGAAAACAAAAAAGAAGATTCGAATGGATTTTATGTAGGACATTAGGACATCTTGTAAAGCAGTTAATAGTTTTGTTAGTCTCATGTCCCATAATGATTTTTTTTTTTTTGACCTGAATATCCTTATAATGCGAATTGATATGTATGATGTTAAAGTTTGAAAATTTAATTAGCAAATATTAAGGCTTAGTCTATACCTATTTTCTTTTGCTTCTTACTAACAAGATTTCATTATTGTATTAGGCTAACGTAATCTAACCAGTCAGAAGTGCAATTTAGGCGCATTGTCCAATTTTAGGGAGATTGTTTATTGACATGAATACATAGTCCAATTGGTTTGATTATGTGGACACGAATTAATAAACACATTAATGAATCGGAATAATTCAATCATCGTCCTGTTATGAGTCTTGTGACCAAAGAGTACGAGAGGATTGGAATTTCTGCTTCTCATTCCTATATTGTGTGGAACCCACAAAGCTTTTTGTTGAGGTGTTGAGAGCCGGAGCCAGCGTATTCTCCAGGGGTTAAACATGTGACCTCTTGTATAAGAGGCCTTAGGGTGTCCCCTGGCTACCAACCCAGGGGACACCCTAAGGCCCTCTTATTCAAGAGGTCACAAGTTCAACTCTTGGGGGACGTGCTCCTTAACTGGAGGCAAAATACAAGCTCTGCCCCTCTCCGCGTGGAGGCTCCTGACCTCCCTGGGAACTCAGTTGGGATCTAACTCGGTTGAGTCTCTTATCCGAACACGCGTTTTTATGTTGAGGTGTTGAGATCCCCGGCCGGAGCATGGCAGGCACCTCTAATGTATTGCCGGAGAGGCAGCCCGGCTCGACCCCGAGTGTCCCAGCTGAGTTCCCAGGGAGGTCTCCTCTTGTATAAGAGGCCTTAAGTAAACATATTATTTATAAGGAAAGATACATTTCCCTTTGATGTAAAGTAATCATACCTTAGTTCTTCAAATCATCAAGACTACAATAATATGTGTATGTGGATATATATTATATAAATTTCTTGAAAAAATATATTATCATTATTATATGCAAGGTGGAGTTACATATGGATAAGGGTAAACAACTACCCCTTAAACTTTTTTTTTTTATAATTTTGTATATAAAATTCTATTAAAATTATATTTCTCCCTTAAAATTAAAATTACACTCCACGAACCCCTAAAATTGTTTTTCGTCTTGAAAGTCAATTTTATCCCACACTGTATTAATTCAATCGCACTTTCACCAGCCTCTTCATACGCACTTAAACTATCGTGAGAAACATGTTGAGAAAAGGCATTTTGTTGAATACGTTGCGCCACTTTTATCGGCGGCATGAAACCAAGAAAAAAATATAGACATACAAGAAGACAAAACTACTCTGTACTTTCAATACATATGTAGAAGTTATTACACACAATTCTTTGCTTAATCATATTACATGATGCTTATTTCACCCAAAAACATTACGATTGTACTACTTCAACTCTCAATAAAATGAACAACAAGTAAAAAATTGAAAAAACTATCCATTTTTTTACTATTGTAATTGCTCAAAAAGCTTTTCATACTATCATTATAATAACTTTCCTTTTTCTTCACCAAAAAATAAAATAATATTCCTGTTTCCTTTATGGAAAATTATAGTATCTTTCGAGAAATACAAAAAAAAAAAGAAGAAGAAAGAAATGAAATGAAAAGGCTATTGCGGACTCGAAATGAACTATATGGGAAATTACACAAAAGAAAATAGAAGAAAAAAATTCTACTGTGAACTCATAGTAAATGACAAAAAACTTTAATTATTGGGGGAAAAAAGATTCTTCCATTTCAGAAACTTCAGAAAGGAGGGAAGGTTCTTCCCATGCCGTTCACATTAGCAAAGAACCCAACCAAGTCTTGCCTGTACGGAAGAAATGTCGATCGTCTCTTCTCAACCTTCTGATTCTTCGACGCTCTGTTCTTCACGTAGAAAACCTCGTGAGCTGCCGCCATATTCTTCCCCTTCCCGCCGGCGGCTGAGGAGGAAGCGGCGGAGATGGCGGAGCCTCTATTATGGCCGATCGGCTTGATCTCTTCTACTTTACTGACCTTATTCTCCTCCGACGGCGTCGTCGTAGACTTCCTCGAGCCAAACGACGGCGTAAGGAAAACGAACGACTCCTTGCCGTCGCTGTGGCTCCGCCGTAGGAGATCGCGGAATCGCCACCCCCTCGAGGAAGATCCGGTCGACTTGCTCTTCTGGCACCGCGCCGGCGACGGCGGAACGCTGCCTTTTGGAGTCCACACGCAGTAAGTCCCCGGCGGAATCCCGTCCAACTCGTCGGCCTCCGAGCTTGACGACGACGACGGCGGATCTTGAACCTCCTCCTCCTCGTCGCCGTCCCGAAGACCTGATCCATCACGCCTGTGCTCCTCCTCCTCCTCCTGCTTACAATTGCCTAAGAGAAGGTCGCGATTGAACACCGGGAAAACGGGGCCGATCTGAGCTCCGTTCAGGAAAATCTCGTCGCGGGAAGTAGTAAGAGAAACGAACTCGAAATCTTCGTCTTCCTCCGGCGGAGGAGCATCGCCGCCGGAGGTATCCAAGTTGAATTTGCCGAATTCTCTGCAAACCTTAGTGG
This sequence comes from Artocarpus heterophyllus, assembly GCA_025403435.1. NCBI lineage: Eukaryota > Viridiplantae > Streptophyta > Magnoliopsida > Rosales > Moraceae > Artocarpus > Artocarpus heterophyllus. Next base: position 5,409,839 of record CM046347.1, on the reverse strand, counting down.
CGATATCGGCGAGTGAATCGGAAGAGTAGCTGCTGAAGCTGGGAGAGACAAAGACTTCAGAACTTTGGTCTTGCATTCTGGCTGATTTTCGGTTTGGAGCTTAGACTATATCTATATGTTTATGTCTATATATGGACAAAGATGTATATATATACACACATACACTAGAGAGAGAGATTTTATTTTTTATATTAAAAAAGTATGAACAGATATATGCAAAGGTAAATTAGGGAGACGCACAAAGTGCTTTTGCTCGAAGGCAAGTATTAAATGAAATCTACTGAAAAAGAAAAAATGAAAACAAGCATTAAAATACCTTATTTTATTTTATTTTATTTATGAAGAAAATTGTTTCTAACATTTACGTCGACTATATAGAAATTTTGTGATAAGGTAAAAAAATCGTATTAATGTAACATATTTGGATTAAGAAAACATATTAATATGATATATTTTAAAACCGTTAGATCATATAAAGCTTAAAAAAACATATAATAACTTAATACAATTGGACCAAAATATTAGAGTTTAATGGTGTGCCTATCAATGGACGAAAATCTTTTTTTTTTTTTTTGTATATTTTAAGCTCTAAGATTTTTTTTCCTAATAAGGTAGCGGTTATTTCCAAACTTTCCCTATATGATAGGAATTTTTTTCTCTTTCAAATCTATTTTGTTCTATATCCATTATATATGTGTGTCAATTGAGATATGGTTTTATAATTGACGTATAATGACGTATGACTTGTTCTTAATGCATTACTTTTATTTTTTTATTTAGATTTTTTTGTCTTTAATTTTGTCAAGGAGTGATAGCTATAAGATTTTAAGCAGGCAAACATCGACATTGACAATAGATATACTATTGCATTATTCACAAAACCAATTTTAAAAAAATCGATGATTAATTTTTTATAGTATTTGACACTCTTGCGGTGTTACATGTATGCCAATAAAAGAAGTGCATATTAAAAAATATTATCATATCATAAAATCCTCCAATAACGTTTTTTTTTTAATTAAAGACGTTTTATTTTGGTAAATAGTTTGTTAAAGCTTTTAGTCCCTTCTCTTACATTTCCTTCCCCATGGTGTACACGTTTTTGTGCGGCTAATTTACACGTGTGCCACTAGCAAAAGGACGTTGAAGTGGAGATTCTTTTGATTTTACACTATTCTATTTTTTTCCCCTTTCCGCGTAAAATAAGGATTTATACATATTCTTTTCACTTTTTCTTTTGCACGAAAGTCTAATTACATGTATGATTAAAGTCTGACTATTAACGCTATTGCAGTTCGAGATTGAGTGAAAGATTCACCACTTTCATTTTCAATGTCTCTAATCTCAATTCAGCAATTGAAAGTTTGGAGAATTAAGTGCACGCTTACATTGATAAAAATGACTAAGTAATGTAATTTGTCATTGAATTTCTTTCATTAATTAACTCGTCTGTTCGTTGGGTCGAAGTGCTCGTTTTTTCTAAGTGTAATACAACTCACCAAATCAAGCGGTTATTTGGGTAAAAATATTCCAAAATATGAGGTCAATGAGCACTCAACACGTGTCCCACCCCATTGGCAACCATTCAAATCCACTACTTTTTGCACGGGCATTATTGTATAATCTGATAAAAATTTGACAGTTTAGGCTTACATCTTATATTGTATTTTTTTTTGGTTGGAGGTACATGATAGTTGAACAATAATTATACTCAATAGGCTTGTTACTAAAATGTCTGTTAAGGGCTCTCAAATGTTTAAGTGCTAAGGAAAGAATGGTCCTACTTTTAGAGTGAAGAGTTGCATTGTATTTATAAAAGTATTGTTCAGATGGATCTTAGACCTAACCTAATTTGAGCAATTATAAATTTTTCAATATTCAAAGTTTGCAAGTTTTAATATAAATATACAAGTTATTGTATTTCCATCACCAATGTTATAAATACTTATTCAGGCAATAGAATAAACATTATGCAATAAAGCACATAATAAAATAACATATCAAATATATTAATTTTACATTTTTAGTAACAAATATAACATTAATATTAATATTTACGTTGAAAATGGTCCGTTTAACTCCTATGTATAAATGTATGAAAGTTGTACGTATGTCATGGAGAGGTGTTGATTTTACATTTTTAATAACAAATATAACATTAATATTAATATTTGCATTGAAAATGGTCCGTTTAGCCACTATGTATAAATGTATGAAAGTTGTACGTACGTCATGGAGAGGTTGCTATCCATATTATATATATCACTTGATCCATATTTTATGTTAGTAATATTGTATTTGCATATTTTATAAACACTAGGTACCACCATTACTATACAATATTTTTATATATGTATATTGCATCATAGTTTCATAATGAATTTAAAGTAATTACAATGTTGAAAAAGACGGAAATCACGCGTCTATAATCACAACTCTGTTTGTTTGTTTTTTTGTTTTTTTTTTTTCCTGTACTTGATTAATTACGCTAGTATAAATGGTGGAAAATTGTGGGTGTGAAGCGATCGGGAGTAGCTGTCAAAATTACGTAAGGCATTAATTAATTTAAACAACTTTTCATCTTTTTTTATTTTATTTTTTGAATAATGTTATAAACGTTTATTACGTTTTAAAATTGACATGACCTAATGGGCTATTTTCTCTAGCATTATTGCATAAAGTTTCTCAATTTTCAGGACTATAACATATAACTATTACTTGTCCTTGTTGTGTACATAATAACTCTCATGCACAAGTAATTCTTGTATTACTATATAGTAAAAATTCATTAAAGTATATACTCCTAAGGAAAAACTCAATTTTTTGCCCATTTAGAAGAAAAAGAAGGGTAAGAGCTTGTGAAGCATGACTATTGAATATTAACAATAAAAAAATTAATGTGCTATTGAGATGTCAGTTGTGCGGTCTTGCTATAATCATTATAATTAAGACACATCAACTTGAGAATGTATGTGACTATATACCTTTCCACATAATTTGATGCGCATTTAGACCAACCCATTAGAAAGAATGGTCACATCTAATGGGTCAGTTTGATTCAAATTTTAGCAATCTTCTATGTTAAAAGCTTAAAATGATATATATATATATATATATATATATATGTTTATACAATTTTCATTTGCTTTCTACTTTCCACATTCCAAGATTTATCTTTGCAAGTTAAAAAAAAAATGCATATAATTTGTGCAACACCACTAACAAATTGAATTCCACATCCCACCCACCATTATTGTAACATTGGAAAGTGAACATAGTTATCTAGAATCTATGACTTGTCGAGTGAAATGACGTAGGGAATTTATTTTTCTTCAAGATATAATGTCGTATTATTGTAAAATTGGAAAGTGACTATAAGGTTGTCAAGTGAAATTACGTGGGGTAATTTTTTTTTTTTCTTCAATGTAAATGACGTACATATGGACAAAGTTGGATCTTATTTGTTATAATGATTGCAGATGAAGAAACAAAGCATGAATTTACCTAGAAATGTCGAAATATAAACAAAGAAAAATACAATATCCAAAACGTTTAAGAGAGATTAATGTGGGAAATTTATTTATTTATTTATTTATTGTTGTCTTGTACCTAGAACCTAGCTAGTTGTCCAAATCGAGGACTTTCTAGAAGGGATATATATAGAAAATAAATTTAAAATCAATTAACAACGCAAGACTTAGTTGCTACCTTATTTGGAGAAATGATATTATAGAAAAACCCTTTGGCAAGTAAACTCTTGCTCTTTATTTACAATTAGACAAATTAACTTATTGAGATACAAGAAAGGCATGCAAAGTTGACGTTAGTATAAAAATTTGTTTCTCTATAATCTTGGTTTGGACTTCTCTACGTTGGACTATCTGGCTACGGAAATTTAAAAATATAACAAAGATATGGGAAATGAATAATATAATGTCTTAATTTAGTTATCAATGAGAGAAATATTAGACCATCTGCGGATTATCGTTGTTATCACTTCATTACAAACGTAATTGCTCAGCCCAGTTTTTATTATTATTATTATTAAAACCTTCGTGATCATTTGGGCTGGAGAAGGACAGACGTGAAAGGAAAACTCATACTTTATCAAGTAAATTGAAAAGAAAAAGGATGCCACATTATATACTCGCACAGCTCTTCATGGAGGCGATGGATGTTTCTAGAAATAGAGTTTGCTTCTTGAAGTATGAATATTGTAATAAATTAGCTTTTGAACTTTTAATTTTAATAAATTAACCTTGAAAATTTTTAAACAATTTTGATTTCGATGCAAAAATTAGCAATTGTAAGATCTCATCTTTATTGCGTAATGACAAAAAAATTTTACATAAATAATTACAATAATTATACTGAAGAGAATATTTTCTGTATAATGTGATTATTTCTATAAAATTAGAAGATATTAGAAATAGAAACATGTTATTTTTTACTAAAAAAATGAATGTTTGTGGACTATAATGTCAAAATTAAAAAATGTCTCATTATGCATATAGTTCATAGATTAATAGCAGTAATAACCCCTATAAATTATATGAAAGGAAATACAACATTACATATATTTCCATATATATATATATATATATTCTATACTTACGTGTACGTTAGACATATATGCATGCTATATTATTCATCTAAAGTCATAGGCAATATTTAATATAAGGTCCAGTTTATAACAAGTACTATTAATCAACTCGGTACAAGATATAATTAGTTGAGCGGTTACTTTCGCTTGGGAGTTGGGACTTTGGAAGCTTCTAACTGGGGGGGAATGTTTTTTATTCTATATAGGGTTATTTACCTTTCTATGCCTTCTAATTTATGTTTATTTAAACACTATAGTTTTAATTTTTTATCTCATCGAATATATATTTTTAAATTAAATTTAATATACAAATTTATACCTTTTTCTAATCAATCTTCAATTTTGATTTAGAAATTTCTATAAACCCTCACAATAAAAAATAAAAAATTAATAACTTTAAAAAATTTTAAATTAAAATTTGACTTAAAAAACGTATAGAATACCTTCAAAATGGTTGTTTTGTGTGTTTTTATATGATAATTTTTCTCTTTTATTTAAGGATAATTTAGTTATTTTAAAGGTAAAAATCAAATGTTGCCTAAAGTAAGGTATAGATTTACGTATTAAATCTAATATGAAAGTATACATTTGATGAGGTCAAAAACCAAAGATATAGTTTTTGAATAAGTCACATAACTATACCTCATAGTTTTCATTATTTATTAATTTGTCCATCTATTTTTAGAAATTACGAAAGTATCCTTTGAATTTGAAAAACTTGTTTCAATTTTATCCTTTGCAAACTTTTTTCGACTTAAAAAACATGAAGATAAGATAAAAATACTCTTAACTAAACCTAATTTGTTTATGAAATATATATTTCTTCTTGAGAAAAATTTAAAATATATATATATATTTAAAATTGAAAAAGTCATAAAACCTATGAAATTTGATGTTTTCTTTTAGGAATTTTTTTATGTTTTTATTATATAAAATATTTAGTATAACTATTTAAGGGTAGTCATATTATTTTGCTTAATTTTTCTATTCATAGGGATGAAATTGAAATAAATTTTTAGAATTTCAAGGATACCTTTGTAGTTTTTAAGAACAAAAGAACAAATTGAGAAATAGTTAAAACTAGAAGGTATAATTATATAATTAAGCCTAAATCTAAAATAGAGTGCAATCCCATGTATATATAGGTCCAGGAATAATTTTCAAAGATAAATTTTTTCAAGCATAACAAAAATATAGTTTAATCAGTCAGTACTCAGTAAAAATTAACTTTAATTTGTGAAAAGGGACTCAAAACCTTTCAAAATAGACTACAAAAAAATTAATTAAAAAAAAAGACTAGACTAGACTAACATTTTCAAAGCATTTTCGGCAAAAAAAAGACATTTGAGTTTAAAAGTTAAATAAGTTTACAAAAAAAACAAAGTATGGCTTTAAATTTATCTTTCCCAATTAGGGAAAAAAAAATCTTTCCCAAAGATGTCTTTTTGGACATGGGGTGGAGGATTGAACTCTTCTGTCTAGTAGAGTCGGACGTGGAATTAGGCTATGCTGTATTACCACCCAATATATACATCTTAATTAGGCTGTTTTTAGCCCTAAACTAGTGCCTATCCTTTGAACATAATTGATTTAAGTATTGATCCCAATATATTACTAATTTCACTGTTTGACTTTTCTGTAGGAACATTCGTATATACATTTGTATCTAATATTATATTCATCTTCACATGCCGAAGGTAGATCAGATGCGATGTACAACCTGGCCCTAGGGTTTCTCAATTAACAAGTTGTTTAGTGCACCATCAACTAGAAGTTACACTTTATGGTAACGATATTGACCAAAAATGAATTATACTATTCCTTTTTTATTTTTTATTTTTTATTTTTTATTTTTTAAAAGGATTTTTAATCTTTTTTGGTAGGAAGTTATTGTTTACAATTTGGTTGACATTAAATGGTGAATGGTAAGTGGCGATTAGCCACCACAATCACGTGCTCTTATATATATATATATATATTTTTTGGTGGTGTTGATCTACACCTCCGGTTTTCGAAGCCCATCACGGGAGGCACGAACCTTTTATATAAAAGACCCCTCAACTCTCATGAGGTTTATCCAACTAATCCGGAGCCGACCCATGGAGAGACCCGAATGTGGCAAGAGTCTTCCAACACTGACAGCGACGTTCACAAAAACTCAAACTCGAACTCGAGTCGCTTGCTTAAGCGAAACAGACCTCTGTCAACTGAATCAACTAGGGGTTCTCTTGTATATTATATACTTGCATTTGTTACCTTAAAAGAACACTAGTCATAGCCTAATTAAAACAATATTCGAATTTGTATATTTTAAGAAAGATCATGTTTATCTCTAGAAAAGTGGGTAGTTAAAATGATTAGAATAATTAGGCATGCAAAAGCTTCTTAGGCTGCACTTCCCGGCAATGATTAATCGGGTGAACGTGTTGGAACTTGGAAGTTGCATTATAGATATTTCTTGTGGTGGCGCAATTCATTATTTTCCTTTTCCAAGTTCAACAAAAATCTGCTTCAAGCGACAAAAAGAGAAGGGTCAAGGAAAATCTTAAAAGGTGGCCCGTGAATAGAGAAATTTTTGACATTTGGCAAGGACCCATAGTTGGATTGTCACTGTTCTTCATATGGCTGCGTACTTCCACAAATTTTCCACATTGTGGCCTAATAATTCAAAAACCTTAGCCCAACATGAAGAAACAATGATTACAGATCTTGGTTGGTTTGTAATTGCAATTATAGAATTTAATTCAATCTAATAATCAAGACAAAATGGTTGCAGACATAGCATAGCCGTGATTCCCCACCGAAATTCGTTATGTTAATATTAATATTAATTAGGACAAACTACCATATGTCATAATTCATGCAAAAAAAAATTTGAAAGTAATATCCAATAATGTTTTGACCCTCAAAAAAAAATATGCAACTATGTTTTATGTTGTTGGTGAGACCTGAAGCAGTCAGTGTCAACCCACCTAACAATCCCTGAATTTTGGGTCTCCATAAAAAGATCGGGTGAAATTTTCTCTTTAGGTCTTCAAGAATATTCCAAATGACTTGCATTTGCTTCTACTCGCGAATCCATTAATTCCGTGAATTTTTGTCATGGCAATATTTTCCTTGCCTTTTCTTGTAACAACTTCCATTGCTAGATTAAATAATTTGATTTTTACATTAATAATCCACCCCATGCCATGTGGAATTGAATTCTACACAAACTCAAGCATCTTATACGACATCTCAGCGGCCTCAAGGCTAAGTTGTTCTCTTCATTGATTCCCTAATTACTAATTTTTGGACCCAAAAAAAAAAAAAAAATCTTTGTACAATCAATGCATGTTCTTCTTTTTTCTTATCTTTTTTTTTTTTTTTCCTTTTTTGAGGGTACTTCTCCCTTTTGTTATAACAAACAGATATTTTATAGGATGTTTAGGAAATAAGTTTAAACCATCAGTTAGGTTTTGATAATTGTAACATGTAAGAGCTTTAGACTTTAGCTTTTTACTGTAATATATAAAAGCTTTATATTGTCTACAGTTCAAACCAGAGTCTTTCATAGCCAACTACAAGCAATTTGGTATCTTCCCAGAACATAAACTGAAGATAAGCCGTGACGTTATTATACAACAAAAAAAAAAGCATGGGAAAAATACATTGTTTCTTTGATAAGTTTTTGGCATATATTTGCATGAACTTTACATGGTTATCTATCTGAAAAGTTGAGCGGTATACAGATCATTTCTCAAACTACACTTCAAATGACTGGCAACATATACAAAAAAACCGAAACAGCAGAAAATTGTACAATCTGAAACTTGATATGTTTCATGACTCACTAGGTTTTAATCTCTCTCTCAGACGCTGTACTTTGCCCGCCACAGCTGGCTGATATAGTTCGTCAGAATTCTGAGTCCGGTTTTGGCCTTCAACCATCTTTTGTTGTATCAGATCATGGTACATTGGTTGAAACCGTGTCTGAAAAGCCCTGCATGCAAAGTATGGTAGAAGCGTCGAAATAACTACAAAAAGGGTAACCAACCAATAGAGAGGACTAGGAGCGCAGGCTTCCACGAGAACCTTGTATGCTGTAGTCGACACAGTTGGCGGAAGGGAGCCGTATATTACTAAGAACACATACCAGAAGGCAATGCTTCCCCAGATGAAGAAGTGTTGAATCCAAGTGAAGTAGTTTATGGCTAGTGCCATTTGGCAATTCACAGCCCACACGACGCAAGTATACAATGTGACTCCGAGAACTTCAAAGTCAACCACTTGACCATCTCTCCGAAAAGCCTGGTTAACGGTAGAGTTGGTGGTGAAGAAGAAGATGATTATGGAGCTGATAACTCCATTAATCATCCAACCAAGTATGCGAATCCAGCTGAAGAGGACGTTCTGTACTCCCTCTAGATATAAAAACGGGTACTGCAAACAAAATAATGATGGATATTTCAGCTTCCATAGATGCGTCTAGGTTAACGGAAGAGATGCTCTTTTTCTAATTAAGAGGGCACCCTTCTTGCTTGGAACAGAAAGACTCATTATTGATCAACTCTTTTAGAGTGCCGTTGCCGTCGTTTTATTTTTTAGAGCAAAAAAAACAAAAAAAAGTCGACTCTTTTAGAGCACACGATACAACATATGATGCTTCACACCACCCTTCTTTTGAAGGGAAATAGCCCAGTGCCTTTCTGGGGCAGCTGCTGAGATCAAGATGGCATCCCTAGGTTTCTGTTTGGCCTTTTAATTTGTATATAATCCTTGGAAGCATATCAAACTACGTACCTTGAGGCAGAGTCGTGCAGAAACATCCTGATCAAATACGCCAAGAGCAATTACTGGGAGCGAGGTGAAGAAGACATTGTAAAATGACATGTACCAATCGTTATAAGCCGCTTGACCAGAGAATGAAGCATAAGCCTCAAACCAAAACAGAGTAAACCCAAATGTAATGTTCTTGTAGAAGAAGTAGCATATCTGCATCCACAAAAAGAATAGAAATACAGGTCAACAAGGGAGGCATGTCTTTGTTCACTTGATCCCTAAGTATCCACATCAGAAACAAACGAATACATGCATAGGGAAATGTGACATTTTAAAAGGGGAAACTCAACAGCATACAGTTTAAAATCATACGCAAATGAAACAGGGACCTGAAAAGGGGAAAGAACAACAACAACCAAGTGAAATGAATTCCTGCTACATGATTTATCTATCTTTTCTCTCCTCTGTAAACAAGATAAAGAGAAAAAATATATATATATACATATATATATTTTAAGGGAAATGTTGAACACAAAAATTCTCTTTATAGAATAAACAAACATAGAAGCATGACTTTACCATCATAGATATGCGCCTGTAGCACCAATGGCCATGCACCAGCAAAACACGTTCCAAAAACTGGAACTGAGCTATAGCAAAATCACTTGCCATCACTGCCTGCAATGAAAGAATGCACAAGAATCGGAACCTGGACCTTATTTCTATCAGATTTAAGTCTCATAACAATACTGTAATCATTGCATTAGCTTAAAAGGAATATAAGCATTTTCCATAAAAGATCATATTTCATTCACTATGCAAACTATATAGGCAGATGTGGCGGCTTTGGGAGAAGGCAAAGGTGAGATATTCGAAGATCAAAGTGAAAAGCTGGCAAATATGATATATGTTTCTTCTGTTGACTACTTTTCTAGGTTAGATTGATAATTAATGGAAAGTTTGTTTGTATAAAACTTATATCCTAAGGAGAGGGGAAAGAGGGAAGATTTCCACAGCAGACTGAATACGGCTCTCTAGACACCCAGGAAAAGTATGATGGTCTACTTTTTCAGGTTTCAGTACATGTAAGGGTGACAAATTTGTGGCAGGACTGAAAACATCTGAGCTAATAAAAATAATACAGAGACCTCTACGAAAAATGCGATCAAGGTTTCTAACAAAACCAGTCGATGCATAAAGAAAGTGGTGGCAAAAGCAAGTGGACATGGATATCACAAACATAAATAAACGTATGATACAAAACAGAAATATGATAACCTGCCTCCCTTCAACACCACTAATGCCAACTCCAATATCAGCCTCTTGAAGCATGCCAACATCATTAGCCCCATCACCAATTGATAGGGTTGTTTTACCTGTTCCCTGCTTTACCAATCTCGTAACCTGGACATCTTCAATTTTTCTATCAGATTGTTCTTTTGTCAGCAACAACAAAAACTATTGATACAAACAGAACGTAGACGGTAAACGTGAAATATAAGCAGCCAATTAGAAAGAACAAGAAAATTACAAGAGCCTTCTGCTTGGGTGTAGAGCGGCAACATATAACAGAAGCACAACTAGTAGCAAGCTTGAAAAATGAATCCTCGACATTCTTCTTGAGTGAAAATTCCAACGACTTTCCATCAATTATTAAACCAAATTCAACAGAACTCTTAGCTGAGCTGGAAATCTCTGTAGCTGACTCAATTTGCGAAATTCCTTCTTTAAGTTGTCTCCTTATGCTTTCCAGAGAAGCCTAAAACAATTTAGAACTCAGACATTTGCCACCAAAAGTTACCGTCAAATAATTTAGAATACTCTACCTTTGCTACTGCCTCTTTATCCCCTTGTTTCTCCATTGCAATAATATCGGGTGAATCAAGAGTGATCACAATCTGCTTCATATCTTGTCTTAGTAAACTACAAGCATACCTGTAAAATTTACATCCATTGTAATACGTGACTTCTTGAAATACATAAGACATCTCCAGAGTTATTTCCGTACCCTATGTTGATTGCAGTTTCCATTTTATCACCAGTTAATACCCATATCTTAATTCCTGCCTCGGAGAGCTTGTTAATACATTCAGGAACCTGCGCTCAGACAACAAAGTATGAAGTCAACAACCATTACAGGTAGACAAGCCTTTATAAACATTTAAAAGATTGGCTGGTCTTAGACATTGTAAATGCCCTAACATGAAGACGTATTATTTTTACTTCATGGATGAGAATTTTTAAAATTCAATATTCACCCCATTTTGCAGTTTGTCTTCAACAGCTGTGGCACCAAGAAGGATCAAATTTCTTTCAATCTTATCAGCTGCTGCGTCCACCAATGCATCTCGATCTTCAGAGAGGGAAGTTTTGGCCTTCATAAACTCCTCTTTCCATCTTTTATATTCTTCTTCATCAAGTTCACGATATGCAACTACCAAGGTTCTTAGACCTGCTTCAGCATATTTGTTTATGTGATCCTTGGTCTGAGCCTCAAACTGTCGCCCATCTTCAGCAAGCCTTTCAAACATAACACTGGACATATGCTGATAAATTAATACTTTATAAATAATAGGCCAACTTGCAATTTCTTATACTTAATATAGCAGCATCAGAAGTCTAACCTGTCAGCGCCCTTGCAAAGGAGCAACAATTGATTTTCCTTGTTTCTTACAATAACTGACATTCTTTTCCGGGAACTAGTGAACTCTAAGATATGAAGAAGCTTGTTCTCTCTGGGACATAAAGAGAACAAATCACATGAAACTTATTAGTTTAAAAGAAAAGAGAAAGATAAGAAAAGAACTCAAAGAGCTCTATAAGCTGTTCCATATCACATATGGTTGTGGCAATCGTAGCAAATTCTATTCATATATGATGCTCGTCTATGAAGACGGGAGCAAGAGATTGCAACATTTTGTAATGATGGTAAGCATCATGGAGAAACTGATTTGTGGCTTTTTCTTGGAGAAAATTTTTGAAGATTTTAGAGAGAGGCTTGATAGCGTTAAAAGCATTCAGGCCAACTCTTCTTACAAGGAGTTTAAAGAATCCCTGGTAAATTAGACACTCTTCCTCACATTTGCTAGATGAAATAATCAAACTGAGCTGCTGGAGAAAATATAACACGACCACAAACATGAAATAGAAAGGTTTGCGAAAGGAACTAACCTCTCAACCTTTTTTCCACTCTTATAATCCCACTCATGCACATGTATGCTTGTCTGTGTCCTCTCAAAAAATTCAAAGCCAAGTTCCCTGGCAGCAATGACAAATGCTGCTTCATCTGGTGACTCAGCCTCGTATGAAATTTCCCCTGATTCTTTATATCCATCAGGAATGGCTGTGTGGCATATTGCAAGAACCCGAAAAAAATCCCGTACGACATCAGAATGAGGTTCATTAACCCACTGCCCATTCATGATGCGTTCATCTCTGAAGTTGAAACCCTTAATTGACTTTATGGACCCCGAAACATCACCATTATGGCCTGCACTATCAGAAGGCACATCATCAGCCTCAGGCAGTCCACTCCTTTTCCTGCTTGCCAGTGCTATTTCCACTTCTGTCATACCGCGACCATATGGTGTGCCAGCTATTGAACATTTGACAAAATCCATTGAATTACAAGTCAAAGTACCAGTTTTATCAGAAAGTATCGTATGAACCTGACCAAGTTCCTCATTCAAATTAGAGGTGCGTGCATGAGCTGGCCTATCTGTTTCCTCATCATACATATCCTGATCGCGGTTAATGAAGATACTCTGCAATACCTTCACAATCTCAATGGATACATACAACGATATTGGTATCAAATATCCATACAGCATAAGCGCAGTCAAAAAATGAAGAAAGGCAGCGAGAGTTGGCCTTCTGGGGTCATAGAATACAGGTGTGTCGTCTGGACGAAGATACCACCTTTCAAGCTTTCCACCAGTAAGATCTTTTTTAGTTTCAATTCCAAAAAAGACTGATCCAATAAATGATATCAAAATCAGCGTACTGAAGAGGATGTAAATGATCTTATCCATTCTCTTCTCAATTTTGCTTCTCTTGGAAGGAGGGTCTGTCGCATTCTGCATCACTTTCGTATCGTGCCCCGTAAAAATAACAGCACCATATATGTAATCAGTGTTTTTAAGCTTCGAATCTCTTAGAAGAATCTGCTGTAAGGATAGTGGATATTGTTTACCATCATAGTAAAGAGTTCCAACAAATGAATATAGGTTCTCATTGGGATCCTCACACTTGATCTCTGCAGTAAATTCTTTGAAAGATTTTTCATCGTGGAGATGGGATGTCACCTCCAAAGAATGCTTTATTTTCAAATTAGTCTCGCCATCAAGGTTCATGGTTTCAACATAACAAATACCATCCTCGTGGCTTGATGCAAGCAACAGCAGATCAGCAGGAAAGTATTCATCTCTATACACTTTCACAATGTCACCAACTCGTAGTTTCTTCCATCTGGTCTCATGGAATGCAAAATTCTTATAAACTTTAACCTTTCGATTATTCGCTTCTATATCCTGAAAAAATTTCAAGATTCAACCGAGAATGACTTAATCATGAATTAAGAATAAACAAGTGGTTTACATAAAAGACCAAAGCTTCCACAGGATAACTGCAGCACTTATGAAATCATACGCCGAAAAAGCTATTACTGAAAAATTAGATGAAATCATCGATTTCGTAAAACTTTGGAGATTAAGTACCATTCATTTCAATGCTAGATGTGAATTGCAATAAACATCACAGGCAAAGAACGTGCTGATCATTGGTTAACAATATCTTTCCCAGTTCATAAACCTAATTCTTATTCTAGAGCAACCTCAATTCCACCATATTATGTGTAATTCAACCTCACAATCTAACTACCACATAGTTTAAGAACTATTAAATAAAAGACTTCAACTTTATACTAAATCAACATTAAAAAAACTAAAATATATATATATGTATATATATCCAAAACATAATTAAATTAAACAAAGAACAATTATGATTTCTAAAAATATTACCTGTTTTCTTCGCCGCCAATCTTCCACAGCTTCCTTGGCCATGGTAGCTCCAATCACTACGAGCAATGGTGCGAGGACACTGACGGCTGTATAAGGCGCCAAGGGGCTAAACGAAACGCAAGCCACGACAAGAAAGTATATATTTGCCACTCTCCTGAACTGCTCGAACAGAGACTTTGGAATGAAATTAACGGCCGTGTACTTGGTTGTCGAAACATAGTTTCCTCTGTATCTCAACTGGATCGCCTCCGCTCTGTCAGGATCGTTGCAATGCACGACCCTTGAGTATCCCCTTTGCCCAATCTGGTCATGGCTCTCCTTAAACGACGACCGACAACACGAAAACGAATAAAGCTTTCTAAAGTGTACCTTTGTCCTCTTCCTTTCTGGCATTTTTCCGCACCAAAAAATGAATAAAATCTCCTCAAATTCTCTCCCACTTTCCGAGAAATAAAAAAGAGAAAATTTCACCAAACAGCCAAACACGTCACTCACAACAAAATTTCTCTAAAATCTCCCTCCAATCTCCATATCCAGAGACTGTATTAACTTCACAATCACCAGAAAAAAAATCAAAAATCAAAAATCAAAATTTCTTCAACCATTCTATTTCACCAACGCGAAACCGATATATCTTTCGAAGATATCCAAGACCATATCAGGCGAGCTAAAGAAAGCATAACTTGGCAACCACATATGCTCAAAACGTCTTGCTTCTGAGCCACCATAACCGGGCACAAAAAGTCGGTGAGAGAAGTGTCGCATTCAAAGTCAGAGACTTCACGAAGCAAACTTGACTCGGATTTCGCAGCTCAAGAAGAAGCTGCTAAGCAAATTAGATTCAAATGGAACCCTAGAATTTGCGTTCTTCACGAATTCCTTACTTTCGTTCGAAGTTGCAGAGATCTCTTCCTTGCCGTTTCGGCTGAAATCTATAGAGAGAGAGGAGAGAGAGGGAGTACAGTAAAGGACGGAGAGAGAGAGAGAGGATGAGCTTCGAACGAGTAAGTAGTTAGCTTTTGCTGTGACTTTGCCGCTTTTATAAGCAAAAATAAATAAATAAATAAATAATAAAATAAGAGGAGTGGAGAAGAGAAGAGGCGCGGAACAGAAGAGAGCCACAGTGAGAGGCGAAGCAGGCGATAATTGCCTCTGTATTTTTCTTTTCTTTTGTTTTTTCCTCCTTTCATGGCGTTTGTCACATGCTCATGATTCATGAGAAGAGTCGAAGACCGGGAAAAGCTGACGTCAGATTGCAAGAGGATCTGTCGTATGTACTGGTTTCGTACACGTGGCAGAATGTCTCAGTCACACGATTTTCACTATCCCGACTTCTTACCTTGTCGTGACTCGTAAACACCAGTGCCCCTCAATACTACGTCGTTTTTGTCCCTGAAACTTTTAAAAATAATCAGTACCTATATATGTTTTTAACCGTGCATTGCAAAGGGTGTCTGTGAAACGATTCGAAATCATAAATTTATACAAGAACTGTGCATAGTTTAAATATTATAGTATGAAAATTTTATATTATAGAATATTTTTTATATTATAAATAATTTAAATTTCAACTGTTTTGTTAAATATTTTAATAATTTTAATCATATTTAATAGTTTAAAAATATACATTAAAAATGAAAATATTACCAAAAAATGACTTTACAAAATATTATATATTTAATTTAACAAATGAGCCTAATAATTGAAAAATATTTTCTATAACATAATTCTCTTTTTGAATTGTCCTATTAGACAATTTGTTTATGTAATAATTGGCCTTTGCTGTTTCTTGTTTAATAAGTTTTAGTTCAAATGTCAATTGTCTTTCAACCTCAAAGTATTAATTATATTCATTAATTGATAATAAATTGCATGTCACTTTATTTATGTTTCACGGCTTATTTGTGACTCAAACCGTCCACTTTAGAAGTATTTAATTTTTGCTCCACAGCATTAAAAACGAAAAAAGAAAAAACAATTTTGAAAACAACAAACATATGACAAAAATAACATATTTAATTAAGAAAATATACGTGTCTCCTCATCAAGGCATGTTCCTTATTAATGTTGTTTACTAAATCCGCTGCGAAAATCAATAGAGAATACTTCTTTTAATAGTTTGCTAAACTTTTGTTCAGCTTTTAAAGCAATAAGTGATTTATGTACTTGTTTATAATCCGATGCAAACTCGTCCAAGGAAACAACAAAAAAAAAGGGGATCAAATTGCAATCATGATGAATTAATTATGAAAGAAATAATATATTTTCATTAAAAAAAAGGGAAGAAAAGTTAGTCAAAGGTTGGTTAACTCTTCGTTTAAAAGCAAATATATTGGTGAGCAGAAAGAAAAGGAAAATCTAGAAATCTTATCTTCAATTTAATGATGGGCTCCGGCCCATTGACGAAGAAAGAAGAAGCGAAAATCTCAAATCGTCGGTTCAACAATGGGGCAGGAAATTTACACTGTGGGACCCATGGAATTTAAGAAAGATATGGTGCCATTGGGACCGTGACACGTGCCCGCCGTGTCAATTGATTTCATTGTTGTCGGCCACATTGCGTGGACTTACACGACAACACATGCACAGTCCGTCGTTGCGTGTAGAACGTCTGACGCTTAGTTTTTTGATATTTAAATATTTAAATTTTAAAAAAATAAATATGTTTTTAAAAATTATTTAATATTTAAATTTAAATTTAAATCTATTAACATTAAAAAATACGTAAAACAAACATACTTTTAAATACGGTACGAAACCTTTCCTAAAAGGGCAATCTATAGCTACTTTTTTTTAGTAAAAGGCTTGCGCATGTTTTAAAACCCTTAAATTTAATTATTTTTATTTTTATTTTTTTTACAGACATAATAACCAAAAGATAGTTTCCTATCAACGATATTTTTTTTATTTTGACTAAATAAATTGTCTAACATTTAATTTGACACACTGATTTAAACTCTGATACTCTAACGGTGTGATCATCTCTCCTCCCAAAGTCTTTATAAATTGTATGGCACGTTATTGACGTTTGGTACCTTTGGCTATTCAAGAATTTTCTTCGTATTTTCCTCTTAAAATTACTTGAAAGAGAAATGGATGAGAGAAATGAGTTATAAAAAATAATTCTTTTTGCCTTTTTTTTTCTGTTTTGATGTCATTAAAAAGCAAGCTTCGTGAAACCAAACAAGAAGGAAACATAGCAAAACAAGGCAAGCACCAGGACAAACAATCTACACGTAGCATAATAGGCAGCCAAGGGACAAAAGAAAAGAAAAAGATGGCCCTAAACAAACAAGTTAAAAGAAAATTCAGTCCTTGGACCCGAGAGGGATTACGAAAGAGCCTCCATGTTCTTTTCTCCTAATTCAAACAAAATTGCACGACAAGAATCCAAAACCCCGATCCACAAATTGAGTTGAACTAGAAGTAGAGACTTTTTTTATGTATAACGGGAAACTCACTAATAGCGTATGTTATCTGAAGAGCCCATTTATGAATATGTTGTTTAAACAAGTATTAATTCAATTTTTGAGAGGAACATACTTTAAAGTTGGTTTAAATTAAAATTTTTTTGTTTGAACTTAAAACACTGTATTAATTCAAATTTTGTGAGAGAGATGCTATAACAAAATTAGTTTAAATCAAAAGTTTTGATTTGAAATATGTTCCCGAATGGGCTTAAAGTCAATAAAGACACAGCTCAAACCTCTGGACTTTTTCTGTAATTTAAAACTTATATGTATATTTGTACTAAATTTATATATAACCCTTCCCAAAAAAAAAAAAAAAAACACTAAAGTTCAACTAAATAGTCTTTAAACACCTAGAAAATTCTTCTCTTCTCTTGAGTCCAACGGCTTGGATTGTTCATTAAATCAACTCCGTTTATTTCCTTCTATTTTTAACTAATATGCATTCTTTTTCAAAAAAAAAAAGAAGAAGGAAATCTAAAATTTATTGAAAAGAAGGTCAAATTATGCACTATCAATGATTTCGAATAAATATATACATATATATTTTTTATATATAGCATATCAATCAAGTGATCAATTAGGCATATCCCATTTTATCCTTTATTATTATTATTATTATTATTATTTGGAAGAAGCATTGTTTGTCATTCTACTTTGGTTCCTTTACTTTTAAAACTATTATTCTTTTTTTTTAACTTGTTAAATCTATAATCCTTTCCTCTAACGTGTGGATGGATTTAAAAAATGAAGAAATTAATAATTTGTAAAATAATAAAGAATGGACAATATAAAGGCTACTTTATAATGAAAGACTTTTTCAATAATATATCATATAATTTATCGAATATGTCTTCATTGGGCTTTTGTAAATACATTATATCGACCGTATGTAAAGGTTACTCTATAATGAAAGGCTTTTTCAATAATCTATCATATAATTTATCGAACATGTCTTCATTGGGTTTTTGTAAATACATTATATCGACCGTACATTATATTTTGTTGAGCAGTTAGCTGTGTGAATTAAAAAATAGTGGTAATCTTGCACATAAAATGTTTGAAATTTAAAGTTTTTGTTATTCATTTGTTACTACCTTCTTGTGCTGACAATAATTTTATCTGTTTTACCATGAACTATGAACTTTTGTTCAATGTGCCCTCTAAACATTGAAGATAGTTAATTTCAAACACCTCCTGACCTATGTAATTTGCTCATCGAACCATTGATTTTATGTCAATTTACTCCTTGATTTTTCTAACCCTTGGTTTTTTAAAAGTCAGGAGCAAATTCACATAAAATCAATAATTTAAGAAGTAATTAAGTTAACTTCAAATCAATAGCTCAAGCAATTATAAAATAATTTTCGCTTCAAAAATCATGCGAACAAGGCAGAAGTTCATGTATACAAAAAGAAGATCGTTAAACCCATCATAATTACATCGTGTCTCTTTATACACATGCAAACATACTTAATTATATTATATCATCGTAAAGATACAGCCAGGTATGAACATTTTGAAGGAATAATATCAATAAACTCGCGTGAACGTTGTTTTTAAGGCGTGGGTGTTAAGCACCACGAAACTAGTGTGAAATTACCGTTCATAAAAGTGTCGATTAAAGTTGAATTTCAGTTCGCGTTAGCAAATGATGATGATGAAGATAATGATAATGATAATAACTGTTACGAAATTAATGCAATAGAAATAAAGATCAAAAACATGCAGTAGAAACTCAAAATGGGAAAAAACCACGGACAGAGGAGAAGAAAATCACTAAACTCGTGAAGATTACAATAGAGGAGTTAGGGAGGCTCAAAATTCGCTAATTATAGAGCCCTAACGCAATACATCATATATATATGTATAGGCAAAACCCTATGGGCCAAAAACATAAACAAAACGGCCCAACAACAACGGTCCATACCGCGGGGGCTCCGCTCCTGCACCTCCGACGAGATCAGTGGTAGGCTACGGGATCGGGCCTGCTACCATCACAGATCTCATGAAAAATCTTATTTTTGCTTTTCACCACAATTTGTTGCACCGCGAGCTTTTCGGGTCGGGCCAAATTGAATTCGGGTTAACATACTTTAACAATAATAATAATAATAATATCAGACTTTTCTAAGAGAGAGAGCAAATATTTATATTAGTTTAGTCTATTGCATTTAACCCTACCGACAGTGTAGTATCTAATGTATACCTGACGTGGCACTTTGGCCGTGTTGTTGGACACACTTACACATGTAAAAAAAAATTGATATTTTTTTTTTAAAGTAATTAATTTCATATCGTTTATAATTAATTTCTTTTAAGTAAACAAAATGGTTAATAATCTGTAAAACTCTTTGGTAATTATCACTCAAATAAAAAAAAATTAACTAACTTAGTAGTATTAGGAAATTTATTCACGAGTTACAAAAAAACAACTAAATTGGCAAGCTATTAAAAGCTACAAAATTGTCTCCCATGTGGTGCAATGTGTTTGCAGGTGGGATTCCTGCATTGTAATGTTTGTCATGCTATTTTGAACAGTCATTATGAAATGTGTCATTTTTTAATCATGCCATTAGCAAAACATGTAACATGTTCATCCAAAATGATTATATGGGTCGGCAATTCAGACTTCTGAAATTCAAACTCGTAACACTGCAACATTATTGTATCTCATCACGTCCATTTTCTGAAATGTGGACTATCGAATATTCATAGAAAATGAAAAAGGAAAAATGGGGGACTGTTTATTTTATCTTGTTTTATCTGTTGTTGGTATGCCCTTGAAAAGGCTTGGCAGGTTTTCTTGGAAAGTGTGCTCGTGCATCCTTGACTGCATTGTACCCACCAAAATTCTCCGGTTTCCATTACCAATAAGTTGTTGAGGTTTAAGGAGAAGGAAAAAAAAAAGTAATCTCATTTATGGTCTTGGAACTTAGAGAGGCGCCAAATTGAAAACATTTTACAACTAGTCTTAGACTTATAAAGCTATTGCATTAAAGTCAGTCAATCAACAATTGGTTAGAAAGATGAAAAATGACATGTGTCGATCATATGACATTGCAGCATGAGTACTTTAACTAATTTCTTTTTTAATGCATTTCATTAAACAACGTATGACCTTTCACTTGATACTTTTCTTCTCTTTTTCAACCATCAATAAACCATTAGAACTTTAATAACATGATTTTATAGATTGAAGAATAATTTTGAGACATTTTGAATTTCAAAAATGGGATTTATTCCAAGTTCAAAGACCAAAAAGGTATGATTGACGACAAAAATTAGAAGAGTAGTTATACATTACCCTATCAAATTAACATTCTCTAAATAATTTTTTAAGATATTATTTTACTAATACCATGGGGCATAAAATAAATGATTAAAGACGACGTTGTTTGAATATATTAGGAAGACGAAAAGATGAAGAGTCAAAATTACGTATATCGAAGTTTGATAAAAAAGAAGAGGTAAGTCAAATAAGTAAGCTATCTCGTCAGATGATAGATCTAACGGATAAAAATAAAAGGAGACCCGGACACCTATAAATAGAAAAGGAGTCAATGAGAAAGGGGATTTTTTTTGGGAGAGAAGAAACCACCTTAAAATGGAGGCGCAAGCCAACACTGCCACGAGCTCGGCGTAATACGAGCGACCCTTGAGCCATGGGGCTCGTGTGGTGTCGCAAATCATCAACAGTCGCAACAACCTCTTTGCCGCAAGCTTTTACCAAAAAAAAAAAAAGAAAATTAAAGAAAACAAAAAATTGAACAAGGAATAGCAATGGCTGAATGGCTAAGAGTTTGCACGAGCGGCCTTTAAACAATGAATGTTTGTGACAAAGATTTGCGCAAGGAGTGGTAAAACAACAAAAATCCGCGAGCGACAAAGATTAACACTAGGAGTTGGTAGATGACAAGATCAAGTATGAATGCGAGGAGCATAAGTATTAATGCTTCTTATATGAGTATTTTGATCCATGATTTTTGAATAATAAGCTTCAAATTGTCCAATTTTGTGACCTGTATTAGATTTCTTCATGAGGCCTTTCTGCCAGCTTCGCGTCATTTTTTGTAACTCTGTCGTCTGTCTTATGGTATGGCGTTTTGGGTTTTCTTTTTTGGTCTTTTTGTGATTTTTTTTGTTGATTATCCTAGTAAAAAAAATGTTAAATTTTTTATTATTTTTTAATATTTAGGTGAGAAAAACGAAGAAATTAACTGCCATAAAATATCACGACATGATGCCAACACTCTGCGGCCAGCTCTCGTGTTTTGTGAGATTTTTTGACATCACTACGGACACCTCTAAATATGACGGTAGGATACCAGTGGCTACCGCCGGTATTCTAATGTGATGCTATTAGGAATAAATTTAGTATTTTAATACGTTGGCATTTTATTTTGTACAGAGACTTTTCTTTCATATCATGTTTTGTCCTTGGCATAAATCAATCCAAGGCATAGGGCTATCCATTTCCTGCAATCACTCAATCCAAAAATTTCAGCTGGGCTTGATTAAGTGAAGCCCAATTATTAAGTTGGCCAATAAAGCCCAATAGCCCAATAGACCCCACTATCTATTCTAATGAGATGATGATCGAGGCCGAGAAACACCAGCTGAGAGGAGACTCGTGAAATTCAATTACAAGTTGCAACTTGCAAGAGGTAACAGATGGAGAACGAGGTATATAATATTGTATCTTGGAGGCGATCAAGAATGATTTAAAATTTAATAATAATAATAATAATCACGATTAACATTAATGTCCTTCTCAATCGTTTATTGACGCAGTGTGGACGCAACTAAATGAAAGAAAATTTAATCTTTAACATATATAAAAATGAGAATAAGTTTTACGTAATGCTCTCATAACACTCGAAAACTTGAAATATTTTGTCGTAATTTTATGAGAAATATTTTTTATTTTATTTTTCAACAAAAACATTTTTTTCGTTGTTTTTTAACCTTTTTTTTTCATTTAACTGTCTAAAACGTTTTTCCTCCAAAAAAAAATGTTTTATTTTATTTTATTTTTTATTTTTAT
The DNA here is from genome assembly GCA_025403435.1 of Artocarpus heterophyllus. Taxonomy (NCBI): domain Eukaryota; kingdom Viridiplantae; phylum Streptophyta; class Magnoliopsida; order Rosales; family Moraceae; genus Artocarpus; species Artocarpus heterophyllus. The sequence continues at coordinate 5,386,937 of CM046347.1, read as the reverse complement.
TTTTCTTTTTACTTTTTTGTTAACATGTTTAATACACTCACGTAAAGCATGTGCTTTTCAACTCGTTTATAGTGATATCAAGACAAAGATTTTTAAAAACCGACGAATACAAAATAATATGATACACTCGGCCTACTAAATAATCTTTTTAAAACAATAACAGATAGTCCACAAAACAAACCATTATTTAATACTGCCAATACCTCTTTCTTATCTTATAATTATTGTTATTTTGTTACTCAAAACCTTTGGCAGTAAGGCAGCGCCGCGGAGCTTGAAAGCAGGGCCACGGCGCTACAATCTAGCGTCGCGACTCTTGAAAGTAGCGCCGCGACGCTCTAATTCGGGAAAGTAGCGCCGCGGCGTTCCAATGCGGCCTAATAATGTATTTTGTGTTTTTACGCGTTTTTTAGTTATTTTGGGCTAGGATTTGAGTCCCTATACATATAATAGATCATATTTGTCATAGTTCATGAGAGAGTCACATTAGAGAAACACATTAGAGAGTCACAAAATTTCATAGAGATCATAGTGTTGAGAGTGATACAGAGAACTCAGTTTTGTGAGTTTGTGAGTGATTGAGTGAGTGAATTTCTGTATTTGAGCGCTCTAAACACCGTTGTAATTTCTGTTTTGTGATTAGTGGATTTTTTCTCCTCTGCCGGTGGTTTTTTCACCCTTCATTAGGGTTTTTTCACGTAAATCTTGTGTGTAATTTTCTCTCTATTTCTCGTTGCTTATTGCTTTGATTTCTAATAAGTGGTATCAGAGCTTTGGCTTTGATTTGCAATGGCAACCATGAAATTCGATATTCCACTGTTGGATCGTACAACGAGGTTTTCTTTATGGCAAGTGAAGATGCGGGTTGTTCTGGCGCAGATGGACCTTGATGATGCGCTATTGGGTTTCGATAAGATGCCCTCATCATGGTCGAAGGAGGAAAAGGAGCATAAGGACCAAAAGGCTCTGTCCTAAATACACATTCATCTGTCAAATCAGATTTTACAGGATGTACTGAAGGAGAAGACTGTTGCTGCTTTGTGGCTCAAGCTGGAGCAATTATGCATGACCAAGAGTCTTACTAGCAAACTTTATTTAAAGCAGCATCTATACTCTCACCGAATGTCTGAAGGTACGTCTCTTGAGGATCACTTATGTAACGCCCCTATATGGGGGTTAACAGTTTTTAATGAGATAAAATAAAATAAATAATAAAAGTAAAACCTTAAAAATTAAAATTTGCCCGGGACTTAAATGAAAACTCTCAACTCAAAAATAAAAATATAAACGACAAATAAACCACAGTTTTAATGTAGCACCTTAAATTTAATAATATAAACTGTTGTCATCATCATTTTAACCCTCAATACATTGTAATACAGTCACAGAAAGTAACAATTGATGCTTACATTAGCATGAAGAACATACTCAACAATTGAAGCAGTCCCAATGTAATATAGCTACATCACGTCCTCAACTATATTTCTCGTAGCCACCTCACACTTAGTGAGTCCTGAAAAGATATAAACATAAGGGAATGAGCGACACTATGCTCAGTAGAGAAAGCCATTACTCACCTTTAGGTTTTTATCATTACCACATTAAAATCTGCATGGTTAGTAAGTCACATCATATTCCAGATTATGAGGTTTATTATGATCACATCTTATGGATACCGTAGTTAATCATTACCAAGTGTCATAATTACACATTTATACAAATATTACCAATCATCATTGTTCCTAGGTATCCATGTTAAATTGAGTATCACTCAACTCATCGAAACCCAAATGGGCGCACTTGATCACCCTATAAACATTCCAAGGGTGTTCCGGTGAGGGGACATCATGCCCCGAGTCCTCACCAAATCAATTCCTGTACAGTGTGTTCTGGGACTTTCAACCCAAGGAAGCGTCATCACCTTCCCCCTGTTTTACCTTTTAGGGTATTCATGCCCAAGGACGTAACCGTCGCCCTTTTCATGTCTCACAATTTCTCTATATTAAATCATTATTAATAGAGTTAATTTTCCTAACCATGCTTCTCAATTTATAACATGTGTCAATTCATTATGTTCCTCGCCGTACAATACAAGACGAGTCCATGTCATAGTTTCATATGTGATACACATATAATATCAGTTCAACATAGATATATATATATTGCAGCAAAACAATCAATTTTAATTCTATAAAAACCTCACAAAAGATGAGTAATAGAATCCCTACCTTTCAAGCTTATCAACAGTCTCTTAATCCTGGAATCAATTAACGTTAGCTCCATACTCCCTTGATCTTGAACTCCAAGCAAAACAGATCCAGTTGTATCTCGCTGTATCTACGAAGCATCCTCTGTAGTGCTCCTCGAGTGACTATGAATGGCTAGGAATGCTTCCTGGAGATCATACATTCTTGAAAACGTCATTCTGGACTCCGATACTGCTGTTTAAATCGCCTCGATTCGCGTGCAGTCGGTACCGGATGATTTTTATCGGAGTGGAATTTGCTCAAACGGAGGTCACCATTGCATCCAGAGCATCGAAACGAGTCGGGAGGCGGTCTCGGATCTTCGATCGGAGGTCCGGATCACAAAATCCCATTTTGGCCTTTGACCGGCCGTTGACCGGCGTTGACCACCGTTGACCAGCGTTGACCGACTTTGACCGTCGTTGACCGGCGTCAATCGGGGTCCGTTGGCAGCTGGGCTCGGGCCTACCCCCCCTAAATCGACCCTTCTGAGTCCAATGGCGGGGTCAATTTCACCCAATTCTGCCTCTAACATAGCGGGTCGTGAAGTACAACGTCGGTAGAAATGGATGAGCTCCGATCTTGATTCTCCGACGATGGAAACCTGAAATTGGCTGAGGGCTTTTGCTACCCATCCTCCTATGAGCATTTCCCCTCATCCAATTTGAAGAAACGTGGCTGGGAAGAGCCAAAACGGAGGCTCCCGCGGCGGTTGACGGCGGCGTTGGCCGTTCTCCAGCGAAACCGGCTCCTTCCGTGCAATTGATCGAGGAGTTTTACTCCCCTTGATCCTCTGAACTCATTGGGAGGGGTGGTGTCAGTCACCTCCTCCGGCAAGGCGGAGTTCCACCATGGGGGCGGCGGTGCACGGCGGCAATAGGCGGGCAGAGCAATCCGGCGGTTGTTGAGCTGCCACCAAGGGTGGGTTTTGTTCCTCTCATCACGGTGGTCGTGTAGGAACAAGAATCACGTCGATCGGACGTCGGACGGCGAAGATATCTCGTCGGAAAGAAATGGGTTTTGCCGCCACTTTGGGCGGCGCGTGTGGTCTCCTCCGGCGGTGTTTTGGGCGGCGCGGCACCTCGTTGGACTCAGCTCGTCGAGAGCTTTCCATTGGTGCGGGAGGTGTCGAAAACGGATGCCGAAATCTCAGACGATCTTTGAGGAGAGAGAGAGAGAATTTTTAGAGAGAGAAAGTAGAGAGAGAGAAAGTTTCGAATTATGAGAGATTTTCTGATTTTTTTTTTTATATATATACTAGGTAATTAATCTAATTACCTTAATACCCTTAGGAGAATAACAGGTGTCACAGCTCTACCCCCCTTAAAGAAATTTCGTCCTCGAAATTTCAATTCTAGTAATACTAGTAAAAACTATGATTCCAATTCCGAGTCTAAACCGTTAATGTTGTTTATCTTCCAAATTTAAGTCATCGTATATCCACTTATTTACTTGCATAATAAATCTTACTCCTAAATCCCTCAATGAGAGTATTTCTGACAAGTTTCAACTTATAACACTGTATAATAGTCTAAGAATCTGATCAGGCATACATATTGACCATATCATGATTCCAGTCCTTCATTGTCCATGGACTGTGATTTACAATCACATTTAAGGAGATTGCCAGAGAAATTTTATATACTTCATCTTTAGGTTCCTTTTCCTTTTTGAGTAAGGAAAAGTCAAATATATTTGATTTCATACCTCAACTAATAAACTAAAACATAATCATAAAACATATATCACAAACACTTCTATTCAAAACCATACATTAAACTTATTCATAGAGATATTAAACGGAATCTCAGAGTTGCAAACATACCCGACATATTTTTCATTAAACAGCTATCCTCATGACACAAACATTCAATCCAAATAATATACTCATATTTCATATGGAATATCCCCATAACTGACTTTGGTACTTCCACATAATATTAACAGAATATTACACATTACAAACATAATACGGATACGTTTCGAGAGTACAAGGCACTCCGTATACCAGCTATCCATATCATGCATGCTTAGAGGATACAAAAACATCGATAAACAAAAGATCGGACCTTAAGAAGGATGCGTTTCGAGAGCATCAAGTACTCCGTATCCAGCCATCCCGGCATTAGGCTCAACGAATCTAAAAGATTGAACAACAACGTACCACAAGAAACACAGAATACAAGGCAAACGGTTATTCGTAACACACGAAATACGGACACACATGCCTACATGCCAAAGATAAAACAAAAAGATTACAGATGGAGATTCAAATCAATTGGCCGCTCCCGGCTTTCCCTTTCCCATTCAAGCTTGGATGTTGCAGTGTCGGATTCTGGATGTATGATTTGCATTTTATCTATCAATTCCTCAGCTGTTGAAGCAGTGACAAAGATTTGTCTCTCCGATTCTGTAGTGATGTTTTCTTCCACAGCGTAATCTAGAAATTTCAAAAGACCATCATAAAAACCCTTTACGTTCAGCAGTCCCAAAGGTTTGGAATAAAAGCCCAACAATTACCCACAAGCAACTATAAATATTTCCTCAAGAGTACCTAGACCACCAGGTAATGCTATAAAAGCATCAGAATTATAGATTATGTCTTTAAAATTTTTAGGGATACTCCTGACTCCTTCTCCCTTACCTATGGCTTCCTTACAAAGGTTTCCTTCAACTGGAATATGAGGCCAAATTCTTACATCAGTAGCGTCGCTAGACCTAGCTGCTAGTGCCATATTTACCATCATTTTTATACTACCACCCCCATAGATTATGTTAATCTTCTTGCGTGCTAGGACTTGCCCTAAATGATTTACAGCTTCTAAATAAGCTTTATCTTTTCCAAGGCTGGAACCACAAAAGACACAGACATTCTTTATTTTCTTCGTGGACTGAGAGGTAGACATATTTGGTTTATAGAAGTGGTTGCTTAATGTCTGCTCCACTTAGACTTCGGGTTCTATATGAGATTTTAAAGATGAGAAATATACAAAAAGGGCTAAAGAGATAGACGAGTAGGTAATGAAAAGGTAATCCAAAGATTTAAACAAAATCTTGTGCGGATAAGAAAGTAAGATAAGGTGATTGATAGTTTACAGAAAATCTGATTCACTTTTTGAAAAAGATTAGACTCTAATTGTATAACTTTTGACAATTGAGAACAATTTGACAGAAGACCCTCTTGACACAACTGTAGACTTTTTGACAAATATACACCAAGTCTAGATATTTAATATAAACGACAAATACTGTAGAACTTTTGAAATTTGAGACACAAATCTTGAAATATCTGGATAAGCTTTTCAAAATTCAAACATATTACTGTACCGTATGTGACGTGTCTGATAAGATAATATATTTTATTATATATATATTTAAGAAAATCATAAATTAAATAAGATATTAACACTTACTGTATCAATCTAATAATCACAATTATTTCAAACACAAAAGCAAATATTCTGAGTAAAAGAAAAACACAAACTGTTGAACATCAGCTAAAACTGCTTCAAATAAGTAAAGACTAAATAACCTTTATAGAGCGATGACTTATTCCCCATCCAGTTTTCTTATGGCTTGGCAAACAGGATCTAGAAATACCATATTCCTGAGGCGTTGTCTTTCTGTATAAAATTTAGGCCAGAGTTTAAAAATAGCTCCTTGAACATATCCACTAGGGTGACCGTGGAGAGGAGGATGGATGCTATCCAAGTTCTCCTTTGAAAGTCCATCCCTACAAAACCTTATTTTATCCTCTCTATTCGTAGACATATAACCAGGTGAAGTACATTTACCGTTACAATTTTGTCTTCCACATTTGTTACAAGTGACCACGATGGCACGAGCTCTTCTTTTCATTGCACTACGACTGGTACCTGTTCCTGGTAAACCGACATCTTGACTAAAGTCACTCGGACGGATTTTCCCCTCTATTAACATTCTCACATCACAAGGGATACCAAAACGCATAAGAATCCACAACCGAGTAATTCTAGCCTTGTATTTCTTTCTAAGAATCTTTTGGGAGAGTGATGGGAAATACTTTATCATGTGTTGGTACTTTGGGTCCATGATGAGATGAAAGAAGAGTAAATGAAAGGAAAAATTAAGATAGTAAATTGCAGAATCCTAGAATTCCTTCTTCTTTTAGAGGAAAAGAAGAATTTCTAATGAAAAAGAAGAGGATTTGCGATTTAGAGAGAAAATAACAAATTAAGAGAGAAAAAGTGAACTCGGAGAAATAAGCTCCTATGCACAGTAAACGTATATATAAACAATGATTAAACCACTGTATATGACACGTATAGAGACCACGTGGGAGAGACAGTGTGAATCAAACTGATTTAGGATTTGAACTAGGCCCAAATGTTCTAAGTTGAAAATGGTCAGGTTGTTTCGGGCCTTAACACATTTAGAACGAGTTAAATAATAAACATAAAATTGAAAACCAATTTGTATAAATCTTAAACCCAATTCAAAGTCCACTATAGATAAGTTAACTATGAACAACAAATCTAATTTAACGACAATCAAGGATCTTCCTGAATGGTATTTAAAATCATTTCATAACAACATAATCTTCCAGCAACTCAAATAATTTTGTTTTAATCAAAACCTTATTGAACAATACATACACCCATATGTTATTCATAATACTTAACATCTATCAATGGATTCATCATCATTACTACCAAGGGTTTAGAATGCGACTAACCTTGAAATCAATACGATTTACGTCTTTCAACGTAGACCATATCAATGAACAAAGACACTAGATGTTACTACTTAAGAACATCTACAATCCCCACAATTCTACTTATACAATATATAATTTCCTCATATAACAAAACCTTAGGTAACCAAAAGATTCACATCTAAACATCTAAAACTTAAACATTTTATCGTAATTATCCAAAATTATTATAAGTGCCTTAAGTATTATGATTTACTTAAGGAAACTCCTATTGATCATTTTTCTATTGCATCTATATATAAAGATTCACTGATACACTTAAATACAATGTACGTAACGAAATATTCCAATTTTGAGATTCATGCATTCTAGACTTTACACAGTCTCAACAGACCAAAAGTCTAACATTTATCTCTCTCAAGATTCAATACCATAGGTTCCCAACTTATATCATATTCCTCAAATAAATAGAACTTTTAAGAAAAGATATTGACACTTATGTGCTCCATCGAATCCACACATAATCATTACTTAGGTTTGAATCAATTACGAAAAATTTGGCATATCTATGTCAAACTTTAAAATCAATAAATCAAGCCTTATATTTCTTATTGTTTTTCACGAGACAAAAGGCTTTTAAATCCTCGTATCTATACGAATTTCTCATCGTTTATACGAATTAGATATGCTTATAGATCTAAATATTATACGAATCTCTCATAAGCAATCTACTTTTAAACTCATTCCATATAATTATCATTCCCTCATAACTATTAATACTTTCCATGTTACATCCTTCTAGACTGTATAAATCAATGTGAAGGTTCATTTTGATGATGACAATGAAAATTCAGTTTCAAAACCATCTCAAAAATATATTTTTTTAAAGTGGTGCTACACTCCCTAGGTTAACCGAACCTAGGCTCTGATACCAAAAATTCTGTAACGCCCCTATATGGGGGTTAACAGTTTTTAATGAGATAAAATAAAATAAATAATAAAAGTAAAACCTTAAAAATTAAAATTTGCCCGGGACTTAAATGAAAACTCTCAACTCAAAAATAAAAATATAAACGACAAATAAACCACAGTTTTAATGTAGCACCTTAAATTTAATAATATAAACTGTTGTCATCATCATTTTAACCCTCAATACATTGTAATACAGTCACAGAAAGTAACAATTGATGCTTACATTAGCATGAAGAACATACTCAACAATTGAAGCAGTCCCAATGTAATATAGCTACATCACGTCCTCAACTATATTTCTCGTAGCCACCTCACACTTAGTGAGTCCTGAAAAGATATAAACATAAGGGAATGAGCGACACTATGCTCAGTAGAGAAAGCCATTACTCACCTTTAGGTTTTTATCATTACCACATTAAAATCTGCATGGTTAGTAAGTCACATCATATTCCAGATTATGAGGTTTATTATGATCACATCTTATGGATACCGTAGTTAATCATTACCAAGTGTCATAATTACACATTTATACAAATATTACCAATCATCATTGTTCCTAGGTATCCATGTTAAATTGAGTATCACTCAACTCATCGAAACCCAAATGGGCGCACTTGATCACCCTATAAACATTCCAAGGGTGTTCCGGTGAGGGGACATCATGCCCCGAGTCCTCACCAAATCAATTCCTGTACAGTGTGTTCTGGGACTTTCAACCCAAGGAAGCGTCATCACCTTCCCCCTGTTTTACCTTTTAGGGTATTCATGCCCAAGGACGTAACCGTCGCCCTTTTCATGTCTCACAATTTCTCTATATTAAATCATTATTAATAGAGTTAATTTTCCTAACCATGCTTCTCAATTTATAACATGTGTCAATTCATTATGTTCCTCGCCGTACAATACAAGACGAGTCCATGTCATAGTTTCATATGTGATACACATATAATATCAGTTCAACATAGATATATATATATTGCAGCAAAACAATCAATTTTAATTCTATAAAAACCTCACAAAAGATGAGTAATAGAATCCCTACCTTTCAAGCTTATCAACAGTCTCTTAATCCTGGAATCAATTAACGTTAGCTCCATACTCCCTTGATCTTGAACTCCAAGCAAAACAGATCCAGTTGTATCTCGCTGTATCTACGAAGCATCCTCTGTAGTGCTCCTCGAGCGACTATGAATGGCTAGGAATGCTTCCTGGAGATCATACATTCTTGAAAACGTCATTCTGGACTCCGATACTGCTGTTTGAATCGCCTCGATTCACGTGCAGTCGGTACCGAATGATTTTATCGGAGTGGAATTTGCTCAAACGGAGGTCACCATTGCATCCAGAGCATCGAAACGAGTCGGGAGGCGGTCTCGGATCTTCGATCGGAGGTCCGGATCACAAAATTCCATTTTGGCCTTTGACCGGCCGTTGACCGGCGTTGACCACCGTTGACCGGCGTTGACCACCGTTGACCGGCGTTGACCGACTTTGACCGTCGTTGATCGGCGTCAATCGGGGTCCGTTGGCAGCTGGGCTCGGGCCTACCCCCCCTAAATCGACCCTTCTGAGTCCAATGGCGGGGTCAATTTCACCCAATTCTGCCTCTAACATAGCGGGTCGTGAAGTACAACGTCGGTAGAAATGGATGAGCTCCGATCTTGATTCTCCGACGATGGAAACCTGAAATTGGCTAAGGGCTTTTGCTACCCATCCTCCTATGAGCATTTCCCCTCATCCAATTTGAAGAAACGTGGCTGGGAAGAGCCAAAACGGAGGCTCCCGCGGCGGTTGACGGCGGCGTTGGCCGTTCTCTAGCGAAACCGGCTCCTTCCGTGCAATTGATCGAGGGGTTTTACTCCCCTTGATCCTCTGAACTCATTGGGAGGGGTGGTGTCAGTCACCTCCTCCGGCAAGGCGGAGTTCCACCATGGGGGCGGCGGTGCACGGCGGCAATAGGTGGGCAGAGCAATTCGGCGGTTGTTGAGCTGCCACCAAGGGTGGGTTTTGTTCCTCTCATCACGGTGGTCGTGTAGGAACAAGAATCACGTCGATCGGACGTCGGACGGCGAAGATATCTCGTCGGAAAGAAATGGGTTTTGCCGCCACTTTGGGCGGCGCGTGTGGTCTCCTCCGGCGGTGTTTTGGGCGGCGCGGCACCTCGTTGGACTCAGCTCGTCGAGAGCTTTCCATTGGTGCGGGAGGTGTCGAAAACGGATGCCGAAATCTCAGACGATCTTTGAGGAGAGAGAGAGAGAATTTTTAGAGAGAGAAAGTAGAGAGAGAGAGAGTTTCGAATTATGAGAGATTTTCTGATTTTTTTTTATATATATACTAGGTAATTAATCTAATTACCTTAATACCCTTAGGAGAATAACGGGTGTCACAACTTAACTGTGTTTAAGGAGATTGTGTCTGATTTGGAGGCTATGGAAGTTAAGTATGATGAAGAAGACATTGGGTTAATTTTATTATGTTCACTACCTTCATCGTATGCTACATTTAGGGATACTATTTTGTATACTCAGGACACTCTTACCCTAGATGAGGTTTATAAGGCTTTATTTTCTAAAGAAAAGATGAAGCAGTTAGTTACTGGATCTGAAATACAAGGAGAGGGTCTAGTTGTTAGAGGTAGAACCCAAGAGAAAAGTTCTGGGACTGAGATTAGAGGTAGGTCTAAATCAAGAAATAAGAAGAAGTACTGTAACTATTGCAAGAAGAAAGGACACATTAAAACTGAGTGTTATAAGCTGCAGAATAAAAACAAGAGGGCTTAAAATCAGAAGGGGAAGAAACCAGATGCTGGTGAGGCTAGTGTCGTTGAAGAAGGCTCTGGTGGTGAGCTTTTGGTAATTTCTGATGGTGATTCTAAACCCTATGAGGATTGGGTTCTTGACTCTGCATGCACGTTTCATATGTGTCCCAACTGGGACTGGTTTTTAACATATGAAACGGTTCCTAAGGGCTCTGTTTTGATGGGAAACAACGCCCCATGCAAAGTTGCTGGTATTGGTACTGTTAGAATTAAAATGCATGATGGCATAGTGAGGACACTAGGTGATGTGAGGCATGTTCCCGATCTTAAGAGGAATTTAATTTCCTTAGGTACTCTTGATGCTAAAGGGTACAAGTACACCGGTGAAGGTGGAGTTTTGAAAGTCAGTAAAGGCGCTCTTGTGATGATGAAAGCACAAAAGAAGACTGCTAGTTTGTATGTTCTGCATGGTACTACAGTTGTTGGTGATGCAAAAGTTACTACTTCCACTATGTCTGATGATGATCTCACTAAGTTATGGCATATGCGACTGGGGCATACGAGTGAGCTTGGGATGGCAGAGTTGAGTAAGCGAGGGCTCCTTAATGGATAGTGCACAGGTAAGATGGAGTTCTATGAGCACTGTGTTTTTTGAAAGCAAAAGAGAGTTCGATTTGACAAAGGCATTCACAACACAAAAGATATTTTGGAGTATGTTCATTCTGACCTTTGGGGACCGTCTACTGTTCCTTCTTATGGTGGTGCTAATTATATGCTTACCATCATTGATGACTATTCCAGAAAGTTATGGACATTCTTTTTGAAGCAGAAGAATGATGTCTTTGTTACATTCAAAGATTGGAAGAACATGATAGAAAAGCAGACCGATAAGCCAGTTAAACGTATTCGCACTGATAATGGCTTGGAGTTTTGTTCAAATGAATTTAATACCTTCTGTAAATCAGAGGGAATTCTGAGGGACTTAATAGTCCGACATACTCCGTAGCAAAATGGTGTGGCCGAGAGAATGAACAAGACGTTGATGGAGAAAGTGCGCTACATACTCTCTAATGCTGGGCTACCTAAGTCATTTTGGGCTGAAGCCGCTTCTACAGCTTGCTATTTGGTCAATCGTTCTCCTTCCATCGCTATTAACAAGAAGACACCACAAGAGATGTGATCAAGAGAACTTGCAAATTACTCAAATTTAAGAATTTTTGGCTGTCTTGCTTATGCTCATGTTGACAATGGAAAATTGGAGCCTAGATCCATGAAGTGTATATTTCTTGGTTACAAGCCTAGTGTTAAAGGCTATAAGTTATAGTGCTCGAAAACCAAGAAAGTTATTATCAGTAGAGATATTGTGTTTGACGAGACTTTTATGTTACGTGGGACATCTACTACAGGGTCTAGTGATGTTGATCGGGATAGATCTAGCAAACAGGTAGAGTTTCAAATAGAGACAATTACATCATCCGATTCTACTTCCCAGTCAAGTTTAGAGAGTCAAGGCGATAGTGCTTCCCTATCGTCATCACCGCCGCCACCACAATACTCTATTGCTAAGGATAGGCCGAGGAGAGATGTTAGGCCTCAACAGAGATATGATAAGGCCGACTTTGTGGCTTATGTTTTATCAGTGGCAGAAGGTATTGAGTCTAGTGAAGAACCTTTTACCTATTCAGAGGCGATTAATTCAGTTGACTCTGGCAAGTGGATGATTGCTATGTAGGAGGAGATGGAATCCCTACATAAGAATGGCACATGGGATTTGGTGAAGTTACCCAAAGGGAAGAAAGTTGTTCGCTGCAAATGGGTATTTAAAAGAAAAGAAGGCACACCGGGAGTTGAAGATGCTAGGTACAAGGCTAGACTGGTTGCAAAATGATACAGTCAGGTTCCAGGTGTTGACTTTACAGATGTATTTTCTCCTGTAGCTAAGCATAGCTCAATTCGAGCCTTGCTTGGTATTGTGGCCACTTATGATCTTGAGCTTGAGCAGTTAGATGTGAAGACTGTATTTTTGCATGGAGAGCTCGAGGAAGACATTTACATGCAATAACCCGAGGGTTTCGTTGTTACAGGTAAAGAAGACTATGTTTGCTCATTGAAAAAGTCTCTTTACGATTTGAAACAGTCTCCTAGGCAGTGGTATAAGAGATTTGACTCATTTATGATCGCTCATGAGTTTAAGAGGAGTAGCTATGATAGTTGTGTCTACTTCAAGAAGAGTGATGATGGGTCCTTTGTTTATTTGCTCTTATATGTTGATTGCTACTAAGGATAAATGAGAGATTAAGAAGTTAAAGGCTCAACTCAGTAGAGAGTTTGAGATGAAGGACTTAGGAGCTGCCAAGAAGATTCTCGGCATGGAGATTTTGGGAAATAGAAAGGCAGGTAAGCTTTATCTGAGTCAGAAAGGCTATATTGAAAAAGTTTTGTATAGGTTCAACATGCAGAAAGCAAAACCAGTGAGCACTCCGTTTGCAGCACATTTCAGACTTTCAGCTGCGTTAGTTCGACAGTCAGATGATGAGATTGAGTACATGTCACGTGTTCCATACTCTAGTGCAGTAGGTTCCCTCATGTATGCTATGGTATGTTCTCGCTCAAATTTATCATATGCAGTTAGTAGATACATGGCAAATCCAGGTAAAGAGCACTGGAAAGCGGTGCAATGGATTCTCAGATACTTACGTGGTACTACTGACGTTTGTTTGCACTTTGGGAGGACTAGAGATGGTGTTGTGGGATATGTTGATTTTGATTATGCTGGAGACTTGGATAAGAAGGGGTCACTTACTGGGTATGTGTTTACAGTTGGTGGTTGTGCTATCAGTTGAAAGGCTACCTTGCAGGCTACTGTTGCTTTGTCTACTACTGAGGCTGAATATATGGCTATTACAGAGGCTTTCAAAGAAGCTATTTGGTTAAAGGGCCTATTTGGAGAACTCAGTGAAGATTTGAAGACTTCTGTGGTGATGTGTGACAGTCAGAGTGCTATTTTTCTCACTAAAAATCAAATGTTTCATGAAAGAATGAAGCACATTGACGTTTGTTATCACTTTGTTCGTGATATTATTGCTCGTGATGATATTGTTGTGAGCAAAATCAGTAAACATAATAATCCTACCGATATGATGACTAAGTCGTTACCTACAATCAAGTTTGAGCATTGCTTGAACTTGGTTGGAGTTCATGCTCGTGCCGGTTAGTTGCCCGTTGAGGCTTTGTGGAAGAGGTGGAGAATTCGGTTAATCACATGTTGGAGTTCTTTATGGTGGATTATGTGTCAAGGTGGAGATTGTTATTTTGTGACCCAAAACCTTTGGTAGTAAGGCAGCACCGCAGCGCTTGAAAGCAGGGCCGCGGCGCTACAATCGCAGCGCTGGAAAGTAGCGCCGCGGCGCTCTAATTCGAGAAAGCAGCACCGCGGCGTTCCAATGCGGCCTGATCGTATATTTTGTGTTTTTACGCGTTTTTGGGTTATTTTGGGCTAGAGTTTGAGTCCCCATATATATAAATACATCATATTTTCCACAGTTCATGAGAGAGTCACATTAGAGAGTCACAAAATTTCATAGAGATCATAGTGTTGAGAGTGATACAGAGAACTCAGTTTTGTGAGTTTGTGAGTGATTGAGTGAGTGAATTTCTGTATTTGAGCGCTCTAAACACCGTTGTAATTTCCGTTTTGTGATTAGTAGATTGCTTATCCTCTGTCCGTAGTTTTTCACATTAAAATTTTTTTACGTAAATTTATGCTTTAATTTCTAACAATTATCCTCGTAAATTATTCGCAAAGCTTTAAAAATGGGTTCACGGCGAAATTAAAAAAGGTACTTGGTGTAGTGCCTGAATAACATCTTGATCAGATAGGTCTGACGGACAGTTTATTATATAAAAGTAAAGTCTAACGTGTTGACATAATATATGTTCGTGTCACAACTTAATTAAGCCTTATTAGTTGACCATTCTCGCAAATCAACGTAGAACATGCATTCCGCCACCTAAAAGGTCAAATTAGTTTATAATTACAAGTTGTTACTTTCATATATAGTGATGCCACAACTGAAGTTTAGAAGGGAAAAAGTTGTTTGCAAGGCACATTCTCTTTCCCTCTCTCTTGCCACGTTGGGAAAAGAATATATTGCATGACAGCGCAGCCAATGGCTAAACCTTGACAACAATAGTTGGGAACAACTCAGCTAATGGGGCCAGACATCCAATAACGAGCCAGTAATTGTTGTTAGGAAATCAATACTCTCGCACTACTGTAATTGTTGTTCATATTTATGTCTTTATTAATCGAAAAACAAGTGTCAGTATGTGGCTGTTCTGTTTGTTATGTATCTATATATATATATATAATTTAACTTGATTATCTGTAATGGAATATGAGGTTATAAAGATAAGAGAATAAGACAAAATATATAAAGAATGGTATAAAAAGTTATATAAAGGAAAAAAATGATAAAAAAGAAAAGCAAATTGAAAACAAAAAGGGGATAGAAGTTACACTTGGCACACATTGAAAGAGTACCAAAGTGTGTATAATTCGTTTTATAGACGTGGGCTAGATAGGTAGATATATGATGGATAGATTGCCGTACATTAGGCCCGTTTGACATAAATTATGCTTGTGCTTTTAGCCTATAGGAGAAAAAAAAAAAAGTTGTAATTTTTTAATAAATATTTGTAATTATATTTTTAGAAGAACTTAAACAAATCAGGTTTTAAAATTTTTTAAAAGCTATTAAAATATTATATTTAAACTTATAATATATTATTAACATTCTCGTTTAAGTTTTAAAGTCTATTTTAGAAGTATTTTTAAAAAAAAAACACATTTTGTAACTTTTATATAAAACACTTCTAGAAAATAAAAACACTTTATCTAACACTTTTAAAATTAGCTTTTAGGGAGCTATTTCAAACAAACCTGCAATGTTACAAGTTTCTCTTGAAATTCTACAGGTTAAAAAAGTAAGAAATCTATAGGAATGTCCTGTCTTAAACACTGTAAAAGATTTTATCAATCTATAGGAATGTCCTGTCTTAAACACTGTAAAAGATTTTATCCTCACTTTCGCATTGGCTTAAGAAGAAAAAATTGTAAGAAAATAACACGTAATCGAATAATGAGTGGAGGGAAAAGTAATTTTCCAATTACTTGACCTTCACATTTACAAGACAATGGATACATTCATTGATAAGTGCCAGCCCATAAATCACTTAGGACTAATGTCACATCATGTGTCCAGAATTTATGAAACATATTTCTCATAATGGAAATTACAAGAGAGTTATTATCCTATCATAGCTTGGTGAATTCTTAAAATAAACCATTTTATGATCATTGGTCTTAATCATAATAGATATTGACAACAACCCAATCTTATCAAAATATGCGTACTAATAATTTAAACTGTAACATTTAATTATATCACTCAAATATGACTACTTCATACATAATTAAATGATTAAATATAGTTACCAAAGCTTATAACATTTGCACACTGGACAACAATGTACTATTTACTATATGAATGGCTAATATATAAATGCATAAATTTTTGTTTCAAATAACGTGATAAGATATGTTTTTAATTTAAGCTTCTATCTTAGGGGGTGTTTGGCAGTGGTAGGAACCACTCAGTTCCCACTACAATCTCAGTTATGAACAGTGTAAAGCTCTCACATGCTATAGTAACAATAAAAAAAATATGCCACAGTATAAAACTCTCACATGTTACAGTAAAAGTGGTTCCCACCACTTGTTCCCACCACCCTGTTAATGAAAATTCTATAAGGTTGGCGTAGAGAAATTAATCATTGCGCCTATTGATCTTTAACCTCTCAATCAAATTCTAACCCTTCACCACACTGAATAGTTTTGCTAAACCTAAATCAACAATATATCGCTCAATAGTCCCTTGAAATGTTTACATGCACTTGATTTTCCCTTATCAATTTAACTTTGGTTAGAAAAATAGTAAAATGTGGCACATCACAACACTTAAAGCAAATTCACGGGGTTAATAATCAAAGCTCAAAAAATTTAGGAGGACGATTTCATATTAAATAAAAATAGGAGGGCGAAAGTGGAAAAAAGCCCAAATTAAAATGCTAAATCCGGGCCATGACGGTCGGGTTAGGACGAAAATCAGCCAGATCAGACAGACAGCGCAGCGCGTCTGTAGATTTTCCAGCCAATGACGCGCCGTCGTTGACGAAATTCTGAGTCTCCGGTCATCCGAGTATTCCTCTAAAATCGACGATAAATCTCCCGATATAATTGATTTCGCCCGATATTTTCACCTAGTGATCATCATAATCGACTCAAAATCTTTTTCTTTTTTTTGGCGGGTCCCACCCATTTCCGGCAGTTCCATTTCCCTGAAGTTTTCTCTGGAAAAATTATTCATTTCTGATTTACCGGAAATAAAATAAAATAAAATATTCTCTGCTATAACCACAGGAAGAACCCAAAAGAAAAAGAGAGAAAAAGGAGCTTCACTTTTATTTATTTAATTATTATTTGTATTTTGATTTTTGGGGGTTAATAAAAAAAGAGAGAGATTCGATGCGGCGCCTCAGACTTGGCGACAGTTGGATATAGAAAAAGAAGAGAGAGAAAGAGAGACAAAGAGAGGAGGAGAGAGAAAGTGAGACGTTGATAGCTTTACGGACATCGTTCATGTCGAAGCAGTCGACGACGAGGCAGTTGAGCTTCAGCTGAATCGCCGTTGCTTTTTCGTTTGTGTCGGAAAGCGAGGTTCTGCTTTTGTTCTGGACTAGGTCAGTCAGATTCAGTCCTATTCTTTTCTTTTTCTCTCCTTCGACTAGTCCGAGGTCTACTCTTGGCGGTGGAAACCCTAGCTCCGTAATTCCTCGCCTGTTGTGCCCTGTGCGATCGAATTCGCCGCATTTCGTTGATCTTTGTTTCGTTGTTTTGGCGAAACGATTGGGATTATTGTCATCGTTCTTCTTTTTGATTCATTCCTTGTGTTCTGAAAGGAGGTGGACCGAATTCGGATAGGCATAGGATAGTATATATTCTACATCTTATGAAAGTTGGGAAATTGAGAGTTGAATTTTGGTTTGATCTGTTTACTTTTTTTAAGCTCTTGTTGGTCCTTTTATGAGAATTTCTGAGGTAGTAAACTCGGCGAACAAATTTGGGTGGAGAATAGGAATGCAAACATTTCTTTTAAAATTTATTTTTTTAGGGATAAATAAATTACGGTTTAAGGAGTAGAAAGCTTAAGCTTTGATTTGCGGTAAGTACATTTCGATTATTTTTTCTTTTTGAAGTAAAAAAGCTCGTGATTTCTGTTGTTTGGAAGTCAAATTTGGAATTGCTTGAGCTTCTCTATCGTCCCTTTTTTTTTATTTTTATTTTTGGCTCAATTACACATGTTAAGATTGGCTTATGGAAACGGAACCGTGTTTTTTTTTGCTACTCCTTTTCTCCTATAATCTGTACTTGAGCGACTGAGGTAGTAAATCATAATCCATGTTAGTCTCACCGGGTTCATAGTGGCGTCGATGGATTGTGAACTCAGAGTCAGAACAAAGTATTCTGAAGTTTTGTAGAGGGTGATTGTGATGCCATGGAGAAAGGTTCTGGACTGGGTTTCTAGTTTTTTTATGGAGCAGTGATGAATAGGGGACATTAGTTGTACTCTATTGGCAGGGTCGGGTGCTGACGAAATGCAAAGAAAGATTGGTTTGGCAAGCGGATTAAGGGGTTGAGAATTTTACGTGTATGGTGAAACAATGAGGGCATGATATTAACTTTTGGAGTGTCTTCATGAGATGTTTGGCAATGTTAATTATGATTTCTATATCTAAGAGGCACTTTGTCTATCATAAATTTTCTGTAGAAATCAGTTTATGAAGTTACCTAGTTTTAGTGTTTGTTTTGTTTTATGGATGACACCTTCATATTATTCCCTATACGCTGAATTTGTATTTTGGATCAATTGTCATCAATTTTTGTTTGGTTTCCAGTACTGCCCTAAACACCGCCTTCGCAATTTTGTAGGTCTTTCTGATTTGCTTTTTCAAGAAATTCCTCTTCTTCTTTGGAATGCATCTCATGTGCTAGACATTTTAGTTGGTCTCAGGAGCAGAATTCCTACTCGAGAGTTGAATGGTGATCGCCTGCAGTTTTTCTGAATATGCTAGAATCGGGCTAATTTCACTCATACCTTGTTTTATGGTGTGTAGCGCTGGTTCGATTACCTCGTCTAATATTATTGTAAATGTTTAATGGATATAAATATGTTGTTCCACGTTTGTGATTATATATCTGATATAGATGGTATTTGAATTTTTTTTTTTTTGGATATTTATTTGGCTTTAGAAGGAAACAATTAAAAAGAAACACCTAAATAAAGTCACTGAATTTGTCTTTTATTTTCTGATGAACAAAGGGAATATACTATAAAGTTGGATGAAATTTTGCATTATTTGTCACTTTTCTCTTTGGCGTACACTCTACTTATTTTCTTTGGAAAACATAGGAGCAAAGACGGTTTTAAGAGTGTTATATAAGAAGAGGGCATGGAGCGTATATTAGAGAAGAGATTCCCAGTTGATGCAAAAGATTATAAGCTATATGAAGAAGTTGGTGAAGGTGTCAGCGCCACTGTGTACAGGGCTCTCTGCATTCCACTAAACGAGATAGTTGCAATCAAGGTTCTTGATTTGGAAAAATGTAATAATGACCTGGTATGTATGCCACTTAGCAGCTCATGCTTCTGTGTTTCTTTCTCTAGAAGTATTTGACTGTTGCTGAAATTGGATCTTCCTTTCTAACTTGCAATAGCATTGGGTCTTTGACATAACATTTATGTATTTGGTTCGTTTCTTTTTATTAGATAACAGATAACATGAGATTTATTTTGTGAATTAGCTGGAATTCAAGCTCTTATTTGAGAAAAATAAAAGTACAATAATTACTGATTTATTTGATAAAATTTGAACTCAAAGTGATGTGTCAAATCCGTAGCATTTGTTCTCTTCATGTTGCACACATCTTCAGGGTCTGTGTTATCAAGAAATTTTGGGAGAATGGTTAATAGGCTGTTTGGGAATATAGTTCAAACGAAGAGGTTGAACCGAAGTTAGTTTGAAATCCAAATTTTGAGAGAGAAAACATTGTAGCAAAGTTGGTTTGAATCACAATATTGTGGTTTGAACTGCGTTCCCAAACGACCTATAAGTTTTTCTGTCGCTGAACATCAATTTTCATTCATTTGCTGTATTACATAGGTTTCTAGACTTAATCATGTTTGATTGATCTTTGTCTTAAAGCTGTCAATTGGCAATTGTAATTTAAGACATGCATTTTTTTCTCATGTTGTAATGTAGGATGGTATTCGGAGAGAGGTACAGACAATGAGCTTGATTGACGATCCAAATGTTTTGAGAGCACATTGCTCTTTCACCACTGGCCATAACCTTTGGGTTGTGATGCCGTATATGGCTGGTGGGTCCTGCCTTCACATAATGAAGTCTGCTTATCCAGAGGGTTTTGAAGAGACTGTTATTGCTACTTTATTGCGTGAAGTTCTCAAAGCTCTTGTTTATCTTCATGCCCATGGGCACATTCATAGAGATGTGAAGGTACTCTTCTCCTTGTACTCTTCTAAAAATTCTCTAAGAATTTTTTTTGTCACGCAAGCTAGGATTATTTCAGTGATTTGTCTCATAATAAAAAATATTGTCGTTCTTTTATTTTAGTTTATTTAAAGAGAAACATTAAATTGGTATCCACAATCCTGAGGCATAAAATACGTGAATATAAAAACAATATTGAAGCCATGAGGAACTTTTTTTCTTCTTGTGCAGCATATTTATTCTATCTTCTATTATGCTGAATCTTTAGTATTTACGGGAATTTCATCTCATAGTGGAGGTTCATTTGTGTGCTTTGAGTCTGTAATAGCATCTATGCACTTTTCTGATTACTTTTAGGTCTCTTCCTCTTTTAGGTTTGGGAAGGGTACGGCAATGCTTGTCTTATGAAGTTCATAATCATCTGCTTTTTCCTTTCGTTTTGGAAAGGGTATGACAATGCTCGTCTTATTATCTTCATACTCTTCTTTTGCAGGCTGGTAATATTTTGATCGATTCTAAGGGCGCAGTCAAATTAGCTGACTTTGGAGTGTCAGCATGTATGTTCGATACTGGAGATAGGCAACGTTCCAGAAATACTTTTGTAGGAACCCCTTGCTGGTATTTTTTTTTTGCTTTCTTTCTTACCGATGTTTGTCTTTATGGGTGTTTTATGATATCTGAATTCTGTGGCATTACTGATTCTATAATATGGAGATCTTTTGACATGGGCGCTTGGTTTTTGCTCCTTTTTTCCCCCCCTCAGGATGGCTCCAGAAGTTATGCAGCAATTGCATGGATATGACTTTAAGTGAGTTGGTAGAGTATAGTATTTATGTCAAGTTAGTTTTTTTATTTTTTCCTTTTATTTCCTTTAATGTTAAATTTTTTTTGAAAGGTTTTTAATTTTTTTTTTTTTCCCTTCTTTTTTGGCTCCATACAGAGCAGACATATGGTCATTTGGTATAACAGCACTAGAGCTCGCTCATGGCCATGCCCCATTTTCCAAATATCCACCAATGAAAGTAAATTTCTAATATTTTCTCATATTTGTGTTGAAATTTGGGATATTTTGCTGCTGATTGATTTGTGAACTCAAAAGTATTGCCCTTTTGTTTTCTTTACCCTTGCAGGTTCTGTTGATGACTTTACAAAATGCTCCTCCTGGTCTGGACTATGAAAGGGACAAAAGATTTTCAAAGGTCTCTGTAGTTTCAGTTTTGTTATTTGTCCTACGCTTTGTAATATTGTTCTTAAAGAGCGCTATGTTTTTCCAGTCTTTCAAAGAATTGGTAGGTGCTTGCCTAGTCAAGGACCCGAAGAAACGTCCAACCTCGGAAAAGCTTTTGAAGCACCACTTTTTTAAGCATGCACGTCCCACTGAGTATTTGGCTCGCACCATTCTAGAGGGTCTAGCTCCATTAGGTGATCGTTTTAGGATGCTGAAGGTTGCTTGCTTAGCCTGAATTTTTTCTTTCTGCTTTGTCGGCTCTTATGAGATTTTTCTCAAGTTCATATACAATTCTTTTGACTACCATTTTCTGTCTTAGGTAAAGGAGGCTGATCTTCTTGTTCAGAACAAGGCTCTTTATGGTGACAAAGAGCAGCTGTCGCAGGTAGTAACCGTTTATAATGGTGTTGGGATTTATGTATTTCTAATTCTAAGTGCTCAGGTTTGTGCATTCATATATTGCTGCAGCAAGAGTACATTCGAGGAATCAGTGCCTGGAATTTTAATCTTGAGGACTTGAAAAATGAGGCAGCCCTGGTAAGCAGTGTCTTTTTACTTTATTTCACATTTTTTTAAGGAAAGGACTTAATAAGTGATTGAATATGCGTTGTTTTGGTATTGTTGCATCATGTTATTTATTATATGGTAACAGCAGCTTTTTTTGCCTACAGATTCAGGATGATGATATGCCAAATGTTGAAGAGCCGAGGAAGCAAACAGATGGATATGAAGATAGTGAGATTCCGACAGAGAGGTTGTCGCTTGAAATGGCCAGCCAGTCAAATCCTACTCCAAATCAGGAGGTATACAGATCTCTGCAGAATATATATATATATATTCCCCCCTTCTTCTATCTTTCTTTCTTCTTTTATCTTCTAATATTTAATCTTGGCATTAAGAAAATATATCTGCTGTTCATTGTGTCAGGACGAATTCAGTGATCTTCATGATTTGGAGAGTTCACTTGCTTCATTTCCTATTAAACCTCTTCAAGCACTCAAGTATGATTGGTTTCTATTTACACCAAGTGTTATCCATTGAAGAAAATTTTCATCTTTACGCTTTAATCGAGGTTTTTTTAAATGATTATCACATCACTAGGGATTGAGGCTTTCAGCCTGTCAAACAGTTTTATATTAGATGATACTACTGCATGATTTCCCGCAAAATTCATCCTTGTTTGCTGTTGTATTACTATCATCGTGATTTCTTTTGTTAGATTGTTATTGAACATTTTGCATAATCAAAAGAGAAATAAGACTTCAGTTTCTCTTCTTTTTTTCCTTACAATTATTTCCTGCTAGATTTCTTCGTTATTATTTTTTGAATTTCTTTAAAGAAATGTTATACTTTCGCTTTCTTATATCTCCATGGTACTAAAATTCTAGCGGCATTCTTTTTTCTGATACAGAGGTTGTTTTGATATTTGTGAGGATGATCCGAGTTCCACTAGTCCAAGAATGATGTATCAAGAAAATGGAAGAGGTGAGGGTGAATATTCTGGGCAAAGTAGTTCTTTGCCACGTTATGTCATAGCTGAGCATAACAAATTTTTAAGTGGTACACTACTACCAGAAAATGCTCTTTCTCCTAAAAGGGTTGTTGGTGACGGGGACAGGTAACCTTTCTTTTCGTTAAAATTCATTATTTGTCTTTATATTCATTCAGCCTGCCGGAAGATTCTGCATTTCTGGTTTAGCAAATTTGATTATTTGTGAAGCTTTGCTAAGTGAAAAAATAGGTACTCTTAGATGCGTCATTAAACGTTATAAAGTGTAGTCTTGAATCTGGCTAAATGAAAAGAAGCTCAAGCTAGTATAACAGTCATGGACCATATCTATTGTTGTTAACCTCTATATACAGATTTCTAGCGTTGCATAGGAGTGCATGTTCCTCAACTTTCTTCATAGTGTCTTGAGGAACTATGTTTGTCTCACAATACAATGTCTTCGGGTGGACTCACTTCTCCATGTTCTGTTGAAACAATCCTGTAGTTGAATTATTGTTTTATTGCCTGTACTTTTGTGCTACTGGAGTACGTCATGAAAGATCAGTAAATAGTAAATATTGTCAGGTGGCAATGCACACTAAAGTTCAGTGCGTCATGAATTATTTTCCATATAGCAATAACCTCCTATGATTTTTTTTTGGTTGAAATAATTTGGTTGCTTGCCACTGCCAATTTGTTGATTAGAAAAATGATTGAGAAACTATAATGATTTTGGTAATTTTGAAAATGTTATGAAGGGATTATCAACAGTCAAAACTTCAACCCGAGCGGAACTATAGCGGGTCATTGTTGTATCGCCAGAAGAGAGATGCCAATAATGCTACACCTGGTGCGTCTTCGCGCAAATTTTCTTTTCCTTTTTTTGTTGGAGATTCACTTGTTAGGGTCCCATAGGAAATAATATCCAGTATTATCACGTCTTTTTCTGCAGCTGAGGATACATCTGATGGAACAGTTGTCCAACGTAAGGGCCGCTTTAAAGTCACGTCTGCAGAACTGAGCCCCAAGGTACAAATACATCACCAGGCTCTTATATATAGCATTCTTAGTTTACTCTTTCGTTAACATGAAGTCAAAAGACTCAAATCCCATGTCTTTTCTGATGTTAAATCTTGAAGAAACCGTCTGTTCAACAATGCGTCCATAGCAAATAACCAACGACGATGAGAGAACAATCTATTTATCATCGTTATCATAGCTGCTGGAGTGCTGCCTCTCTTTTTTCTTTTCTTTTCTTTTTTTTTCCGTTTTTCCTTTTTGAAGTAGTGATCTTTGTACAAGGCTTTCATTGGTTTTTGGACTTAATTCATATATAAATTCATTCTTGATTATTAGCATGTAGGTTTTATGCCTTAACTCATGGATAATATTCACAGTTTTGCTTTCTTTTTCTGCTTTTAAAACTCTCCTTATATGGAAAATTGCCTAGCTATGAACTGTGTATAGTTGATGGTTAACTCATGGACATCAAAAACAGAACTTAGCAATATATCTTTTAGGCAATGGCTTTATAACCATTGCCTTTCTTGTCTCTGCTCCAGGGTCCTACAAACTGCTACTTCAACCCAATATGTGGAGGTTCAACAAGTCCAACTACCCTGAATGTTACAGCTTCAACAGTTCTTCCGTCACTACAATGCATTCTGCAACAGAATGCAATGCAAAGGGTATATCTCTATCTGTGGCTTATGTGCATTTACCTTGTTACGTAGTCTGGATATTTTGCCTCAGTTTCTACTTCTTTTCAAACAGGAAGAAATAATTAAATTGATGAAGTATGTTGAACAAACCTCTGGTAATGCTTCTTGTCTTGTCATTGTTTAGAATTTTTCCCTTAACAATATGTACATATTTTCTTGTATTTGACATATTTAGTGTGACATAGGCAAGCAAGCGGAGTTAGCTGAGGCAGGCACCTGTGATCTTTTGCAGGTAAAAGTTAGTCGCCGAATCCATTTTTGGAACGTTTAATTTAACCATATTTCTAGTTTAATGTAATGCTCTTTCCAACACCTGTTACTTCTGTCTCTTGACAAGGCATCTACCGTTTCACTTCTGTTATTGTAAATTTTTGTGGCTACCATTAATCATTCGTTTATGCGTGAGAGGGTTGAAAAAGGGCAAGCCTTTGATATGCCAACTTGTTCAAACCTTTTTTCTTTTTTTTTTTTGGCGAGTCTCTCCTGTAGGAGCATCTGCAGCCTTGGATGATTGAACCTTCTTTGAATTAAATGCTTTTTGGATTCTTTCATAGTAGAATAGCTAGCTTTGGGTAATGCATATATAGCTAGAGTAATTCTTGGAGCTTTTTTGCATTTTTCAGTCGCACAAATTCATTGCCGATTAGAATGTTTCTATAGAAATCCTATTCGGAGGAAGAACTTAGATAATTCTTTTTCAAACAAAAAGTATAAAAAGAGAAAAAAAAAAAAAAACGGTTGATTCTTCTATGTTAAACATGCAGGCATCTCCTGCTTCCTCCCGCGAGAGAGACCTGCAGTCTCAGGTGAATAATTTGCAACAGAGGTACTTGATTCAACCCAATAGTCCAATATTTCTTTGGTGACATTACATTTTACGTTTGTTTTACATTCGACTCACCCCCATCTCTAATGTCAGAATTGCGAGTCTTGTCGAGGAATTGCAGCGACAGAAGACAAAAAATTCCCAGGTTTGTGTCTTTACCCCTGGTTGGAAGTGCAAGATTGTTCACTTTGTTAGCGTTAATTGTTTTCATCTTGTAAGTACTTTAGTGGGTGATGGTGGGAAATGGATCCTGAGTTTGCTTGGTCTTTGGTTATAAACTTGCTTACTAGTCAGGCTTCTGGCTTTTCTTGTCCTTTGTTATGATTTTGCTCAACAGATTGCTGAGGAGCTATTTGGCAAAATGACTTCTTTCCCCTACTGAAATTGAAAAATAAACTTTCTGGGACAAATTGTCACTGTCGTCTCTTTCGTTTTCAGTTGGAAAGACAATTGAGTGCGTTGGTCCACAAAGACGTTGAATAAGTTTCGAGTTTAGGTTATGATGGTGCTGTTGTCTCTACCGAAAGCTTGACAATTAATGTGACTGGGCCAACGAACCAAGGGTGGCAAATGAATCGAAAGTCCCAAGTGAAGCAATCATCTAGAATTTTCAGATGACAAAACCTTGGTCTGAGTGGCAAAGCCGCTTGAGAGAGAGGTACACGGGGCATTCTTTGTACTTTGTTTTCTAGTGTACCATAGGTGTGAAAAATGTGTGGTTATGCAGACAAGCCAAAATTTTGAAATCCCAATTGTCTTTCACATTTCTTTAAGATGTAATTTATTTACTAGATATTGTAATTATATTTTCTCTTAAAACACAAGCAAAAGTGCATGCTTGTGTTGTCTCACCACTCCATTTCACGCTCACCTTCTGTTCAGAAGGGAAAAGAAATGGATTGGTAAAAAAAAAAAAAAAAAAAAAGGAAAAAAGGAAAAAAGCTTCCATTGAAACTAGATCTGGGTTTTTCCTTTTTAAATACCACTTTTTTCAAACATTTGCTCAACTAATGCAACTAATCCGATAATGATTTGAATGCATGAAGGTCCAGATTGGGAAAAAAAGGGGGACTGATTTCTATTTTATACTATTTCTTTTATGTTCCCGCAATTACTTGAACTTATGGTAGTATTACCTCAATTGAACCATAGTTGAATCAGTTGTTGAACTTATGCAAGACTTTGGATGGATTCCCATTAAAGATTTTCAAAGACTCAAT
This sequence comes from Artocarpus heterophyllus, assembly GCA_025403435.1. Classification (NCBI taxonomy): domain Eukaryota; kingdom Viridiplantae; phylum Streptophyta; class Magnoliopsida; order Rosales; family Moraceae; genus Artocarpus; species Artocarpus heterophyllus. The sequence goes on along the minus strand of CM046347.1, from coordinate 5,360,154 downwards.
CAAAACTTTTGTGAAGTATCAAAGATCTTCATTGATGATGCTCTGATGGGTTGAGGTAACAACTCCTAAGGACTTGTAAAGTATCAAATTTAATACTCATTTAATTGTTCATGGCAGAAAAAACATGTCAATTTATTGTGGACCCAAAAGGTAAAATTTTCAACGTTCTATTCTCAAGGTGATGGAAGTTTGATGAAACTTTTACGTGGAGATATAAGGTTCAAGTAATGCAACTAATTCCATGTTGCCAACAAAGAAAATTTAAGTGAACAACTCACTCCCTTTGCCTTAATTGACGTCAGTACATTGGAAAACTTTATGTTTAAGTTAGCAAGTACCTTAAGACATTGATTCAAAAGAAAGAAAGAAAGAAAAAAAAAGTTATCTGAGTGACTGATCAGAGATTCTTTAAACTATTATGAGTGTCAAACCACAAGTCATCTGCGACTGCGCTCAAGAAAAGAAAAAAAAAAGTCATTTGAGACTGTTGGAAAAAAAAGGAAAAAGAGTCAGCGGATGCTGCAGTGGAAAAAAAAAAAAGGAGACTGCAGGAAATTAAAAAAACAGGTCATATGAGACTGCGATAACATTTGAATATTCAAAGAACAGAAAACAAGTTGTAAATTTGTAAGATGTGATAGGGTGGTTAAAATTGTTGGTTAGAATGGTTTTTATTGTAATATGTGAGAGTTTTATACTGTAGCGATTTTTTTTATTGTTATTATAATATGTAAAAATTTTACACTATTTATAACTGAGAAAGTAGTTTAAATCATTTTTACCAAACACTTTTCTTAGTCTACCTCGGGCAATTCTCTACAAAATTATGGTATATTTCAAACTGTTATTTTTTATAAAAAAGAAATGCATTTTTATGGTACATAAAGCCAATTTTGCACCATGGTTTACTATTATATATGTTAAAAATTTATAATGTGCAAAATAAAACTATTCTCAACTACTATTTAGATTTTTAAAAAGTTAACCAATGGTTGAAACAAAAGGTTTACCAATGTGCATAGATTGCCAAGAAAAAAGGATAACGATTAACGACCATGGAGGCGCCGCTAAAGTGGAAGAAGCTAATTGGGCCGTCAAGATAGATCCATTTAGTTGACTCTCAGCGCCGACAGCTTAACACCGTTAAAAAACTAACCTAACCAGGTTGGCCGAAGTAGGAGCTCTCCGGTGCTCACTGGTCATTCAGCACGTGAGTCCCGTCGATTTTTCTCATCTACCCCAAGCCGCTGCAATATTAGACTCAATCAACGTCAATATTAAAAAAAATATCTTTTACTCTTGTTTTTAAAATACATATGTTTTAATAATTTCTTTTTGAATATATATTTATTTTTTAATTGTTAAATCGGGAAAAAAATTCACATTAACTGCATCAAAACATCATTGGTATTATTTTTAAAATAAATTACCTCAAAAAGCATAAAAAAATATTTTCAAAAATTTTAAAAACAAAAACAGACAGACCAAGTCCTCATATGTTTAAGCCGAGATTTTAGCTGTTTAGCTTAAGGCTTAAGCCAAGACAAGACCAAAACAAAAGTCATGCTTTTTATGTGACCGCTGAAATATATACAGCTTATTTCCTCCCCCCTCTTCCGCGGCGCCCAATGCAATCTATACATATATATATATATGTGTGTATATATATTCATCTCATTTCCATAGTCTCCTCCTCCTCAAATTCCCACACAATTTAACACACTTTAAGACTTCAAGACTACGCAGTCTCAGCACCACACAAAAAACCAAAGCCAATAAAAATCCAAAATTCGAATTCAACAGTAAGAGAACTCCCTCGAGATCAAGAATGGGAATCGTGAATTTGGAAGAGCACGAGAGGATGGAAATCGAGGAGTTCCGCCGCATGGTGGTGGCCTCCGCCGCCGCGCACCGTCGCAAGGACAACCAGGACTTGGACGGATCTCGAATCCCGACCTCCGTCAACGATGACGACAACGGTGTCTGCGATCGCGACCGCCCTGTCTGCGTCACCAGCGGCCTCTCCTTCCTCGGCATCGCCCTCGTCAACAACCTCCTCGCCCGCGGCTACTCCGTCCGGATCGTCGTCGATAATCCAGGTATTTAATTCATAAATATTTACCGATTTTCTGTTTCCATACTTTTTTTTTTCCTTTTTGATTTTCTTTTTCTCGCGGAAGAATCCTCTGAACCAAACGAAAACGACTGAGATGAGAGAATTTGAATTTGTTTTTTATTTTATTTTTTCTAAAAAAAGGAACAAATTTTCTTCTTCTCCTTTTCCTACACTTTTTGCTTATCGGAGTAGTTAATTTTAACGACATTTTCTAGAACATGACGTGATGTAAAGCTTTTTTTTTTTTAATGAATTATTGTATAATAAAGATATACAAGGTAGGTACACCAGTTGGTATGCAAAATATTTCAAGTTTTAATTCCATCAAAGGGATTTTTATCCGATCCTTCTTTTTCTTTTTAATTCGACCTTTATCTAGTGCTTGAACAAAAATCAAACATGTTTGCTAAAACGAAAATCATGCGTGAGTATGTGACAAAATGATCGGACGAGTGTGAAGATAGATTGATAATGATTTTATTTTTTTTCTAATTTGCGTTCAAATCTATGTTTGAAATTTTAATTGTGTATTATATATATATATATATATATATGTATGTATATAGCTGTCGTTTGTGGATTTGGGGTATTAATTTGGACACTGAAATAAATAATATGGCAGAGGATTTGGAAATAATAAGAGAAATGGAGGCAAGCAACAGCAATATTTCAGCGAGAATGGCGAGGTTGACAGATGCAGAAAGCTTACCAGAAGCATTTCAGGACTGTCGTGGTGTTTTCCATACCTCTTCTTTTATTGACCCTGCCGGTGTCTCTGGCTACACGGTAATTACTCCTCTTTTGTCTTTTGTCTTTTGTCTAGTCAATTGTAGTATTAGGCCCACTCCCACTAAAAATTTTTTGCACATACATATACATGTATATATAGAGGAGGTAAATTTGAACTCTATCTATAATTTACAGTGAACTCATGTGTAGAATTATTGCATAAATGAATTGACAGAGGCCAAAAAGAAAAAAAAAAGTATTAGCCAATAAGTATGATTCAGGCAGGAAAAAAAAAAACCAACATGATTAGAACTTGATGCTTTAAGGGGTTTTTTAAGGTTTTTTTAATAATATTATAGTATAAGATCGAGTATATTACTCACTCATGCTCATTATATATATAGCGCTGCTTTTATATTAAAACTACTGACATTTTCGCATAAGAAAGTGTATTGATGTTTATCATTTAAAACTCTGTAAATACTTTCCATAAAAAAAAGTTTTAAATACTTTTTTAAAAGACTTGTTCTCATTTAAATTAATAATTCTTTACAGTAATAATTCTTTTCATTTTATTGACCAACCATTTAGATTTTAAAAAATAAAGGGTCTGTTTGTTTTTATTCTCAAAATTTTTGAAAATGTTTGTACATCTTTTTCAAGACAAAAATTTTAAAAACACTCACAACATAATTCTGAAAAAATTTGTATTTTTTAAAACAATAATATTTTCACATATTTTGAAAACAATATTAAACGACCTCAAAATATTCAATTTATTAAATTTATAAACATTACTATAATCTTGATAAAAAAAATAAATTTTCATAAATGTAATTTTTTAATATTTACTTTTAACAAATATGACATTTATTTGTGACATAATTTAACATATATTATAAATAATAATATGATATAACTTTTTAAAATGTGACATAAATAAACATAACTTTTAAAAGTATGTATAATCTGTAATTTTTTTTTTTAAAAATTGACCTTCTTACCAATAAATTTTGTCTGCGCCACTGGCTACCCCAACGTGTTGATTAATCGCCTTACTTGTTCCACCCATTTTCATGTGGAAAAAAAGGAAATGGTTCACTAGAAATGGTTCTTTCCCTTTTTCTGAAGGGTCAATGGTTCTAAAATTGAAGCCACTTTGTCATTGGTTCAAACATTCCGTAGTTGACGTTATTATTATTATTATTATTATTTGTATGTTTTTTGTCGTAGGTATGAGTTTTATTCATTTTTGTTCTTTCGGTAAACATGGGCTATGCATTTTTTTTTTCATTTTTGTTTTTTCGCATGCATTATTGATTGGTCAATTCAATCACTCGTCAAACATTCACATAAAAACAACTCAAGCCAGCTTATCATAACAACAAGCCTTCATCGACAAAATTTAACACGAGTCAATTTTGATATATATGCACAGAATAGAAATATATTTATTGCTAAGATTTTGTAATTCCGCTCATTCATTAAGTTTGAACAAAGTTTATTTTTTAAGAGAAAATATTGTAACAAAATCTTTATTTGAATTTTTTCCCTTTGGCTGTGGCACGTTAAGATTAAATTTGGTTCAAGGTATTTTCTGCATCTATTTCAAGCTTCACTACTCTAACTTTTCCGTTTAAAATTTCTATTTAATCATGTGAGCAGAAATACATGGTTGATGTAGAAGCAAGGGCCAGTGAGAATGTGATCAAGGCATGTGCAAGAACTCCATCGGTTAAAAAATGTGTCTTCACCTCATCACTTTTGGCCTGCGTATGGCTTGATAGAGCTGCTCAGAATGAATTCATTTCTCCCGTTATAAACCATGATTGCTGGAGCGATGAACCCTTGTGCATCGAGAAGAAGGTGACCCTTTTTTATTTTTTTCCATCTTTTGGGACTTGAAAAATATTTAAAAATTTTGATAAAAATTTGTAAAAAATAAATAAAGAAATTGTGACCAGAAAAATGATTACAACTTTCAATAAAATCGATTTCGCCCCCAGTATTTTGGGAAACCATTTCCACTTCAATGGTCGGTGCCTGATTTTTTGACTATGCTAAATCAGCTTTGGTATGCATTGGGCAAACTACGGGCTGAGAAGTCTGCTTGGAAAGTAGCTGAAGAAAGTGGGTTAAATATGGCCACCATATGTCCTGGTCTAATTACTGGTCCAGAGTTTTGCGCAAGAAATTCAACAGCAACATTTGCTTACCTTAAAGGTAAACAAAACCATCAAAGAGCACTTCACTCCATACTTTCGATCACCTTATTTTTCACCATTTTGACATTGTTTTTAAAAATACTTATGAGTATCATTGGTGTTAAACACAACAACTAATAGAATCATTGTAAGACCTACTCTTTATGCTTTCGCGCTTTAATCTACAAACTTTTTCACAAAAAAGAGTTGAACAATCTCTGAATTTGACTATAATTCGTGAAAAACACAGGAGCCGAAGAGATGTACGGAAGTGGAGTCCTAGCGACCATGGACGTAAACAGATTGGCTGAGGCACACGTTTGTGTGTTCGAGGCTTTGAACAAGACATCGGGTGGAAGGTACGTCTGCTTTGATAGAATCATTCAAGAGGAGGAAGAAGCTGAGAAATTGGCGACCGAAATGAGAATGCCAAAAACCAGTATTTGTGGTGCAGGCTCTTCCACTAATGATAATGAACAAACAGTTCGGTTTCAATTGTCTGACAAAAAGCTTTCAAGCCTCATGTCAACTGCTATACGCCCCTGTTATAACGAGAGTCGCCGGCGATCTACTTGTTAGGCCAATGGGATCTTGTATTATATATAGCAGGAGTTTACATAATGTATGTGAAAAATAGATTTATTTTTGCATTGTGCATATATAGCTTTGTATCGATGATTTATCTTTGTGGAAACCAAGCTCAGGAACCCATTAAGATAAAAATCAAGAGAATCAAATGTTGTACTTCATTCTCCAGTTAAAAATAAAGAGGCATAAGGAATTATTCATTAAAATGTGAGAATAATCATTGCCGATATAGCCATCTAATATGTTAATTTATGAACGTATATGTCAAGCATTAGTTTCTAATCTTATTAACCTCTAATTTATTCCTAACCCTCGTTTATTTTGAAACAAAGTTAAATTCAAAATTCTTTATTTTGAAACAAAAATAATTATAATTCCAATCGAAATGAATTTGTTAAAGATACTATTTAAGCTATCAATTAACATCTTGTGTGTATTATATGTCAATTTCTGTCAAAGAATTAAAACCTTTGTGAACCTGAGAGCCTTTGACTTGTAATTCTAAATCACATTTAAAGGATTAGTTATAATAATAATAATAAAAAGAAAAGATTAAAAAAATACTTGATAAAAATGATTATCACTTTTTTTTAATTAAAAATAATATAAAACTTTTATATATTGTAATAATAATAAAAAATAATTCTAACCTGTTACGGAGGGAGAAGACCACCGCAATGGTGCAATAAGACTTTTTCATCATTTCGCTTGAATCATCATTTGACTTGGTTGTTGAATCATCATTTCTCTTCAAATGAGAGGACTATCCGTACATTATCTTAGTTCAATTATCATCTCTCTTCGGATGAGAGGAGAAGCCATTCCAAGATTCGCACTTAATTTTTTATCCTTGGGGTTATTGCTTGTGATGATAGTTTGGTCGAATATCTTTTCAATCCAGTAAATAATTAAGTTAAATACATTTAAAAAAGAAAAAGAAAAACTTTGTAAACATTAAAAAAATTATATTTACAGCACAGGTTCACCGACACAAAATAAGCTTTCTCATCCAGCGACACAAACTCTAATATCCAAATTCTTCCCAAATTTGAAGGGACAAAAAGCAAGCTCAAAATTTTGGAAAAAAAAAAAAAGCTACCCCAAATTTCTAATTTTTTTTTACTTTATTTTCCTTTGCCTATTGAAGAAAATGAAAATAAAAAAAGAGGAAAATGAGAAATAGAGAAATAAAGGGGGCTCAGAGAGTTGCTATCTGTGCTCAAAGAAGAGTTTTTTGAAGACTCTTCTCATACAAGAGGTGTCAGAATATAAAGCACTCATCATCTTTGCCCTATTAATTGAAACAAACTCAGAACAAAAAGAAAGAAAGAAAGAAAGAAAAAAAAAAAAAAACAAGAATACAAAGAAGAAGACGAAGGAGGAAAATATTAAGAAGCAGACATGGCGGCTCTTCTTACGTTAGGGTTTCAACTTTGTGCCTGTGACGTTAAACGGAATCGGATTCCGAGAAAATAAAGATAGTTATTGGGCCTGTCTAGGCAGTTTGTGAGCTTCTGTGTGAAGATAATAAACCAACAAGCCCAAAGTCAAGATCACTCTTCCTCAAACTAGGCCCAGTTGAAAGAGGACCAACATTAGGCCCAGTTACCTTGTAAGCCCAAAAAAGAAGCCCACATGACTGGAACGTTTAGAAAAAATTACAACACGTGTCTAAATTATTGTTATAAAATTAAAATCTACAATTGGCCCAATTACATTTATTGAATTGAAATATGACTCTAATTTGTAAAAATTCTACAAATGTCTCATAATATTATTATTAAATTTATTTATATGTAATTATATAGTACAATATGTAATATTATTAAGATAATTATTATATCATTAAGGATATTTTTAAGATATTTTGAATATTGTGTTATATTTTAATTTCATAACAATATTTTGGGCACATATTGTAATTTTTTAATGAGACAATTGGCCCAATTATGTTTATTGATTTAAAATGTGTCTCTAATTTGTAAAAATTCTATAAATATCTCATAATGATATCATTAAAATTATTTATATGTAATTTATAGTACAATATGTAATATCATTAAGATAATTATTATATCATTAAGGACATTTTAAAGAAACTTTAAATATTGTGTTAGATTTTAATTTCATAACAATAATTGGAACACGTATTGTAATTTTTTCTTATATATAACCATCAATTATTTTTTTCTCCTTTTCTTTAATTTAGGGGTGGCAATTCATTTTCATATGATTTTATGGTTTTTTTTCCTACTCTTTTCTTGAAATTTTGGTAAATTTTCATCCAGCACGAACAAAATCCATAACACGAAAATGCTTAAATCTATCATCAAGATAATTTGTGATATCGCGAAATTGATCAGGATCCGTGACACAATCCTAATCTGTATGTTTTTTGGCCATCCGATATGAGACTCAAACTATAAATTATCAAAGTTGGGGATGAAATATAATTGATATATATATGGAATGATCAGCAAAATTGTTGTTACTAAACGTGATTACTTGGTCATTACGTTGAAAGTGGAGTGATTAGCCATGGAAAACGAAAGTACTCTATTAATCATGTGATTTGAAGTCAAGCATCAACATATTCTGTCATCCATCGACTTGATAATTAAACATAAATATTATAGGACCTAAACATACGTGAGGTTGATCGGATGAATACCATTCTTTATGATGATCACCCCGTAATACAGACAGCAAAAAAAACAAAAACAAAAAAACAAACGTCACAAGTAATTTAGGAGTTATGTATTGCAAGCATTAGTAATTAACTGAATGACCAGTCCATTAGTTTTTATTTTTTATTTTTTATTTTTTATTTATTTTTTGAAAAAAGGGTGAATTAGCACAAATGGACTATTTAGACCTTTTGTGATCAAAAGTTTTTAGTGTTGAATGGTCCTAAAAAATTTGAAAGTTTGTCGCCAACCTAGTAATTAATTTAGAGTATGTGAAAGAGGGATAGATTGACAAACAACCAAACGTCTTCTCTCAATTTTTTCTTTTAATTTTGCATATAAAATGCTATGAAAGTTTGCCCATCTAAATTTTTTCACCTTAAAATAGTTCAACCTATTTCCCCATGATTTTAGCATACACTCTTTTTTTCTGAAAGGATTTTAGTAGGGATAGATGATCAATGTAAACTATAGACTAAAAAAATAACAGGTTGATTTGGAGGTTTTTAAATTAAACCAAACCATTTAAGCAAGCAAATCCAAACCAAACCAAACCAATTATAATTTGTTTGGTTTGATTTTTCTAATCGGTTTGAACTAATATTTGTATTTTATTTTCTTAACTATAATTAGAAGCAATATTTTGGTATGATAAACAATTTTCCATTTCTCAATTATAAATATCAATTATGCAAGATTGAAGTATCTAATTTATAATATAAATAAAACATCCAAAGTTTAAAATTAAACAAAACTAAAACATTCAAATCCACAACACATAAAATGTATAACAAGAAATCATTAGTTCGTTATGACTTTTGTATCTTATGATTATTTATTTATTTTTAGAAAAATTATTATTAAATTTTGAGCATGTTTATAATAAAAAAAATAAAAAAAAAATTAATTATCTTTTTACAAATGTAAAAAAAATATAATTTTTTAAAATACAATACATAGAAATTGGTTTGGTTTCTCAGGTTAAAGCCGCAAACGAAACCAATTTAGTTGGTTTTTTAAAATTTTAATCCAAATCAAACCGATTTTTAATCGATTCGGTTTGATTTTATTTTACTTTGATTTGGTTCGGTCGATTTGAGTGATTTAACCGGTTTGGTGCCCATCCTTAAAATTTTAACATACATTCTTGCCCCCTCTAACTTATTCATTCGGATCCATCCTTAAATTCCACCTCCTACATATACACCCGTGGGGGTGATTTGACGAATGCAATATAAAATTATGTTGATCATCCTATAATATAGACAACAAAATCCTTATAATTAATGTATGAGTTATATATCACAAGCGTTAGTAAAAAAGTGTTTGGCAAGTGTGGTTAAAACCATAGTTATGGTTTAAAGACTATAACATATGAGAGCTTTATTCTATTTAGTAACTACAATTATGGTTCTAATCACACTTATCAAATACTCTATAAATTAGTTGAGTGACCAATCAATGATTTTTCTTAAAAAGAAAACTGCTATCTAGCAATAACTAACATCGTGTTAAGTTTATAGTTAAAAATTTTACTAATGAGTGACTCTCTTTTAATGTCTTAAATTCAAGTATTTTTTTATGTTATTAGAGTGCTTAGGACCACGTCCTATATATTTAGTAGAATTAAAACGTTCTTCCTCTAATTATGCTATTGCAAATTGCCCACTTCTTGTACTTTTCTTTAGGGGAACAAAAAAAAAAAAAAAACCAATGAATGGTCAAACTAATTGCAGTCATGGGCTATAATATGATAAAACTTTCCTTGTCTTTAAATAATTCAAATCGGATTAATTATAAAGAGGTCTCCAATGCACCCCTAATTTTACAATTCCTCTTGGAAGTTGAAACCAATCAAAGCTTCCTCTCCCTTGCTTTATTATAAATCCTAGGCCGGTGACCTGTCAGCTTTTCATTAGTTTAACGTGATCACCTAGATACGGTTGTTTACAGTTGCCATAATACACCATTGTGAATAGTGAAACGGATTAATTATATAAAATTTACCTAGTCATATTTACAACAAAATGGACATCAGATAAACTATATTATTACTAGCGCATATATATGACCTTCTGTCTAAGAGTTTGTGACAGGCTTTGTGGAGAGCCACGACTGAATATATATATATATATATATGTGTGTGTGTGTGTGTGTGTGTGTGTAAAGTTTTAAATTTGATTGCACCGTTACCAATCCTCATTTGTAATAATTTTTTTCACCGATCTAACATCATATTTACACGTTCATATAAGACTAAATTTGCACGAGTATAACCCTCAGATATTACAAGTGCTTCATTATATTTATTATGTGTTACACTAAATTAAAAGTGTATTTGACAACCTCGTTTCAACTATATAGTTAAAATTATTAAAGTATGAGATTCTCATATATTATAATACAAAATAAAAATAAGATATCTTGTAAAGCTCTTATATGTTGTAGTAAAATTATTTCAAATGTTAGTTCTAACTGTCTTGTTAAACATACTATGAATTAAGTATGACACAAAAATATAAACAATGTATTATTTGAGAACAAAAAATGTTACAAATGCCTGACTAATCCAGATGCTATATTGTATCCATGTGTTTGTATATTATATGTATAAACACTTTTGAATGTGACTTTGCACGAGTTCGCCTGCGTTCGCACGTGCGTGCATGACTCATGCAATTAAGAGAAAAAAGAAACAAATTAATAAAAGAGGGTTAAAAAAACAATTGTTTGCAAGAGCTGGGGAAACGGGAAAAGGAGCGTAGTTGATGAGGAAAATTAAAGGAAACAGTTCCCTATATTCGCTGTCATCGGTACTCATCAAAACCATCTGCCGAGACTCCCCTACTAAGCTCTCCGGAGATTCCATAGATTAATATTTTATTTATATTTATAGTTTCTGCCTCAGATTTCCACACCCCACATAAAGAAAAACCATATAATATTCTCTTTTGTCTAGAATTAATGAATTCATTAACAGGTTTACAGCTTACTAAACAATGTTGTTAGTATTAATAATATATAAAACCAGTCAGAGACTGATCACAGAGAGAGAGAGAGAGTACCAAAGGATCGAGCAAATCTGCTGAAGAAATATGCGAGATAAACAAGAGATTAAATCATCAATAATATTATTATTATCAGCTCGGATTTTCAGATCAGATCGTAATTGTAGTACTAATGTGTTTCCTTATTATTTCTTAAAGCAGAGAGATCTTTTCTGCAGAAACAAAAGATCATCTTTGAAATTATTTCGTAACTTAACCGTCTGTCTGGAGGACCATTTTGTGCTTTCAAGAGCTTCAAAGACTCGGCGAAGATCGAAATTCTTACACATTTTTTGTTATATATATATATATATATATCCAGGTGAGTTTCAAGTTTTTCTTTTAATATACAGTTGTTCACAGTTTTCTGCATTATATATATAATTGATGACCATATTGCATGTAATTAATTAAATGGTTTTCGTGGGCTTTCTTCTTTTCCTTTCTTTTTTTTTTTTTTTTAACATTTGCAAATTTGGTTTATTATCAATTTGTCATAAGCTCTGGATCTTACGAAACTATTGGTGATTGGAAGAAACATCAATGCTCCTACTTTTTTAAATTACTTCTTTTACCTAGTAATACAAGCCTATATTTTGAGGCTTCACTTTATCAGAAAACTGCATTCAATTTTTTCTATCGGTACTTTATTTGATCGTTTACATGGTAAATGGCCTTAATATATAGCAATGGATGTGTGTGTGTGTGTGTATATATATATAGATATATTACAGTAGTTCTAACTTAGCTTTTTCTTCTACTTTTTCTTTTACTGGTGCTGATCAGGCTAGTACTCCCCGGTCTGGTAATTCTAAGAGTTACTTCCTCTGGTTCAATATGTACAACAGTAATATTGATCTTCTTGGTTTGTTATATATGATGATCATGAGTAGCATTAGGCATATATGTGGTCGTTTTATCCATTTTACGTTTCATTAGAACTTACTAGAGGATTTCGTCTGCAGCCGGTGTTGAGTTTCCTTATACTAGAAGGTCATTTGAATATGCATATTAGAGTGTGTACCTTGTTGATTCGAAATACAATTACCTAATTTACCTTAAAAAAAATGAGCAGCATTAGGCATATATGGTTTTTATTAATAGTACTATTAACATTAAAGACTAGTTATCGTTTGAAGCTCTAGAGAATAATTTTTTTTAATCCTCTTTGACAAATATGGCACTATACGTAAATAGTAACAAAGGTACTGGGAATGTGAGACATGTTCATATTTACATTTTCACTTACTATATAGATTATTGCTGTCTAGTTGTTCAACATATCAACCTCCGTAGCTATAGTTGTACTATTGTTTTTTTTTTTTTTTCTTGTTCTTTTGCTGTAACATTAAATAAACTTCATGGCCATGTGGGGTACCATGTTATATAATTTGACCCATTAGGACAACCCATGTGAATTGTGAACCCAAGTTTTTTCCACTTTACCCCCTGTCATGATTTGAGAGTTTGGACAAAAACTTCAGTCAGCTAGATAATATATTAATTCCAACCTCAGCACCACACACAATTTTATAAGGTAAATCTTTTTTTTTTTTTGAAACAGTCAGATTATAGTTTTTAACCCGCAAGTATAAATATAGTCAAAATTAAAATTTTTAAATAAAAAATATAAATATATAAAAATTTTATATTATAATTTATTTTTTTGATTATTGTACCACGTTAAATCTTTAAATTATAGCATTAAAAATTTTTACGTAGAACTGATTTTGTAAAATATTTTTTAAGCTTCATCCGCGTAATTAGAACTATTTTATTTTTCTACGATCTGGACTTCTGATATGATTTTTATTTTGACCGTGTACTCAGGAAACACCAAATGACCCCAGCCAAATGACCTTTCAACAATTAGGAAATTGATGGGACTCTTGCCTTTTCGTTTCCTATGCTTTTAATCTACCCCTTTACAAGTAAATTTTAATCGCTCACAATGAAACTTTCTGGCCTTCCTTCTTGTCATTTTATGATAAAAGAGAACAAGTACATGTATACAGTCTTCATTTTATCTTAATTAATAATGTACAATAGAATTGAATCAAATCTTTTGAGTTAAAAAAAAACCAAGAAGTTGAACAACAGTATTGAATTCATGATTTATCATGATTTGGTAGTTTTTAAGTGTTTCCATAAATTGAAAGTTGAGGATTCAGCCAACTAAAAGTAGAGAAACTATAGATATTTAAATTATAGACATTTATTTGATAATGGACCTAATAATTTGCCTATCAAAAAGGTTATCAACTTTGTTTTCCTAGGACAACTCATATCAGTAGGGCACATATTGGTCTCTAGATAAGCTGAATCAGGCAATGTATGCTACATGAAGTGAGTAATAGTTTTCTTTTTTTTAATATGTGGAGTGGAAGTTCTTTTCACCAACTTAGTATCCTTGTAGCATGTCTTGTCCAACTCAAGCACCCATTTTAAAGCTCAACTTTTTTTTACACAAGGAAAGCTACACCATCCACATATAGGACTATGTTCCCTATTCCTTTACTGTAGCAGCAGCCAATGTGTTTTACCAATATGCCCTTGCAACAACTCTTGATTGTCACATACTATTAAAGACACAATTTGGCCACAAGATCAGAGTTATGTAACGTGGTGTTTGAAAAGTCATTTTAAACTAATGGTTTGAATTAAAATATTGTAATAATTTAAATTTTATTAAGAAAAGTTCTCAAACGACCTTAGCTGTGTTTGGGTCATACTTCATAGGCTTGCCTATGGAAATGATCACAGTGATTCAAACCCATAAATTGATTATTTATCTAGGCGGGGCAAATGTGTCTTTTCCGGGTGAGAAAACGCCAATGCTAGTGGCAACTCCTAGTCCAGTACATCTTTCTAATTCAGTATCTAGACAAGAACATGGACCACTTGGTGTACCGGATCATATGCTCCGCTGGATGGGACAAAACAAAGTTGTTCCGCCGTATGCAGCAGCAGAACGTATATATATATATATATATATAACATGTGACATGGACATATTTTTTTTCTACTCTCTTGTAACGTGGACTGGTATATGGAGCATTTTTACTAGTATTGCAAATTCTTAACGTTAAATTATCTCATTCTTAACTATATCAAACGAGTATAAAGCCTAAGTTTTAAAAACTAATGTTATCCGCGTTTTAAAAATTGATATTTTCCGCATAATCTTTTTCTCATTTTTTCAAAAAACCCTTTTTATTGAGCGCATACTCTTTGAAGACAGAGTATCATAGGAGCTAAAATTTGGCCGTTTGACAGTGCGAAGGTTCAAACTAAGGGGGTGTTTGGTAGTGGTAGAAACCACTCGATTCCTACCACAATCTCAGTTATAAAATAGTGTAAAGCTCTCACATGCTACAGTAACAATAAAAAATATGTTACAGTATAAAACTCTCACATGTTATAATAAAAATGGTTCTCACCACTGCTTTTCACTACTTTTTCAAACACCTTATAAGTTTATTTTTGAATTTTGTAAGAGTCAACAATGTAACAAATTCAATTTAACTATAAATTATATAAACTATAGTTCAAACCTTATTTATTAAACGACCTTATTGTGTTTGGTCAATGGTCAATGACGCGGTCCCCAAACGAACAAAGTTTTTGGTAGTCCTATTGCAGTTGGGCTTTTCAGCTACAAGTACCAAACACCAGTCTCCCTCTCCCCCATTAAACTTTCTGCCAAACTCCCATCAATAGGGTGTCTAAAGAAATAACTTAAACCATCGGTTTAATTTTAAAAATTATAACATATAAAAAATTTATTTAATAATATTTTATTATAATATGTTAAAATTTTACACTTTTTTGACAATTTAAAGTAATGGTTTAAATCATTGTCCAAAATACCTCAAGCACCTCATAAATATTATTCCATACTTGTTGGGCTCTATTGACCAGTTTTTAGAGACCATTTTCCCCCTACAGAATTTCACTCCAATAAAAGGCACCAAGCTTAATATATATATATATATATATACACACACACACATATATATCTTTCTTACGTCTGTACATCAAAAAAGGCCTGATGATATATATATATATATATATATATAGTACTTAAAACTCAAAAAAAATAAGAAGAGAGAAATGAATGAATGAACGATTGATTGAGAAATTATTATGGCTAAGCATTGAGAGACCCACTCACTTTCCATATTCTCTTTCCTCTCCAATGCTTTGCAGGTACTATACCTACTCTTAGAGATCATCACTCGCTAACTCACTGACCGGCCATGGAGGATCATCGAGCTCCACGTCATCGAAATGGGACCCATCCCCGTGACGGCGGCGACTTTGAGTGCACTGGCAGGTCGTGCGCGGCGGCGATGATCGCGGACTGCGTGGCGCTCTGCTGCTGCCCCTGCGCCGTCGTCAACTTCCTGGCGTTCGCCTTCGTCAAGGTCCCCTGGGCGGTGGGGAGGAGGTGTTTGGCAGCCCGGAAAAGGAAGCGGAAGAAGAAGAAATTGCAGGAAACGACGAAGGGGAGAGGGGCATACGACAGCGACGGTGATGTCATTGAGGAGGACTCGAGAAAGAGGTGGTGGAAGGAGGAGGGTATTTTGGGGATTTCACAGTCGGAAGAGGAGTTTGAGGCGGAGAGGGTTTGGTTAGAGCTGTACCAGATTGGTCATTTGGGGTTTGGGAGGCTTTCTTTCACCGGAATTCAGCCTCAGTTCAAGGGCAATTAGGGAAAGGTGGAACGAAAATTGTAAAGTTTTTTCCTTTATTTTTTGTGGAGGAATATTTGAATCTACAATTTTTGTCCTTTTCTTTTTGTACCCTTTAAACTAGTGATGGGACAAAGTACCAGCAAATTCAAAATTTCAACTTGGGTTTCTGATCAAATAGCTTTTTAGACGACTTTCTGAGCTTAACCAGCTTACCAAGTACAAACACGTTCTGTTCATTTGGTATTACAATGTGAGCTTATTTCATTATCCTTGTGTACTTTCCTTTATGAGGTGGTGGACTAATAATAGTTTTAATGTTGGGAAAAAGAGTAGGAGCTAGCTAGAAACTTCAACCACTTAATGTCGTATGTAAGAGTTTTATATTATTTATTGTTAAAATTATATAATTAAAATTATAATTTTAAACACTCTATTATAGTTTTTTAATACTTTATTTTATATATTAGGTTGAAATTATATGGTTAAAACCATAACTCTAAATATCCTAATACAGTTTTCTAAACTAATGTTTGGCAAAATGATATAAACTATTTTTTCAGTTATAAACAATGTAAAACTTTCACATAACCAACCTGTCAAACGCTGTATTAATAGTCTTTTTTTATGTATTAGGTTGAAATTGTATCCAAACACGCCAATGTAGTTTTCTAATACTCTTTTTTATGTGTGAACTGGTAACAGGTAACTGTGTGGCATCTAAATATTTAAAAACTTAAACAATAATTAATGTAGAGGGTGTACTCTCCTATCATGACCATATATCCTCGTTTGATGAATGCGTGGACTGACAATAGGTAATTACGTGGCATCTAAAAGTTTTCAAGACTTAAAACAATAATTAATGTAGCAAGTGCAATCGCCACTTTGATATCATGACAATTTATCCTCGTTTGATTCGTAATGTATGGATTGATAATAGGCAATTATGTGGCATCTAAATGTTTTAAAGACTTAAGAAAAATAATTAATGTAGAGAGTGCAATCGCCACTCTGATATCATGAGAATTTATGCTAGTTTGATTCATAAAATTGAACATGTATTTAAATTATGTAAATTATGAGAGATAATATTAGAGCAAAAAAAATATTTGAAACAGATTTGTTAATTCAAACTTATAAAACAATGTGATAATTATTTCTTTTGAAAGGCATAAGTAAGAGTTAGTTTTGTAATACATGTTATGATTTCATCAAAAAGTTTAGGGCGATAAGAAATAAGTCAAAATTACTCTTATAGTTTGAGAGCTATATTGCATAATTATTTAGTTGCATTCTCTTTTTCCCAACTATATTACCAATCATGGGTTTTAAATTACACAATGAGCGTTTCAAAAAATACATATATATACATTTTTATTGATGAAATTTTGATTTTCTAAAAATTTGTGTATTTTAAAAGGAAAGTCCTCGATAGTTAATGCTATTTTTATATTCAAATGACATTGGACTCAACTTTATTTTAGCTATAACAAGTACAATTTAAAATATCTGGTTATTCACACATATTACTATGAGCCGTTTGGTTCATAGATTTGAATAAAGAATTTGAATGAAAATTTAAATTTTTATAAAAAAAATACTATAGTAAAATAATTTAAACCATGATTCGAACCACGAAACAAATACAACGTATATAAACTAAACTCAAATCTTTTTCACTATATATAGAATAAATTGGGATACAATAAAATAAAATTAAAAAAAAAAGGGACTTTTGATTACTTTGTCCGGACGCTATTTGAACAAGAGATTTAGGCAATTTCAAGTTGGACAGATGGGAGACAATACGGCCCGCCAAATTTCGCCGCGTACGATATTAACTAAACGGCTCACGTTAGCGAATTCAACACCCGCCCAACCCGTATCGTGCGCTGCAATGCGTCATGCGCCACCCGGGTGCCTAGAGACAGAAAAAACTGACAGCCCGTTGGGAGGGCGCGAGAGAGTTCGAAGAGAGAGAAACAGCGGACAGGAGAGAGAGAGAGAGCGAAGATGGAGAGCGAGCCAACTCGGATAATGGTGGCGGTGAACGAGTCGACGATCAAGGGCTACCCTCACGCCTCCATAAGCAGCAGAGGAGCTTTCGAGTGGACTGTCCAGAAGATCGTCCGCTCCAACACCTCCGGCTTCAAGCTTCTCTTCCTCCATGTCCAAATCCCCGATGAAGACGGTTCTTCTCTTCTTTCTTACTTTCTCTTTTTCTGTTTTCGTTCTTTGATTTCTTGATTCTTTCGTTTTGCCTCTGTTTGGTTGCCGAGAATCGCAAGATAATGGAAAATAGGGAGGAAAAGGACGAAGGAGAAATGAAATTGAACTAACTTCAGGCTAGGGTTAGGGTTGGAGATTGATTGAAATTCTGAATTACTTTGTGTTTGCATTTAAGTTACTGGAATCTGGAAATGGAGATTGATTTCTCTACTTTTGGAATCAAGCTACTGAAGTATATGGAGTAATTGCAGCGATCACTAGGGGAAACTAATTTAGGGCTACGAAGCTTAATTACAGCAAAACGGTAGTTTGTATTTGGAATTGATAGGTCTTGATAGTTAGTGAAACGGTGATTGAAACTTAGCAATCAGATATTAGAATTTAGTCTACTTCTAGCAATTTACCGACATTTGCACTCATACTTCCTTTGTCGCAGACTGGAGATTTTTGTGATAATTTTATTGTCTATTTGAATCAGATTGATACTTATTCAAGCTCTGTTTCTTTTTTTCTTTTTTTTTTTTAGAGAAAAATACTTGACAGGGGAAAATGATTAATGATTCATATAATATATGAAGCAGTAGTTCGTATCAGCGACGGATTTATCCCTACATGTTTAGTTTGTGTTAGGTCAGGCTGCTTTAGAGTTTAAATCATGGCTTTAGTAGTGGTTGTCTTTCTCAAATATGGCCTGGTATGGTGGCGGAAAATCTTCATAAATTTTGGGTCTTTTTTTTTTTTTTTTTACTTTTTTTGTGTACGTTCTTGTTGGTTGTCTTAAGTTACCTTTCTTTGACATAGCGGCATCAACTTCTTGTTATTTCAATTCATCCATTTGTTTGGGTGTATCTAATAAGAAGAAAAACCAAGTTCTTGGTTTCACACGAGGTCTTTTTTTTTTTTTTTCCCCCTGCAGGCTTTGATGACATGGATAGTATCTATGCATCACCCGAAGATTTCAAAAGCATGAAGCAGAGAGACAAGGCCAGAGGGCTTCATCTGCTGGAGTATTTTGTTAACAAATGCCATGAAATTGGGGTACCAATAGTCACTCTTGCTCTGCAAGAAAACACACACACACACACACTCATACTCTTATGTGCATCTACAAACAATTTCATAAAGCATGTGATAAAATTTTGAGTGTCCTTGTAGCTTCAGGGATAAGCTTGCAATAACCAATCTTTGCATATTAGAGTGATGTTTTATTTCACATTGTTTAATTCGGCATGCTTGAAGGTTTCATGTGAAGCATGGATCAAAAAAGGTGATCCCAAAGAGGTGATCTGCCACGAGGTGAAACGTGTACGGCCAGATCTTCTTGTTGTTGGCAGCCGTGGTCTTGGTCCTTTCCAGAGGTATGTGATTACTCATGGTTTGTTTATTTCTTTCTTTTCAAGATTCCCTTAAAAAAACAGTTTCTATATATACATTCCTCTTGAGACTCGAGTAATAGAGTTTCTTTTTTGAATCTGTATTGTAGGGTTTTTGTTGGAACTGTGAGTGAATTTTGCGCAAAGCATGCGGAGTGCCCCGTTATTACTATCAAGCGCAAGGCTGATGAAACTCCTCAAGATCCAGTTGACGACTGATTGTGTCGTCAAATTTGCATTGCCTTTCCTATCCCTAAACTGTCAATATTTTTGTGAGACCATACACTTTTGAATGAGACACTACATTCATTCTGTGCAGTTGAGCTATTAGAGAGATTGCTCCTGTGTAAACATTTCATTCTGTGCAGTTGAATGAGACACTACATGTGAATTTGTTGAGGACAGTGAATGTGGCTGTTCTAAATTGTCATTTACTCAACTTGGGGATATTTGTTACTTTAACTTTTTTTTTCATTCGTAAATTTTGGTCTTGCATAGGGGCCATATGGTATTATACTTGTTGCGTTTTATAATGTCTATTTTGTTCATTAAAAACTGTTTGGCGAACGAGAAAATTGTCCAAACCAATTCATAAATCAATTAAAAGCTAGTTTTAGGGCGTAGCAACTGCCCCACATTAAAAGCATAGAATGATAGGGCGCTAGGGAATTCAATTTGAATCAAAAGTTTAAACTTAAAAATATCATATGATACTTGAAATTTTATCAGTAACCGACCCAGAACGGTTTAGTGTTTTTATTTTTCACTTGCTCATAACATTGAAGAGTTTATTGAAAATTCTTCGAATGGAGATGACTTGAAAACTCTGATACGTAAACGTAACATGAAGTCGGACAATTTGCAGCTGTTAGCATTACAGGGTTTAAGAGCATTGATTAAAATCAATTGATTAAAAATATTATAGATTATGAAAATTTTTTACTGTAACATATTTTTTCTTGACATAGTAACATATAAAAATTTTACATTGTAACAACTAAAGGTTTTGGTTTAACTGAAAATGCCAAACACAGTATTAGACGTCGAAGTGAGTTTTTTTAACCTGTTTAAGGCTGTTTGCTAGGCTCAGCGTTTCTCAGCTTCGAACTGCACGATGAAACCGAAACTGGTCTCCTTACTTTTTCCAGTTTGTTACTTGGGGTTAGCATATTCAAGTTCCGAAAGGGACTGAAATTACATGTTTGATTCTCAGAAGGAAAAACAGAGAGAGAAACAGAGATTGTGGTCTCAATATTGATCTCTATACGGTAAAACCTTGCGCATCTAGTTACACAAGACTACAACCAGAAGTTCATCTATATCAACTATCAAGTAAATTCCTACTACTACTCCAGACAAAAAGCATAGCTATACCAAATCACTGACTAATATTAACTAGTTGGGGCATTCTACAACAGCAGTATTTAATCATTGTCACTCTTTAAGACGACGATCCAACCATCGTGCTCACCTTCTTCAACAGGCCTTTTAGCTCCCCTTGTAATTTTGACTTCATTGTGGCCGACACTTCGCCATGTGAATCTTCCAGCATTGAGGAAATCGTCTCCAGTTTATGCTTTACGAAGCCAAGGTCCGATTTCCCATTGCCAGCTTCCTGCAACTTCAACGGCTTCTTTTGGGTTTTTAAATTTCTTTCGCTGGGTATTTTACTGAGTTCCAGAGTCTTGTACATGCCCGAGTGGTACTGGAGACGGAAACTAACATCGGCAGAGGCAAAAGGGCAGTCCTTTTGAGAATCGTTCAATGCTACTTCCGCATCCGAGCTCTTGACGAAACAAACTCGAGCAACGAAATTGTTGTAGAACGTATTTGTTTCTTTTTCGTCCAGCTCCCCGTATTTACCATACACTCGGATGAGATCAGCCTTTGTAGGCAGTGTGGATCCTGGTCCGAATGTTGCAAATAGGTAAGCAGGTGAATCTTTTTCCTCAACAGTCTCCTTATCTTTTGTCTTCTTCTCCTTCTTCTTCTTCATCTCTGGAGTTGCAGTTTCTTGCTTTGCATTTCGCCTACCAGATGACTTTCCACCAAGAGTTTCAACTGCCTGCTTTTCTTTCGCCTTCTCCGCGCTTGAGTCTTGCTTGTTTCTGGGAGACTTTTCAGGAAGCTGCTTTGTTTCTTCTACCTGGGACCCAGATACAGAATCTAAATTTTTTCTTTTCCTACGAGATTGAGGTTTGTTGTACATTTTGTAGTTGGACCCATTGCGGTAGACCGAGTTTCTGAATACAGACATAAAGTCAGCAACCGTATCCAGAGGTTTCTTTCCCCTGGGGGTCACTGGGTTGACAGCCGCTGACCGGACTTCGGAGAGCATTTCATCTGCCGAAACATTAGCTTTCAAAGGGTCAATAATGTTGTTCTGATTTTGAATTGTAGTCTTCCGGATGGGACTTGAGCCAGGAGTTGCTTTGTCAACCAGACCAGGTCCTTTAGTAACTTTGATCAGAAGCTTCTCAGACGAGCTACACTTTAAGATTTGTGCAGAAACATTACTTTGGTCGGAAGAAATGTTAACTTCTTCTCCTGCTCTAACCTCAGAGGAAACTTTAATTTCGTTGTCTGCGTCTCTTCCCCTTTTACTATTCATATTGGTGAAGGGAGGGGACAGGTACTTGCTCTTCTTTCTTTCCCTAAAAGACGAGCTCCTCTCAAATTGTTCTTTATCCACGCTATCATCACTTTTCACGCTACCGTTTTCCAATTTCAAATTTCCTGAACCAGAACCACCCACAGCTTCATTTTTTCTGTCACCATCATCATTTTCGAAGCCTGGAATAAATTTTTTCTCAGGCCTTCTCTTTGAAGCGGAGCGTTCTTTAGTTTCCTCCTTTGCCCTACTCTCGTCTTTTTTAACACTGCTAACATTGCTGATACTAGTACGTTTCCTCTTCCCTTTTAGGGAAGCCAAACTGATCTCCTCATGTTGATGATCAAATTCCTCCCTGGATTTCCTCTTCTTTGCTCCTGAAGGAGGTGCTAATTTCTCCAAGTTTGTTTCTTTTATACTAATAAGATCAGCAATAAGCCTCTCTTTCTTTTTTAGAGTTTTCCTGCTTTCCGAAACCACAGGTTTACCTTGCAACCAAGATTCATCAGTCTGGACGGTACTAACATCTATTGCCGTAGGAAGCAGCCAGTCTTCAAATGGCCCTTGGGTTGGAACTTCGATCGATTTCTCACCATCGTCAAGGCCATGAATTGAGTTGGGATCATGGTACTGAGGCAATTCATAACCCCCTTTTCTGCGATAAAAAGCAGACAGCCTACTCTTTAATACCCTAAGCTCGAGCACACTGGTGACATTAACAACCTGAGCAACACGTTTTAGTTCAGCAAGAAGCTGTGACGGCTCAACCAGAACATCTTTAAGCCTCCTAATTTCACCCTCAGGCACAAGAATTCCCTGCTTAATCCCGGCATTCTCCGCCACCAATTGACCAAGTCCTGTTCGGTTCTCTTTCAGTACACAAGAGCAAACCATCTTCAACTCCAAAACTCTACCGATCTCATCCACAGCCTGCTGCACAGCACTGAGAAAAGTCTTCATGTTACTTTGCTTCGACATCTCTTCAAAGTTCTCCTCAAAGGGCTTTAGCTGAGATGGTTGGCACCAAGCGAAAGTTCCATCGCCAAAGTAAGCCACGAGGTGTCGTCCTTTCGATTTAATCTTCACAGCGTACTCCGATGCATATGAGGGATCATAAATCTGGCCAGGCCACCATGGGTGGCTCTTAATTTTACCCCAAACGAAATCACCAACACAAAATTCATCGCCTCCACCACCCAAGTCCTCTACTTCCACGTCTTCATCTTCATTCATACCCCCAACAGAAGCCTCAACTTTCCCAAAAGAATCATTCCAATTCTCATCCAAAGCAATGCCATTTTGTTCAAGCCTGTCCTTTTCACTAATCTTCCCTTCTTTAACCCCTTTTTTTCCCTCAACACCAATACATTTTTCAGCATCCAAAGAACCCTCTTTTCCCGAAATATCAGCCCCACCGGAGTCTTTAACTCCATTTTCTTGTTTTGCGGACTCTGAATCAAGAGATTCTGTTGGGGATTTCGATGATCGTGTCTCAACCGTTTCCATTTCCGCAGAAAGATTACTCTCTCTAGAAAAATAATCAACTTCCACACCTATTCCACAGCTGAAATGGAAAAGATCAGAACATAAAACAAGCAAAAACAAACAAACAAGGGAACCAAAAATGTGAAAAATTAGCTCATTTTAGCGTGTTTTGTGTCGATACGAGCTCAAATTGGAATTAATTATAATAGTTTAGCATCCAGTTCACCCATAAACAAAGAATAAAAGAATATTAGATAAGAAAAGGGAGAATATTCGCTAAAAAGAACAAAGAAACCAACCAAAAAGCTAAAGCACGAGAGTTTATTATCAAAGAAAGACAAAAGAATATATACACAGATTGTTATATATCGGATATCATCTCAAATATTATTATATTATATAAATAACATACACACAACTCATAAATACATCTATATATATGTGTGTGTATAAATTATGTATCTATACCTGAACAAACGGAGGCTAGGGTTTCCAAGTTCATACTGAGTGTTCGAAGAGCGGGATTCTCGAATAGTCAATACAATCCACAATAATCTGCGCTTAGAAGGAGAGACGGCGAATCGAATTGTAAATAGGAGGGAGAGAGAGAGAGAGAGAGAGAGAAACAAAATTTGAAATGGTGAGAGTTGAATTGAGAGAGAGAAGAGTTGAATTTTTCGGATCGAAGGGTTTTAGAACTGAAAATATCGCGGGCAGACGAAAGAAAAGGCGCGATAAAATGATCCGAAGGACGTGAAAAAGGCCGCTGTTTTGAGCTTCGCTGTCCTTCTTAAAGCCGTCATTTCCACGGTTTTTTTGTATTAGACTTCCCAACACCTGGGATTCCATCGTACTTGCGCGAGTATGAGTAAAACGATACTCGCTCCAGATACTGCCGCGTATTCAGGATTTCGATATTGCGATTATTTGGACGGTTGACAGTAGCGAGTATCAGGAGCGAAGTTTCGACGGCGATGTTCGGAATAAGGAACAGTTGTAAAGCTTATTATTATTATTATATCGTTTTAAAAGAGACGACGCGTCACGGATCACACACACGTGTCCATTTAGCGATTTGAAAAAGTGAGTCCCACGTAAAGTTGTTAAGGTAAAGAGGCTAGAGCCTGCTCTCGCAATGTTGTCTACGAAAAGCGGTGGAGTTACCTAGGGTGTTTAAAAAAATGGTAAAAAGATAAAAATTATTTTTGTTATAACACATGAAAGTTTTATATTGTAGTATATTTTTTTATTTGTTATTGTAACATGTAAGAGCTTTATATTATTTATAACTAAAATTGTAATAACAACTGAGTGTTTCTCACCACTGTCACACCTCAACAGCCTTAAAAGTGGCGGACATATCGAAGCACCGGCGTTTTCTCCGTTGAGGACACAAGATAACGTTATGGAGAATTTTGTGGTCTATAGGAAAATGACAAGAAAAAAAAAATCCAAACATCACATAAAATATCTTACTCAATCGATTTTTTTTTTTGTGTTTTTTTTTTTTTACAAACATAACATATTACATTATTTCGTTCTTTTTATAACATCTAAAGTTTAGATGTGTTCCTATTATGACACCTTAAATTTAAAATGCTAGAGCTACACTAAAAAGTTTTTTTTTTCTTATTATCATTCATACTTCGCTAAAATTTTAAGAAATTATCATAAATGCTGCAATGAAATAAAATCACACAAAAGGTTTGACTTTTATAGAACTCACAAGTCCCTCCCAAGTTCTTAGATTATTAAATAGAGGTGTTAATTTAGATTAGATCAAGTGGGCGACCCGAATGTTCGGCCTCGATGGAGCTAGCCCAGTCCAAGGAAGGAGCCTAATTCTTTGGGCCGAATAAAAATTCAAATCAGGCTTTACACTGAGCTTTTTGACTCAGCAAAGCCCAACCTATTTTCTCCTTTTGGTTCGCATGGGCCGGGGCGAACAACTCAAAAGTAGAACTATCTAATCACTGTATACGTCCATTGCCACTATGTTACATATATATATATATATATATATATATATATATATATATAGTGTTTGGGAATTAAATTCCTACTACAATATGTAAAGCTTCTATCTGTTACATTGTCTATGTTTCAATTTAAAGTTTTAATTTAGTTTTTACACATTCTCATATATATATATATATATATATATATATATATATATATATATCTAGAAATCATCATTAGAACTATCGCTTCAATGGCAGCATGGTATTCCATTCACATATTTCGCGATAATTTCTTTGCTTACCATGTTTTGGGATAAGATTATGGTTTCTTCTTCCTTCTCCTCCTTTTACTGAGTTCTTTGGCTTGTGGTTCAGCTATGATTATGATATTGTAAGAGAACTTTCAAGTATAATTTGGCACTATTTGACAGAAGCCAGTTATGTGAAACATTTTAACTTGAGGTGCAAAATAAAAAAAAAAAGCCAAACTTTTATAGGTGTTTAGGAAGTATGTTAGAAATAATATTTTAAATTGAACGCTATAGCATGTGAAAGCTTTATAATATAGCCTACTTTTTTAGATCATTATAATATATGAGAGCTTTATAATATAACAAGCAAAAATTTTGGTTAAAACTAATCTTACGAAGCACCCTTTTAAATATGTAAAACATTTTTAATCCAGAAATAAAAATAAAAATATTTCTTATGTTTTAACACAATAACAATTTTCTCGGTATATTCCAAAATGACAAATATATATATATATATTTATTTATTTATTTTTTTCAAATGGACGGGCCTATGGTGGGGGCTGGAGAATTCTCCACTAGTAGAGAATTTTTTAGATTTTGATATGACGAATGAAATGAAACAACTTCAAAAGTGGAAACGTATTTTTAGTTGCATACTAACATTTTTTTTCTTTCTCCCTCTACTCTGATCACTCTCTCAAAAAAAAAAAAAAAATCTCTTATTTCCCAACCCCTAGCCACCCTCACCACCACAACTCCTCTGCTGCCGCTGGTTTCTCCTCCACTGTGCCGCTTCCTCCATCCGTTGGAGACGCTCTCCTCCACTACGCCTCCCTCACAAACTCCGCCGCCTCCGCCTACGAAGGCCACATGTCAGCCACCAAGGTCGCCTCCACCGCTGCTTGCTGGCGTGCAACTTCCTCGTCTTCGGCCTGATGCACGAGTCGCTCCTCTTGCAAGTGCTGAACCACAACGGCCAGAGTGTGTTCCTCAACAAGAGCGAGTTTCTGGTCTTGAGATTCGAGTTATTGGTCTCGAGTTTCTCCACGATGAAATCTCCAATTGCAAGCTAAGGATGTGATTCTCGTCGACGGATCAAGGAAGAACCAAATCTTAAAAAAAAAAAAAAAAATCATCGCTGCCCCACCCCTTATACACGCCCAGCCACCGTGAAGAGAAGAGGAAAAGAGGAGAAAGAAGCAAAATTGGCTAGAGAGGGCCCAATGGCAGGCGACAGGGCAGCAAGCGGCGTCGTTGATGCAGGGCCGACGGTGGAGATAGGAGGAGGAAGGAAGATATTCAGTTTTTCTTCCTTTTTTTTTTCCTCTGATAAATTAAAATAATCATGTATAGTTGAGTCTATTTCTATCTTGATGGTCTTCATTTTTTTCTACCATCAAATGTTGATCCAATGGTGTCTAGCCGTTCTCCCCCGATCGAGAAAAATGGTGGACTCCAGTGTGGAATTTCCGATTTCAAATTTAGAGATCACATAACAACCTTTCACTCTAAAGTAATCTCGTTGGCTAAAAATTGGGGAAGCATCCGGGAAACAAAAAAAACTCATCGAAATCCAAAATATTCCATCGCCTTCATACCAGCCAGAAAGCAAAACACCTTAAAAATAGTTTAAAATTTCCAAAAGACAAAAAAAAAAAAAAAATCCCAATCAGCTTAATCAAAATGTAAAATCGAAAAAAATTCAACCATCTCAAACCCCGTAATTGAACAAATTTCTTCAATTGCAAAACTTTTTTTTTTCCATAAAGACAAAGATATAACAAATCAAAATCTAAAAGAAAAAAAAAAGAATTTGTTGTATACTTCTCAATTGCAATTTGCAACGCCGAGTAACATAAAGTACTTCCACTATCAAGGCTTTGGTCCGTCTAAACTTGGATGTTCCAAATACAACTGCTCATAAAGAGATTCGCTGCTCACAATTGCTGTTATTAATGGAGTTACAAAACCAAAGTCTCAATTTTCCCTATTTTAATGGGATAGAATAATCTTATTATTTTGAAATTAGCAAAACAAAATAACAATAATAATAATAAAAACAAAAATTGTATTCTTAACGCTCCATATGTACCATAATGTTTCAGACAAGCTCCCAAGTCCGAACCAGTTTGTTTCAAACAAAGCATTTACAATTTCAGGTCAAGCACTAGTTCAAACATTTTGCACGCTATTTTCGCCATTTGAAACTTAACAACAAGCCAAAATTTTTAAAACAAAAAAGTGTATCCAAGTTATTAATCCCCAATTACACATTGCAATTGAAACAAAGGAACAATAACACATCACTGTACTAAAAAAATTTTTAAAAAAAGAAGGAAACTACAGCTAGAATTCACCACAAAAATATTGGTCGAAAGCTAAGCTCATCCATTTTTACCATTCCCAGAGTGAAGACAATCTTAAACAATGGCGACCTTAGCCCCTGCCTCCTCGAGCTGCTTCTTGGCGTCCTCGGCTTCGTCCTTGGAAACTCCCTCCTTAAACTTCTTCGGCAATCCTTCAATCAGCTCCTTCGCCTCCTTCAGCGCCAAGCTCGTCAGCGCCCTAACCGCCTTAATCACCGCAATCCTCGCGTTGCTCGGCACGTCCTCGATGACCACGTCGAACTCCGTCTTCTCCTCCGGCGCCGCGGCTCCAGGCGTCTCCTGCTGCTTCCGGCGCAACGGCTACGGCGGCCGCGGGCGCCAGCGCGGCGGCGGAGACGCCGAGCCTTTCCTGAAGGAGGTCGACGAGTCCCTTGGCCTCCTCGAGGGTAAGGCTGACGATTTCGTCGCCGATCTTCTCGATCTTCTCGGGGACGGAGACGGCGGCGAGGGGACGGACGTAGCCGGTGCGGTGGGAGGTGGAGAGGCTAGGGTGCTGGGGGTTGAAGGGGAATTGGAGGAAGGCAGGCTTAGGGGAGGAGAGCACGGAGTGAGAGAACGCGGTGGGCGTAGGATAAGAAGGAGAGCGGAGTGTGAGAGCAGAGAGAGTTGATGCCATTTTTGTGCTGCTTTGCTCTTCTGTTGATGCGAGAGAGAGTTAGAGAGAGAGAGGAGAAGAAGAAAAGGAAGAAGATTAAAAGAACATTAGAGAGGATAAGGAATGGCCTGCTGAGGGTGGGGAGTGGGAAGTGGGAAGTGAGAAGTGGAAACATAGGGCATAGGGCATGTTTATTTTGTGTCTTTATTAGATTCAAAAGATTTAAAGTTAGATTTAAGTATTAAATATTTTTTACATATATATTTATTTTTAATTATAAAAAAATAAATTAAAATATATATTATATATTTTTTAAAATTATTATATATTAAAATTTTATTAAATCAGTTAATAAATCAAAAATTATTTTTACTATTTCTTTAAACATAAATTTTAATTTTATTTCACAATCAAATTTTAAACTTAAATACACATTCAAACATCAATTCAAATAACAATTTAATTCACTAATTTAAGTCTTAATTTAAATTACTAAACTCAACACAATCACAAATTATTAATTTGAAACTATTTACGCCCACAGACTGTCCTGGTTTTGGACTTTGATTTGACGGAAATGCTCTTGTGGAGTCTGGATAAAGAAGGCATCCGAGGAAGGGTAATGAAGGTATTGTGGAAATCGTGTAGTGCAATTTGTTTATTTGGGCCAAGAAGCCTGGTCTTTGAATGGGCATGTAGCTGTGGGCTCCGTCGTAAAGCCTAGGGAAGTCCAGCCCAAAAACATGAAAAACCCAGTGGGGGCATTCCGAGAATCGAACTCGGGACCTCTCGCACCCAAAGCGAGAATCATACCACTAGACCAAATGCCCTTTACGCTCAACTTTTATTGGTACTTTTACAAGAGCTAAGACATTAAGTGAAGAGCTTCATCTTTCCCCAGCACGAGGGTTTGAATGTGTTTGTTTGAACCAAGAGTGAGCAAAAAAATCCAACAACCTAATAAATTTAATTAACCCATCTAATTTAATCTAAGATAACTTGAATCAAACAAGTAATTCAACCCAATCGGAGGTTTTATTGGATTGGTTTGATCTCAACTCAACCTAACCCAAACCCACTCAATCTCTCTCTTTCTCTCTCTCTCTCTCTCTCTCTTTTTTGTTTCTAAGGTTTTATAAATATATATAACTCTAATTAAAGAATCATCATATATGACCTTATAAAAACTTTAGTGAAATTTGTTTTGAGTAATAATTTAAGCCTATGTAATAAGAGTGTATGATTTTAGATAATGTTAGATGAAATTGACTTTCAAGTTAATTTTGTGTTTTTTGTTTAAGTTGCAATTAGAGTAAAATAATTCATAACAAAATTCTATCTTTTAAATTTATTGAGACAATTCCAGACTTTTTTAAAACAAATATTTTATGAATTTTAGCTTTTTGATTCACTTTGAGTTAAATTATTAGTTTTGAATTTTTTTTTCTTTTTATATCATTCAACCCAACCAACTCATCCAACCCATTTAATTAAGTTTGAACTTTGAATTAATTGAGTGGGTTAAATTTAAAAATCAACCAACCTAAACTTTGATTGAGTGGGTTGAGATTTTCAAAAAACTTACTCAATTCACCTGATGTTCACTCTTAGTTTCAACTATGGGTTTTGAATCCATAAGGTTTCAAACCGACGATTCAAATGGTTCAAACTATGAGAATTTAAAGAGAGTAAAGTTCTCTAAAACTAGTTATACATGGGTTCAAACATCACATTCGGGTTTAATACCATCTCGATAAAGGTACAACCAAACATCAGTTTGAACCAGACTTAAGTTCAAATCACATGAACCTACGTATCAAACGCACTCCTTATTTTCTGTTAAATTGCTGAGGAATACTTAAGCAAAGTTATCAAACAAGAGTGAGGAATACTTGAGCAAAGTTATCAAACAAGAGTCTGGACCTAGGACCCTATAAAATCTGCATTAATAGGCAAAGGATCTAGGGTCTTTAAACTAATTGAGCAGTTGATTCAAGCAGAAAATCAAGCTTTATAATAATTACTTTAGAAATTCCTCACGAAAGAAAGTTGTCTTTGTCGTCAATGGACATTGTTGACGGATTGATAATAATAACTCATAAAACTTAAAATTATGAAGTGAAGTGAAAATGTGAATAACGTGTTTCATCTATTGGGGCTAGCTCAATGATTAGGAGGGGTTAGAGCCTTCCGAGTTCTAATCTTAGGAGAGATAATTTTGAGAGGAAGCACATAAGGTGCATTTCTACCAAAAAAAATATTAAAATTATGAAGTGAAGTGAAAATGTGAAAGAAACGTGTTTCATCCACTGGGGCTAGCTCAGTGGTTGGGAGGGGTTGGAGCCTTCCGGGTTCTGATCTTAGGAGAGATAATTTTGAGGGGAAGCAGATGAGGTGCATTTCTACCGAAAAGAAAAAAAAAAAGTTTCACCCACTCACCTTCTTTATATACTTCATTTCATTTAATTTGTTTCAACATAATTTATAGAAGGTACAAAAATTACAGCTCTCTACACATGGCATGGAGACACATTTGTGCATTCACTTTTAACTTTTCCGAGCCCTCTATTCTGAACAGAAATTTTCAAAATAATAACTCCAAGTATCTCAAACTCTCAAGGTCCTATTCGTGCTTCAACATGGGCATGACCAAGCTAACATCAGTACGGCCGTCAAAACAGTTTTTCACCACCTTCTGCGCCGCCTCCCATACCAATATGCAAAAGCAGCTATCGATGCAGCCAGGGCAACACCAACCGTTGCATGCCAAGCATAGATTGATTTCTCCAGAACAAGATCAGATTCTTTAACATTATTGGTAACCATTGGCTGCGCCGGTTTTTGACTAATTGCCGATGCAAATCCCAGACCTTGTCTCTCCAACTCACCGATGTCTTCAATTGCTGGCTTTAGCTTGGTGGCCTTGGCTATAGCTTCATATTCATCTTTGGTCCCACCTTCAAGGAAAGACCCCACAAGTTGACCCTTGCTAACCCAATAAGCCCCGAATGTGCTTCCTGAGAAATCACCAAAATGGATTACTTCTCCTGCATTGTCCCCATAAAACTGCCAAGACAAGGTGAAGACTCTGGAGTAGAAGAACGGTAGATAGTCGAATTCGCCTGTTTTGTTTGGTTCCATTATTGTGGCCACAGCATGTCTTGCAGACTTTCTGGCTGAGTCAACGTGTTCAAGCCTACGGATTTCACCAAATAGTTTAACTGGAAATGCCGCAACATCTCCAACTGCATACACTGAACTGTTGCTTGACAGCATTTTCCCATTCACCTTAATTCCACCCATCTCCAATGTTAGTTGACCTTCAAACAGGCTCGTGTTTGGCCTGATTCCTATTCCCACTACCACCATGTCGGCGGATAGTCGACTTCCATCTCTAAGAATAACAGCTGTGACCTGTAATGATAGTTAACAAAATTAGCGAATCAACCAACAGATTAGAATCAGAAAGCCATCTTTGTATTTAAAAATGATATTTTAATCTTTGTGAAAAGAGAGAGTGGCTGGGAAGCACAGATGGCCTTAGATGCCCTATCTTACTAGAACAAAAATTTCTCACAAAAATAGTAGTTGTAAGCATCCTTTGTCCAACCTTTGTTTTGATGGATAACATAATTCACTATTAAATAAATCTCAATCTGAAATATCAAAATGAGCCCCCTCAAAAGCAACATAAGATTTACCTTCCCATCGGAGTCAAATTCAAATGATGACAAGACGGTTCCTTTGATGAACTTTACTCCTTTGGACTTATAATAATCTTCGTAGTAACTTGCTATTTTGGGTGTAAATAAACGTGCCACTGGAAAAAAAAAAAAAGTAACAAAATGATCAATCAATTTTACTTTGAAGTACTCTTCCATCACATATTGTTTCACAATCAGTTGATTTTCTTTTGGACGCTCATACGCCAGTATATGGTAAAAAGGGAGAAAAAAAAAAGGCATCAGAAAAGAGGGATTACTGCAATGTTCTTCTGGGAAAACCATTGTCACATTTATTTTATTGATGACCAAAGATGCAGCACACTCCATTCCAATGTAGCCACCTCCAATTACAACAGCATTTCCACCAGGGCAAGACTTCATAAGGTCAACAAGCATATTCGCATCACCCAAATCTCGTAAATAACAAACATTTTCAGCATCTGATCCTTTTACTCCGAATTCTTCCAGCTTCAGTGGCTACGTTCAACACATCTAAAGTCATTAAAGCCAGAAAAGCATTGTTGCAACAAAGTTTCTCATAACAAATTACTTCCTAGAACAAGCAACTTTATATGCCAACCACACATGTACACGTCATTTGCCAATATATGTAGACACAATACAAACTTTTCTAGTGTTTCCTCAGGTCCATAACAACATACACTTCCCAATAATATTTGCTTTTAAAAAAACAACTCATAAAGGCAGCATAAATAAAACATTTGGAAGAAGAATCAGCTCTTTTAACTATGATTGCATTCATGCGGTTACACTTTTGGGAAAAACCAACAACGTAAAGCTAAAGAAGGAAAAATAAAATCAGAAGATCAGTATCAGTACCCGAGCACCTGTTGCGATGATGAGAATCTTGTAACTTATCGTCTCTCCAGCTGCTGTTAATAGTGTCTTACGCCTGATATCAGCCGACTTTACTTGAGTTCCAAGAACTAACTCAATACCTATTAGGAAAAGGTCCGGACAAAAAAAAATCCCAATTAGATTGCATATGCTGAATTAATAAAACCATTTTTTTCGATAGAGTGGAGAACACCAGTTGTAGAAGGATAGTAAAAGATATGATAGTGAGGGTATAGAATTGAGAAGAAAGATGTAGTTTCATAATTACCATGCTCCTTGTACCATTTTGGAGTTAGCCTTTCCTCATTAGCACCGACACAAGTATGAAAGGAGGGAAGGAGTGAAGGAGCTGCATATGTTCATAAACCATTTAGCTAAAGAGAAATAAATTTTAAGAGAAAATAAATGTGAAAAGGCAAGAATCCCAAACAACAAAGTAATACGCAAGCATCACTTTTTTAAAAAGAGAACATCGGCAGACTACATCACTAAAAAAACCAGTCTGCACCAAACCAAAAACTCCAGCCTAGCTCCTACCTCAACAGGTTTTATTGATTTACTAATACAAACAAATCCAGACTGCAAATAGTGAAACAGGAAAATATAAGAAAGAAAAGGGGAATAGGCACTTGTACCTTCTGGAAGTAGAAACCCTTTGCTCAGTGCAGGTCTCTCATAGGGTGCAACCTGAGTATGATTCAGTAGAATCCAGTTAATGAATCTAAAATGAAAGAAATTTCACACAATAATTTATTCATGCAAAGATCAATTAAGAATTCTATTTTTCATTTTCCAAAAAAAACTTTTAGCGTGATGGTGTGTGTGAGGACTAGAATTTCCATCTCATTTCCCTGTCCCTATCTGATATTATTTTTCTTTTGCAATTATCAGTCGAATAAACATAAATTAAATGTCTACATGCTCCACCTTCAATTACATTCTCATGATTGCGTATCAAAAACATTTCGGTAGCAGCACGAATAAAAGTCGTTCTGAAATGGTCTTTTTGGAGCTGTTGGAGGTTTCAAATTCACGTGTTAAATTCTAAAATCTTCAGTTCAATGAACCCTATAAGTTATAACACTCTTGCTTAGATTATGACGAAAAGCAACAATTCTGAATAGCACATAACTATAAAAGCAAACGTATGCATGCCGGTAAAATGCATTTTTCTTAGGAAAATTTACATCACTGAATTCCAAAATTAGCTAATAGAGTAAACAAAATTTGAAATTTTTACAAATTTTACCAAGTCGCAAACAAACTGGTTATTATACATCTCTTCAGAAACACTTAATATACAATTTTCCAATACAATGAAGCAATTTCCTGCTAATACTATTTAGTCTCGAACTTGATAATTTCATTTTTCATCTTAATATCAGAAACAAACCCAGTTTGTAAAAACTCATAATTTTTCATTGTTTCCCACTTTCCTCATCAAACAAACTATAAATAAGAAAAAAAAATTATTCAGATTGTGAAAGAAAAAAAGAAAGAGTGACTTGGAGAGCAAGAAAAAAGAGAATTGTGCTCACGGGTTCTTCGGAGATGATGCAGAGCTCGCCATGGGAGACGCCTCTCTTGGTGAATTCAAGAGCCGCGTACCCAGCAGCCACGCCTCCTCCTAGAATCACATACACAAAGGCCCTTCCCATCTCTCTATCTCTCTCTCTCTCTCTTCTGGGATTGATTTTGGAAGACTTAAAAATTTCTCAAATTTTAGAGAGAGAAAGAGTTTTGCCTTTTTGGAAGCCAAGCCAAAAGCCCAAATATGAATTGAACTAATCGCAAACCTGGCTCTCAAGTCTCAATCAATCTTCTTTCCAGACTCCAATCCTCCAATGGCGACGAGGGGTGGGGCTGACTGAGATCCAAATCCACTGCTTCCAGAGCTACGACAATATCTTGTGGAAGACAATCACGGTCGTACAAGTTGTTTGATCAGTTATGTGAATAGAGTATTGGGCCTCGGCTCATCAAAATTGGAGAAGGGGCCCAGTGTTGTAAGTGGGCTGATGATGCCACTTGGCCATGTCATGTAATGGGCCCACAATGTGAGGAGATGACAATTTATGGTTTTTGGGCAAATGGGAGAAAAAAAAAAGGATAATGAGTTGATGGATAGGATATCAACTTGGAGGAATGCTGGTGGTTTCTGTTTGTGCAGCGCACAAGATTTGGTTTTTGTCAGAATTCTACATTCTTAAATCTAAATTTTATTTACAATAGCATCACCTCGTGTAACTGAATTTTGGACGAGGGTTGGTGCCTCGAACACCACACATTCCTCCTTTTTTTTTTTTTTTTTAAGATTTGATAAACTACAAAAATATTAGTATATATTGTATATAACAGGGCGTTTGACAAGTTGGTTAGCACTAAAGCTTTAAGTCTAAGAATTGTAAGATGTGAGAGTTTTATATTGTAGCAACTTTTTTTTTAACTGTTATTGCTGAGAGCTACATACTGAAGTTAATTAGAATAAATTTTACTTCTAACTAACAAGCCAAACACATGCTAAATGTCATATATCATTTCTATGTAGTCTAACATTGTAGTTTAAAAAAAGGGCTCGTTTGGTGCATGGGTTCGAAACGGTGTAGTTTTAAATTTTATAATATAAACGGTAAGTTCTAAAATGTATGGTTTAAACTGTGGTTTTGAAGTTGACTTTTAAAATGTAAAGGTTTAAAATAAGAATAAAATGACACATCAAATTTAAAACGAGAACTGATGTTTAGAAAACGATTTGTGAAATAAAACAAGAATAAGAATGAAAATGATTTTATTGTAAGAAATTGTTCAAACCATCTGAACTAGAGAAGGGTTTACAGTTTGAATTATGGGTATTTTGACTAGTTTAAAACTGCCTTCTATGGCTTAAATCAATCTCATTTATTACTCAATGAAATGCTAGTTTAAATTGCCTTCGTAGTTTAAACTGACTTAAACACATGCACCAAATGCCACATAGGAGTTTATATTAAAGGTTTGAAATTTAAAATTTACTAGAAAAATACTATAACAAAATTGATTTGAACCAGAGTTTTGTAAGTTTGAACTACGTTTCTAAACGATTTATTCATAATCAAACTAGCCATGACGACAAGAATATGATCTAATAAAGCTCTCTTTCTATCGTTTAGGATTCGAATCTCTTATATGTGGTGAGGCTATAGTTCTGTCTTTCGTTGGGCATGCCAAATATAGGTTTAGACCGTAGTGATTTGGGCTCCTTAAATGTTAGTAGACATATGCATAGATAAGTTCTCTTGTCGTTTTATCTGTAGTTACAGTAAATTCCTTTTACGTCGTTGGACGTGGACATAGGACATCATTAACCCATTTTTTTAACAAAAAAATAATATGAGTTACAACAAATTTGATATATGATATAATATAATCAAAATCACAAGTATAGCATATGTTTTTTTTTTCCTTTATTTTATCTCCATAAAACTCATATCACGCAATCTAATGTTCTCCTTTTTCTTTTGCCGAAAGTTTTTTTTTTTTTCCTTTATTATATTCTTATTTGTATCATTCAAATCACGCTATGGGGTATTAGCTGTTACTCATCAAGTAGACCAACAACTTTTCATCGATGGAGAAGGTTCGTACAAGATATTTAAAAAATGTGGAAAATAAGTAATTGTAGAATTGAATGGCCCTGTTTTGCCGAGCCAGGCATGGGGGATAAGGTGTTTTAGAACGAGAAATAAACCACTTATGAACCAAGCAACTCAGAACCATGAAAAAAGACAACTAACTTCCAAACGTATTGAAAAATAAAAGGGTTTTTAGCACATTTACCCTGTAAACTTTAAGGTTTTTTACAATGTAGTCCTTAAATTTTTTTAGTAACAATTGAGCCTTTAAACTTTGCTAAATGTGGATAATTAATTCTCTAATTATAAACATTTGTCAAAATTAAGATTATTAATAATCACATGAGACGTACATGCCTATTAAAAATGAAAGGGCAAAATTTCAAACACTACAATGATTAAAAAATACATGTAAGCTAACAAAATTTTTAAAAATATTAACAATAATATATTTTCTTCTGTTTTTCTTTTTTTTTTTTTTGGCCTTAGATTGAAAAAATTGACTATTAATAAAAGCAAGTGTATAGGTGTTCTAAATGGGTCACGTGCATCTCATATAGTTGTTTTTCATCTTAATTTTGAAGAAACGTTGTGATTAGGACTTAATTATCATATTTTATTAAGTTTAAGGACTCAATTGCCACAAAAGAAATTTAAGAACCATATTGTAAAAATACAAAAAGTTTAGGGTAGAAATGTACCAAAAACCTAAATGGTTAATAGAGATAAAGAAAGGGCATTTCTAGACTTTGTATATAGAGATAAAATTAAGATCTATTATCTTATTTTCATGTCCTTTTACATGTCATCTCAATTAAATTTTAACACTTAAATAAATTACATGATTAATTTTACTATTTAAGTTTTATTTTTGTGCTTAGATATTAAATTTAAATGATACGTTGAATAAACAGTGAGAAGACAATCAAAGAGACAGGAAAAATGGAGACGGCCTATCTGGAATTGGGTGGGTGACGTGGACAATTCAGCATCGTGTTGCTTGTGCCTCAAGAGTGGGCCGTTAGAAGTCCAAGGAAAGGCCCTTGCTTGATATTCGTCCAGGTTGAGGCTGATCGACATGAGTCCACATTAGGCCCAACACCTCCTTTTTTCCCAACAGAAATTGTAATAAATAACTCTTTTTAAAAAAAAATTGAGAAAGTAAATAGGAAGTTTTAAAATATTGAAAGTTAACAGCATATATTTATTAAGCAAATAATTTTTTTACTCAATAAATAAATTTTTTTCTTAATTAAATATTTAGGCTCAAATCTTATCTTAAGAGTAGTATATTCGAATACCAAGTCTTTAAAGTAATGTTTCTCTAATTCACACATGGAGGATCTCTTGGCACTGTGGACCTTAAAGATTTTTTTGCCGTCTGACGATGCAGTTTGAATACAAATCATATTTTAAACTAAGTTTACTTTCAAATTTTGTAACAAAAAATATTATAATAATCATAGTTTGAACTACAATTTATAGGTC
The DNA here is from genome assembly GCA_025403435.1 of Artocarpus heterophyllus. Lineage (NCBI taxonomy): Eukaryota > Viridiplantae > Streptophyta > Magnoliopsida > Rosales > Moraceae > Artocarpus > Artocarpus heterophyllus. Next base: position 5,321,509 of record CM046347.1, on the reverse strand, counting down.
AAATTAAGTTCGTCAAACAGCCTAAATTATGATTATTTAAATGAAAAAAGGACAAAGTGTATACTAATAAGAAGTTAGGGGACACAAATGCTAGAGAAGTCATCTTTCTATCTACAAAATAAGCACCATTCACAATTGGACTTATTTTGTCATTTTTGGAAATTCAACGACTAACTTTCCCAAAAAAAAAAAAAAGAAAATTAACGTTGGAAATGCATCCACGTGAAACTCAAGGAACAAAGGTGCTAAAAAGCCTTTTATTTTTTGTTTTGGCTTTTCTCAAGCTCTTATTTTCAATTCCCTTCATTGACCCCTTTTTATAGCCTCTTCAATTACAATATTCATACTAGATTTCGTAATTTATACCGCCATATTACTGAAAAAAGCCTTTTATTCTTTTTAATTTGTTTACGTTACATATATATGTATATAAATCTTTCTTTTGAAAAAAATATATACATTATAGACATGTTTGGTGGGCATGATTAGATAAAATTGAATTGGACTAATTCTTATTTGTAAAAATTTATAAGAATTTAGGTCAAATTATAATTCTTTAAAAATGAGACGTCAAAATATAATTTTTTGTGACAAAAGGAAATTATATTTTTGCCTCTTTAATTTTAAAAAATTACAATTTGATCCAAAATTTGTAAATTTTTACAAAGAGGCTCATATCTTAACAACACAACATCAAACATAGGATTGAATTAGCTAAAATTTTATTCTATCCATTTCAATATAATCCAATCAAATTCTCTAAAACTATTTTATTCAATACTATTCTGTCAAATGCACTAAATGGCCACTATACATCTTTGAACTTTTGTAGCCAAAATTGTATTATTATGAGGTTGTAATTCGGTGTGGATGATGTGCCAGAAACAATTCCCGATGTTACAACTTTAAGCAATAAATTTTTTCAGTTTCGTAGAATCTTGTTGAATGTTGTTCCAAACTGAATTAGGCAACCAAAGAAGTGGAAATTGCCATGCCATTCACGTCTCTCCTTTGAAGTTAAGACTTGAGAGAATCTTTGATCCATCTAACTGGCATAGTCAAACTCATAAGACCCCGCTCCTAACTGATAGGCGACTGGAAGTGTGAACACTTTGGTCATTTATATTTCACACAAAAAGGGCGCAGCAAAAGATTAAGTTAGGAGGGGCTGGAGTATAAACCAACTTTATCAAAAAAAAATAATAATAACAACGAATAAGGCACTAAATTTTAGAGGGACGAAATAGAATTTTAATTGGGTTTCGGGTTAGGGGGTTGTTGTTGTTGTTGTGGTGGGTGGGGTGGGAGAGGGGATATTTTAAAAGGACAGAAAGTAATTTGCATTAAAAAAAGTTCAAAGAAAGCGGCCGTCTATTCTCTCGTTCATGTGGGCTCTGTCTCTCTGTACCTAAAATATCGAAATTATGATAAGATGAATAGTAGAGATAATTATAAGATGAAGACTTTCTTTTTACCTTTTTGTGTGCGTATAGACTAGTCAATATATCAAGATAGCCACGCGGGATTTGCGATACCATGTTATCATACAATTTCTAGTTTTGATTTTGTTAAAACGACTTGCTATTTGGCATTGTTAATTAGGGCACAATTCTTTTTTTTTACTAGGTACTTGGAAAACATTTCTGTTCGTACTTGCGAGTTGCCAAGCAGCCCATGTATTTACATGGGACTCCTTAGGACCCACATCGTGCACTTATTACTCTTTCTATGTTTTATTATTACTATTATCTTCAATTGTTTTGTATAATTATAATTAATTGAATATCATGGAACATGCCATTGCCAGCTTGTGACTTACGCAGCCTACACACTTGAATATTACTCCTGCGTCAAATGTCAATGCACTTGTCAATATATATATATATTCCTGTTTTGCATTATAATAGTTATCGCCATATTTTGATGGTGCATTTATATTCAATGGTTTCTTATATATATTGTTATCGCCATATTTTGATGTTGCATTTATTCCCATTTTTCAATTCAGGTTATATCTCTTTTTTGATGTTGCATTTATTCCCATTTTTCAATTCAGGTTATATCACTTTCCTTTGCCTCTTAAGCCGATAAAAAAGGAATGAATAAATATACTAAAAAGAGATAAAGTAAAGGTAAGTAGAAGAATGACTAAAAAGGAGGGGAAACAATTTAGTCCGTAATTGACAATGTCTACTGCAACATGCATGGATAAGCAATATATAGATCACGTAAAGTAATCTTCGTCAAAAGTAGAACAAAATACACATTTTCAATAATGAAAGAATAACCAACTTTCAATTAATTTATTTAATTTGCATAAAAGTGGTTTAATTTAATGTTTTACTTTCATCATCCTACATTCCAATCCTAAACATTTATAGATATTTATTCTTTGTCCGTGTTGCAGATATTAATTAAGTTAAAGCCTATATGATAAACACTCATATAAATTACAAGTGTAGTGGAGGAGCATGTGGAGTTGCTCCTTTGTTGGCAAACAAAAAAGAGATCACTTTTTGACAAATAAGAAAAAACAAAGGAGGCTAAAGAAAAAGAGGAAAGGGAGAAGGAAAGAAAAAAATGAAATAATGTTGTGTTCATAATGCAGTGGAGAAAAGAACATATTTTGAACACGTAAATGGAAGAGGAACTCGCCTATAAATAGAGGCCCCCTCCTCCTTCCTCAATCATCCCATTCTCTGAGTTCTTTCTTTAAAGTCTAATTCTTTTCTTATTTCTTTGGTAGTTTTCGCCTTATTTTAAGAGAGATAATTATGAAATATTTCTCCTATTTTCTTGAGAGGAAGGTTTCTATTATTCTCTCCTTGTAATAGTGAGATCTTACCACATAGACGTAGCTAAATTTGGGTGAACCACGCTAAATATTTGTGCCCATATATTATTATTTCATTCATTTCTAGTCTTTGTTATCCCAACAAGCAGTATCAGAACCAAGTTCGTAGTATAGTGTCTTGTTCACGTACACGACACTATTCACGTATAGGGTAATATTCATGTATACTATTTATAGTAAAATGGTGGTTATCGAGCAAGTTGCCATGAACAAGATGACGACAAAGTTTGAAATAGAAAAGTTTAACGGAAGCAATTTCACGTTGCGAAAAATGAAGACGCGAGAAATTTTGCAAAAGGATAATTGTGTGGCTGCTATCAATGATAGGCCGCAAGGAATCATAGATGATGGCAATTGGAATGAGATACACAGCAACGCTATTACCAATTTACACCTAGCACTAGCAGATGGAGTACTATCAAGTATTGTAGAGAAGAAGACAGCGATTTGAGATACTCTGATGAAGTTGTACGAGGTCAAGTCACTTCACAACAAGAACTTCCTAAAAAGAAAATTGTACACTTTTTGAATGGCAGAATCAACATCAGTTATCGATTATATCAGCACTTTAAATATCCTATTTTCTCAGCTCACATCATTTGGGCATGTAATAGGGAAAGGTGAACGTGCATAAATTCTACTTCAAAGTTTACTAGACTCGTATGATCAACTAATCATCAATTTGACTGACATTATCCTCACAGAGTATTTAGTCTTAGATGATGTTGCAACTGCTGTTCTAGAAAAGGAAAGTCGGTGCAAGAACAAGAAAGACATGTTGGCAAGCTCATAGCAGGCAGAGGCTCTAACGATGATGAGAGGAAGATCAATGGAGAGTGGCCCCCAGTAGGAGCCAAAGTCATGGTAGATCAAAATCTAGAAGTAAGAAAGACATTAAGTGCTACAACTATAGCAAGAAAAAGCACATGAAAAAGGATTGTTGGAGTAAAAACAGTGACGAAAACAATTCTCCATGGAATATAATGAGTACCTCAAATAATAGTGACGTTTTATGTAGCGAGGCAATAACAATTGCTGAAGGCAGACAAAAGCTCACTAATGCATAAATCATGGATTCAGAAATTACATGGTATATGACTTCTCGAAGAGAATGGTTTCACCAATATGAGCTAATCTCAAGAGAGTCTGTATTTATGGGAAATGATCATACCTTAGAGATCATTAGAATTAGTACTATCAAAATGAAGATGCATGATGGTACTATTTGTACCATACAAGGGGTACGACATGTGAAGGGTCTGAAGAAGAATCTATTGTCTTTGGGACAATTAGATGATGTTGGATGCAAGACCCGTATAAAGAAAGAGATCATAAAGATTGTCAAAGGCATGCTTAAGCTCATAAAGGTAGAGAATGTGGTTCCTAATCTGTACAGGCTTGTGGGAGAAACATACCAAGAAGGAGCGTCATCTGTTGCATCGACTAGTCTGGGATAAGAATCGACGATGATGTGGCATCGTAAGCTTGGCCATATGTCTGAACGAGGCTTGAAGTTTCTCTCTGAATATTACTGCCTAGGCTCAAATTAGTAAAACTACTGTTTTGTGAGCATTGTGTTATAAGCAAGCAACACAAATTGAAGTTCAGCACATCAACAGCTAAGTGCAAAGGAATCTTAGACTTGATCCACTTAGATGTTTAGAAATCACCGGTTTTATCCCTAGGAGGGGCAAGATACTTTGGATTGGATGCAAATGTGTTTCTAGGCTTCAAAGTATTCAAAGTGCGAGTAGAACTTGAATCTGAAAAGAATATCAAGTGTCTAAGAACTAACAACAGAAAAGAATATACTGGTAATAATTTTGATGCATTTTGTCAAAAAAAAAAAGGCATCAAAAGGCAATTCATGGTGGCGTACACTCCTCAGTAAAATAAAGTGGCGGAGCAAATGAACAGAACCTTGTTAGATGAGATGAGGGCTATGTTGAAGACTACAAGACTAGCAAAGTCATTTTGGGCAGAAGCAGTTAGTACCACCTATAATATAATTAATCGGTCTCCATCAACCGTGATTGATCTAGAGACGCCAACATAGATGTGGACTAGTGAGCTAGCTAATTATTCTTGTTTACGTAGATTTAGGAGTTTGGTATATGCAATGTACAACAACTAAGAAAGATCAAAGTTGGACCCAAAATCTAAGAAATGTATCTTCTTAGGGTATGTTGATGGAGTCAAGGGGTATTGCTTGTAGGATCCCACTACCCACAAAGTTGTCATTAGCAAAGATATAATATTTACAAAGGATAAACTACAAGAAGAAAAGGGGGATGATAGCACTTAAAAAGAGAATGTAGAGACTACTACAGTTCAGGTAGAAGATAAGATAGAAAAAGATTACATTTCTTCTGAAATAGTACCGGCGCATAAAGTTCAAGAAACAACCAAGGCTGAGACTTTTGATGTTTGTTGATCATCTCGTGTGAGAAAACCACTAGCTTGACACTCATATTATATCACCGAGAGTAATGTTGCATATTGTTTGTTAACAAAGGAAGGAGAGCCGTCAATTTTTTATGAGGCTATCAAAATACCTTATGCATCCTTATGGATGACCACAATGCAGGAAGAGTTGGAAGCCTTAGACAAGAATAAGACATGGGATCTTGTTCCTTTACCATAAGGAAAGAAGGCCATCAGAAACAAATGGATCTATATGATCAAGCGTGAAGACAATAGTTAAGTGGAGCGATATCATGCAAGATTGGTGGTGAAAGGATAGGCTCAGAAAGAAGGTATTGACTTTAATGAGATATTTTCTTCTATGGTTTGATTCACGACAATCATTGTGGTTTTGGTGATGTGTACTATGTTTGACCTACATCTAGAGCAGCTAGATGTGAAAACTACTTTTCTTTATAGTGATCTTGAAGAAGAGATTTATATATTCCAACTAAAAGGCTTTGCAGAAGAAGGTAAAGAGAAGTTGGTTTGCAGGTTGAACAAATCTCTGTACGATTTCAAATAGGCGCCAAGATGTTAGTATAAGAGATTTGATTCCTATATCATAAGCCTTGGATATAACAGACTCAATGCATATCGTTGTGTGTATTTTAAGAAGTTTGGTTATGAAGACTTCATCGTTTTATAGTTGTACATGGACAGCATGTTGGCAGTAAGCCCCAGCAAAAATCAAGTATGAGAATTGAAAGCACAGTTGGCTAAGGAATTTGATATAAAGGACATAGGATTGGCAAACAAGATTTTAGGGATACAAATTCTCTAAGATAGAAATAATAGAAAGATTTGGCTATCTTAAAAGAATTACATAAGGAAGATCTTGCAACGCTTCAACATGCAAGATTGTAAACCAATTTCTACCCCTCTTCTTGTTAATTCAAGTTGTCCTCTAAGATATGTCCTAGTAATGAAGTAAATAGGAAGGAAATGTCTCGAGTACCATACGCATCAGCAGTGGGGAGCCTAATGTTCGTTATGATTTGTACAAGACTAGACATTGCACAAGCAGTAGGAGCGGTTAATCGATATAAAGTGAATCTTGGTGGAGAGCACTAGACGTTGTTAAGAGGATCTTGAGATACATCAAGGGTACCTTAGATGCTACATTATGTTATGGAGGATCAGATTTTACTATTAAGGGCTATGTGGATTTAGATTTTTCAAGTGATCTGGATAAAAGAAAATCCACTACAGGCTATGTGTTTATACTTGTAGGAAGAGCTATAAACTAAGTTTAGAAACTGCAGACTCTTGTGGTGTTATCTACGATAGAAGCAGAATACATGGTAGTTACACAAGCATGCGATGAAGTAATTTAGATTCAAAGGTTACTGGAGGAGCTCGGGACCGTACTAGAGAAGATTACTTTATTTTGTGATAGTTAAAGCGCCTTGCACATTGCAAGGAATCCAGCCTTTCATTCAAGGACAAAGCACATAGGTATGTAATATCTCTTCATAAGAGACAGTGGAGGATGAAAATGTAGATATGTAGAAAATCTATACCAAGAACAATCTAGCAGATGTTTTGACTAACCCGATCAATATTGACAAGTTTATATGGCATAGATCCTCGTATGGCCTAACAGAGGCGGAAGCAGCATGGTAACAACAAGGTAGAAAGGATGGTATAGACATATGCTTGATTCTCAATCAAATCTCTAAGTGGGAGAATGTAGTAGAGGAGTAGGTAAAGTTGCTTCTTTGTTGGCAAACAAAAAAAAGATGACTTTTTAACAAATAAGAAAAAGACAAAGGAGGCTAAAAAAAAGGAGAAAGGGAGAAAGGAAAAAAATAAAATAATATTGTGTTCATATTAGAGTAGAGAAAAGAACGCATTTTGAATGCGTAAATGGAGGAGAAGCTCGCCTATAAAAGGAGCTCCCCTCATCCTTTTTCAATCATCCTATTCTCTGAGTTTTTTCTTCAGAGTCTAATTTTTTTCCTTACTTTTTTGATAGTTTTCTCCTTATTTTAAGAGAGATAATTATGAGGTATTTCTCCTATTTTTTTAAGAGAGATGTTTCTATTGCTCTCTTCTTGTGATTTAAAAAGGATATTTTTTCACGTTTTAATAGTGATATCCTTCTATACTTGTCTCATGGACATGACCAAATTTGTGCGAATCACGCTAAATATTAGTATCCATTTTATTTTCATTTTATTCATTTTTAGTTTTTGTCGTCCCCAAGAATAAGTACACATTTCTCATGCATATTGTTCTTGACCACCCTTTCCTTAATATGCTGTTATTAAGGAATAACATCCATGAATCTTAACGTTAACAATATGCTTAAAACGAACTAAGGTTATAGTTAATTGCCATATAAGTAGTCCTAGCCTTAGAGGTGGTTTCTAGCTAATCGATGCTATATATAGTTTCCACTGGTTTAGATAATGGCCCCTCAAAAAGCACTGTTTCTCATCATTTTATAACCCTTTATTTGCACTCATTGCCGACCTATCACGTGAAGTTTCCTTATGTATCTTTCCAAACGACAGACAGCTATATATACACATTATGCTAGCTTTGAATTGATTTTTGCACATATTACCCCCTAAAAAAATAACATCACGAGTGGTTCAATATAAGAAGCCAAGTTCAATTTCGATTGACCTAAGCTCAAAAATGAAAGCCCACCACCAATTATGCCCGCATTTATCCTTTCCCATTTAAAGACGTACATAGATCATGCACACTCTGAAAAATGCTCCCACTTTTTTTTTTCTGCCTAATATCATAGCTTGTTTAGAAATCTACTTTGAATTAATTTTGCTATAATATCTTTTCTCATAAAATTTTAATTATTAATGTTTTAGTTTCGTTGGTTAAAACCATGTTTTCTATAAGTGTTGGATGCTAAAATCGAGGGTTCAATTTCACTTAAAATTCTAACCTAGCTAATTTTATGTCATCCACGAGAAGTGACCTAACTTTCTCTGTGCCTTAAACAAAAACAAGTCGAAGATATCACTAATGTCCTTATCATTCTTCGATCGAAAAGCTTTTATCATCTGTTCTTAAAAGTATATTTATGGATTACCTTAAAAAAAAGTATATTTATGTTCCACTAACTTCAAAAAAATAAAGTGGAAAAAGAAAACATAATTAAATCTTCGCTTGTACAAACAATTATTATTCATCTAAATTGTAAGTAGTACTAAAATGATAATGACATAATCATTTGTGAAACTGACAGTTATCAAAAATATGTTACTTAACTAATTTATTTGTGGCTATATCATTGACAAGTAGATGATCATCATGAAATTTAAAAGCGTAGTGGGGGCATGTGAAGACTTTCCCTTGAGATCGTTGCAAAGAGTTAGGTTGACGTCGGATCTAATTAGTTTGCCTTGCATGGCCATGCACATCTTTGAAAAAGAAGAGATACAATTTGACAAGAATAGTAAATGTTGCCTTTATCACGTGTTGGGTAAATTTAGGTTTCATCATTACTTTTGCAATGAATGTGTGTATGTATATGTCTTCACGTGCACGCATGTTGATCGATCGTGTTCTTTTATATGTGTGTGTGTATATATATATATATGAAAATATATATTGAATATTCCCTCAGGGAATAAAAAAACGAATATACAATATGGACTGATAGGACCACACTTTTATAACGAAATAGTTAGGATTATTTTCATATGTGGCCATTGAAGTATGGATCATTTTTCAAAATGGCTTCTATTGTTCAAAACCTTTCAAACACTTCTCGATCTAACAAAAACAGCTCAAAATATCCCCTCCGTCTACTTTTGTCTATATTTATAATAGAGCTAACGTGGTATGGCGCCATAGAGAATAGATTGAAAATTGGTTAATAATTTGGGAGCATGTGTGAAAGTAATCCTCAAAACAAAAACCAAAAACAAAAAAAAAATTAAAAGATGCCAATATAGTTATGACATTGTTCTCAACTACAATAACAAAAATTCAATTCTAAACTCTAATTACACAAAGCATGACATGACTTTGACAAAAAATTATGTTCAAATCAATAAAGTGTTTGACAACCTGATTGGAATATTTTGGTTTAAAAACTGTAGCATGTGAGAGTTTTACACTGTAGCAACTTTTTATTTTTTTACTATAACTGCTGAGAACTTTACACTGTAATTGGTTGGAACCAATTATCGACTTGCCAAACAAATGCTAAATTTAAAACAATTTTTCATGAAAATCTTTATTGTAAAATTTAGTTACTCTCATGTTCAAAATATCCATTTGAAAATGCCCAATATTCAACAAATGAGCACAACTCATCACCACTCAATCTTCCAAGCAGGCTAAATAATCTCATACCAAGGGTGTTTTCAATAGTTTTAAACAATCAGGGTTACATTTTAAAAACAGTCCATGGTTCAAGGGCTAAGCAATTTATAAAAATTGCGCAACTAAATAGCGATTGACTTTGTTACTTTAATTAGTAAGCAACCAAGCTATTCAAATCAAAGAAAGATCAAAAGATTTACTTAAAGCTATTAAGTGAAGAGTTGGTCTTTATCAGATGAAAATATTCACTAAAAAGCTTAAAAGTATAATAACTGTCTACAATTTCTCCAAAATGATAGAGTCATTCCAGAAAACAGAGAAGAGACATTACTAGCTTGGTCTTTGTCCTCGATGAAAGAGATATTTTAAGGCACTACTAGTGGCTCAATTTAATGTATATGTAATAGTGTGTGCCTTTGGTCCTGCTTCCTTTTTATCTTAAATTATGAAATATATCCTAACAAAAATATTTACAAGGCATAAAAAGACTCTTTAACGTGCATGCATGCATAGTCTAATAGTAAAACCATAATAGACTCTACTTAAAGATAAAGAGTTTAAATTTTCCCTCCCAAGTTCAAAAAATAAAAACTCTTTAATTAATTTAGTACTAAATAGGTACAACTTTAAGTGATATTATATATTTATAATCCTATATATTACAGACCATGCTTAGTTTATGCAAAGTATATAATATAAAAATGTCATAAATATATATATAGGAAGAATATATAATACGTACGTCCAAATTATGAACAAAGCTAAAATAGTTCATGTACCCCATAGTCCAGATAGCAAGAATATTGTATATATATATATATAGAGTTCTGATCAATTAATCTGAATTGAGTAATTGCATGGACCAGATATCCTCCATGGTACTCCAATTATAGTTCTGATGATCATTCGATGATGCAGTAGTTGCAGGTGGTAAAGCAAAAGGATGATGATAATTAGACGTCTGATGATGATCAAGATAATTATTATTTCCTTGGTGTGATATAATTGGTGGAGAATAAGTAGCATTAGTAGTAGTGCTGATCTCCCTTGCATCTACTGAGCTGGCAGATACTTGGCTTGAGCTTGCTTGATAATCGTTGATCATCATCATCTCGGAGTTCTGTGAGTGAATATTGATGTTCTGATGATGATGATGATCAGCTTGCCTAACATGCCTTTGAATTCTTGTCCTCCAGTAATTCTTTATTTCATTGTCAGTCCTTCCTGGTAAATGCTTTGCAATTTTTGACCACCTACAATATATATGATTAATTAGCAAGTTAATATGGTGTATATATATAAATTTAATTAACTTAATTGGAAGTAGATTAATTCTCAATTTTCTTTTATTAGTTAGTTTCTCATAATTAGTGCTTGCAATTAAGTAGCATGAAATTTCAACTAGATTGCTAAAAAAATATATTGGGTGTAAGAATATTAGTTAAACGACATGTTTTACCATATCGTAAAGGAACGTGATTTATTGTCTATATATATATATATAATAATAATAATAAAGGTAATAAGATTGGAAAGAAAAATAAACAGATATAAGAATAAGCAAACTATTTCCTTTTTAAGAGTTTACTTTTCTAATTAATTAGACGTGTAATGGCTTACAAGACCTAAATTTATTTCTAGCTAAAATATTATTTTACATAATCAAATATTTATTGGCATATAAAGCAAACTTATGAAGAGTATATAAGTAAATTTAACATTTATTTTTTTCAACTAGATGTCAATACCAAAACAGTACAAGGACATTCTTTTTCTTGTATAACATATTATAGTGCGTCCCTCTAAACTCTCATTATTGAATTATAAATTTAATATGTGATTACTCCCAGCATGTTAAAAAAATTAGAAAGGGGTACAAACACACATACACGCACACATATATATGTGTATAAATAGTACAAATTAAGCGAAACTACACCACAAGTATTACTGAAAAATCTACAATAAAATTTCTATACATAATATATCTGAGTCATGTGTCAATTATCACTCTAATTTACGCATACACCTAGTACTTGTGTGTTCAATGAATGTTAACAAGAGTATCAATATCTTAAAACTACTGCACCACATCAATCTTAATCATGATCATGACATATAATTGCCCAAAAAAGAAGTAGTAGTGACACGAATATAATGTTAAATATAGAAAGTCGCCTTGTATCATACTCTAAAATTTTTGTGTGGATATTAGATTGTGATAAGATTGAGAAGCGTGGATCAATATGAAATAATTATGAAGCATATATATATATATATGTATATATTTATATAGATGTGTGTGTGTGTGTGTGTGTGTGTGTGTGTGTGATTACTTCAAGGCCATGTTCCATGGCCGACAATGAAAGTCGTCCATGTTGGACTCTTTTATTTAAGGAAACTAGATAAACACCAAAGCTTATTGGAAAGCTACTTCAATGGGGAAAACACGTCTTTCTTTGCCTCGTACGTATGTATCGCAATCACACCAATTTCAAATTCTATTCCATTCAATAATAATATAATAATATTATTCCATGTTCTTGACCAGTTATTCCTCATTCACCGAGCAAAATTAAGAGTCCATTATAAGAACTACTTCTCAAGGTTTGCAAGCACAGCTAGCATGTAATTAAAAGAGGCACTTTGTATCTACATGCATAATGCCTTTTTTCTTTCTTAGTTTTTTTAATTTATTTACTTGTCTACAAGTAGTACGATATGTGATACGGCCCTTTTAAACGGCATGTGTACTTTCCTCGCAAAAAAAAAAAAAAAGGGAAAAAAAAAGGAGTCATATCATGTATATTAAATTGTGAGCTAGATCTCATTAGCAAAAAAATAAAAATAAAAGCGAGGAGGAAGAATAAGAAACTAAAGATGGGCCTTGAGACTCTCTCTCTCTCTCTCTCTCACACACACACACACACACATAGAAGAAGGTAAGAGATAACTAGAGAGACAATGGATATAAGGATGTGATCTGATCAATATATGGTTAAGTAATGATGAGTATAAATGTGCGGCCATCAAATCTTAGCCAATAAAAAAAAAGAAGGATGTTGAAATTTTTATTGCATGTCCTTTTACAAATTAATATCATGCTTGCTTTAAATTAGTTAATTTTTAAGCATCATGAAGAAGAAATTACAGAATATATTTTACTCTTTAGTAATTGTTTAATTGTTTTTGATAATATAACATACAAAATAAAGCAGGGACCAAGGGCCTTTGGCTTACTAGAAGTCTAGATCAAGAGCTAAAAGGAATAAGGTTTATGTCAATTTCAACCAAAGGAAAAAGGATTTTTTTTTCTTTATTGAGAAAGGGAGATATTAACATGGGACCAATTGGTAGAGGTTCAGCCGAGAAGAGAAGCTTTTATTGCCCCAATTTGCTCTTTCGCTTTCATCAACCTCTTGCCCCGGCCCATATTCACAGCTGTAATATATGTTGTTTTTTGCACATTGACAACATTTTTTCAAAGCTTGTACTATATTACTCACCACAGCAAATATTATCTCTCTCTATATATATATGTGTGTGTGTGTGTGTGTGTGTATACATATATATATGTATATGAAGGCATATTAATCTTGTTGGCGGGTCTCTATCATCTTTTTGCAACTCATCCCATTTATGGAAAACCAAGCCATGATGAATTCTATTCCCATACGTACGTGTTTTTTGATGGTTCATTCATAAACTCAAAGTTTAAGAAGAGGAGAAATAAGAGAAAATAAGGATGCAAAATTTTTGGGGAAATTATATGCTTTTGATCTTGATATCAATATGATGAACAGAATATTGCTATAGAATGCAGAAGAAATTATTTGACGAATTATCAAAGAAGTTAAACAAAATGGAAGTTTTTGGATATGGCCTTGAACAGGCATAAAAGCAGCTTTTGCAAAAGCATTTCTTGAAGGATGTTAAATACTATAAGTTCCACATTAAAGTTTCTTTCTCTGCAGATGCAGTATGCTGATTCAAAAGCACAATTATTAAAAAATGTCCCTCTTATTTATCTCTAAATTACGATCAAGAAAAAACGAAAGACGAATATGAAATCAGAAGAAACAGCCTGAATTCTTTCCAATCGAGATAAAGTACCAATTGTCCTTTCAAAAAAATAATAATAATAAAGCACCAATTGCATTGAATTAAAAATAGGGTTACATATATTAATAAAAAATAATCTAATTTATTATCATATAAATATTAGCAAATAACCACGTACGTATTAGTTACATACCTGTTTCCCCATTTAGAATGAAGTTCCATGATAATAAGCTGTTCTTCAGGTGTAATGTTCCCCCTCCGAACGTCCGGTCGGAGATAGTTCAGCCAACGGAGCCGGCAACTCTTTCCGGTACGCTTCAGACCTAATTATCATCAAGAATATGGTCATAAATTAGTATCGATCAGTAAATATATACACACGTTGTACAATCATATATAATTAACAGTACTAACAAACTAAGAAGTATATCAGGGAAAATTCTAGCTAAAAAAGCATTACAAGGATTAACCATCTTAATATATTATATTGTATAATTATGTATTATACCAGCTGCCTTGGCTAGACTGTTCCATACACCTTCTCCGTGATCAGCAATATAGTTGATCAGAATCAAGTCTTCTTCCACTGTCCATGGCCCTTTCCTCACTTCTACCTCCGGAGAGGAGCTATTAATTGCTCTTTTGTGATCCATTTTTTGGGGGGCCAAGCTGATTCCCAGAGAGAGGGGGGGGTAAGGGGAGAGGGAGCGGGAGGGAGGAAGGGAGAGAGAGAGAGAGAGAGAAGGAGGGAGGGAGGGAGAGAGGGAGGGGGAGAGAGAGAGAGAGAGAGAGAGAAGGAGGGAGAGAGGGAGGGAGGGGGAGAGAGAGAGGAGGAGAGGGGAAGAGAGAGAGAAGAGAAGAGGGGGAGAGAGGGAGAGCGGCAGAGAGAGAGAGAGAGAGAGAGAGACAGATGTGATGAGAAATAGAGAGGTTGCTTGGGGTTTTATACACGCATTTGCATTACTTTGTTAGCATTATGCAAATTTAAAGTGCATATAGGGGCATGTCTCAAGGAAATAGAAAAGGGAATAGTGAAAATGGATTATAATGAAATCATGTGCATGGTTTATGAGATATCCCGTTAACACAATCACATAATACAAAAAGAAACATATAATAGCTTTACACTATAACAATTAAAAGTTTTAGTTAAAACTGATTTTATCAAATATTCTATATAAGTATAAGGTACAACAAGAGAACAAAAGTGAAACTATTTAGTTTCGAAATGGATTAATTTTAAATCTAGTTCTCAAAGAATAAGAATTGTCTTTCTTTGAAACGTTATAATTTAAATGACACAAAATAAGTTTCAGCTTATTAGAGATTATAACTTTGGAACTTATATCAATAAAATATCAAAATTTTAACGATCTTAGATGTACGCGGGTCACATATTTGCAGTGACAAAGACAAATACAATAAATATAAACAAAATAGACTTTAAAGTTTTTTAACAATTAATAAAAAAAGACCTAATAGTTCCTCGCCTTTAACCTTAAGCATTGTATCTTGCTTTCTTAACAACTGCATTGTTGTCGTCATCTTATACTGTATTTTACAAATGAGTCACACGAGCCAATCTACACATGTTTAATTAAATCTGATAAAAAAACATTTTATTTATAGAAATATTAAAGTTGTAATTTTTGATATGTTCGGAGTCCAATTTGATGCCATTTTAAATTGTAGATCAAAGTAAAACAATCAATCTATTCTTCAATCTTAAATTTAATATCAACCTTTTTGAAATTAAAAAAGAAAAGATTTTAGAAGAAATAATTAGTATTTTGGTGTCCTTATCCATAATAAACTGCTCAATAGACTATGATCAACGTGATGTGATGAATTTCAAAGATGTATGCCTGTCTTAATTCATGTACCTTTCATTTCTTGATTGCAAAAGAGAAAGAAAAATAATCATATCACATGGCCAAATCTTTTACTTTCGAACTAAAAACAAAAAAAAAAAAAGCAATAACAGTAAGATGATATAGTTTTCAATCAAGAAATGAAGAGTTTCATATAATAGTAAGTTTTTCTTTCAAAATAATAATAAGGATTAATCGCATAACTATACTTTCTAGTTTTCATTATTTTTCAAATTGTCCCTCTATTTTTAGAAACTATTTAGGTATCTTTTGAATTTAAAAAACTTATTTTAATTTTATCCTTTGAGGATGTTTTGGACTTAAAAAACATGAAGATAAGAAAAAAATATCCTTTATTAAACCTAATTTGTTTACGAAATATATGTTTCTTCTAGAAAAAGTTTTAAAATATATTTTAAAATTTAAAAAGTTGTAAAACTTAAGATCTTTGTTAAAAAAATTTGATGTTTCGTTTTAGGATTTTTTTATGTTTTTAATATATAAAATATTTATTATAATTATTTAAGGATAGTTATGTTATTTTGCTCAATTTTTTCTATTCAAAGAGATAAAATTGAAATAAGTTTTTGAAAGTTTAAGGATGCCTTTGTAGTTTCTAAGAACAGAAAGATAAATTGAAAAATAGTTAAAACTATATATGAGTTACAATTATATAATTAACCCAAAATAATAATAATGATAATGATAATAATAATAATAATAATAGTAAGTTCATATAAATTTCCTTTTCTTTTTCAAACAGGGATAAAGAGTTTTCATTTTAATTAGAACAGTTCCTATCTTTGGAATAATATTTAGAATAACCTCATCAAGATAAATACTGCACTCTTATTTTGTTTACATTCCAAAACCTAAACCTTATGTATGTATATGCATGTTAACAGCAATGTTTGGGAGAAGAGTTTCAATTCTAAAATATAAATCGCATACTGTAACATGTAAAAATTTTACAAATATATATTTAGAATATATTATAACTTCAAACCACTCTCCTAAACATCTTATAAATCTAATTCTGAGTAAAGAGTATTCGTTGGTGAACTATATTCCTCCAAGTACAAAAGTTGAATTTTCAAAGGAAAAAAAAAGTAGAGTAAATTGTCATGTTAGTCCCCAATTTTTCATGAAAGTGTGATTTTAGTCCTCAAATGTTTATTTTTTATTTATCAGTCATCAACTTTTTATTTTAGTTGTTGAGGGACCAATTCAACGGTTAAACCATTAATTTTGGGACTATTTTGTCACCCGTTTGGTAAATGAATTCGAATTAGTGATTTAATTTGAGTTAGTGTGATTTGAATTAGTACTTAAGTTAGTTATTTAAATTGTTATTCGAATTGACGTTTGGATGTGCATTTAAGTTTTAATCTAAGTATGGAATAAAATTGAAATTTGTGTTTGAAAAAGTAGTGAGGATAGTTTTTAATTTATTAATAAATTTAATAAAATATTTTAATGTTAATGATCTTAAAAAATATACAATATGGATCTTGATTTATTCCTCTCTTCATTAGGAACACAGTAAAAAAAGGATCATCTCAATTAGATATCAAATGAAGAAGTTCTGATTTTTTTCCGCAAATATAAGAGAGAGAATTTTAGTTTTTACTGTAGCAAAGATTTTCAAGTATTAAAAGTTTAAGGGGGATGAGAACTCTGAAAACTTAAATTTTTAATACTTAAATGATTCAAATTTTAGAGAAAACAAACACATATCTGGAGGATTCTTAAAACTCGAATCTAAATTTGAGCCTATTGAGTTCAAAAAATGCATGAAACAAACATTTGTTATTAACTTTGGGACCAATTTATTACCTTTTTTATAGCTTTAGGGACCAGTTTGTCATCTTTTTAGTACAAAATTAATTATTTGACTGTTGAATTAGTCATTCGATAACTAAAATTAAAGGTTGAGGATTGATAAATTAAAAATAAAAAATTAAGGATTAAACATTACCTTTCATGAAAGGTTGAGACTAATAGAGCAATTTACGAAAAAAAGAAAAGGTACAATAGTTGAAATTTGATTGATTTGTACATTTAACAAATCAATGTTTTCTTCATCTGTTTATTGCCATTGCCGTCAAATTAAGGCTGTGTGGTGTCATACAATATACACTTAGAGCTACTGGCTTGTCACTTGATAGAATAAAATAATTTTTGGATCAAATGGGGACACACATGTATTGTTCAAAGAGCATTAAGATATGTTATTGATTAATTTTTCTATGCTCTGACAAATTTTTATGAAAACTAATAATTAAGCATGCAAATTGTACGTACTAACTTTATAAACATGTGTAAAACAGGACATTACCGAAAGTTTAGATATATTAATAATTATCCACCATATTCTTCTGCAGTAAGTAGTCAACTCTAAGAAGATATTAATTACCAAACAAAAGAAAATCCTTAAATAGTCAACTCTATTAATGGCTGTCGTAGCTGAGTTCTAATAATTTTCATGTGGATGCTTGAACAGTGTTTTCTTTTCCCTGATCTCTCTCTCTCCATTTCTTTTCTTCTTTTTTTTTTCCTCTCAAGTACTTTTGCCCATACTACAGGTTGAATATAGTACTTGTAACTGAGTAATGACATCTTGGTTGATTGTAGGTCCTTTCATCTCAATCATTAGTTAAAGGTTCTAGTCATGCTGTATCCTACTTAAAAGTGGTAGGATTCTCCCTCTCTTTATATCAATATATATATATATATATATATATATATATAGTGCTTATAGTCCTAACTACTCTAGAAACTGAAAGCAGAGAATAATGTGTTGCTCTATTTTTGTTTTGTTTTAAATTGGTTTTGATGATCACGTTATACTTCATTTTTTTTTTTGGAGATGCCAACTTCTTTTATCTGTAAATTAATAAACATTGCAGTTAATAGGTACGTAATTAATATAATGAGGACTGTTGGGCAGATTTTTTGGGTCTTGGCGTGTGCTTCAGTTGTAGTATGAGTATCTGGGTAAGAGTTGGAAGCCATCAAGCAAACAAAAGGTCGGCATTAAATACATTGAATGTTCAAAGATTAAAGGATGCTTGCTAAGCATGGTTAAAACTAACTTTTTAGTTTGAAACATTATAGCATGTGAAAAATTTATACTGTAACAACTTTTGCTTTTTACAGTATAGATTTATACTGTAGTAACTTTTTGTTGTTTAGTGTAGCATGTAAAAGCTTTACATTATTTGGTAAACAAAAAGTTGGTTTTAACCATACTTACCAAACACTAAAGCATATTAATTGCATTATCAGTTATAACACCTAAAAGGTGAATGATTAAATATTATAAGAATGGAGAAAAAATTCTCAAATTTATTAGAGAATTAAATTCTATTATTTTCTATCTACTATAAATTCTCTCAATTTGATGGGAAAAAAATAAAGACCGAAAATACAATTATCTTGAGTTTTTTTTTTTTACTTTGTTGTTATCAATTTTTCTATAATTATTTATGTTCTTCAAGTGATTTATTTAATTTTTTTTTTTTTGCTTACTTGTTCATTTAATCGCAATTGTTTGTCTAAGAACATTGGATTAGTGTTGGACTAAATTTTGCTCCAACAAGATACATATGTGATATGAAACATTAATAAACTAGTCTTTTCAATTGATTAGACGTGTATAATATGATGCATTAACTTGTGATATGTTTAGCCTAATTGCTAAGATGAGTACGGTTCTCTTAAAGTAATGCATCCACTAATGGGGAAAATATCATGTTCAAAGGCTTGCATGAAGTTGCAAGTGCAACAACAAATTTAAACAACACTCACTACTCTTTAATTATGTCATTTGATGATCTATAAAAAGAAAAAAGAAAAAAAACTTTTGTGAGAGAAAAACTTAAGGTTGCGATTGATGATTATATATCTACCTATGAATAAATATAGCTATATATATATATATATATATATATATGCACTTGCGATAAATTATTTCCACATAAATTAAAACTATTACATGAAACTATATATAGGGTTGAATAATGTGTCTGCATTAGGAATAATAACCATTCGTGTTTTTTGTAGATTAGAAAGTCCTTATTATAACTTGATTTTCCATATCTAATAACAAAGATCTTCTTTGACACTCCTTGGGTGTAGCTAAACAAAAGCAATGCTAAAATTAGATAGCCTATTAGTTGTAGCTAGATATGATAAATTAGCTTAATCCCTTTGATAGAACTTTATTACCTTGGTGCTGCACTTAGTTTATCTGACAAATTAATTCATATACATATATATATATATATATAAATGTATATTTTTAATTTTTATTTGTGTTTTGTTACCAATAATATATACACTTCCCGTCTTTTTTTTATAAACACAAAACTGCTTATGAAAAGGCAAATTCCGGATTAGTGACTGGCAAGTAAAATAATTCTGAAATAATAGGTCCAACTACAAACATTTCCCGTGTGGAATGTACATGTAATTATGTTTTTTTTTTAATGGCTTTAAACCTAGACACATAATTATACGTATACAATTATTAGGCGGTTGATATAAGGGAAGATTAAGCTGGCTTCAACCAAGATGATAAAATGCTTGTATATAATTGGCAACACAAATTATTTATATTTTGGCTGTCATGCATGGGAAAACAGTTGCTTAACTCTCGCGGTCCCACGTGGGTGGTTATGCTGCGTCTATGATCAATTAATTTCATGATTAAATTAATTAAATAGTAATGGTCACTAAGGAACACAAACAAAAACATGTTTTGGTCAATTAATGAATTATGTATATATAATATGTATTATGTAATATACAAGTTGAAGTGGCTGAAAATTTTATCACACTCAGGTGTTTGTAGTAATGTTGCTTTAATTTAGGTAGCCAACTTGCATTGTTACTAAAAAAAGCTTAATATAATTGATTTTCTTTCTGGCTTTTTTATTAAACGTTTTGCTCTCAGGTAGATCATTTATTCACTTTTAACTTATTAACAGCAAAGATTAAGTGCATCATCTGACATGAACATTTGATCAATTATTTATCATGCCAATAAACCTATGTTCATATTCTACCGATTAAAAATATGATATTTTATCGGTAAAGCATGAAAAAAAAAATCGAACGGTATTAAGACTCTATTTTAAACTATTAAATTGTAATATGCACTATCAATTTTTGTATATATCCGTTTTGTTGTGATTTAGACAACATATAATATTCAAAAATATGTGATGTAGTAGGAAATATGTCTACCATATAAAGCTCCTAAAAAAAAATAAAAAGTTAAAAGACCATGAACTTTATCAAAACTTACTAAGCGCTTTTGTACTTCACGGGCTGCTCTACAAAAATAGACCCCCGCTATTCTGCTTCCCAGAGCCCCAAAGCTGGCACGGAGCCAGTGTAGAACGAGGCCCCCACCCACTTTTTTTGTTCTATATAGATGTATGTATATATTAAATTGTATTGTTACAAATGACCCCATTGAATCATAGCTATCAAATTCCAAAACCTCACTTCTAATCGATATTAAAAGGAAGAAACACCTAATCTAGTTTAATACCCTAATAAAGTACAGCCAATACATGATAAAAGCTTTTGTTTTTTATATAAAAAAACTTACCTTTTTCCTTCTCTATGTAACTCTTCTACTTTTTTTTTTTTCGTCTCATGTCTTATATACAATATTAGAGACATAAAGACTAGCGTGGAAAGAAAAAAAACCCTCACTTTTTATGTGATATCAGCCAAGAATACAAACAAAAAGGTCCGTTTGGTAGTATTCTTTTAAAATAGATGAAAATAGTTTTGTTTTACAAAATGAGAACTTTTAGAAAATGTTGCTGAGAATTGTTACTTACTCTTGGTCTTATGACATTGAGTGAAAAGGTTGTTAAGCTAAATATCCAACATTTATATTGTTTATATGTCTATTGAAGAAAATCTTCATTCTAAATTTCTAATATTTTCAATGCATGAAAACCTGTCGAGGGAAATTTTAGTGCATTTAATATATATTGATTTTGATTAAATTTTTGTTTTAGTTATTAGCTCTATTACCAAAAATTCCTGGCTCTGTCTCTACCCCGGAGTGTGTGTGTATATATATATGTATATATGTATATGAGTGTCGAATGATGCTGCCATGACTCAGTGCACACGTTTTTCTCGTTGAATCTGGCATTCGACGAGGGTATTTTGCAACAAGTGCTCAAATTATATGCTCATTTGTTAGTATACCAACAAGTTATTATCAAGCTTCATGGTAGGATATCACCAGTGATACGGTAAACTACTATGAATGCTACAATAGCAGTTGGTAGTACACCAGGTAATATGAAAGGCTAATGTCAGCAATACACTAAGCTATTGTTAGTAACACGGTAGACTACCACGGACACCGGCCAGAAGTAGCCATTGGTAGTCACCGATGACCTCGCATGCTACTGTAAGTTACTCCACACAAGTGTAATTACCATATCATGTTTTTCTTTTGGTGGCATCGAGTAAAAAGAAGGTGGTGGCAAAAATCCTCTAGTGACGTGAACTATCTGTCTCAAAAGCATAAGAAAAAAGGAAGACGTTGTTCAGGAAGAGCCTAAAAAACCAATCATAACCGCATGAACTTGCCAAACGATACCCGCCACCAACTGAAACTGCAGAAAGCGTCGGGTTGAAAATCGAACTAACTGAGCTTCTATTTCGATAGTTTTCGACGTAGAAGGTTCAGTTCAGACCAAATCGAAGTGAAGGTTTACAAGAAACGCAATCAATTATCTTTGGTTTTTGTTAATTTTTTTCTAAAATCGTCATCCGGCTAATTTTCATGGGAATGCATGATATTGTTGTGTTGAGCATCTGATTTTGCCGAAAATTTGTAGACTGTTGCATGCAGCCATACATGTTCATTTATTAGATTCTATAGCTTGTCGAGCATTTGATTGTGGAGAAAATCTTTTCAGATCCCTGCGCGACTGTGTTGAAACCCAACTGGAAAACTTCCTTTGGGCATAGGAATGAGTTGGATGACATGAGAAATAGCCACAAACCGTCTATAAGACCAAATCTATAGCGCCGTCACAAAATTGGGAGCTTCGAAGTTCAACCAAAGCATACACAGAAACGAAGATAACTTGAACATAACTCGTGCAGAATCCAATTATAACAACGTAGCAGCTCTGCTTACAACTAAAAAGTAAAAGGTAAATCTAAGTGGCGATTTTGCAAACCCGAATTACATATAAAGGAAAAGTTCTAGCCACAGAGTGTGCTATTGCAATATTCACTTAATTAAGAAAGCTATCCTTCACGAAGGCATCACCCACAAAACATGAAAATCCTCGACACCTCATGCCTGTAAAGACAGGGAGATGCTTGTCAGCAAGCAGATAATAAATATGGCACAAATCCGAGTCCTCAAAAGACATTCCCCATGATAGACCTAACACGTTGATAGGTTTCATTTAAAACAGTTATGTTAGCGCACTTGCCTTGCTGGCAATGTTATTGGAAAGCCAGTCCAACCCCTCGTACAGACCTTCTCCAGAGGTTGCACAAGTGCTCTGGATGTACCTGCAGAGCAAACCAGATAGCATCTGTGAAAATTCAAGCTATAGTCTGCCATGTGTAATAGATAGTGCAACAGTGCAGTCTTGTTCTATATGTTTGTGTGTACATCCAAGTGCAAATTTCTATCTGGTGTTACAACCATCTACACTAAAGTATACACAAAAGCACTGAAGATTGCAACCCATTTAGCTCATTTAGCAAGAAGTTACTGACGAAGTCATGCCAACATCTGTTCTCTGTGTGTGTGTGTGTGTGTGTGTGTTCACTCTAGGTCAGCAACAGCTAACACGTAGATGTGGCAAAGTAATAAGCCTTGTGTTAGATTCTACCACATCTCCTCAAACGAAAAGATAATTGCATATCAAATATCGCAAAGACAATTTACCAGTGGCGTTGACGGAGAGAATGAAGACCAAGCTTGTCAGTTATTTCTGCAGCATTCATTGCATTTGGAAGATCTTGTTTGTTGGCAAAGACAAGCAAAACAGCATCTCTCAGTTCATCCTGAGCCCAATTTACATTCGAATGAAAACTTTGTTACTAAAAATGATTGATATGATAACATGCATCTTAGTAACAAATCCAATGAAATTAAACTTATCATCATCGTGCATATTCAAGCAAAAGAAACAAGTTCAGAGATAAAATAAAACATAGGTACCCAAGAAGGATAAATAAAAAAAGAGGCTTAAACAACCACGGTGAAGAAAAGATGAATAAGCATTAACTACCTCATTCAACATCCTGTGCAATTCATCTCTGGCCTCAACAATACGATCCCTATCATTGCTATCAACCACAAAAATAAGGCCCTGAGTGTTCTGGAAGTAGTGCCTCCACAGAGGACGGATCTATATCAGAACGAAACAACATCAGTTGCTGGCTTTCTACATACAAAAATTGAAATAAAGTTGAAAAAGGAAAATTTCTTCTCAAGGTGGAGACATCACAGCAGATGACAAGTTAAAATACAATTGTTTCTTATGGAGAAATAGAAATCAACATTATTTCTATTATATGACAGCTCTGGATTTAAAAAGAGAAATGACCTCATGAGGTAAAGATGCACGTTACAGCAGATAACAAGCTACAATTAAATTGCTTCTTATGGAGAAATCTATTTGCAATGCTAGTATATGACCAACAGTATACTAGCTGCTATCACATTTGAAATATAGATCCGACCTAAATCAACAGAATTACAAAACATATTTACCTATCTAAGCACTAAAAGCAACATATCTAAGTGTTAAATCCCAAGTTCAATCAAAGACAGAGACTTGAAGACACAAAACGTGACTGCAAATTGCAGTTACCTTTTACATCCACGTACACATGAGGGAGAGAGACGTACCTTGTCTTGACCCCCAACATCCCAAACAGTGAAGCTGATATTCTTATACTCCACAGTCTCCACGTTAAATCCTGCAAGAAAAGCTCTGTTCAGCACAATCTCGAAGAACTAAGGTAAATCAGTCATCTAAGCTATAATCTTTACTCAACATGCAGAACCTACTTATTGCTCTACGCAGAGGCAGCATGTGGATGGACCTTTGCAGTAAGGTCAAAGGGGCAATAAATTTTTAGTAAGGATGTATAGCAACATTTAAACTTGTAGCTTCTGTTACCCGAGTTTTACTTACATTGGGGGTGCGAATTTAGGGTTCTCTGAGAGGGTAAAGAAAACCAGAAAGTCTGAAAGAGACAAGAAGTATGTGTATTTTTTTATTTTTTTATTTTTTATTTTATATATATATATAGGTAATGGAGGAGCAAGCAACTGAAACAAATCTAAAGTAAACTCCTTAGATGGAAGCCAGATTCAACGATCTAAACTTCCTGTTATTTGACAGGGAGCAATTCAGTAACATGACGATAGCCAAGTCTAGAAGATACAATCTAAAAGAAAAAAGAACTATATCTACCCAGCTCAGATGCAGAACGCATAGCACAGACCAGACTTCTAGGACAAAGAAACGACTACTAGTTTAACCAGTCAAGGTCACCAAAAGAAAAAACGCAAGGCTTTATTTAATGAACGGAAAAGTTGAAGCTAAACCACGCCCTGCATCAGTAATCTTCTTCACAAATTCTCATAAAAAATACTGTATCTTGTTCATAACTTCATCATGGTAGATACTTGCTTGGTTTTCTTCAATTTTTTTGGGTAACTAATAAATAGGACGTCTAATTCCAAAAAGTTATCATATTCTACCGCAAACAACTGAACAAGTATATCGATTGGTAAATATGATCGATATTCAACAAAATATAGATATAAATATATATATATATATATGTATAATGTTTACATATCTAAGAATTGAGGCTCACCGATGGTGGGGATGGTGGTGACGATTTCTCCGAGCTTTAGCTTGTACAAGATGGTTGTCTTACCGGCGGCATCAAGACCCACCATCAAAATCCTCATTTCTTTCTTGGCGAAAAGCCTGCTGAAGAGCTTTGTGAACGTCAACCCCATTTCTGAATCTTTTTCTTTTCCCCTTCTTTGCCCTCTTTGGCTACGAATCAGAACAACGCTGAAAAGTTAGCAAAATTATAAACAACCAATACTACAAAACTCAAAGATCAAATCCAAACAGAAAAAGCTAGCGTGGGGTTCACGAAATCCCATCGGAGAAATAATCGCAATCACAATTAACAAATTCGAAAAACGAAACCCTAATCGTTTAACGATCGGGTAAATAGACCATCATACAATGAAACAAGCAACAGTAACCTTAATCAAATCCATTTCAAAGCATTTCGGAATTTAATAATAAAAATTTGGAATTGCAAATCGAGATTAACCAAATACAAGGAAATTAGCAGAGAAAAAGGGGAATAACAAGAAATTGCGGGAAAAACAAAATCACACATGATTCAAAACAAAGGCCAGTTACGAGATCAACAGGAAAAGATTTCAAGAGATCTGAGGTGGAAATGGATTCATAGAAGGGAATACAATTAGGGATTTGAAGAGAAAAATAAAAGGGGTCTCACCTAAGAAAGGAGGATTAAACAGGAAGAAGAGAAATGGGATGGAAGCAGACGATTTTTTAAGCACCAATTTTCTTTTTCTTTTTCCTTTTCTTTTTTTTTTTTTGTTCTCTCTCTCTTCTCGTCTGTAAAAATTGCGATAAAAATGAAATAAAAAAAATTGGATTGGTGTATTTTTGCAGAACGGCGTCGTTGGGTGGTGAATAGATTTATGGATAGCAGTCGTGAGCCAAGGAATCTGGACCCTGAATTTGTGTTCAAGCGCGTGTGGTTCATTGATCTCGCGTATATACCCTTGTACTTCGGTTTTTTTTTTTTATTATTATTTTTAGGCTTTAGGTGTTAAATTTTGAGAATGTTTGATAATATAATTGAAACTACAAATTAAAACTAATAGGCCGTTTGGAGAAATATTTTTAACTATCAGTTAAAACTGTAAATAGTGTAAAATTCTTACATGGTATATTAAAAACTTACAATGTAAAGCCCTCTTTAAATAAAAGAGATATAAAACTTTGGAGGGTAGAACATAGTTTCAAGAGGCGGAATATAATTTTAGGGTAGAATGGAATGTAATTTTTATAAAATTTTATATACAATATTGAAAGAAAAAATTTCAAGGGACAGCCGCCTACCCTCATTCGTGTATAGTTTAGTCCCTAACTATAACCAGCTTTTACTTCTACACTATAGCATGTGAGAGCTTTATATTACTGCAGTTAAAACTTATTAGATCAAACTAAGTTTGCTAAACGAAGCCATTACCTCATATGAATGGTTGCAGCAATCTCTTTGTATTCATATTCCCAATCCATTAAAGGCAATTCGAGTATTGAAGTGTGACTTGTGAGTGATGCTTGAGTTTAGGTTTCAACATCATGTGTAAGGGCCGGACCACCCATGAGCGAAGGTAGGTTTTTTTCTTTTAATTTTGTATATAAAATTTTACAAAGTGTTTTATAATTTTTTAAAATTGCATATGTCTCTCCATTCTGCATTATTTCATTTATCCTATTTTATTAGTAGCACATGTCCATGCTCTTTTGACAATTATTATTATTTTTGTTTTTTTTTTTTTTTTTTTTGCTGTGTCTTTGGTCTTTATGTCTGAGAGCGCCGGTCGTTTGGGGACTAAAATCTTTAGCAAAAAGGTATTCAAACTCTCTTATCGAGTTTTTTTTTAAAACAAAATGCCTATATGTGTCATCATTTTAATCAACCATTAATATTTTTATTACGAACATTCTATTTAGATTGCTCTCACAACATAAATGAATTGGATTATAATCGTACGGGCTTTTTGGTCTTTTCATACATTATTAAACTGATTAACTGGCTGAACCGCGAAGATGGGATGTTGACATTGATATTTTCAATAAACAAGGTGCTCCTATTAACCTCCACATAATTCAGGGGTATTAATGCAAAAAAATTTATCTTTCCCACTTTTCTGATGTTTACGATGATGCCCATTGTGTGTTCGAAGACCGACAAACAGTAGAGACCTGACCGGCTACCGCCATTTCTGTGTGGGCATGGATTGCGCTGCTCGGCTCTACCCAATTTTCCCCTCCTTCGCCTCCTCTTCCTCTCGCCGGTCGAGCTTCTTCACCGGTCCACCTTCAACCGGTCGGTTGGCCTCCACGAACCGGTCCGGTCCTCCGCTGGTTCTCCCGGTCGTTGCGCAGGCCAGGCGAGGCTCTTCCCTCAAAGAAGTCGAAGTTGCTTCTCGTAAGCTCAATCAACCTTTCTGTTTTTCTAAGTTTATCAATTTCTGCTAAATTCTTAAACTTTCTTTCAAATTTCGACCATTTTGTTTCCATGGATATTTTGCATTTCAGCTTCTGATCTTCAATTTGAGCCGCCGCTCAAAATCGTTGAATACCCAGATCCCATTCTGAGAGCGAAGAACAAGCGGATTGTTTCCTTCGACGATAATCTCAAGAAATTAGTCCATGAAATGTTCGACGTAATGTACAAGTGAGTTTCTTTTCTATCAAAGTTTTGTTCTTTCTTGGATTTCCTTTCGTTTTGAGCTTATGAAGAAGCGTTGATATCGGCAGGAGTGTGTAAAACAATAGTTGTTGGCTTCCTTTGTCCGCAGAACCGATGGCATTGGGCTCTCGGCACCCCAAGTAGGAGTCAATGTTCAACTTATGGTGTTTAACCCTGTTGGTGAGCGTGGTGAAGGAGAGGAGATTGTTCTTGTAAACCCGAGAGTTAGCAGATATTCAAAGAAAATGGTCCTTTTTAATGAAGGTTGCTTGTCCTTCCCGCGCATTTACGCGGATGTTCAGGTACTTATAATGCTGGTCCTATGATTATCGTCATACGGTTACATGTTTTGTTGATCGGTAAGTATGATGTTTATGTACGTTTGAATCGAAAATATTTAACTTGGCTGTCGATTCGCTTTCTAGAAGCAGAATAACGGATAACAATGGCACGGTTTTATCCATTACTGGGTTCTTTAGTGTATTTCTTGGTCTGGAAAAGTCTTGGCTTTGCAGCCTCTTTTGGCTATTTATTATTGTTGTTATTTTCTGGACTATATTATCATGACTATGGGTTTTCTGGTTTGCAGAGACCAGAATCTGTGAAGATTGATGCACGGGATGTTAATGGTACAAGGTTTACAGTCAACTTGTCTGGTCTTCCTGCACGGGTTTTCCAACATGAGTTCGACCATCTACAGGTTTTTATTTAGCTTTTCACTCAGTGCATTATTGCTTTCTTAATGAATAAATACCATCCATGTTTCATCCGTACGTGAAAGGGCAAAGAGAAATGTAACATCTTACTATATGTTTCTTCAAATCTTCTCTTTTCGTCTGAAGATATGCAAAAAGAGCGGAAAAAGGTTAAAGAGTTGAAAGTTGTTATGTTTGGGTAAATAAGATAAATCCTAGAAGGTGATCAGTCACCAGTTTCCACCGAGTCCCATAATTCTATCTTCCTGAAGGCAACCATGTTTGCAGGGTGTGCTCTTCTTTGATAGAATGACTGAAGGAGTTCTTGACGGTATACGTGAGCAATTACAGGTGAGTAGGCATTTTTGTCGCTGTCATGTTTTCTGGTCTCACAAAAGTTTGCCTTCGCCATGCAGTAGTGTCTTCCAGAATGATATATCGAACTTTACCTTTTGTTTTTGTTGGAACCCACATCTTTGGATGGGAAGGATGGGAACAAATACTCATTATGGATTGTGATTTTTCCTTTTTAAGTGATTGCAAAGAAGATTTTATTTTATATGTGGGTAATAGTGTTGTATTCATGCGCAAGGTTTCTTCAATCCTATGGCTTCAAATTTCTTTAAATATGTGATTGTGTGTTCACCTGATTTTGCAATAGAGAGGAATATGACATTACTAACTTGTTTAGTTGTCCAATGATAACAGGCCTTAGAAAAGAAGTACGAGGATAACACAGGATTTCCAAGTCCTGAAAGAATCAGTGAGACCCGCAAAAAGAAGAAGGTTGCTGTTGGTTTTGGAAAATCGTCATGATAATGGTTCCATGGAAATGTCAGGCTTACTTCTAACTCAAATTTTATAGTTACTGATTTTGTTCATTCTATGAACCTTTTGTGATTGCTGAATAGCAGATGCTAGGCACCCGGCCAAAAGCTAAGTTTCATTTGTATGTTTCAATGGGATTTATATTTGTTTAGTCAATTGTTAAATCCATTTTTTGTAGGTTTTAATCATTTCCTTGGCCTTGGAAAAGTTTGGCGGCCAATGATGCTCTGCAACTTTAGCAAACCAATATTTTCCCTGTAATGCCGGAGGTCATGGCTGCTTCACATGTCTACAGACCCTGCATAGTTATTGGAAGAGTAGGAGAATCTTCGTCAGCAGAGCAGAGGGCTGTACAATTTCTTGACCCCTTGGTAATACACATTGTCGCCATCATTTCTACTGCTTTGCTGTACGAATTTTAAAAGAAGTAATTACTCATGCATACGCATGTACATCTAGAATTCCTGAGATGTGTACTTTGAACCCCAATTTATTATTATTGTTATTGTTTGACAGACTAAGCTCCAATTTATTGAGTATATTTATATTAGATGGTTTAAGTTTAAGTTGATTGTTGCTTTGGCGTGCATAAACTGGGAAGATTGCTGCATTTCTTATTTTTGTTTATATTGTATAAAATTTTATAACTCCTTTTTACTATATATTTAACCATAGCAGTAAGATTTGTTACATTTCCACTCAAACGAAAAAGCATTCGAGTAGAACACTGAAAATCTGCTGCTATTATCATTATATGTATTGATTATTTTGCATTATACATCCACTCTAATTTCGCAAAGCTCAGCTCAGCAAGAATCACCCTTAGACTGAACTGTGGCACCCGAAGGTTTGCCTGTCTTCAAGCAGTCAATTGGAGGAACAGTGGTAGTCTCAAGTTCTCCATATGCCTCCCAACAGAAAGGACGGGACAGTTGTTTGTTTTCTTGGACAGAATTTAGCTGTATGGTGTTCAAAGATATACCGGTGCAAGGCAACCTGTCGCTGCAAGCAAAATAAACAGGTTTCTCCGTGTAAGTTCCTTTAACATTTATGTAATTTATGCCTGACACTGCCACGGCTGAGCTTTCGTTTGAGCACTTGCTCTTGTCGCAGTAGAATTGGTCTATCACTATCGGAGTTTTTACTTCAGAAACTTGTATGTTTGAGAACATGACGTTTTGCACCGAGCCTGACCCTCCCTGTGGACGAAAACCACATTCAGTGGCTTAGATGCATATAGAGTATAGCAGCAAAACACAACCAAACACTCTGAGCGAAACAGGGAATTTCTAGGTAGAGAACACGACATTTGTACCTGCCATGTTTTAATTCTGACTCCAGTTAAGGTCTTTTGTATCTTGACGTCTCGGATGGTGATATCCGAAACACATGCTCTGGTGTTATCCTTCCCCAGACCACCAATGCTGAATCCATGTCCAGGTCCACAGTTGACATTGTGTACGTTTACGTTCGAGCATCCAGTTTGTATGGATACACAGTCATCTCCTGCAGCAGGGCAGTTTAAGTTGGATGAAATTTCCAAATCACTTTTGATTCCATCATATCTCTTCAGGCCTAAATTTAGTGCTTTTACAACTGAAGAGAAAACCAAATCTCTGTTACAAAGAATCTAGAAGTTACCGCACGCAAGACTGCTGTCATAGATGGCCACATCTTGGGAGTTCTGCAGGTGGATTCCGTCTGTGTTGGGACTGTTTTCTGGTGATGAAGCGCTAAAACTGGAAACCTGAACATTTGTGCAAGTGTCGAATTTGAGGTGGGTCTGAGGGCTGTTCTGAATTGTTATCCCAGTGACTGTCACACCATTACTTCCATAGAACCTGAGTGCCTGTGCATAAAAACATATATCCCCGTTCACCAAAATTGACTTTTTTTTTTCTTTTTTTTTTTTCTAAATGGTAATCTTTCAGGGGATGAGATTGATACCGTCGGTTTGGTGCTCGGCATTTCCCCGCTGTTACTCTCTGTCTGCTGCTAGACAAGATTTTCATGAAAATATAATGATTCGTTAGTTCTGCTAGAGGACCATCTCCATGTAATGACTGTTTAAAACTTTGGGAAAACCTTTCCAAAAAAAAAAAAAGAACTTTAAGGGAAAAGAAAAAAAAAGAGCAATGACATAATTACCGAATCGTCATCTGAGGGATAGTATGTGGGGGAGTCATTCCACCAAGCTGAACCTTGCCCATCAATAATGCCTTTGCCTTTGATTGTGATTCCATCAAGCTTTGTGAACTCTATCCATTGTAGAAGACCTGAACCCCATGACCCAGAACCTGTTGGCGCTATAATTTTGCCATCCAACTGCAAAATATTATATGATGGTTTAATATTATTGGTCATTACAAATATGGCAATTTAGTTGTGTTTTGGGATTTGTGAGTCACCTGAAATACAATGTCTGGTTGACAATCAGAACCAGAAAAAGAGATTGGTTTGACAAAAAACACAGACCCAGACGGAACGGTTATTGTTGATGCCTTCACTTTGCAAGCTGCTTCCCATGCTGCTTCAAAGGCCTAGGATTAAGGACGGAGTCAGAAAAATAAGTAAATAACAGGCAAGGACATGTAATTTTGAATCTTGAGAGGGTAAACTATATATTTCAACAAATAATACTATTTAGGCAGGGCGGCTGGCTACTTTGAGCTATGTACGGCTTCGACCCTGCCTATGATTGCTTTTATGAGGTTGATCAGCTGCTATAGAGCAGGAAACAACAATAACAATTCCCACAAAAGATAACACTTTGGTAATTTGTGTTTGTAGAGGAGAGTCTTTAATTCTCAAATGGAAGGACGTGTAAAATTAATTAGTTTATTGTATTTTCAATTTTTTAAATATTTAACCGTAAACTTCAAGTGGGCAAAAGCATCTTTTTTCTCATCCGGGCCAGTCAACTGTTAAAGTGTGCTCACGATGGCGATAGAAGCCAAAAGCAGAAGAGTGGGTTGACACCATTATATGCCTACATTTATAACCGGAACTGAAAGGTGAATTTGGCTAATGAAAGCTGAAACATATATATGCATGTGATTGAATGCGTACTTTGGTTTTACAATGAAATGATCAATATGAAACAAAACAAAACAACGGAAGTACTATACTTTTCGTACGGTACTGAAATGTAAGACAAGGTTTTTGATCAGCCTGACCTTTGTGTCGTCCGCTCGTCCATCGCCCTTGGCACCGTAGTCCAACACATTGAAAACAGCAGAGTTATCGCCGCCGATCTTTTCCGGTGCAAAGTTGTAGTTGTTCGTCAACGTAGGGACATATTTGTTCGGCATCGGCCAGTACGGTTTCCGTTGTCTAGCATTGCAAGTTCTTAAGGAAAAAGGACAAGCTAGCAATGCAATAATGAGAACTATATTGAATGATAGGCATTTTAGTTTTAAGGCACTCATTTTTGTCATGGAGAGAGAGAGAGAGAGTGGAATTAGGAAACTAATATTTTTGGTATGTTTTGGCTAATAAAGGTAAGGATACAACATGATTATATAGGTTGGAGGGCCTTGCACCGTGCATACATGAGCTATACAGTTTAGGAAAGACAAGGTACGTATGTCTTTCATTTGGTTTGACTCTTTTTCCCGTTTATGATTATTATTTCCATTTTTCTTTTTTTTTTATTATTATTGTATTAGATTACTCACATGATATTCCTTTAGAGTTTACTTGAAACCAAAACATAAAAAAAAAAATAATAATAATAATAATAAATTTTTTTTGAAAAACTAAATAGGGGAAATTACAGCATGTTTGACATGATGGTTAAAACTTTTGGTTAAAATTGTAAACACTGTAGCATATGAAAACTTTAAACTCTAAAAATTCTTTTGCTTTTATTGTAGCATATGAGAACTTTACACTGTTTTTAACTAAAAAGTTGGTTAGAATAAACTAACGTTAAACAGATTAGATGGCCCGCCATCTAGGTAGGAAAATTGATGCAATCGATGTCATGCTGATATCGATTTTAGGCTTTCAGCATCAAGCACCGATTTTCTCCTGTTAATTTGCCCTCAAATATACTAGAATTCAATTTGGTTTTCTTCTGCTTAGACTTTAATATACATGAACAAATGTGGAAAATAATCAGAACAATCGTTGATAATTCTGGCGATTTATTACGTCTTGGATAGAGAACTAATATTTGCAGCAAGGTTAGAATATATATACTTGAAAGCTTTCAAAGGATTAGTTAAATATTTGAACAATTATTAAAGTAAAAGAAAAAACAAGAAAGAAAGAAAGAAAGAAAGAAAGCGAAATGATTGTTTGGGAAGTTAATAACAATCTTCTAAACCAGTAAATTAGGCACGTGATGCTTCATGGAGGCTTGTTTGGTTTTACAATTGTGATCCTTATGTTTGACACACCGTATTATATTACATTATATTGTATTATATTACATTATATTGTATTGTACTGTATATTAAAAATACAATGTAATACAATACAATGCAGTGTGTCAAACAAGCTCTATACCACGTTAGTATTGCATGTTTTCAAACGTTATTAAATCACGTTAAAACAACAGTCACCAAGGTGACTCCTTTCAGAAGTTGCTTTTGATACAATGATATAATCACCAAGGCATATTTATCAAACCAAATGTATTTATAAGACAACCTATGATATAATATAGCATAAAAATTATATAAATTTAACCACTTTTATGGAAATCACGAGAAGCTAAATGTTTAACTTTTAATAGCATTTAACTTCTGTTAGCAGAAGTAAAATAAAATGTTATTTAAACAGCAAATACCTGACTCTATATTGTACATCAAATTTCTAACAAGTTAAGTTCCTCAACTACTTCATAGACTAAAAAAAAAAATAGAAAAACCTTAGATAGCGTATATATGTATTAAACTCTGCATATCATTATCCCAATCAATATTTATAAAATACATGTATATGTAGAGGCCATTTTGAGCCAACCATCAAGAATACGTGTCACGTCTAGATAAGTGCAAGTCATATTAATATGAACTTATAATAAATTGTATATCCCAAGCTCATAAAATATTCCGCAGTCATGGGTACCAAATGCTAAGGCGTGATATCGGACGACTTATATTTAACTTTCCATTAATTTGTCACGTCGAACTCTATCTCTAGAAGATAAGTCAAGTCATGTTTTCTGACAGTGGTGGAAAAATGTTATGAACCCGTCAAAGACTGTCTCGAAAAGCCACCAAAAGCGGCAGACGTTTTGGCAAACAATACAGAGAAAGAGAGCGAGAGAGAGATTGGTAATTGGAGAAATGTAAAATGTACAAATTAAATGACTTGGAACATAGAATATGGTGAATTTGGGCAGCCACGAATTCTTCAAATCTTATGTGTGTGAAAACGACAGTTATTACAATGCGAGTCTTGTTATAATAAAGGAAAAAAACCGTTAAATCAGTTATCCCAGATATCATGCCGTTGCTCTAGGGATTTGGCTTCTCTTCTTCAGTCAAGTTAAAAAATAAGTTTTTTCTTTTCTTTTTCCTTTTTTCTAATTGTTTACTTTCTTGGGTTTATAGAGGTACTTGTAAGTCATAACCTGGATAAGCTGAATTAAAGATACATATCATGTTATGTTGAGTCGTGTAGCTCAATTTAATATCTTGACGATTATTGTCCTGTGCAAAGAATTATAAAGATCAATCTTTCTAATAAGATCATCGTGGGGTTGGAAGGGGGTGGAAGCCCCCGGGACAGAGCCCTAGACCAAAATTTCCTTAAATTCATTCATGTTTATGACGTTCTTAAAAATACATAATGAAAATCAATATTTTTTGGCTTGTTCCGATCAGAATTCGAGCAGGATTTCTTTACAAATGTTGTCCAACTTTACATTTCTAATAAATTTTGTGTTGAACCCAAAAAATAATTCGACCTCTAAGGGCCTCAAACATTTAATTTTTTCAAAAATACCTTTAAACACATTTTTTTTACACCTTAACTTATCTTAGCTTGATTTTCTAAGGTTTAATCTCATTTAAACTTTTTCAATAATTTAATCAAGTACTTATTGCATAAACAAAATATACCATAACATTTTATTCCTATGTCATGATTAAAAATCATTTTATAAAACACATAGTTTGCTTAAACTTAGTGTTTATGCAAAAGTTGTCACACTTTGTCTTTTTAACCTTAAGTTATAGTTTTTCATCTTTCTATTATCATCATCATCAACATAACCTATAATAAAATCATACCACAACAATAATCATTGTAACATGTATTTTACTTATCATAATCCTTTAATTATTGCATTTACCAGTAAAAGTTCTTAGGTGTTACAAGTGGTGTGCAATTTTCTCTAGTAAAATTTATCTTCATTGTATTGAACTTCTCTGCAGTTACTAAAATAGACGTATCTCTCATATTAAAGGTAAATGATTACAAATTTGTGTACTCGTTTTTTTGTTTATTTTTCCCTTTGCTCGTTTTCTATTTGGTCTCAGTATAAAACCATAGCTTCTCATTCGTATGAAAATTAGCCATTAATTTCCAATTCTCCATTATTCAGGTCCAATACGCTTTAACAATTTTTTTCTCCACCCTGTCCCACCCCTAGAGTAATAGATTTGAAATCTATACCAAATTTCATGATGGCTTACTTTTAGTTTTTCCAAAGTAAGATGTTACTATTTCTTAATTCATATTTTGACAAAAAACAACTAGAAACGATGTTCAAAATGGATAAAGACAAGTCATGATGTATATTTCTCAAAGCAGACGCACTGTATTCAGTTTTATAATAAAAAATAAATAAACAATACAATTTGGTTTCGCCTTGTTATTGGCACCCAATTGAATTTTAGCATTATTCTTTGTTTTGCTTTTGGCTAGATTGTGATTAGAAGTTAATGAGCAGTTATCTTAAAAGACAAGTTTGAGGTAGGATCCAGAGTAGAGCATTGCTAGGATACTAGATTTGACACAAAGTTCAATGTTTCTTAGTTGTTTTTATTTTTATTTTTTTTTTGGGTTCTAAATTTATGTACCTCTGCTAGGCATGTGAGTTTGAGTTTTAACCTAAACTACATCTAGTTGTGAATGATTGAGACAATTATGCAATCGACGTGTTCTTAATGTCAAAGTTATTTGTATACTATTTTTATTCAGATTTTGCACGTGAATTCCGAAATTAAATGTCAGCCATATATACAAAAAAATGATGCAATTCTGATGAAGAAAAAAAACAGCTTTTTTTAGTCACCCAAATTTGCTTCTCCATATTCACTGTGCTATGCATTTTTCCGGAGGAATTAGCGTGCAAGAATAAGATAGGAATTTTTTATTCGTTTGACATCCAATAGTTGTCGTTTATTGACTTATGTCATCTCTAGTACCTCTTATTTGGTTGTATTAAGGAAATTTCGTATTTCCTTCGTCAGATTAGATTTTAATGGCTTGTTTAGTATAACTTTTGTTTATGTTTTTAGTTCCTAGAAAAAATAACAAAAGTTGTAACTTCTCAATACGTGTTAGGAACCATATTTTTAAAAATTTTTAATCAGTCAAAATGGTTTTAATTTTTCTTTAAAGTTACAAAAATGTTAAACTTAAGCTTGTAATGTATTATCAATACTCTGGTATAAATTTTAAACTATACTTCAGAAGTACTTTTTTGAGAAGCTATATTTTGTAGCTTTGACAAGAAGTACTTTTAGAGAGCAAAAACACTTCTAACAGTTTATCTAAACACTTTTAGAAGTAGCTTTTGGACTCAATAAGTCAAAAATAGCTTTTAGAAAGCCCTCCTAAACAGGACTAAAACTCAATTAAAAAGCACTATTTATTATTGTTATTATTGTTATTTTGCTTGTAAGGGTTGATTTTGATGCGTCTTTAGTCTTTTAGGTTGTTTGGGAGAATAGTCCAAAATATCAGTTTGGATTTGAGAACTATAACATGTGTGAACTTACTTTTTATTGTAACATATAAGAGCTTTACACAGTTCAAATCATTGATTTGAACTACTCTTCCAAACACCCTATTCGTACATATTATTAGATTTTTTTTTTCTCTTGAACATACATATGTAAGAAAATTTACATATACAGAATTATGATTTTCATATATGCATAAATCAAGTTGCATGAAAATTATCTAAACGCGGAAACGTAAAGAAAAGAAAACCTAACCTCCAGCCATTGATAATCTGTTGAATGAATGGAGAGTTTCTCTGGAAGAATTCTTGAAAAAATTTTTGTGGAATAAGAGACTCTTCTAAACTTTCTGCAATTTTAGAGAGATGATGTATTTCTGAATAAAACTGCATAGTTTAGAGACCCTTTTACATGATATTCATAGACACCCACCATCAGGTTATACATTACCTTTCATGACAAGAGGCATTTTTTTTGAAGTGTTATAACAATTCTAAATACCCTTTGGTTGACATCCTTTAGAAAATACGTGTCTATTGAACTACTTAAATTTATTTTTATTTATTTATTATCATTTAAAAAACTAAAAAAATTATAATAAATAAATTACAAATAACTTTCTCTCACTTGATCCACATATATTTTCTAAATACCAAAATCAACCAATCTCAAGCTTAAGAAATAAACACATGAATCATGACGATAGGTCCTCTTAGAACGAGTATTATCTTTCATGTATTACAATACATTATATCCCTTAATACTAACTCATAAATGGTAACGTAACTTAGTGAATAAACCCTATGTTTATTCCAGGCCCAACTTAATTGATTTTTCTTAAAATAACTGAATATGTGCATAACTGAATAAGAGTTTTATAAAAATAACCAAATGTACATACAATGAAATTTACATCATGGAACCAAGTCCCATTCGTACTATATGATCCTTAAAAATCTTTGGTGGCTTGCCTTTAGTTAAAGGATCGGCAATCATCAACTCAATGCTAACTTGTTCAATGACCACTTTTTTTTTCTGACACGTTCTCTTATAGCCAAGTACTTAATGTCGATGTGTTTACTTCGACTACTGCTCTTGTTGTTCTTGATCATAAATACCGCAGCTGAATTGTCATAGTACAATCTCAATGGCCTTGAAATAGAAACCACAATTCTAAGCTTGGATATGAAACTCTTCAACCATACACCAAATGAAGTAACTTCAAAACAAGAAACGAACTTGGCCTCCATAGTAGAGGTAGTAATCAAAGTCTGCTTCACACTCCTCCAAGATACAGCTCCACCGACAAACATAAAAATATAACCAGAAGTTGATTTTCTCAAATCAATACAGCCAGCAAAGTCTGCATCGGAGTATCCAATCACCTCTAGATTATCAGTCCGTTTATACATGAGCATGTAATCTTTAGTCCCTAGAAGGTATCCCATCACCTTTTTTGCAGCTCTCTAGTGGTCAACACCTAGATTACTCTGATATTTGCCCAACATTCCCATAGCAAATGCAATGTCAGGTCTTGTACAGACCTGAGCATACATTAGGCTTCCAACAACTGAAGCATATAGAATGTTTTTTCATTTGTTCCCGTTCAAGCTCATTTTTTGGGCACTGGTTTAGATTAAACCTATCACCCTCCACAATTGGTGCTGCACTTGGTGAATAATCTTTCATCCGAAACCTCTCTAGAACCTTGTTGATATAGGTCTCTTGAGACAAACCCAAAATGCCTTGAGATCTGTCTCTATGGATCTTAATGCCAATGACATAAGATGCCTCTCCCATATCCTTCATTTCAAAGTTCTTTGAGAGAAATTGCTTCACCTCATATAGCAAACCCTTATCATTAGTTGCAAGTAATATGTCATCCATATATAGCACAAGGAAACAAATACTACTCCCACTGACCTTCTGGTATATACATTAATCCATGATATTTTCTTCAAAACCAAATGAAGAGATAACGTCATGGAACTTCAAATACTACTGACGAGAGGCTTGTTTCAATTCATATATAGATTTCTTAAGCTTGCAGACTAAATGCTCATAATCACTAGTGAAAAATCCTTCTGGTTGCTTTATATAAACCTATTCTTCTAGATCACCATTAAGAAAGGTCGTTTTCACATCTATTTGATGCAAATCCATATCAAAATGGGCAACCAATGTCATAATGACTCGAAGAGAATTCTTTTTAGATACAGGAGAAGAAGACTCTGTATAGTCAATTCCTTTTCTTTGAGTGAATCCTTTAGCAATGAGTCTTGCCTTATGTCTCCCAATATTGTCCAATAAGTCTTTCTTCATTTTAAAGACATATTTACATCCAATGGCTTTTACACCATCAAGCAACTCAACGAGATCTCAGACTCTATTAGATGCCATAGAATCCATTTTGTCTTTCATGGCACTATACCATAAGTCAGATTTCTTAAAACTCATGGCCTGTGAAAATGTTTCAACATCATTTTCGGCTCTAACATTGTAGTCAGACTCTTGTAGATACACAATATAATCACTAGGTATCGTCAATCGCTTTTTTCTAGTAGATCTCCTTAATGTTGGTTCAACATGCTCCTGAGGAACATGTTGTTCAACAGGTTGCTGTATCTGTTGTTTAGCTGGATCCACTATCTCTTGATCAGCAGTCTGTGGAACTTGAATGACTTGCTATTGTTCATCATGCATTTAAACTTTAGGCGTGTTATGCACAACAATTAATCTATCGTAAGAAGTGAAAGGTATAGCATCTGTATGATCTTTCTTAGGAATAGTGTTCCAAGATCGATCGCTCCTACTAATTAAGTCATTCTCAATAAATTTTGCATTTCTTGATTCCACAAATCTAGTACTATGAGATAGACAATAAAATCTGTATCCCTAAGACCATTTAGTATAACCAACAAAATATCCACTTATGGTCCTTGGGTCTAGCTTCTTCTCTTGTGGATTATAAACTTTCACATCCGACGGGCATTGTTGAGGGTAAGCTCGACGCCACCACCGAGGACACTAACTTTTGGTGGTCGGCAACTAAACTCGGCAGACATTAGGCTACCACCCGACCCGACGACTTACACTCTTCCCGATGTGCCTTCCATTTATCTGAGGGCACGCCCCCAAGAAGGCTGCCACCTCGGGGATGTACAGTAGCTCGGGCCGGGCCATGTTATTCATCATAATACGTCACTGCCCATCCTTGTAGGCCAACACCAGGCAAACGTGCTGCCGTCCGATAGAGTCCAATCCATTGGGCAATGGACGCGACACTTGTCACTTACTGCTTGATACACTTTGATGTGACACCTGGGTAATGGGCAAGACCCATCTTGCACCTGATCCAGCTGGTGGCCTATAAATAGGATGCATTTATGACGTTTTAGAGAGAGAGACTTCCTCACACCTAATTAGCTGCCGACCTCTGCCGAGCAATACTTGCCTTGAGCATCGGAGAGCCCTTGTCTACTAACTAACCCCATTTCTCCGAATCATCCCTCTCGCAGGTACACACTCCCGGTCAGGGGCAAGCTTAAGAGGAGGTCAGAAGGTGTTCAGTCACACGTGGGTGTTGATCCGACGCCGGACAACGGTAAGCATCAACATTTTGGCGCTAGAAGGAGGGCAGAACGCGCCTCAATTCAAAGTTATTGTACCTCGGACTCCCGAGATGGCGACACGAGGTAACGCAAGAGACAGTACCGCCCGACACCAGGAGTCGGGAGATGCCAGGCATAGGCAACCGGCTGCAGACCGGCCCAGCGACCGTCCTCGGACCGCGAGATCTCGGTCCGGGGGGCAAGGAAGCACGGCAAGGGCCGAGCTGGTAGAGGCCCGAGCCGCACAAGATCCGATTCGGGAGCTTACAGATGCGGTATGGGTCCTAACTCAGCAGCTTGCACAAGCTCAACGGCAAGCTGCACTGGCTCCACCACCCCCGGCCCAGGTTGACCAGGTAGGGGGTCGGCATGAGCGAAGTGCCACCAATTTGGAGGATCAATCGGAGCAATCTGCAGGATCAACTAGAGGACCCCTGCTTGACGACAGGCTGGTTCATGAACATCAGATGGGACGTCAACCGCCTCGTGTCCCTTCACCACAAGGTTCCTGAGCCTCAGTGTTTGATCGGCTCGGGTATCGAGGGATAAGCAGAAATCGCCAGCTGGAGTTGGAGGCCGTGCTGAGGGCGGAGTACCCTATCGGGTTGAACTGCCCGAAGACACGAATAGTCGCCAGTTTCGGGTGTTGCAACGACAGATTGATGAGATCCAGAATTGTAAGTTCGGTTTGGATGAGATCGGGGCTCAGGATCCGCCCTTCTTGGATCACATAATGCAGGCACCTATGCCGCCAAAATTTAAGGTCCCACAGATCAAGTCTTATGATGGGGCCACTGACGCGGATGAGCACGCCGAACTCTTTCGCGGGCACATGCTATTGCAGAATGCTAGTGATGCTGCAATGTGCAAGGCCTTTCCACTCACTCTTACGGGCCCTGCCCGGCAATGGTTTCGACGACTCAAACCGGGGTCAATTCCTTCTTTTAGGCATCTTGCCGAAGTCTTCTCCTCCGCATTCTCTACGACTAAAACGCGGAGGAAAGAAATAACCTCCCTATATGCTGTTAAGCAGGGAGACGGCAGTGTCAAGGATTATATTAACCGGTTCACCCGGGCTGCTCTTGAGGTTAAGCACGTCGAAGACGAGACCCTCAAACACATTTTTGTAGGGGAACTCCGAGACGAGAAGCTGACCTGGTCTTTGGCCTTCGAGCAGCCGAACACATTCTCACAAATGCTCGGGTACGCCCAAAGACATGCGGACGCCGCCGAATACATGAAAAGCCGTCGGGAAGAAGCTGGCCCGAGCGGGACAAAAAAGGATAAGAAGAAGCAGAAGGGGCCAGAGCAGGGCAGCGCCGAACATGCGAAGAAACAGAAGAAAAAGAAAGCTGATAAGCCGAAAGGGCCAACCAGTAAGTTTCAAAACTACACGCCCCTGGTGGCAACTATCGATGAGGTGTTCGCCCAGGTTGGCAACAAGAATTTGTTGACACCACCACCTAAGCTCCGAGGCAACAGGGTGAAGCGTGACCAGTCGAAGTTTTGTAAATTCCACCAAGATGTGGGCCATACTACCCGAGAATGCGTCCAATTGAAGGACCAAATAGAAAAGTTGGTCCGAGAAGGTCTGTTGCAGGAATTCGTGGAGAAGGCAATAAATCTAAGGGCAACTTCTGGAAGGAACGACTCGTCAGGCCGAGATGTACAAAGCCGACCAAGGACCGATAGT
This sequence comes from Artocarpus heterophyllus, assembly GCA_025403435.1. Classification (NCBI taxonomy): domain Eukaryota; kingdom Viridiplantae; phylum Streptophyta; class Magnoliopsida; order Rosales; family Moraceae; genus Artocarpus; species Artocarpus heterophyllus. Next base: position 5,278,644 of record CM046347.1, on the reverse strand, counting down.
AGGAACGCCCTGGAACCCCCGAATATCGTACACACGATACTTGGCGGGCCTGTCGCCGGGACACATCGAGTGGGCGGCGATCGTACGTCAGAGAAGCTCGGCGGGTCAAACGGGGTGAGTTCATGAACGTGTCTGAGCACGTCAATAAGATATGCCGCCAAGAGGACACCCCGATCACTTTCACTAAGGAGGAAGCAGACCGACTAATGCATCCTCATAACGATGCCTTGGTTTACGAACTGCCTATCGCCAACAATATTGTACGGCGTGTCCTAATTGACAACGGCAGCTCGACGGACATCCTTTTTAAGCAGGCATTCGACAGGTTAAAGATCAGCAACGCGCCTTTAGTCTCGGTTCAGACTCCACTTTTCGGCTTCGCAGGTGAGTGTGTCCAGGCAACCGGGAAGGTCAGTCTCCCGGTAACTTTCAGAGAAGGTGCTGCCAGGGTCACCCGGGTAGTCGACTTTTTAGTCGTCGATAAACCCTCCCAGTATAACATCATCATCGGCCGGCCGACGTTGAACGGGTTAAAAGCCGTGGTTTCGACATATCACTTGGCGATGAAGTTCCCGACCGATGGTGGCGTTGGAGTGATCCGCTCATCCCAGGTGGACTCCCGAGTTTGCTATGCAAACGCAGTCTGAGCAGCCTCGGCTCAACAATAGGGAATCCTGGCCGTATATTCGGTCGATGAGACCGACCTCCCAACCGATCCGACGCCAAAAATGCTCGCGGACCTAGATCCCAGGCTTCCCGAGGAGGAGGTAAGGGGTACCCCGGTCGAAGACTTAGTGCCGTTCTCCCTCGACCCCGAAAGGCCAGAGCGCATAGTCCAACTTGGGTCACAGTTACAACCTGAGATCCGGGCCGACTTGGAATCCCTTCTTTCCGAATACCGTGACATTTTTGCATGGTCCCATGAGGACATGCCCGGCATAGATCCGAGCGTCATCAGCCATCGGCTTAACGTCCAACCTGGTCACAGGCCGGTGATACAAAAATGAAGGGCCTTCAACCCGGAGAGATATGTTGCGATCAATGATGAAGTCCAGAAACTCCTGAAGGCCGGATTTATTAGAGAGGTCAAATATCCTGAATGGTTAGCAAACGTCGTCCTCGTCAAAAAGGCGAACGACAAGTGGCGGGTCTGTATCGACTATACTGATCTTAACAAGACCTGCCCGAAGGACTGCTTCCCACTTCCTCGGATAGACCAGCTCGTCGATGCCACAGCCGGACACGAGCTACTGAGCTTTATGGATGCGTACTCTGGATATAATCAGATAAGAATGGCCGAAGAGGATCAAATCAAAACCTCATTTGTTACTGACCAGGGCTTGTATTGCTACGTTGTTATGCTGTTTGGTCTCAAGAACGCCGGGGCTACTTATCAACGCCTCGTCAATAAAATGTTCGCTCGACTGATCGGGAAAACTATGGAGGTCTATGTAGATAACATGTTAGTAAAATCTGTCCAAGCGAAGGACCACATGGCCGACCTCCGAGCTAGCTTTGACATTCTCCAGGAGTATGGGATGAAACTCAACCCGGTAAAATGCGCTTTTGGCGTCGGCTCAGGCAAATTCCTCGGATTTTTGGTTAACCGACTAGGAATCGAAGTGAACCCGGCAAAAGCCCAGGCAATCATAGACATGCATTCTCCTCGGACAGTGAAAGACGTGCAAAGGCTTACTGGCATGGTGGCCGCCTTATCAAGATTTGTCTCCCGGGCTACCGATAAGTGTCACCCTTTCTTCAAGGCACTTAAGGGGAGGTTTGAGTGGAGCAGGGAGTGTGAGGATGCTTTCCAAGGCTTAAAAACTTACCTAGCCACACCCTCGCTCCTGTCCAAACCTTCGCCCGGTGAGGTTTTAACTGCCTATTTAGCCGTCTCGAAAAAGGCTGTCAGCTCGGTGTTGATCCGAGATGAAAACGGGATCCAAAGACCCGTCTACTATACCAGCCACGCGTTCCAAGGTGCCGAGGAGCGGTATTCCTCGTTGGAGAAGCTGGCCTTCGCCTTAATAACATCAGTCCGGAAGCTACGGCCATATTACCAAGGCCATATCGTCAAGATCCCGACCAAGTTCCCTCTCCGGCAAGTTTTACAGAGCCCAAAAATATCAGGTCGAATGGCCAAGTGGTCGGTCGAGTTGGGTCAGTATGATGTACAATTTGTACCGAGGACAGCGATAAAGGCTCAAGTCCTAGCGGATTTCCTTGTCGAATTTACAGAAGCCGGAAAAGTGGCTCCCTTAGTTGAGAAATCACCCGTTGAGGAGCCAGATACAGCTAGCTGCAGTGAACAAGACCTTTCCCCACAGCTAAACTGGAAACTACACGTCGATGGCTCAACCTGCGTCGACGGGTCGGGGGCTGGCTTAATTTTAACAAGCCCTGATGGGTATAAGGTCATTTATGCCCTTCGTTTCGACTTCAAAACCTCTAACAACAAAGCGGAGTATGAAGCTTTGCTAGCCGGATTACGAATTGCCCGAGACCTCGGAGTCGATCGCCTGGCTATCTATAGTGACTCGATGCTAGTGGTGCAGCAAGTCACAGGAGGATTTCAGGCCCGAGCAGAATCGATGACTGCATATTTAAAGGAAGCGAGACGATTGCTTGGACAATTTAAGTCCTACACTTTTAGACAAATCCCCCGGTTCGAGAACGTGGAAGCCGATGTCCTTGCCCGACTAGCCTCTAGGATAGGAGGAATAGACTCGATGTCTGTTCCCATTGAAAGACTCTCTGGACCAAGTATCACTAAGGAGGTCATGAGCCTGGCTACCGAGCCGACATCCACATGGATGGACCCGATCATCCGATACCTGACCATAGCCGAACTACCCGACGACCGTGAAGAAGCACGTCGGGTACGTAACAGCTCGGCCCGGTATTCAATAATTGAGGAAAAGTTGTACCGACGCGGTTACACTACGCCATACCTGAGATGTTTGGACCCCAAGGAGGCCGAATATTTAATGAATGAGATCCATGAAGGCTTGTGTGGCAATCATTCCGGTGGACGCTCCTTGGCCCAGAAATGCCTGCGGCAGGGCTACTACTGGCCCACCATGCAGCAAGACTGCGGGAGTTTTGCACGGAAATGCCTCAAATGCCAGCAATTTGCTAGGGTACTAGGTTCGCATGCCGAACCTCTTAATCCGGTAACTTCGGCATGGCCATTTGCAAAATGGGCCATCGACTTGATCGGACCTCTCCCGCCGGCCCGTTCGCAATTCAGATATTGTATCGTCGCCATAGACTATCTGACGAAATGGATCGAACTTTGTATGGAAAAATATTGTTTGCCGGTTCAGAATCCCGCACACTATCGTGACTGACAATGCCAAGCAGTTTGACTCCTCGGGTCTACGCCATCTGTGCGAGCAGCTCGGAATTAAGAAAGTCTTCTCCTCTCTGAGCTATCCGCAGAGTAACGGCCAGGTAGAAGCCGTAAACAAGACAATTGAAGACAATCTGTAGAAGAAACTCAAGGGGCTTAAGGGTGCGTGGATTGACGAACTACCTCAAGTGCTCTGGGCATACCGAACAACTACACGAGCTACGACTGGCGAAACACCGTTCTCCCTGGTCTACGGGGCAGAAGCCGTCATCCTAGCCGAGGTAGGATTACCGAGCTTTAGGGTTGAGCAATATGAAGAAATACTGAACGAAAAGCTCACGCTGACCGAGCTCGACCTGCTGGAAGAAAAAAGGAACCGGGCAACAATTCGTAATGCAGCTCGGAATCAGGTTGTAGCTCGGTATTACAACAAAAGGGTTCAGCCGAAAAGCTTTAAAGTTGGTGACTTAGTGATGAAAAAGGTCACGGTTCAACAACCCGGTCTCGGGTCCTTTGGTCCGAAGTGGGAAGGTCCTTTTAAAGTCGAAGGTATCGTGCGGCCAGGCACTTACAGGCTGACCGATACGGAGGGAAATCAACTCGGGCATCCATGGAATGCCGAGCTTTTAAAAAGATTCTATTCTTGAAAAAAAAAAGAGAAAGAACAGAAATCAGAGCCAGATTCCTTTTTTGATCTCTGGCCACCATTCTTTTGTAACTAGACCTGCCAGCTGAGCAGGGCTAGAAAAATCCATGTAAATATTACATTTATGGAACACAACTCCCCTAATCTCATTCCACCTGAGCAATGTTTTTAAGGGAAGAGTATGCCAAAGATACCATAACTCTAGCTCGAAAGACAGGATGTTAACTCACCATTAAGGGAGTCATCATCGTCAAACCGACCTGGGGGGCTTGTTGGTATATGTATCACGTCTGTTGTTATACGGACAAACCTTTAAGTTGCTCGGCACATCTATGTGTCCGATTAGCCCTACACTTGTAAAGTTTCTTTAAAACTTCCACAAGTCTAGGGGGGCAGCAGGGTAAGGGTAGCTATACGCCGTTTATGTTCTGCCCGACCGAGACCAGAAACCTAAACTTGCTTAGACAACTAAGCAGATGAAAAACTACTCGGACTAACTGAGAACAGATGTACCATTACCTCTGCTCGGACAACTGGTTCCCAGCCTGGGAACTCCCCGAGAAGTATCTAACTTCAAAATTACGTGGGCTGTAAAATAAAACTACACGTAAGAAAAAGTGGATGCAAAACGGGAAAATATAAAATGTTTTAACTTTATTTATTAGGGAGGTATAAGAAAATCGGGCACCTCCTAAGCCCAAATACAAAAAGGAAGAGAAAGAGAGGATCAATTGGCCTGGGTCTCGTCACCGGCCTGGGTCTCATCCCCGGCTGCATTGTCGTCCTGGCCTCCCTCGACAACCTGCACATCTCCTTCATCATCACCGTCTACAACGACGACCTCCTCCTCATCCCGTTGTTGCTTGGCATCACCTTAGTCCGGCTCGACGATGACCGACCAATCGAATGCAGCCGCCTCTTGATGTTTTCCGATCAGATGGTCACGGAGATCGGCCATTCTGTCAAAGTAGAGGTCGGTGTATTCAGGGGATTTCTTAAACTCCTCGACCGCAGCGGCTAAGCGGTCGGGGAGCCCGGCTACATATTGTCGGTGCTCGGTTCACAGGGTTGCCAGCTGCCCTTCTAGCCGTGCAGCTTTATTCTCCAGCCAAGCGGCTTTATCCTCTGCTTCCTTGAGGCGCCTCGACATGTCCTCGACCTCGGACTTTGCCTTCCGAGCTTCCTCCTTAGCTTGATCTAGCTCAATGTTCTTATCATTGAGCTCTCTGTCGGAGTCCATCTTCAGCAAGAGGGTCTTCTTGTGCCTCTCTTTCTCCTTGTGGATCTCCCTTATCCCGATAGAGTGCACCATATGCACAATGGCGCTCGACTGTGAAAATTACAAGGGGTTAGTCCTCGGCAATGTTACAGGAAGTCCTCGAAACTATTGATTAGCTCGGATACTTACAGAGGCAGTCGCTCGGAGGGCCATGTTGCACAAGTCCTGGAAGTCCTCGCCCCGGGTATTCATAAAGAAGTCATCCGGGGGAGCCACGTCTCCGAGGCGCTCGAGAAGCATGCCACGGTAGTCCAGGCGCCTCCTCTGCAGGTCCTCGGAAGAACCTCTAGCGGCCTCGCCTGCTCGGCCGACCTCTGGCGAGGACCTTATCGACAGTGGCAGAGGTGGTGGAACTTGGACTGACGAAGAAGTTTGCCCGGTGAGTGTCGGGGGCTCGGGCACTGGCGTTCGCTTGCGTTTTCTGCCAGCATCGACAGCTTTGCCCTTGCCCTTCCTCTGGCTTGCCATCTGGGCGAGCCTGCCAGCACGGGAGGTTGGTGCAGTCATTTCTGCACAAAAAAAAATTGAAGTCAAGAGAAGGTCAGAATAAAAAAGAGCGACTATAAATAAGGTTCCGGGCTGACCTCTGATCCGGAGTTGGCCCGACGGGTATAGGAGTCTAACTACGCCCTCGAGGTCCTCGTCGGCTATAGGTGGCCCCGCATCGAAGGAGCCACTGGATGAAGAAGGCTCCCTCATCGGCCACCCAGACCGGGAAGTGCTTGGCCCTGGAAGGTCCGCGTCACTTGGATGGGCAACTGTAACCTGCCCGGTTTCCCGGGTAGGACGCCTGGCTCGGGGAAGACTGCTGGACTCCCCAAACCAGCCGTATCTGGATAGAGTGTCTTTTCTTAGGAGAAAGGACTGCTGTCTGGACGACTCGGGCTCTTCGAATAGCTCGTCCACGGCCTTTATAACGCGGCTCGGTGCCCAAGGACGCTTGGTCCAGACGTGCCCCTGCTCGAATGACTTCGGCACTTGTTCATCCTCGGGGACAGCTTCACCGGCTCGGGCTAAAAAGTTTCCCCCGACGTAGAACCATTCGTACTTCCATAGCTTGTCCGAGTCGGGGTTGCCTAAAATAAAGTCCTTTCTGAAGCCGATGAAGTAGTACCAGCCGGACTGCCGAGGAAGCTTCTTCATCTTGAATACTTGCTTGAAGGCCTCCAGCGGCATCTCAGTACTCCGGTGGTACTTCCACAAAATATACATCTCGATCAGCGACCTATAGCTGTTCGGGTTTAATTGCGCCGGGCACACATTAAAATCGTTAAGTGCCCGGTGAAGGAAACGGTGCAGTGGCAGACGCAGCCCGGCCTTGAAGAACTCAGCGTAAAGCGTGATGAACTCCTCTGGCGCCTCTAAAGGTGAATCTCCCTCACCGGGGACGACGAGATCCACATCGGCCGGAATACCATATTCGTCGCGTAGGGTCTCTAACCGCGACTCTGTGATCGCGCTTGTATATCCCGTCGTCGAGGTTTGCCCAGGACGGCTTATCCGATATGCTGTGACGCCTCGTACGCGAGTGGCCTGGACCTCCTGCTCCATCCCTGGCTGCTCAGTCCCTGTCTCCTCGGCTGCATGCTCCTCATCGGAGACATCAACCGTAATCACCCCCGCGACTTGGACGGGGGCCCTAACACTCCGACCAGAGGTGCTCGGAGCATCTTCGTGGGCCTGAAACTCAGTTCTCTCCCTTGGAAAAACTTGGGAAGAGCCCGCTGTTGCCGCCCCTATATAAGGGTCTTGTTCCCTGGACGGTCTGATAAGCTTGCGCCCGCCCAGCATATTCAAAAACTCCTGCTCGGGCACGGTCTGGGAATCGACCCTTAGGATCTGCTCCAGCCGACTGGCCCCGTCCCATCTTTGGGACGCCACCTCGGTGTCGGATTGGGTCGAAGAAGAGCTACTGTTCTCCTCGCTACTTTCCGACCATGAAACCTCCACGTTCTGTGAGTCGGACAAATCGCTCATTTTCACTCGGGAAATTACTTGCTCGGGTGATGAAATCCTCGGCTATACTACTTGAGCTCGACAGCTAAAATTTTTCGGTTGAAAGATTTCTGAAAATGGAGTGCAAATTACGAAAAGGAGGGACCCTATTTATAGCCATTTTAAGCGGAAAATTTGAGCGCGAAAACCCAAAAGGCGCAATTAATACGCCTGACAGCCGCACAGATGGCCATGATACGACACGCGTCCCCCGCCTGATCCGCGCGTCTTTTCACCTCACCCCGCTTCTAAGTGTCGCTTGGTCTTCCTCCTTTGAGCCGACCTCACCCACTCGGCATAGTCCACCCGACCGAACACCGACCAGGTGAACTAGGGGGCTAATGTTGAGGGTAAGCTCGGCGCCACCACCGAGGACACTAACTTTTGGTGGTCGGCAACTAAACTCGGCAAACATTAGGCTACCACCCGACCCGACGACTTACACTCTTCCCGAGGTGTCTTCCATTTATCTGAGGGCACGGCCCCAAGAAGGCTGCCACCTCGGGGATGTATAGTAGCTCGGGGCGGGCCATGTTATTCATCATAATACGTCACTGCCCATCCTTGTAGGCCAACACCAGGCAAACGTGCTGCCGTCCGATAGAGTCCAATCCATTGGGCAATGGACGCGACACTTGTCACTTACTGCTTGATACACTTTGATGTGACACCTGGGTAATGGGCAAAACCCATCTTGCACCCGATCCAGCTGGTGGCCTATAAATAGGATGCATTTATGACGTTTTAGAGAGAGAGACTTCCTCACACCTAATTAGCTGCCGACCTCTACCAAGCAATACTTGCCTTGAGTATCGGAGAGCCCTTGTCTACTGACTAACCCCATTTCTCTGAATCATTCCTCTCGCAGGTACACACTCCCGGTCAGGGGCAAGCTTAAGAGGAGGTCAAAAGGTGTTCAGTCACACGTGGGTGTTGATCCGACGCCGGACAGCGGTAAGCATCAACAGGCATCTCTAAATACGTACATGTCGCAAACTTGGTTTCCAACCTTTGAATAACTCAAAAGGTATCTTTGAGACAGCCTTGGTTATAACTTAGTTCAATATGTATACTGTCGTCTTAAGAGCTTCAGTCCACAATACCTCATGAAGTTTAGAGCTAGCAAGCATACTTTGCACCATGTCCATTAATGTTTGGTTTCTTCTTTCAGCTACACCATTCTGGTCTGGAGAACCAGGCATAATGTATTGGGCAACAATTCCATGTTCTTGAAGAAATTTAGCAAATGGACCAGGCGCTTGTCCATGTTCAGTGTATCTACTATAGTACTCTCCACCTTTATCTGATCTCACGATCTTAATTTGCTTTTCGCATTGTTTCTCTATTTCTACTTCAAAGACCTTAAAAGCATCTAGTGCTTTATTTTTATTGTTAAGCAAGTAGAGATACATGTATCGTGAGTAGTCATCTATAAAAGATACGAAATACCTTTAACAGTGCGTGTTCATGTCTCGACCACAAATATCTATATGTATGATTTTCAATAAATCAGAACTTCTCTTGGTACCCTTCTTTGACTTGTTGGTCTACTTACCCTTAATGCAGTCCACACAAGTATCAAAATTAGTAAAATCTAAAATACTGAGTACTCCATCATTTACTAATCTCTTAATTCTCTCAATAGAGATATGTCATAATCTCTGTTGCCACAACATAAAGGATTCATAATTTATAACACATTGCTTAATACCAACATTTTCATAAACGTGCAAAGTAGTATAATTGGCATCATTTTGTAAATTAAGATGAAAAAGACCATTAGACAAAGTACTACATCCAATAAAATCATATTTATTACCACATCTAATAAAATCATATTTATAAAATAGATTGAAAGAAGATTCTGAAAAATTAAAGGAATATCCAACTGATACAAGTTTGGAAACTAAAATTAAATTTCTAGAAAAACTAGGAATATAGAATTTCTTTTCCAAATACAAAATAAAGTCACTACTTAAGACTAGTTGGCACGTTCTTATAGCCTCTACATGTGAGTGCGTCTTATTTCCACAATAGATGCTTTGCTCACTTCCCACTGGCTTCCGTAAGTTTTGCAATCCCTACAGGGAATTGTTAACATGCATTGTAGAACCGGAGTTAATCCACCATATGTTATAATTAACATCAATCATATTGGATTCATAACAGACAAGTGAGAGTTGAGTACCTTTCTTATCAAGCCATTCACAAAATTTGAAGCAGTCTTTCTTTATGTGCCATTTCTTATTACAAAAGAAGCACTTGAGCTCCGTCTTAATATCTGCTTGTGCAGGAACCTTGCCTTTCCCCTTTTTGCTTGGTATGATTTTTCTTTTTACCTTGGGTTGCCAAATTTACTTGCTCTCCCTCTTCCATGATGAGTCTTCCCTCCTTTTGAACATACATGGTCAATAGATCATTAATTGACGATTTGTCCTTATGTGTTATAGGAGATCTTAAAGGGACCATACTCAGAGGGTAGAGTATTTAGAATACAATGTACTAGGAAAGAATCAGACATCTTAACCTTAAGCTTTTTCAATTGAGCCACAATGTTCCTCATGCGCATGATAGGCTCACGCATGCCTTTTATACCGGTAAGCTTCAAGGATGAAAACTACATTATCAGGGTGCTTGTTAATGCCTTATCTGAAGACTCAAATTGCTCATCAATAGCCTTCAGTAGTGCTTGGACATTGTCATCCCTAATCCCAGTAGAAATTTGGTCTTTATGAACATAACTGAGAGACGATTGGATCACTCTTGTTTTTCATATCGACTAATATCATCTGGAGTGCTGGTCTCAGTGATAGAGAGCGGTTCATCCTTTCTGATGGCAGAGTCAATGTCCACCCACCCCAAATGAAAAAGAATCATCTCTTTCCAAACTTTATAGTTATCACCCTTAAACTCGGGAATATCACATTTCATATCAGATAAATTAACAGATTGAATTACTGTAATACATCAAACATACATGCTCATGTCACAAAACTTGAAGCTAATAACTATGTGCCATGTTTTATCAATGTAAATCATGCAACAAAAATTATGAATCATTTGACATAAAAATTCCTGTGGGCTAAGTTTCTAATTCACATTGATTCACATACAATCTTATGATAAAACTATTAAACTATATTGTATTTCTTAATCCCTGTAGGTAAATTAAGAAAATAGTTTAATATTTCAACCTAACCAATCATATTTAATATAACAAAATTTCTTGTGGGATAAATTTTATTATATTAAATAGAATTAATTACAATTAATGTCCGTTTAACTATATATGATTTGAAAAACTTAATGTATAATTTCAATATAATCTAAGATGTTGTGGCTACTCTTAAATTAATTAAAATTATATAAATCACTTACGACATTTAATTTTCATGCTTAAAATATTTATGAATTTGCATGTATTAAAAATAACAACTAAAGAATACATGCAAAATAAATTATGCATAAATTCAATAACATATCTAAAATTAATTTCTAAAATTTTATTTAACCATAATAATAAAATTTTGGATTTTATTAAAATTAATTTTAGATTTATTAAAAAACAAATTTTCAAAATACTTAAATTTAAAATTTGAAAATTAAAAAAAAATTCAAAAAAACCAAGACATAGAAAAAACCAAGCTCTGATACCAAATGTAAGAAAATTTACATATATAGAATTATGATTTTTATATATGCATAAACCATGTTGCATGAAAATCATCTAAATGCGGAAACGTAAAGGAAAAAAATTTAATCTCTAGCCATTAATAATCTGTAGAATGAATAGAGAGTTTCTCTGCAAGAATTTCTAAAGAAAAAATTTGTGAAAGAAGAGGCTCTTCTAAACCTTCTACAATTTTAGAGAGATAGTGTATTTCTAAATAAAACTACACGGTTTAGGGACTTTATAGACACCCATCATTAGGGTATACGTTACTTTTCATAAAAAGAGGCATTTTTTCTGAAGTGTTATAATAATTCTGAATATCCTTTGGTTGATTCCTTTTAGAAAATATGTGTCTATTAAACCACTTAAATTTATTTTTATTTATTTATTATCATTTAAAAAAGCTAAATAAATAATAATTAATAAATTAAAAATAACAACATATTCTTGTAGTTGTTTTTCTATGTCGTTCATTTCATTTTCGTGCCGTTGTCCTTCTATATTGTCGTTTTCATTCTAATGTCTTCGTGTATTTCTCTCATTCAATTTGGGTATCGTCGTTTTCTTGGGCTGTCATTTGACTCATTTCCTGTTGGCATCGTTTCCACGCTTGTCGTTCGTCGTTTTCTTGGGCTGTCATTTGAATCATTTCCTTTTGGCGCCGTTTTCACGTTTGTCGTTGCTTTTTGTAGTTTATTACTTCTAGTTGTCGTTTAATTTTTCATTATCTCGCTTCCATTTTACGTTCCATCGTTTTATGCCCTTTACATTTGCTTGTCATTTTCCTTTTCTCATTTGACGTTCTAAAAGTTTATTGTCGTTCTCTCTCTTTTTTTTTTTTTTTACTTTATGTCCTTTTTTTTTTTTTTTTTTTTTTTCACTTTCTTCGGATTCGTTTATTTGTATTGCCATTTATTCCCTTTTTTTTTTTTCGTTCTAGTGCATTTTTTTTGTTGGCTTTTTTTCCTCCCGTTTTAATCATTAACTCTTTTTAACTTTTGTTGTCGTTTTCCTCGGGCATCGTTTGCTTTATTTACCGTTCTTTTCAAGTTTTCATGTTTATTTTTTGTCATTTTATTTACTTCTTGTTTTCTTTTATAGTTTTGGTAGTTTCAATTTTTGTCGCTTTATTCTGTCGTAGTTTTGTCCACTTATTGATCTCTCTATTTGTAGTTTTAATAGGACGTTTAGAAGGATAGTGGGAACCGTTGGTTAGAATAACTTTTATTGTAGTATGTGAGAGCTTTATACTGTAGCAATTTTTTTATTGTTACTATAACATCTGAGAATTTTACATTATTTATAACTAAGTTTGTAGTGAAAATTATGGTTCCTACCACTCAGCCAAACAAGTAGTTATTCTTTTTGTGGAAGCTTTTTATACGCTATATCATCTACTGTTATTTCCTCATTTACTTATACCGTCGTTTTAATTTGAGTGCTGTAACCCTTCTCATTTATTGTGATTTTCTCTATTCATGGATATTTAATTTTGTCGTTTTGCATTTTCTGTCATTTTCCCCTGCCTCTCTTATTCACCATCATTTAATTGCTTATGTCGTTTTCTGCGCGCGTTGGTTTCCCCATTCACTTGTTTGCTTACATTTTATTATTTATATATATATTTTAATTTTTAGCTTTCCGTCCTTCCATGTTTTTAAGACGTTTGATTAGTGGTAAAAATTATTTTTATTATAGTATGTAAAAATTTTATACTATAATAATTTTTTTTTTACTATAATATTTGAGAATTTTATACTATTTCTAATTGAATTTATAGTTCTTCCCATCTTTAGCCAAACTAGCTATTTGTCCACGTATTCTCAATAATTGTCCTTTTTAACTTTATGTCGTTTTCCTTTTTATTCTTTTTTGCTGCAGTTTTTTCCATGTTGCGGTTTTTCTCGCGTGTCGTTTCATTGTTGTGTCTACTGTTAGTAATCTTTTTGTTTGGGTGTTGTTTAAATTTTGTTGTCGTTTTTTTAATTGTTTACTCTTGTTGTCGTTCACTTGTGATCGGTTTCTGCCGTTGACCACTTATGTATTGTTGACTTCTCTCCATTGTTACTGCTGTTGCTTTTATTTTTTCAAATTGTCTATTGTTTTCTCCATTGTCGTTGTTCGTACTCTTCTATGTTGTTTTACTATTTTCATTTCATGTGGCATCGTTCACGTTGGAATGATGTCGCCTTATTTCACACTCACAACCCATTACTAAAGCATTATTCTTGCGAATGTTATATGTGCTTCTTTTGAAAAGCAGTTTGTTATCATATAAAATTGTTACATACTGTAATAATTTATTATAATATAAAGTTTTTATATATTATAATGTTTAAGTTTTAATTTTTAATTACTTTCTTAAATAAATTGATGATATTTAAAAAATATAATTAAAACTAAAATTTTTAAACAAAAAAATATAATATGCAAAAGTTATAAAAATTTATATTAGAATTGATTTTATTAAAGAAGTGTATCCATTCATGTTTGTTTTTCTAAAACCTTTTACCCAAAAAAGTTGTTGCAAACATAATTGATAAAACTTACAAATAAAAATTATGAGAAAAAGTACCAATAAAAACAAAAAGATATATGCAACTTATAAAGCAAAATAAAAATAGTAAAATATTATTATTTGTTTATAATAAAGAGTTTAAATTCGTTTATTAGTTTTTTTTAAAACATTAAATTAAATCCATTTAATAAACATTAAAGTAAATCACACAGTAATGATGTCAAGCATTTTCATTTTAAAAATTTTTTTAATGACCATCGATTTATCATATTAATAACTCCTGATCGCTGAGCAGTCAACAGCATGACGTCAGCCTGCGGTAGTATCCAATGGAATCATCCAACGTGTCAAACCTAAGCCATAAATGGACGTCAAAACTAACTATTAACTAGATTTGATATAACAGTTTGGGGTCCGCCCTGGACCACAAGTAATCAGGCTAAACAGAGAGCATCCTATAAGGGTCTCACTTTGTCAAACTCAAAAGAAACGTCTTTGAAACCACTTCCCGGAGAGGGTTTATTTTTTTTTCCTTATTTTTTCTCCTTTAAAATTAATCCCTATTTTTGTTTTTTGGGAGAAAACTGTTTTTGGGTTTCTATTTTTCTGTACCTAAAAGCTGTTTTGGATCGGGGAGCTTGCAAAATGTGAGGGACTCAAAGCTTCACTGGTAAACAGCTTTTTTTATTTTTTATTTTTTATATTTCAATGTGTAACATTGAGTTTGGATGCCGAGAAAGCAAAAGAAAAGAAAAGAAAGTTTTTGTTTTGGTTTTGTTTGTAAGTGTCATTTTGCTTCTGAAAAAAAAAAGAAAGAAATTGAAATGCGGCTGAGCTGAGCTTTTTGGTCACAACAGAGTTGGCTTTAGTAACTGTTAGAGTCTTCTTGTTAGCTAGCATTATTAGGAAAAAAAAGGGTAAGATTATAGGATTTGTGTATCTTTTATTTTATCATTATTTTTTTGGAACCATGTTTTTTCTTTTTTTTTTTTCAGCTGTGAAATTAGACCAAGATTTTTTTTTTCCTTTTGGTTTTAGGTATCTTTTGTTTGTTTCTTCTTTATTATGCGTATAATAGAGTTGTATTGGTGATGGCACAAGCTTGTGATAAATGGGTTTTTTTTAGGGATAAAATTGAGGTTCATGACTTTTGTTGCAACCTAGGAGGTGCCAAGTTTCTATAATTGGAGGTAAAAGGAAAAAAAAAGAAAAGAAATAGATAACAGAAGATGGACTTAAACATTCTGTACGAGTGTCTTTGAAGTGATATAAAATTTAATTGTGGTGGATTGGCTAAGTTTTAGAAACATATGAACAACTAACGAAGTTGGCACCAAAAACAATAAAATAAACTAAAACAAAGAAAGAAAGAAAGAAAAAAGCTTGCCCACTAATCACCCTTAGACTAAAGGTCCGTTTGGTAAATGTATTTGAATTGTATTGATTTGAATTATTTTGTTTTGAATTATGTGATTTGAATTAGTGATTTAAATTGCTATGCGAATTCACTTTTGGATGTGCATTTAAGTGTTGATTTGAATAGGAAAAAAAATTGAATTTGTGTTTGGATAGATAGTGAAAATAGTTTTTGATTTATTAACAAATCTAATGAAATCTTAATGTTGATGGTCCTAAAAAAAATGTAATATAGATCTTGATTTTTTCATTAGGAATGCAATAAAAGAAGAGACGTCTCAATCGAATATCAAATGAAAAAGTTATGATTTTTTCCCTCAAATATATGAGAGAGAATTTTAGCTTTTACTGTAGCAAACGTATATAAGTGAAAGAGTTTAAGAGGGGGTTAGAACTCTGAAAACTTGGATTTAAATAATTCATTTGATTTAAATTTTTGGGGAAACGAATACATATCCAAAGGATTTTAAAGATTTAAATCTAAATAGTTGGCCGAATATGCGAAACAAACGGGGCCTAAACAACCAAAGAATACGTATATGCCGTTTGGCACTTCAGCTGTAACTAAAGTTTTAAGATTAAAATTTGAAGCTTTACACTAGCAATTTTTTGTTTTTTTACCGCTGATGAGTTGAAATTGAAGTGCAAACACCCTATTAACCTTGAGGACGCTTCTTTATTATAATATGATTTCTTTGCCATAATTTTGTTCATTCTTAATTGGTCGACCAACCACTTAGTTGTGCCTAATCATTTGAAACTGTGAGGTCACTACTGTGGTTAAAAAAATGTCTGTGTTGAGAACAATTTGCCTAAAACTGTTTTATTTGCATCGGTTTTGTTCCAGGTTCCAACATACATGTCTTTTTTCTTTTTTTTTCATGTGGAATAGTTTCACATGACAAGAATACACATAAATCTATAGTGGTTCATCGCATCGCGAGAACCACCTTCACTTTTAGTACTGTAATAATTCTACTGTGATGAAAAAGAAGATTACAAGAAAAATTGTACACTTATTAGACACCTTATATATTTTTTTTTACCTCTCTCTTTACCCCAACAACAACACCACTAGATATGCAGAAAATTACAAAAACCCAAAATTTGCCCCGTCCCCGCATCCTCGCGAGTGGGGCTTTCTGCCCCCCTTCTGACCCTATACGACCTAATCGCAAAGGTCAATCCGCGTATGTTTCAAAGCAATAATTAGGCTCCACAACTTAACACTTTCTTTTTCTTAATCTCAGGTTCTAAAGGTCAATCTTGTTCACTTGATCTGTTATTTTTAAGAGTGTGCAAGCAAACATATTGCCTCTGCTATATATACATACAACATATATGGCTTCAGCTGGTGCTGCTCCTGCTTCCAATGTTGGAAAACCGGGTGGCAATACAGGCTTTGCCGATAAGCTTCCAGATGAAATCAATGAAATGAAAATCAAGGATGAAAAGGCTGAAAAGGCTGGTTTCTCTTGGACTTGCGTATCCACTCGTTTGTTTGTATTTCCCATTCATTGTTTGACGTTTTCTCGTTGTGGCAGGAAGTGGAAGCAGCAGTAGTCGATGGAAATGGAACTGAAACTGGCCACATTATAGTAACTACCATCGGTGGTCGAAATGGTCAACCTAAACAGGTGGGTTTAGAGAAAATCTCAAACTATATTAGATTATGTTAGAGTATGATGACCTGAATTCAGTTTGGCACGACCCAAAAAGCTCACGGTGCAACAATTGAAGTGAAAGAACAAATATGAGATTTTTCTCGAGTTTAATGATTGTTTTCTCCTTTGCCCCATGGTTTTCCCCCTTTTGGGGTTCTTTACGTGTGTTCTTGTTCTTTGTTTCCATCGCACTATTTTAGTAAGAGATTATTGACTGATTTAAATAACAAGATTCGGTCGCTTTGGTATTGTTCTGCAGACTATAAGTTACATGGCGGAGCGTGTTGTTGGCCAGGGCTCGTTTGGTATAGTGTTTCAGGTGATATTTCAATACAAAATCTAAACTGTTTGTCGTCATTAGCTCTCGTTAAACAGAAAGTTTGCAGTTTTGGAATAGGATATAATATACAATTGAAGCCTCGATCATGTTGGTTTTTGCAGGCTAAGTGCCTAGAAACTGGAGAAACTGTTGCAATCAAGAAGGTTTTACAGGACAAGAGGTATAAGAATCGTGAGTTGCAAACGATGCGCCTTCTCGATCATCCTAATGTCGTGTCACTAAAACACTGCTTCTTCTCGACCACGGAAAAGGACGAACTCTATCTCAATTTGGTACTTGAATTCGTACCCGAGACCATTTATCGTGTGGCAAAGCACTATAGCAAGGCAAATCAGCGGATGCCTCTGATATATGTGAAACTATACACATATCAGGTTGACTAAGATTGCCATTATAATATAAATTTAGCTTAGTTTTGCGCTTAACAGTCACAACTTGTTAAAAACTTCGATTTTGAGCAGAAAAAGCATCTGAGAATTTATTTTTTCTCCTTCAATACCGAATGGTATGTAATAAGGAATACTTCTTTTTGTAGATTTGTAGGGCTTTGGCATATATTCATGGAGGAATTGGAGTATGCCATAGAGACATTAAGCCGCAGAATCTTCTGGTTTGTATCTGAAATTTGAGTACTTTTCCCTCATTACATGGTTGAGTGCTGTGGACCAATACACTTTGTTGTTTCAGGTGAATCCCCATACTCATCAGGTCAAGCTGTGTGACTTTGGAAGTGCAAAAGTTCTGGTATTTATTCATTTTATATTGAATCAATCACCTATTAAGACACCTTTGTTTGAATCTACCTAGCTTTTCTATGCTTAAACAATCAGACTTGCTCCATAATGCTTGTTCTGCCCTTTCCCTTAGAGTATCTTCAATGCATTGCTAAATAAGTGTGCTAATGTCAAATTTTAGTATTGAATGGTAAAATCACTCCCCAATACTATATTTGGTGTCAAATTTGGCACCGAATATATTTGACACCAAATATAGCATATGCGAAATTTGGCATTTGATTCTTGGTGGATAATCCTTTCACCTTTCTCTTTTTCGTTTAATCGTTATAACATTGTCATTGTAAAGTTTAACTTTACGTAATTCTAAGCTCAATAATTATTCTAAAAAGTAAAAATAGCCATTGATATGATATTATGCATCGGATCAAAACATAAAATAGCATATTAATGTGACATTTAGGAACGTAGTTCAAACCACAAAATTATGGTTCAAACCAATTTTGCTACAGTATTTTCTTTTATAATATTTGAATTTCAAACCAACTTCTATTTAAACTCTTGGTCTGAACTGCTTGAACGTTCCGAAATGCCCCTAAATATGGCATTGTATCTTACCCAAGGGGTGTTGGTTGAATGGTCAGGCTTGTGGTTTGCTCCCACAAGGTTTGGGGTTCGAACCTCTTCATGGACACCTACATGACAAAAGTCATAGTTTATTGTTTTCTAAAGATTGTAGGGTTCGACGGAAGGAAAAATTCCCCCAAAAAAATGGCATTGTATCTCTTTTTGATAATAAATATAACATTGATATTGACATTTGCATTAGAGATTGTTATATAGCAATTTATTTATTTATTTATTTATTCTGTATTTTTTTAGGAGTTCTAGCATGGTGGAATGACCCTTTTTTTTCTTTTGGCGTGTTGCGTCTGTGACAGGTCAAAGGAGAGCCAAATATATCATACATTTGTTCGCGGTATTACCGAGCACCGGAGCTCATATTTGGGGCAACTGAATACAGTACTGCAATTGACATATGGTCCGTGGGATGTGTCCTTGCTGAACTGCTTCTTGGACAGGTTTTCTATAAATAGAAATTTATCTTCACTCGTGTTTACTTACGGAATGTTTGACACACCATATTGTATTGCATTGCATTGTATTATATACAGAAAATGCAATGCAAGTCCTTATTGTCAAGTTGAAAGGATTATAGTGATATAATATCTGTCACTTGTTTTGACAATCCCAAATTTGCAGCCACTCTTTCCAGGTGAAAGTGGAGTAGATCAGCTTGTTGAGATTATTAAGGTAAATTTTTGTCAGCCTTTGTGTGTTGTGAAATGTAAGATGTGTGATCTGATCGTAGGTTAAACTGAACAAGAGCGTTTCTTCTCTTGTTTGTGTTTAGGTGCTCGGAACGCCAACTCGCGAAGAAATCAAATGCATGAACCCAAATTACACCGAATTCAAATTCCCGCAAATCAAGGCTCATCCCTGGCACAAAGTGAGCACCTTAATTAGGCCTTTTTCTTTGGCTGCCCAATATTTCTCTTTGGTGGTTCTTTAACATGTTATTTTGCTTTTGTTGTGCAGATATTCCACAAGCGCATGCCGCCAGAAGCAGTAGATCTTGTGTCAAGACTTCTTCAATATTCTCCAAATCTAAGATGCACTGCTGTATGTAAACATTGCTACTTTGTTTTTTCGAAAAGTACATTGAATTTTCTCCTGAGGTTTTTGCTTTCTCTTTGCAGTTGGAGGCTTGTATCCACCCGTTTTTCGATGAACTCCGTGATCCTAACGCCCGTCTCCCCAACGGGCGGCCCTTGCCGCCTCTTTTCAACTTTAAACCTCAAGGTTTGTTCTTTTATGCGTATTTGACGACTCCCTATCCTAGCAAGTACATTGGCTCATAATAACATGTGACATCTGTTGCAGAGCTGAAGGGAGCACCTCTGGAGCTCCTAGCGAAGCTGATACCGGAGCATGCTCGTAAGCAATGCCCCTTCCTCGGTTTATAGATCGCTTCGACAAGTCTGACTGGAACGCGTTGTGATTGCGCTGATGTAAAATTCTATCTTTGGTTATCGTTTGAGGAGATTAGCAAGATCTTCTTCTTTGTATTTATAGGAGGTTATTTGCTCTTGGGAATACATATTACGGATGAAAAAAAAAAAAAAAAAAAGGTATTTGGCTTGGACACGCTGTTCAAATTTGTGATTCCAAGTGGATCTTGTATGTATAGCTTTTAACTTACCAGTTGCTCAATGTACATCCCTCTCTCTCCTCTTACTGGTTTCACATGTTCATGTCTGTTTTTACGTCTTATTAAGTGCTAGTATGCCCGCAAGGATTGTTTTCAAAACTCATTATGTAGTGTTTAGGAGAGCAGTTTGAAACTGCACAACAAGTGTGACACTCTCATGCACTACATTATAAAGTTAAAATATGTAAGTGTAAAACTTTCACGGTATGGTTTAAACTCTATAGTCGGAACTCTTTTCTCATTCACTTTATAAATTTGATGATCCAGTCAAGAGAATCCTTTTATATGAGAATGCTGTTCTGATCGATTGGAATAGTTTTCAAGGTCATATTAAACTCCGGCATAGTTATTAATTGTTGCATCAAATTAGCATCATGCGGGAAAAATAGTCCAAACGCTTCTCTACAAATAAGAAATTCCTTTGTTGGTTATGAAGTAGATAATCCGTTTAATTAAAAAATGGAAAAAAGCTCAGAATTGATTTTAACAAGTTAGTCATGGCAGGACCTTTGGAACCAGATATCTCTGCCATTAGCGTTTTGGTTAGAGATATAACCCCCATGTACTGATGTGCAGTGAATCTCACTGTTGAGAGCCTCAAAATAAGGTTTTTGTTTGTTTTTCGTCCTGTTAAACTAATAAAAAGTGGGTCCTATATCAAAAGAATAAAAGTAAAATATGTCGTCTGGTCAATTCCTATTAATTGAGGACTTAGTGGAGTACACCTATATGCCTCTGAAAGTGGAAAAAATAATAAAAAACTGTTTGTGAATATGACAATATTGTCTTTTATATAGTGCCATGACATATTAAAAAAAGAGAGAGAGAAAAGAGCTTTGTTAATCTATACTCTCAAGAGAGTATAAAAACAAGATACTCGCTCTTATCTTGTGGTTAGATATGTCTAATTTTTATACTGTTAATAACTAGTTGAAAAGCATGTATTTTATGTAAGTGTATTAAACATATTTATAAAAAAAAAAGTTTTTTTTTGAGTAAAAAAACGTTTTGGATGGTTGAAAGAAAAAAAAGTTTGAAAAAATAAGGAAAAAATATTTAGGCTGCAAAATAAAAAAAATAGAAAAATAAAAAAAATTGGTTAGAAAATAAAAAAAATGTTTTGAAAAAATAAATGATGAAAAGTTTTTAAGTTTCGAGTGTAATAAGAGTATCACGTAAAATTTATTCTCACTTTCTATATATTAATTAAAGTTTAGATAAGACAAATTAAGTATTTATATAAGATTTTTAAAGATTATTCTAACCGAATCTCAAACCAAATAAGCTGGGTACGATGATATGCTATCAAATGGTTTTTAATAAAATCGATCCTGAAATTAAACAAAAAGACGAAATAGCGTTACAAACCCGATTTATTGTCAGGTATGGATCCTGTTAAAATGCAAAACCACCCAAATCTAAAATTGGTGATAAATCCAGGCAATATAATACCAATATACTATAAATTAATAAGTTAAACAACAAAATTCCTTTTAAAAAATAATCAAATAAAGCGTTAGCTATAAAAAATATTTAACAAACCATAGTAATAAAGACCAATTAGGGAAATCGTTTATTTTCTTTTTGAAAGATAATATAGGTTGGATAATAAATCTTACATTTATTAAGTAAATCTAGTTTAAAATAGTTAATAAATCACTTATTTATTAAGCCAATAAATATTAACTTATTCATTTTACATTTATTTGTTTAATCATAGGCTTGATTTGATAAGTAAGTTGAAAATCTTGCTATAATGTAAAGCTTTTACACGCTACAATAAAAAGTAAAAATTTGTTACAATATAAAGCTATTATATGATAGAATGTTTAAGTTCTAACTTTGTTTTTAAACACTATCACAAGGAGAACAAATATATACTTAAAAAAAAACAAACTATGACCTACTTGAACGGTGTCTCCTTAAAAAAAAACCCAGAATGTCACCCTCTAAATACTCAGAGGTCCCTGCTTCTTGTTAAAGTTCCATTTCATTTCATTGATGATCGTTGACTTTGAAAGGTCTGTGTACCATACCGAACAAGCAATGTGCCGATATGCTTGATGTGCCAGTTAAGCCAACTCGACTGTATACAGTATAAGGGATTTGCCTCTACCTCGGATGGAAGAACAAAGGATTGAACCGAACAGTCGAAAAAGAAAGCCCGACATAGTAGATACTAATTTGAGCAAAGAAACTGAAAACCTTTACTATAGTTCCTCCTATAATAATAATAATATTATTATTAATTAATATATCAAATCACAGATTTTCATTCAAAGAAATGACAATGCAACTAAAAATAACCAAAAATGCTTTTTTTTATTGATTTTAAATTTATGGTATAAATTTGACTATTTTTTAATTATAATAAGTACAAATGTACGACAGTTTCTCTTATAATAATAATAATAATAAATTTCCATTATAATGCGCCTTAAATAATTTAAAATACAATTTACATTAACACTATATTTTTATTAAAAAAAATGAGTTGAACGCTGTCATTTTGTCACGAGTGCTTGGTGCAACGGTGGCACTGTCACTTGTCAGCGCGAGTACCGAAATTGGTTACGGACATAAACGTGGGCGTTACACCCTCTTCGCTGTTTCCCAAAATTCTGATTCTCGGAGTCGGACCAGATTTCCCGTTTTGGTCTCCGTTCTTAAATTCCCCCAATTTTTCCATTTCCCGATTCTCTCCCTCTCTCAACTTACATTCTCTCTCTTATCTGTTTCTCTCTCTAGAATCTCTGGTTCTTGGCTCTCTCTCTCTCTGCATGTATTCCTCCCTCTCCTTCAATTGCATTGCTAAATCTTTTACTGGTTTAGCTCTGCAATTTTCCCCAACTTGCCTTAATTTTGCATTTTCAGTGAGATTTTTCTCGACTAGGTTTTTTTTTTTTGGTGGTTCATCTCGCTTGTAAAATGTTTAATTGTTGACTTGTGTGATTAAGCGGTGTATGAGTTTGAACCATAATATAAATCTTTTTCTATGATGTTTTTTCTCACACAAAAATTTGAATTAAAGCTGAAATTTTATGTGCAAATTTAGTTGTAGGAGAGATTCTTTAATATTGGTTTTGAAGAACTAATTTTTCATGTTTATTGAACAGCTTAGAATTCTCCGCTGGGGCTAGCAATACGAAAATGGTAATTTTGTTCATTTGATTTTGTACTTTTGCCTTGTTTTTGTTCTGCATTTATTAATGTGTATTTTTTTTTTCAGACATAATTGTTTACCTGACAAAGGATGAAAGAAATGGGTCTAGGAAGAGGGGTAAAAAAAGAAGACATAAATTTTGCATAATTTTCTTGTTCATATGGGTTTTTCTTTATGAAACCTGTGCAGGACGGTAATACTTCTGATGTAGACGGTGACAATATTGACTGGGACACTGAAGATGAACTGGAAATTGCAGACATCCCTTTATCCTGTTCAACTTTGACGGTTCCTGGTGGAGTAGCTACAATCGGGTCTGTTGGGGTATGTGATTTTGCAGAGCTATTCTAAAATTTTCAATTAAGTTTTAGCATTTTTTCCTTTCCTTTTAGAGGGTTTTTTTTTTTTTTCAATTGAAAAAAAAGGGAGAAACTTTAAGGTATTGACTTTACTGCTCAACTTTGGTAGTGGTTAGAGATACAATGATTTTGTTGAACTAGTTTCCTGGAAGAAACGTTTACCTTATTTTTCTTGAAATTATAGTTTTGAAGACTGATGTGCACTCTCATATCATCTTCTCTAGTTGTATTATACATTGGCTAGCCTACGATTTGAGGGTATTTTACTCTCTGGTTTTTTTACGCACTATCCGCGTGGCTTATTATTATTATATTATATTTTTAACTTTATCATTCTGTGAATTGGCAAACCTACATTCTTAAAGGTGGGTTCATCTGCAAGTTCTTCTGGCTCCAAGATCTTAGACAATTTTGTAGGGATGGGCTTTTCTGAAAAGATGGTGGCTGAAGTAATCCAGGAACATGGTAAAGGCTCTAATCTCATTTCATTTGGGATTAATTTTTCCTGTGAAGCTTCATTTGGTGACCTGCTCTTTTGAATCATCCAGGAGAGGAAAATGCAGATACTATTTTACAGACGCTTCTCACTTATTCAGTAAGTTACCGAACATCTCTGGTTCCCATATTATATCTTCTACTGTAAGTTAAAATGTTTGCTGTTGCATTTCAACAATATAGGTTTCAATCCTTTTGCCCCTACCAGTTTAGAAGTATCAAAAGTCACAATAAAATATTGCAGTCAAATTAGCAGCACCCCCACCCCCCGCCCTCTTTTTTTATATCCAAAAAAAAAAGAAGAAGCGAATACTCTTAGATCATTGTTGTCTGTGGTCTTGAATCACTTGTGTAAGCCTGCTGAGAACGATCCGAAGTAACAAATAATTTTCAAGAAATTGTGCAATTCCTTTATTTAAAGGAATTTTTATGGACTTGAATGAAATATATCAAGGTTAATACATGATATTTGCTCTTTTAGATAGAGCAATAGTTGGAACATAGAAGTTTGAATGATCATTTTGTTTTCCTTGTCAAGGCACGTCTAGTGGTTTCTCTGTCATTTATTTTTGTTCTCTTTCCTTGTAAGGAAAATTTTCACATTGAGACCTTACGTGTTGCTTTGTTTGCGGTTACAAAAGGGAGTTATTTTTTAGATGGTAAAGTTGGTTATTCTGCAACTAGACTAACATGTTGTTATCTTTTGTCCGTAAAGGCGGGTTCATCTGCAAGTTCTTCTGGTTCCAAGATCCTAGACCATTTTGTTGGTATGGGATTTTCTGAAAAGATGGTGGCAAAAGTAATTCAGGAACATGGTAAAGGCTCTTTTTCATTTCGTTTGGAATCAACTTTTTACCGTGAAGCTTGATATAGTGACCTGTTCTGTTGAATCATCCAGGAGAGGAAAATACAGACACTATTTTAGAGACGCTCCTTACATATTCAGTGAGTAAACTAACATCCCCTGTTCCCATATGATTTCTTCAAACTCCAAGTTAAAATGTTTGCTGTTGTAACAAGATTAGTTTTAATCTTTTTTCATCTACCAGTGAGTTAACTAACATCCCTGGTTCCCATATGATATCTTAAAAATTCAGTTTAAAATGTTTGCTGTTGAAATGACATTAGTTTGAATCTATTTTCTCCCTACCAGTTTAGAAGTATCACAAGACACAAAAATATGGCAGTTCCCTTTACATGAATTTGAAAAACACAAACTAAAGCCTCTTAATGCAATGTGGTCTGCGGTGTTCTATCATTTGTGTAAACCTGCTGTGAAGGTTCCATATTTAGTTCGCCTTTAGTAACAACTAATTTTCAAGAAATTGTTAAATTCCTTTTAAAATAATGTTAAAAATCCTTTCAAATTGCGGCAGTAGGATTATTATGAACTTTGAAATCCATCAAAGGTAATGCATGCTATTTGCTTGTTTATTAGATACATCAATGGCTCAAACATAAAAAAAATGAGTTATCATGTTGTTTCCTTGTTGAGGCACATCTAGTGGTTTTGTTGTCTTTCATCTTTTGCTCTATTTTTCTTTAAGGAAATCTGTACCCTTGAGGTCTCATATGGTTCACTTTGTTAGCGGTCAAACAATTGAGTAACTATTCTTTCAGTTCAGTTTTGAACTTGTTCTTTTGTTGATAAATTTGATACTAATCATCAAAGGGTTACCATTTCACTAGTACTATGAAGCATTAGCATGCATATCTTCAGAAATCTCCTTTCAATAAGCGAACAAATTCACATTAGACATCATGTTTTATTTTACGTATAATTTTCTGGGATTGTTTGCTTATATTTTGCAGGCACTGGAAACATCTCCTGAAGAACAACAAACTGAACGTGATTCATCTCCTGAAGAACAACGAATTGAACGTGATAACTCTTCTTCAGATTATGAAGGGAGCTCTTTATATGATTTTTCAGATATTGATAGTTTTTCTGATGATGAGGTGATCAAACCTTATTCAGTTATTGATTTTGTTTTCTTAAGAAGCTATTATGTCTTGTCATCTAAGAAATTACGACTGTTGACTTTGTTTTATAAATTTATGTTACTTGAGTTGTAGGTGCACGTGCACTTATCTATCCGTGTGTCGTTGGGCAACCTTGTTCTTTCAATATGTATGCGCTATGCACTGTCAAATAATTTGACCTCTCCTGCAGGATATACCAAATCCTACTTCTGATCAGGAGAAAAAGGTTGTGGCCTTGATGGGTATGGGGTATACAAAAGCAGACGCTTCAACTGCAATAGAAAGATGTGGTACGTATACTACTCATATTAAGTTATAAATATGAAATTTTCCCGTGATCACATATTGGTAATTGCTTTTGGGTCTATTCATTTTTTTTATGTCTTTTGTATGCTGTGAAACTCTTCGACTTTTGTTCCCACCTCCTTGAGAAAACTAAAAATTGATAAGGGACTCTGTTTTAAGCTGATCTTTCCTTTGAATGCCTTGCTTATTTTTCATTCCACTGTAGTGGGTTGGCTTGAAATGATATTAGTACTCGTTTAGGTAACCGAGGTCTTTGGTTGGAATCTTTTTGTAAGGGGTTCATCTTGTTGTATCTGTCATTAGTGGTGCTCTGGTGCTCCTGAAATGTTTAGAACTATTCCTTGGTTCAGTTATTTATTTATTATTTTATTTACGTGCTTGCTACAAATGGATACTGTAACTATTTATTTTGCTATGGGATTCCAGTTCACAATTATGTGTCTAGGAACACGTGTCCATGCTATCACGTGTATGATAGTGTTGTTTCTAGCAAAGGTTTTTAAAGCTTTTTATTGAGGCGTTAAATAGGTGTTTTAAAATTTGCGACTTCATCATCAAGACATTTTGCTATGGATATTGATAAAAATCTCCTTCATAGTGCAACTATGATGCTCATAGGATACATACACCTCACTTGCTTTATATGTCTTGTTGTCAGAATCAACCTTGTTTACTTGGTGACTGAAACTTCCGTCTGATCAACGCACTTGCTGTAACTTCTGTTAGTTGATTATTCTATTTTTCTTTGTTATGAAACGTATCTCACCTGTCCCTTCTCAAACATCGCAGGTCTTAACTCCACACTCGCTGAGTTGACAGATTTTATACATGCTGCTCAGATGGCAAAGGAAGCATACGGAGACTATCCCCATGAAGTGCATGTATTATTTTGTATTCTTTTTCCTACTTTTAGAATTCAATACCAAGCTTTCTCGAATTTCCTACTTATTCTCTTTTTATCTAGTAAGTATAAGCCAGTTTAGGAGGATAATGACTGATTTTTACTCAATTTCACAGCCTAGGCTGGAGAAAAAAAGGAAATTTGAATGTGAGATGTTGAAAAAGAAAAAGCAGAGGGGATCAGAGAGGAGGATTATGACTGAAGATGATGAACTGATTCGTCCTCCAAATCCAATGATTGGATTTGGTGTTCCAACCGAACCATTCCAACAGGTTCAGAGGACTCTTCCAGAGGCTGCTATTGGGCCGCCCTACTTCTATTATGAGAACGTGGCACTTGCTCCCAAAGGCGTTTGGAGCACCATTTCCCGATTCTTGTATGATGTAGAACCGGAATTTGTTGATTCAAAATATTTCTGCGCTGCTGCAAGGAAACGGGCTTATGTACATAACCTTCCAATTGAAAACAGATATCCTCTTCTTCCCCTTCCTCCACGCACCATAAATGAAGCCATACCGTTGACTAAGAAATGGTGGCCTTCATGGGACCCAAGAACAAAACTCAACTGCTTACAAACTTGTGTTGGAAGCGCAAAACTAACAGAAAGGATCAGAAAGGCTCTGGAGGCATATGATGGCGAGCCACCTTTGAGAGTACAAAAGTATGTTCTTGAGGAATGCCGGAGGTGGAATTTGGTATGGGTTGGAAGGAACAAGCTTGCACCGCTTGAACCTGATGAAGTAGAAATGCTTTTGGGATTTCCAAGGAACCACACAAGGGGAGGCGGAATAAGTAGGACTGATAGATACAAGTCGCTTGGTAATTCGTTCCAGGTAAAACACTTCCGCCTTACTGATGCATGTAATTGTTAATTGTCTTTGACTGCCATATACATTGTCTTTGAGGAACCTGTTGTAATGTTTAACCTTATGTTCATTTTTTGTTTAAAAATATCTCCAATATTGCAAATAATTTTATAAAAGTATGACAAAGCTGAATAATTTTGACTACTTGAAAGAGATGAATATAAGTGGGAAACTAATGCTTGCTAGATTTTGTCCAGTTTGCCTACTATTTGAGTGTAATACGATTTGTGTAACAATTCATGCTATTGATAATTGTTCCCATCATCCAAGTTGGAAATACTTCTGCCATGGCATTCTGCTTATAGGTTTTCTCGTTTCAGGTTGATACTGTGGCGTATCATTTTTCAGTCTTGAAAGAAATGTATCCAAAGGGCATTAATCTCCTCTCTCTCTTCTCCGGGATAGGTGGTGCGGAAGTAGCCCTTCATCGGCTTGGTATCCCACTGAAGAATGTGGTCTCCGTTGAGATTTCTGAGGTGAACAGGAATATAGTAAGGAGTTGGTGGGAGCAAACAAATCAGAAAGGAAATTTGATTGACCTCGCTGACGTGCAACAGCTGAACGGTGATCGGTTGGAGGAGTTCATTAGCAGATTCGGTAGTTTTGATCTTGTAGTCGGTGGAAGCCCATGCAACAATCTCGCCGGTAGTAACAGGCATCACCGGGACGGGCTTGAGGGTAAGGAGTCTTCTCTTTTCTATGATTATTTTAGAATTCTAGACTTGGTCAAGTGTATAATGTCAAGAGATCGGTAGCTCAAAAAATGTAAAGCTGCCTATGTTTCTGGTAGGTGTAGTTCCTTACTGATAACCGTCCATGGGCAATTCTCTTTTTCATTATTTGTCCGTTTTCCTCTCCCCTTGAAACTGAAACATTGAAAGACGGGAACATTTCAAATTTTTTCAAGTTTCTCAAGGGAAAATGAAGGTTGGGAGGAGATTGGCGTTGCTAATTTTAGATTTGTTAAATCTTCCTATTTGTTAGCCTATATATTATAATCTTTTTGATAAAATTGTGATGAACAGAATAAATCAGCTTGCAATTAAGGCATAAGTATTTTTATTTATCTTAAAATTTATTTCTAATGATAAGCTGGTTTTCATTTTTTTTGGTTTATTTTTTTTCTGGTGATTTGAGATGCCAGCTTATTATCCTCGTGAAACATATGATTACCTTGTTTGTTGCGGTCTCTATGAAGACCAGATCTGCTGTCTCTAATTTTCTGTCCTCGTAAAAATTAACGGCTTATGAAAATTTTACACGGCTAAAATAACTGCAAGAGTTATACTATTAACGGCATCAAGTATTGATGAGTAAAGGAAAAAGGAAATTCTCTTGCGATTAGGTAACCAAGAACAGAGCAAGGAAAAGAAAAAAGGGAGAAGACAACTCTCATGAAAACCATCACCGTAGAAGCACAGACCTCAAGAATGGACCAGCTCAACAGCAATCTCAAAGGCTTCCCTTAAATCAAAACGAAGGCCCATGTCCCAAGCAAACTGATTGGTAAAGAAACGTTGGAATTAGATCAATGAAAATTGAAACCAACTAACCAAGTAATTAATTCAAAAGTAAAAATCAATTAAATCCCTTTTGAATCCAACAATTTCCATTTTGATATGAAATTCCTAAGAAAATAATCTGAAGGCTCATAGAGCAATACTTTTACGTTTCTCTTTTGCTATAATTAAATCTTATCAACGTCTGGGTATGATAAAAACAAGACGCGTTTGGCTCCGATAGGTCTTTGTCTTTGTTTGGGTTTCTCAGAGTTTCTTCCGATCTGAGAAATCCAGTCAAGTCCATTGTCAGTTTGAGCGAGACGGAGAGCAACGAGGAGGACAACATTGTTAGACTCACTCTCCAGACGGCTCGCTACTTTGCTTTTCGCTCCGAAAACAGATTGGTTCTTCGATTCAACAAAAGACTGGCCAGTGCTCAACAACCGGTCCTTTGCGCTCTTTGAAGTGTCTGCGAGATCCATGGAAGTCCTAACAAAGCTCATTCCAAAGTTGCCTCTTTGTTGTTGTCGACGAGTTGGGATCTCCTAAACGTTGTCTCTGAAGATGCCCCAAAATGCAAAATGAAAAATGATACCGGCGACAAAGGAGAGAGTATTTGAACGAAGATTTAAATTTTTGTGAGGAAAAATACTGTAGCAAAATGATTCGAACCGTGATTCGAGTATCGAAACAAACGGCCCTTAGACTCCTATTTTTGTCTTAAATCATTCATTGAATAAGTTTTGTAAAATCCCTTTTGCAGCGAAACAATTGACGATAATTTTTGTCCCTCTTTCTAGTCTGTAATAAATGTTCACGTAGGTCAAATGAATACGTGATACCTTTTCTCCATCTCTTTTGAAAAGCTAATAAATTTGATACGTAACTACTAACTACCACCCATTAAACCTTCGGAATTGTGCTACTTTAGTTTCTTCAAGCTATTTAGATACGTTTCTTCACAATTCAACAAACTAACGTCTTTCTGAGAAAAGGAAGTTTCCTGTGTCAAATAATTTAAAATTTGCCTCTTTTTTTTAATGGACCAATGATTGTGAGAAAAATAAAAAATGTTACTTTCCGTTTAGCATATCGATTCAATTCGAATTGTCTATACCTCTTTATAATTTTAATTTTTAGGGAAATCTAAAGTTGCTTCTCTAGTGAGGGAGTATATATGTCATTTCTTAAACAATATGAGAGACAAGATGCAAGATTTTGACTTCTTTTCACCATTTATAAATTGACTTGGAGTGTAGGAAACTAAGGGTTGAAGTATATTTCATTTATATAAGATTTGACTTCCTTTCACCATTTATACATTGGCGTTGATTTAAGTTGGAACATTGGTTGGGCCTTTGGGACTTGTCAACCCGGCCCAAGTTTTGTGCAACATCTACGTATCCAAACAGCCCAAACAGAAGCTAAAGTTTGGGCTAGCTTGGAAGGATTGAGTGGGTTGGACTTTATATTAGTAATAATAAAAAAAATTAGTAAATAATACTTTTCAAAACTAATTATTATAAATAATAGGTTTTGAATATATTTATAATAAATTTTAAATTTATAGTGAATAATATTTACTCCCTTATTTATGGTGTAAACAAGACAAATATATTACTAAATTTATAGTGAATAATATTTACTCATTTATTTAAGGTGTAAATAATTCTTATTTACTGCATAAATAGATTTAAAATATAAATAATTTATTTACCCCTTGTTTATAATATAAATAATTCTTATATACATAATTAATAAGTTATTTGCATCATAAATATGCTATTTATCACAAATTTTTCAAAACCTCTTATTTATTTTAAAAAGTTTTAAAAATTTATTATTTCTCTCATTCTCCCTAATAAAAAACTAACAATTCACTTAATCCATTAATTAAGTCCAATTTAAAATGAAAAATATAACGAAGAATAAAATTCATAGAGCACAATTAAAAAAATAGAAATCCTCTCATTTAAATGCACTAAATATGAACCAACATGCAGAACAATTACAAATCTTCATGCATTTCTCTATCTATATGAACTAGTATGTGATTTTACAATTTTATATTCTTAACTATATTTAAAATTTTTAAAAAAATTTATTTGTGTGGGGGTTGAATTTTTCTTGGATTGAAAGAAAAAAAAAAGTTGAAAATCCATCCCATCAGGTTGGATTAGATAATCCAACTTAAGGTAGAGTCTATAAGAACCCAAAACGTTGGGTAATGTTTCGTTGGATTTGATGGGTGGTTAACAAGTCAGAAATTTTTGTTAGCTTTAACAAAATTTATGAGGGAATGATACAAAACTAAAAAGCAATGTTTGGTTGGATTTGATGGGCTAACAAGTCAGAAATTTTTGTTAGCTTTAAAAAAATTCTGAGAGAATTATACAAAACTAAAAAGAGCAAAAAGGGCATATTTTGCAAGAGTTTTATGTTAACCCCTGATATTAATGAATGCTCTTACCAAATCCTAATATTTTATATACATCCTCACATTAGCTCTAAATAGAAATAATATTTGAAAATAATAATAAGAAGCATATGCTCCACATTAATTAAAACGCAAATAGGATTAAAATAATCTCCCACATATTTGGTTGGCGTTGTGAAACCAAACATTACCAAACAAAAAATAGATACGTCTCTCTCTCTCTCTCTATATATATAATGGACACTAAACTGATCTCCTCGAATTCTCTCTCAAAAAAATCAATATTATTACGTGAAAATCTTAACGGAGATTCTACATGAAGCAAAATCAAAGAAAGCACGTCTCTAAGGCTTTTAAGGACCAACTTGCTTACCAAAGACGAGCATGACAAGCATTTCTAACCATTGAACGCATATTTTATAGATTTTGGCTTAAATCTAATGCCCAAATTACTCTGATAGTTGTAATTGTTTTATTTGTAAATGAAAATTTATTTGCATGCGATCGAGTAATATTCAATTTGTTAAAATACAATATTTATTGTCATATAAGGAATTATATTTATTAAGTGTTATATATAAATAAATTAAATATTATATAAATACACAAAATAAAATTATATTTACCAATGAAAAAAGTTAAAAATGATTGGACTGATCCAGGTAATAGATTAATCCTTGTTTTGTATCTACTCTTTCTTCTTCCTTTTTTTTTTTGCCTTCAAATTTTCTCACAATTTCTAAATTAAAGGAGGAAAGGATAAGCAAAAGTGGGCCAAAAATGAAGCCCAATCAAAACGGCAACCGGCCTACACAACAACAACAATATTGCACATTGATGACTTAACCACGGTCAAGTTAACCTAACCACCACCGACCAGAGGCAGCCACCGCACCTTCCGCTGCGTCCCATTTCTATTGCCTATAAATACTCCCACAAGCCTTTTTCCGCGTTTTCTCTCCTCTATCTCTACGCTTTTTGCCCTTCGGAAGCGTAGTTTTTCTCTGCAGAAGGGCTCATTCGTTTCTTAGATCCCATTTTCTCTTCTCCATCTTCTCGGTATCTGTTTCCGTCAAATTTTTTGGCGAATTTAACAGGTAAGCTTTCCTATTTCCTCAGCTCTTCTTCTTCTCCGATCTCCCAATTCTCGGATTTCGTTAATTATTCGTGCCTTTTTTTTTTGGTTTTGAGCATGATCGGATAAAGGTGGATTCTAGGGTTTCATGAAAGTTTGCTTGTTTACGATTATTCTATGTCGGTTGGTAGCTTAGGAGGAAGTTGGAGTCTGCTTGCGTGTTGATTTTTCGTTTGTCTTTGGTATGTTTCTTTTTTTTAGCTGCAGAAAATCGCGTGATTCGGTTCTTTTTTTTGGGTATTCTCTTCCTTTAATTTTGGTTGATTTATTTTTCTCTTAGCTAAATGATCTTTCAATCCCCAAGTTCAATTGATTTTGTTCAAGACCGATTGATTTTTTTGCCCTGAGCGCTTTTTTATCAACTTGATTAACAATGGTCTTGTTATGGAATTGATTTTCGTTCTTTTGCCCTTGTTTCTTGCCATTTTCTGTTGTTGTAGGATTATCTTTCTGGCTCTCTTGCCATGGCTGCCCTTGCTGGTTCACAACCACGATATGCTCCAGAGGATCCAACTCTCCCCAGACCTTGGAGAGGACTAGTTGATGGCAAAACTGGATATATCTATTTTTGGAATCCTGAGACCAATGTGACCCAATACGAGAGGCCAATCGGCGGCCCTACTCAGAAGTCCTCATCAGTGCTTATAAGTTCTTCAGTTCACGTTCAACAGTCTTCTCAAGGACAGCGTTCTAGTAATACTAATGAGGACAAGGATGGCTATGAAAGAGGTAGCAATGATGGATCAAAACTTGATGCTGCGTCAAGGAGCCAGCAGGTATAACTTCTCTTTTACATCTTGAAAGTGTGCGGCACAAGCTTGGAATCTATTACTTTTATTACCATTTAGTGTTTACCCATTGGATGATATAAGCAAGTCGAACATGTTTTCCTTTTCCCGGTCACGTAACCCTTGTTTAGCTGGTTTATGCTATGTCCATTGGCGCTTCCTTTTGCTGTGCCGTAGCAGGATTACTTGGACTCCTGCATGGTGAATTTGCATATAGAGGCTGTTTGCTGGATATTGTTTCTTTTTATTGAATTTTATTGAACGTTTGAGTTTGTTTACCAAGTAGAATGCCTTCCTTTTAAATTTTGAACTTTGTTTTTGTTGTTGTTTTTTTTTGTCGCAATAGCCTCATTGTAACAGCCTTATGACTAGAACAAGTATTTCCTTTGATTATCTTTGTAGGGGTTCTTGTCATAAGTTTTTTAAATTTCTTGGCTCAAATGTGATTGCTTATGAATAATGTGCTAACTTATACCAAGTAAAACTTGAGATAGTGTCTTTGTATGTCTTTTATTTTTTTTGGTTGTGGACTTAATTATTCTATTTACTTTCATTAGACAAGAGGGGGTGCTGCTCCATCCCACGGTGCTGCTCCATCCCACGGTGCTGCTCATGTTGGAACAGTCTCCTCTAGCAATGCTGCAATTGGGGCTTCTAGTGCTGGGTATGGAGGCTCTGCAAGAGGACAAGGAACGTTAGACGGAGGGAGTGGGTTGTCTGCTGAGTCTTATCGCCGTCGGCATGAAATCTCTGTTGCAGTGAGTTTAACAAACTGTTCGAGTGGGGCTAGATATCCTAGTGTCTTAGGGGGTTCTACTGTTCTCAACCTTCTATTTAAATTAGAGTGCTTTTCCGAATCTCAAGTTGTCCTTTTTTTCCCCCCATATTTCTAGTGTTTTGCTGAGGATTTAACTGGAATAGGTTTTTTTTACTTGATCCTCAGTGAGGCATGGATGCTTTTTCCTTAAAAGAGTATCTTGTTATTTGATTTCTTATCATGTTTCTTTAGGTGTTATCTTTTATTTGTTTCTTTAAACCAACAATGGTGCTGTTCCCTCACCCCATGTTTCTTGGTAACTACGGTTATCATCTCTTAATAAAGTGCTGTGAAGTGCATAAGCTAATCAACAGACAACACACCCGTGTGTGCGTGTGTGTGTTTGTTTGTTTGTTTTTTGTTTTGTTTTGTTTTTTTTTTTTTTTTCTTTACTGGAAACAAGCGCAAAAATCTCATACTTGATTCTTGATTTGGATTTGATGTTTTCTTTTCCTTCTTTTTTTGATATACTATATTTCAATTCTCTGTGTGCGTGTGTGTGTTTAACTCCATGGTTGGCAATCTCATTGTGCTTTTACCATTATTTTTAGGGCAACAACATGCCGCCACCTTTCATGTCATTTGAAGCTACTGGCTTTCCATCAGAGATGCTTAGAGAGGTATCAGACTTGCGCATCTCAGTTATTAAATTTTTTCATTATTATGCGACAGTGATGGCTAGGAACTCCAGTGAGTTTGCTAGAACTATGTAACAAAAATGTTTCTTTTGCAAAGTTCTATCATTGCTGGAGTCCAATGTAGAGTTTTAGACTCATCTTAATTCATTTGCCATCTGTACTTTTTTTGTCGCAGGTGCGATGTTTGCTCCTGGGAGGAGCTAATGTCGTACACTGTGCTGCCCTCTCTTCTGGGGGCCTTGCATTTAATGTGGAGCACCCTTATTTGGTGGACCAATTCATTTGAAGGGCTTTCCGAATCACCCAAGTCTGTGGCGAGGACTGCCGTTGGTGATGATTCAGACTGCCACAAAGTCCAAATAAGAGGCCTCATCCTACGCCAGCTTGCATCCGCAAGCACTGGTGACCTGCCAATGGAGGATGGTGCTTCTTCTGGCATTATTCATTCTTCTATGAGTTCACTCCTATACATACATACATATATATATTTACACGTGTATATACAGTAGGGTCATCTGCTTATTGGGGCTGGTAATATTTTTTCTTTTCCAGGTATACAATGCAGGATTCTCTGCTCCAACTCCAATTCAGGCACAATCATGGCCAATTGCTCTTCAAAGTAGAGACGTAGTTGCCATTGCCAAGACAGGTTCAGGGAAAACCTTAGGTTACTTGTTTCCAGGATTTATTCATCTTATGCGCAGTCGCAATGATTCTCGGTTAGGTCCAACTGTGTTGGTACTGTCACCAACTAGGGAGTTAGCTACACAGATACAAGATGAAGCTGTGAAGTTTGGAAAGTCATCAAGAATATCTTGTGCGGTATGTGATGTTGTGGCTTGAATCTATTTTCTGCTATATTTAGTGCATCACATGAAATCTTTAGTATGTGAATGATGTTGCGTTCAGTTTCATGGGCTTGTAATCTTTAGTGTATCTCTTGTTCTTTTATCGTGTAAATTGAGTTTTTTTTTTCTTTTCAATTTTTTGCTTCAAGTTTTTTAAATGAATTGATAAATGTGTTTCTTTCTCCCATTTTAGTTCCAGTGGAATTTTGTTGAGTTGCCTTGATAGATGTAGGATTTCTAGTAAATTTGTTAATTTCGTTGATGAGATAGCACTCTTGGCTGAGATCAAATGTGAAAGAGTTAATAGGGATGCTTGGGTAGGCAAGAAGTTATGTTTGTAATTGTCTGTGGACTCGGTACATTAAACTCCTCATCTTTATTGGTTTTATCTTATTTTCACTCGAGTCCTTCCAAAAATAGTTTCTGTGATATGCTTTTATTATTTTTCTTTTTTGGAGTTCTCACGTGTTTGTTTTGGTTGTTAAGTGTTTATATGGAGGAGCACCAAAAGGACCCCAGTTAAAAGATATAGACCGTGGGGCAGACATTGTTGTTGCCACTCCTGGTCGCTTGAACGATATACTTGAGATGAGGAGGATCAGTCTCAATCAAGTGTCTTACCTTGTTCTGGACGAGGCTGATCGCATGCTGGATATGGGCTTTGAACCTCAAATAAGGAAGATTGTAAAGGAGGTTCCTGCTCGTCGCCAGACATTAATGTTCACAGCAACATGGCCAAAAGAGGTTCGGAAGATTGCAGCAGATCTACTTGTTAATCCTGTTCAAGTTAACATTGGCAATGTTGATGAGCTTGTTGCTAACAAATCTATCACACAGGTATTAACTCTGAACATTTTTTGGGTTTTCCTTTAAATGGAAAAATCTTAAATGTGTATTGTTTGCCAACCTTCTTTAAATTTGGTGTTGCAGCATGTTGAAGTACTCTCACCCATGGACAAACACAGACGATTGGAGCAGATATTGCGATCCCAAGAGCCAGGATCGAAGATAATTATTTTTTGTTCAACTAAAAAAATGTGTGATCAACTTGCTCGCAACCTTTCCCGCCAGTTTGGAGCTTCCGCTATCCATGGAGACAAATCCCAGAATGAAAGGGATGCTGTGTTGGGTCAGTTTCGAAGTGGTAGGACTCCCGTTCTTGTAGCTACTGATGTTGCAGCCCGAGGGTTAGACATTAAGGATATCAGGTTTTGGACTGCCCATTTTAATGTGGTTTTGCTGTATTTTAGTTCCAGTCTTTTGTTGCATCACTCCCATGGTGATTTTCTGTATCACATTTTTTTTTATATATAGTTGTTTGGTGAGGGAATTGATAGCAACACTCAAAGTAGTTAACTTTTTTTTTTTGGCAGGGTGGTTATCAACTATGACTTCCCTACGGGAGTAGAGGATTATGTTCACAGGATTGGAAGGACCGGAAGAGCAGGTGCTAGTGGAGTGGCTTACACATTCTTTGGCGACCACGATGCAAAGTATGCTTCAGATCTTATCAAAGTATTGGAAGGCGCCAACCAGCGAGTCCCGCCAGAAATTCATGATTTGGCCTCACGTGGAGGTGGGATGTCCAAGTTTAGACGTTGGGGTCCAGGTTCCGGTGGCCGTGATGGGGGTCGTGGTGGACACAATGATTCAAGTTATGGTGGAAGGGATGGTGGAAGGGGTGGATGGGGATTTTCTTCTTCCAGGATGGATAAAGGTGGAGACCGTGGGTATGACCCTGGTTCACGTGACAGGTATGCCTGTTTTGGGGGGGCACTATACATGTAATTTTGTTGCATCATATATTCTTCTTGAATTGTTGGACGTTTTTGCTTGCTATGCTGGTTGCTGTGTTCAGGATAGTGACTTGTTTATATCTCCAGGTTTGGTCGTGGTTACCAAAATGAGTATGGTAGGGGCCGCAGTCGCAGTCGAAGCCCTGAAAAGGGTTTTGGTTGGAGTGATGGCTGCAGAGGTTCGAATCGTGAACGCAGCCGTAGCCGTAGCCGCAGCCGCAGTCGTAGCCTTGACAGGGCTCCACGTGCGGGACGAAGTTTCCATCAAGCAATAATGGAAAAGGGTCAGGCATCCTCACCCCATCAAAAGCAGCATGCGCCAAGTTTTCGTCAAGCATTGATGGAAAAGGATCAGCCACCCTCACCAAAACGAAGACTGCATATGCCAAGTTTCCACCAAGCAATGATGGAAAAGGGTCAGCCACCATCACTGCATAAAGGTTTCGGTGATCAAGAGTGTCGTCGTGGCGATGGTGGTTTTGGGGAAGAAGCTGAGGAAGGCATGATAACCCAAGAAGATTAAGGTCTCCAACGGGTAATTTTCTGCTGCCTTCTTTTCTGTTTGCTTTGATGCTGTTGTAGCTGGAAATCGTGGTGGTGCCTACCGTACAAGGCTAACCTGGTGTGGACTTTGAACTTGGTGGAAGATGGATTTTTGGTTTCTAGAATGGGGCCTTCAAGTTTTTCTTCGACCCCTAAAACCTTCTCAATTATTTTTTTGTTGACCCTTTGAATTAGTAGAAAGGAATACGGCAACCGTAAAGCAACATAGTTAGCCAACGAACTCGTGTATTTCTTGTGTATTTCTCTGAGTTGCAAACTTTGTCACTAGTCAAAAGAATATTTACTTAACTTACTGTTTCTGGTCGTTGAATATTGTTAAGTTTCGTCAAAATGAAAAGACCAGTTCATTTGAAATCGTCCTTCATTTGTGTACCATCCTTTAAGCAAATTTATATCTCACCAAAGTTCCCACTGTCACCAAGATCGTCTTCACTGTCACCGGTGGGTGGTGTTCGGATGTTTCGTCTCCGGTCTTATCTGAGAGGGCAAGGGTTGCCTCTTTTTTTTTTTTTCCGTCCTTTTTTTACGACGCTGATTAATAATAATTTAAGAACGTAGTCACGTTGATTGTCATTTTTTTTTTGTCTTTATCAATAGTAATTATAGTAATTCCTAGTAAGTAATAAAAAGAAAATGATTAAAATCAATATCTTTGAATGCCTTTTTTTCTGTTCGGAGCCAAAAAAAAAAAAACCAACCTTTTTTCTGTCTTGGAAATTCAGGGGGCACAAGCACGGGTAGAAATGATTGAAAAGTACAGTGAAATATTGTTGTGATTAGTGGTTATTTTAATACTGATCGTTTTTGTACTGTTTTCAATGCAAGGTGTTCTTCTAATAAGAGAAACTCGCATGATACCCTTTTTTGTTTTAGTTTCACGCTTTTAGTAAAATCCGTCCTCTAAAGCATCCTTTGAAAAACTTATATAGTGAGATTTTAGCGATATGATCAGTGATCATAAAAGAGATAAATCAAAACCAAAACATTGAACTCTTCACCCGTTGGTGGAGTAGGCTGTAGATTGAAACTATGCCTACAACCAAACCTTAATTTTTGTAGTTACATAATGTCAAACAGAACGATGTGGTTTTCCTGTTTGCTTCTACAAAGGCGTTAACGCAAAAACGATAACGAACAACAATGACCAAGCTTCCAGCAAAAAACGACCTTCAAAGTTCAATGTTTGGAATAATTAAAAAAAAGGTTGGGCACCAAATGAAGGGCTACCGTCGACATGCCACCGAGCAAAGACACGTGTACCACGTGCGTCCCAATGGTAACCATCCAACACAACACTTGCCATGTCATTCATTAATGCACTGCACCACCGGGATGACCCAGGAGAGCAGGAATTCTTGAAAAGACAATGCGGCCGGAACCTTGGCCAAACAACTAGGATGTTCCACCTCATTTCATCTCATGTTCGGCACCCATGCGATGCAGGAGCTGGCCTGTTACTTCTTCTGGTCATGGCAATGTTGTTTTTGTTGGTCATTTTGTAACGTCTTTAAATAAATAAGAATAAACTTAAATTCAATACCATTCAAAATAATTAAACAATGCCATAGGTCTTTGAAAATAAAAATAAACTTTAAATACAAACCACAATTTTAGTGTAGCACCAAGTATTAAAATACATTCATTATTACCATAATATAATTCCCAATTACATATATAACTTAACACAGCCACCACAAAGTATTATAAATCTTACATGATTTGGACGAGTTACAATAAACTAAGGTCTTCCAACACGAAACCCAATAGTGATGTTACCTATTCCTCATTAGACAAGTTGCACTGAGTTCTACCTAAGAGATGTAAATATGATAGGGATGAACATCGACATACCCAGTAGAGAAAACCATTATTCACCTTAAGGTTTTATTCATTACCACATTAAACCTGCATGGTTAGTTAGCACTCATCATTATCTATATTATGAGAATTATTATGGTCACATTCTGTGGATACCATAGTTAAACATTACCGAGTTTCATACGTATACATATATACAAATATTACAATTTATCATTATTCTTAGGTATCCATGTTTAATAGAATATCACTCAACTCATTGAAACCCAAATGGGCGCACTTGACCACCCTCTAAACATTCTAAGGGTGTTCCGGTTAGGGGACATCAAGTCCCAAGTCCTCACCAAGTCGATTCCTATACAGTGCGTTCTAGGACTTTCGACCCAAGGGAGGGTCATCACCTCCCCCTATTTTACCTTTTAGGGTATTCATGCCTAAGGACGTAACCGCCGCCTTCTTCACGTCTCACAATTCCTCTATAATCAATCATTATTTATAAAATTAGTTTTCTTAATCATGCTTCTTAATTTACAACAACATGTGTCAAATCATTATGTTTTCTCGCTATACAATACAAGACGAGTTCCACGTCATCGTGCTATGGTATAGTTATATACATTCAAAATATCATATACATATCTTGCAATGTAAAACAATAAAATTTTAATTTATCAAAACCTCACAAAAGATGAATAACAAATCCCTACCTTTTAACAAATATCCACTGATAATTTTCAACTTACACAATTCACCACGTAAGCTCCAAGTACGCTGTTATCCTAAAACGTATAAAATAACCATACTTTTAACTTAAATCCTAATTTTTAATTATGTCAATTTATCATTTTTTTATTAGGGTGCCATAATCATTAATGTATTAAAATTGTGAATATCAATTTTTTCAACTTAATTTTAGTAAATCATAAAATAACAATAAAATAAAAATATACGAATTTTATTTTGGTATAAAATATGTTAAATTGAATTTTAAAATCAATAATACGATTTAAAATATTTAGAAATAAAATAATTAAAAAGTTTAATATTCATTAAAATAAAATTATTTGAAATTACAAACTTTATAGAAACTATTTACTATTTCCAAAGCAAAAGTTATCAAATAACTATCCTTGTCCTAGTGGTTTGGTCTTTTTTATTCATCTTTGAGTTTAGGGGTTCAAGCTACACTTAAAGCTCAAAATCTGTCTTTGACTTTATTAAGTCTTCTTTTTGAAAAACGACATGTTTTTCATGTAGAAAAACTCTTACAAAGACCTAAAATTTGAATCTTTGAGTTTTTCTTCTAATCTTGTTTTTCTAGCGGCTTTTTAAACATCAAAACAATATATAAACAATATATAACCTTTTCTATATAATGTAAACTCATTTCCACATATTTCCATACTCAAAACATAATCAAAGTCTAAGCTTTAAGTTTGAAAAGTTTATCTCAAATTTTAAGCCAATATGTTAATTTAATCACCAAAATCCTCTTCTTTCCAAGCTCTATGAGTTATGAGAAGGTTGTTTGTAGAGATTTTGGGAGAAAATTAGTTTAGAAACCTTGAGTATAGGTTGAGCCTTTCTCTAGTTCTTCTCTAGCTTTGTGTCAAAGTGAGAAAGGAAGGAGGAGATAGAAGCAGGGAGATGGAGAGAGACAGAGACATGTGAGAAGAAAGAAGAAAGAAGCTGAATAAGAAAGAAAGAAATGATTGAGGAAGGGGACAAGTAGGTGAACCAACGAAGAAATTGAAAAAAAAAGAAAAGAAAAGAAAAGAAAAGAACAAAAGAGTGGTTGGACGAAATATTTTCATGTCTCCTCTGAAGACTTTTAACACAAAATGAAAACATAGCATTTTCGTAAATAATTAAAACACTAAAAGCAACTTGATAATTTTAAACACAACAAAAATTTAAATTGTCATGTTTTATACATTAAATTTTACAAAGTGTTTGTAACGTCCCGAAATTTATTTAATGTTAATGTAATGTAAATGATGAATTAGTGTGCCATAATTAAAGTTTTAACTTTAATTAGAGTATTTGGTTGGATTTTGAGTTTTTGGTTGTTTTGTTAAATTGATGCATTCAAATGATTTCTTATTGATTTAAAATGATGTTTTGAGTTTTAAAACACAACAATTTGTAAAATGTTAAAAATACTCTGTTTTGCAAAACCGTGGGCGGCACATGGTTTTCGCACTGTAAAACCGCCCACCGATTTTCTCTATTTATTTCCTTCCTTCCTCTCTCTCTCCTCACTCTCCCGTGACATTCTCTCTCTCCTCTCTCTCTCTCTCGGCAGCTCTTTCTCTCTCTCAATTCTCTTTCAAATTTTGAACTCCATTTCGAATCCAAGCTTTGGGTTAGCAAGGAGGAAGCTCGGGGACGTGATTCGGTCACCGAGAACGCGGATTGAAGCTTCGATTCGAGGTTACATTCGAAATTTATAAACTTTTTACAAAATTTTCAATTTTGTGTGTTTTTGAAATTTAAGTTTGTTTAAGCTTAGAAAACCTTGGATTTGTGTTAAATGAACTTAGAACAACTAGAATCTAAGCCTAGATTGAAGAAAAACGGATTGAATTCAAGATTTTTCATTTTTCCCCTCATTTTCTCATTTTTGGATTTTTGAGGATTTTGAGTTTAAATGTTGTTTAAATGATTCCAAACATGTTCTAGAATGTTTTTCTATCAACTATAGTTGTTTTTCATGCCTGGGATTTGAGAAAAACAGGTTAGAAACAAGATTTGGATTTTGGGGATCGAGAAACCCGTGGCTGGGATTTCTGGGTTTTTCCAGTTCGACAGGCCGAAGTTCATGTTCGGCAGGCCGGAGTGATGATCGGCAGGCCGGTGTTCTTCCGACCGGCAGGCCGAACCTTGTTTCCGGCAGGCCGAAGCAGGGCGTCCGGCAGGCCGACCGAGGCATGGAAAATTTTGTAATTTTTACCCGTTTTCACTGTTTTGAACCCTGATTTAAATCCCAACCTTATAGGATGATTTTAAAGGTACAAATGGCACACTAGGACATCATGAAGTGATTTAGTAACATAGAATGTCTCAAACTAGATATTGATTGACTTAGTTGGTATCTAGGATTGTTCGTGGTTCTATGGAGCTAACGTATAGCGGACCGGGATTACGGTGTGGGGCACCGGCACGAGTATTGAGGTAGGACTTCTATCCTATTTCTTTGGTAGCCTAGTTTTGAAATGATTTCTATCAAAATGTTTTCAACGGTTGTTTGAAAATGGTTTTATCAGTTATATTTTAATATACCGTGATTATGAAATGAACTTCATAATAAATGTAACTGACAACACTCGGTAATTGGGTTTTGAATGACAATGATAATAAACACTAAGGCATGATGCCATATAGATCGGGTCGTGTAGCGATCGACCTTGGGGGCAGGTCCCGAAACCCAACTGGGCCACTACGGTGGTGATATCATGGTTTGCCTAGGTAAAAGTAAATTGGTGTTTTGATTTGACGAGTGGACTGTTCTGTGACAGAACGGTTCTACTCAAATTATTTATTTATTCATCTAAGTTTCCTTGGAATAACTTCTAATAATGCTATGTTCCTTTGCGTTAAACTATTTTTATAAAACTTAGTCCTACTGAGCCTTTCGCTCACGTTTTATTGTTTTAAATTTCCCCTAGGTGGTTTCCCCTTTAGGTTTGGAGAAGATTCTTCGGACCGAACTCAGGAGCAATAGGAGAATTTATTTATATTCTGTATTATTTAATCAAGGCATGTAAGATTTAACTTTATTTGTACTTGGACTGTAATTGTATTTATGATATTGTCAGATCCATGTGTGTGCACAAGTTGTGGGTTGTGGAACCCATATTCGCGGTTTTTATTTAATTTCTATTATTTGCCTAATATTTTATAAATTCTTTTATAAAATGTGATAGAAAATCTTCTTAATTTTCATCTAATTTGATTCGTAAACTCTCGATTTCAATTAAATCATCTTTTAATTAATCTAAATATTCCGCCACGTCACCTCCCGTACTCCGGGGCGTGACAGTGTTACCCATTAAAATAACGAGTGTTACACATTTTCTCTAAACGCAGCCTTGGCTTTGGTGTTTCTTGTTAGGTTATTTGGGACTTAATTGTTTCTTGTCGTTTATCTTGGGTTGTTTAAAAAAAAAATGCTTTGTTGTTTTGAGCCTTATGACCAAGCCTCAAAAACCTAGCTCTGTAACATGTTTTGGCAGACTGATATTGAATAGAAAATTGCAGAGGTGTCTCTCTTTCTTCTTCCCCTTGTGGGTATTTTGGGTGGGTTCTCGAACCTTCCGTCCGGTTTGGCCGGTAAAATCCT
This sequence comes from Artocarpus heterophyllus, assembly GCA_025403435.1. Classification (NCBI taxonomy): domain Eukaryota; kingdom Viridiplantae; phylum Streptophyta; class Magnoliopsida; order Rosales; family Moraceae; genus Artocarpus; species Artocarpus heterophyllus. The sequence continues at coordinate 5,233,997 of CM046347.1, read as the reverse complement.
ATCTTAGAGACTCCCTACGTCACTATGCCTTAGATATAGCAAAAGCCGACCCCACCTTGGCTGTGAGCTCGAGTATAAAAACACAAAGTCGGAGCCCGGCAATGCAGCCAGAAGGGAAAAGGGAAAAAACAAGAAAAAGGAAGGAATATGATTATATTTTTTTTCCCTCCTATTACTACCTAGTTTATCTTAATCACGGAATTTGCCTATGTAATAGTTCTAGACATCGTTGCTTTTCCCATTTTAAATTTGGGATTTATTGCAATTGAGTTTGTTATCTGAAAAGGTAGATAGGACTGCGTGAAAAATGGAAAATCTGGTAGGCTGCTTTCATGGAACTCCGTTTACCTTGTGAGGTGGAGCGCAATATTTCTTCTGCGACCCAATTCTTTAAGCATCTTCCTTTTTGGCTCCACACATGAATTTCATGCACTTACCTCGTTAACATCTAATGCCAACACATATTTATGCTGATCAACAACATCAATTGTCCTTATATAAAATATAGATACTTGTATTTTTACACCTTTCATTGGATATTATTAACATATAGACCTCGTATTTTGAATTGTTGCATTTTCGTGCTTTTATATTGTCAATTTATGCTTAAGGTATACCATGTCTCAGTCAACTGTCTATGTTAGTCCATAAAATTTCAAAAATATTGATTAATGATTTTTTTTTTTTGGTGGGAAAATATGTCACTTTATTGATGAGCCAAATCGGCTAATACAGCTAGCAAACTCAATACAATTGGAAATAGCATCAACCACACCAAAACAAACATTATTATCAAAAACTGATTTAGTTAATTTGTGGGCAACCATATTCCCTTCACGAGAAATATAATTACAAAACATGCCATCAACAACTTAAGACATATAATACTAATGGCATGTTTAGCACACCGTATTGTATTGTAATGTATTACATTGCATTGTATTGTATTAGTGTTATACAATGCATTGTTTGGTTTTACACCGTATTAACATATTGTATTACACTATACAGTGTTTGTTTACCACTGTATTATATTGCATTAGTATTTACACTTTAAATATAGTAAATTTGTGTCGTGGTTTTAGGGTTGAAATACAGGCTCAGGATTGGCGTCGGGATTCAAGACTGGAGTTGGGCTTGAAATTCGAGACAGGGGTCGAGGTCGGCATTTAGGGTTGGGGTCAGGGACGAAATTCGAGACCATGGTCGGGATTAAGATTCGAGACCAAGGTCAAGGACAAGGATGGGATTCGGGACTAATGGGGTTGGGATTCGAGGCCGGAGTTGGGGTCGGGATTCAAGGCTATTGTTAGGGACATGATTTAGGATCGGGGTCAGGATTCAAAGTTGGGGTCAGGATTCAAGACCAATGTCATGGTCGAGATTTGTGATTTGGGATCGGGGTTGGGGTCAGGATTTAACTTCGAGACTAGTGGTCTCGCGTCTATTTACGCATTTTAAACTAACCTCAAGTATAAGGTTGTCTCAAGTAATACTTACTCGGTGAATCCGAGGTCAAACCCACAAGGAAGGATTTATTCAGTTCCAGTACATGTATTATATTAAATTTTTTTCTTTTTATTTAAGCTGAAAAATTTGAGGATTAATATTTATTATTCACAGAATGTATTTACAATATTTACACATTTTTACAATATTTTTTATTTTTTTAATTTTGATAATTTGAAACTTTAATAACAAAAAATGCAATCAATAACTTAAGCAAAGTAACAACAATAATAACGACAATTTAAGGAAGTAAAACAACAATAATAATAGGACTAAGGTTCAAAGGTTCTATTCTGACAATTATCTTCAATATATTTTAGTTTCTCTTTTTATTTATTAGTTGATTTAAGTATATACTATGCCATCCTATGTCAACAATAAATCAAGATTTACTAAGCATTTACTGTGCCATTCCACGTCCATAACGTAGCAAAAACACAACTTAATAAATAAGTAGCATTTCAACATAACTTAACTAAAATAACAACCAAGATAGTAAGTTAAGCATTTACCGAGCCATTCTCTGTCTACGAGTAATGAAGGTCCTCCCAAGCATTACCCGTGCCAATCTATGTCGTCGATAAATCAGAACCGTAATTTTGACAGAGTTCTAGCTAAGAAAATATTGAAATTTTAAGTTTTCTAAGAAAATATTTTGGCATTACAACAGCTTAGAAAACTAAGAAAAACCAAAAATATTGATGATAATTTTGCCAGAATTTCCCCCTCTCCCCTCAGTTAAAAAGAAATTTAGAAAGACATAATTAATAAAGTACTACTGATATTATTAAGCATAATTTTTACAACATAAACTAGAAAATATTTTACAAGAAACTAGACTGAAAACTAAAATAAAAACTAGACTATAATTATTACAATAGCATTCTCATGCTGCGAGAGGGGCTTTCTCAACTGAGGCAAATGCCTCGGTATTTATAGGGAATCGATTTTACAAACGTCCATTTATAATTAATGCTCTTTCCTGTTGAAGGTTGACGATTTGAATTATTTCCTTCTTCTTTCACACTCATCTACGTTGGTGAGTGTGCGAATTTGAGTTTGTAATCCAGTGTGATGCAGACCAGATCAGCACAAAACAGGCACGATCTGAACCGTTCAAAACGAGATCCAATGGCTGTCAGACGCGAGCAAGATGGGCCAGGTGGGACCAAGATTTAAGGCCGATGGTTGAGTCAAAGTATTCAAATCTGACGGTTCAGAGAACGGATGCATGTGGACACGACCGCACAAGACTGGACAAGCCTGCTGCACCCTCTTAGACACCCTGCAGCTTTGTTGGCGTGTGTGATGCACGCGCCAATCATATCTCGACACGTGGACCGCACTGTGAGATTCCACTGATGCACCGAATGACGCGTTGACACACGTCTCTTCCTCGGATGGCTGAGATGAATTCGGCAGTGAATCCGACGGTCCTTGAGACGCCACGTGTCCTATTTAATTTAAATTCAAATTTTCTTTATTTTTTTGATGCATTCGATGTTCGATTTTATCCGTTTTGGTGTCGTTTTGCTTCGTTTTTCCTTCAGATTTCAAATCTAAAATCACAATCACACTAATATTAATTATTCTACAAACATAATATTTATTAAAAATATTTATTTTACATTAAAACACACAAAATTAAATAAAAACTCCTAAAATTTTCAGTCTCCAACAGTTTAGCACAGATATAATTTTTATGACTTCAAAATATTTTTAAAAATTACTTAAAATATAATAAGACATATTCATAAACTTAAAACACACTATCAAACACACTAAAACTTAAAATAAAATATTTGCATTACTTTTATGGTTTTAACTATTTACAGACTAGACACTTATTTAACACACCAGAATAACTCTAAAAATTACTAAAAACATAAAAACACACTAAAAATGTATTTTTAAACATATTTTCACACCAAGACACAAAAATACTTATTAACACAAAATGCTATTAATTTGAGGATTTAATGAAAAATAAAAACGTAAATAAATGATTTAAGCCTTAGAAAATGTATACTTTTACAGTCTCATCAACTAGGATTGGGGTTAGGATTCAGGGCTGAGGTAGGGTCGGGATTCGAGACCAGTGTTAAGGTTGGGAAATTGAGATTAAGGGTGGGGTTGAGGTCAGGATTTAGCATTGGTGTCGAGGTTGAGGTCGGGATTTGGGACTGGGCTCGAGATCAGGATTTGAGACTGGTGTTGCGGTCAGGATTTAGAACTGGGCCTAGGTCAGGGTCGGGATTCGAGCAACGCAACCCTACCTCGACTCCGGCCCTGAATCCTTAACTTGACCTCGACCTTGGTTCAGAATCTTGACCTTACCCAGCCCTGAATCTCGACCTTGGTGTCAAATTCTAACCCTGACCACCATTCCAAATCACGACCTCGACCTCGACCCTGAATCCCGAGCCTAGTCCCAAATCTCAACCCTGACCTAGTCCTAAGTTCCAACCTAGAATCCCGACACAGATCCTGAATCTCGATCGCGACCCTAGTCTCAAATTTTGACTTCGACCCTGACCCTGGTCCTAATTCCTGGCCTCAAATCCTAACTCTAATCTCGAATTTGGACACTGATCCTAATTTTGAATCTCGACCACGACCCCGACCCTGGTTCCTAATCTCGACCTCGAATCTTGATCCTGACCTCGGTCCTAAATCTTGACCTCGACCTCGATTGCAGCCCCAAATCCCAACTTCGACCTCAACACTAGTCCCAAATCTTGACCCTGACCTTGGTCCCCAATCCCGACTTTGATCCCAACCCAAAATTATGACCCTGACCCTGAACCTCAAATCCCAGCCTTGACCCTGACACTAGTTCCCAATCTTACCCGACTTCTGTCCCAAATCTCGATCTCGACTTGACCTCGACCCCGACTCTGATTTTGAATCTCGACCCCAACCTCTAATCCTAACCCGACCTCTGTAGCGAATCCCGACCCTAACCATTATACCAAATCTCAATCTCAACTCTTGTCCCAATTTTGACCTTAGTTTTGAATCCCAACAACGACCCCGAATACCAACTTCAACCCGACCCTAGACCCTAATCCTAAATCCTGACCTCGACCCTAATCTCGAATCCCACCTTGACCTTAGTCTCGAATCCCGACCTTGAATCTTATTCTAAAAATTCAACTTTTATGTCAATTTTTAATATATGTTAAATATTTGATTGGTTTTTCAACACATACTTTTAGTTTAAATTATACAATACAGTCTAATACGAAGGTTTTTTGTCTTATTTGATATCATAACTTGTGTTGTAATAGTTTTTGATTTCATATTAAATAGTACAATATATAGATATCAACAAATATTATATTATTTTTAAATAATACAATACAGAGTGTTAATACGGCGTGCCAAACGTGCCCTTAACGTCAAATACAATAACACTCGATGCATCTAACAACTCAGCTCTCTTCACAGCAGCAACAACATTGCTTGAATCTGACTTAAACAAAGTAAGAGTAAGACCATACTCAGTTGCAAACTCCAGTCTTTCTTAAGCGCCAAACACTACCGCCAAGAAGAGAGAGAAGGAACCCAACAATTTTTCCATAAGGCAAGCAATAACCACTCTATATTCACCTCGAACAACAGCGTCGGTTCCCACAAATCCCAGCCCCATGGTTATAGCCACATCATGTAACGTCCTAAAATTTATTAAATGATATTAGAATGTAAAATGGTGGATTAGTGTGTCATAATGAATATTTTAAACCTAATTTGATCATTTGGTGAAATTTTTGAGTTTAAAGTTGTTTTGATTATTTTAAAGATTTCTAGTTATTCCTAATTATTTTAATTGTCATTTTGAATATTTGGGACATAACAAATTGTCAAATGTCAAATATGTTTTGTTTTACAAAACCATGGGCGGCACATGATTTTAGCAAAGTAAAACCGCCCATTTTTTCTCTTTATTTATATCTCTCACTCTCCCTCTCTTCCTCTCATTCTCTCTTTCTCTCTCAGCTCTCCCACTCTCTCCCGTGCATCTCTCCCTCTCACTCTACCTCTCCCTTTCTCTCTTTTTTCTCTCAAAATCTTTGAGTAAAATCGAGCCCCAAGCTTCGGTTTAGTAGATTGGAAGCTTGGGAACGTGTTTGAGGGACCGAAAATGCGATTTAAAGCTCCGATTCGAGGCTAGTTTTTAAAATTTAAAACTTTTTCAATATTTCAATTTTTCTTGCATTTTGAAACTTAAGCTTATTTGAGCTTAAAAAAACCTTTGATCTAAGTTAGAGAAACTTGGAACAATTAGAATCTAAGCTTTGTTTGAAGAAAAATAGATTTAAATCAAGATTTTTTATTTTTCTCTATTTTTCTCCATTTTCAGATTTTCTTGGATTTTATGTCCAAATCTTGTTTAAATGAGTTTAAAAGTGTTCTATCTTAGTTTTTCTATCATTTGCGCTTGATTTTCATGCCTGAGAACTGAGAAAAACATGTCAAAATGAAGATTTGGACACGGGGTGGCCAAGAACCCGTGGTTTGAAAATTTTAGAATTTTTCAATTCGGCAGGCCGGATTCAAGGGTTCGGCAGGCTTGACTCATCCGTCCGGCAGGCCGAACCTGGAGAGAGTTTGGCCAGCCGAACTATACTGAACTAGGGTGACCGGCAGGCCGGTCGAGCTTGATAAAATTTTGTGATTTTTTATCCGTTTTTATCCTTTTGAACCCCGATTGTAATTTCAACCTTATAAAATGATTTTACGAATACAAATGGCACACTAGGACACCATGAATGAGTTTAGCAATGTAGAATATCTTAAACTAGATATTGATAGACCTAGTTTCTATTTAAGGTCGTTCGTGGTTCTGCGGAGCTAACGTATAGCGAACCAAGATTACGTTGTGGGACACCAACATGAGTATTGAGGTATGACTTCTACCCCATTTCTTTGGTAAGCAGTTTCAAATGATTTTGGCCTTAAAAAGGGTTTTTATCAAAATGTTTTCAACGGCTAATTGAAAAAAGAAAATTTTATCGGTTATTTTCATAAACTGTGGATTGAGGTAAATTTAATAATGAACTCCATAACGAATGTAATGAAAATACATGGTAAATGGGTTTCAAATAATGATAGAAAGGAATATAAGGGCATGATGCCATATCAGAGATTGAGTCTGTAGCATGCGACCTTGGGGGCAGGTCTCGAAACCCAGCTGGGCCACTACGGTAGTGTTATTCATATGGTTTGGCCAGGAAAAGAAAATGATATTCTATCTGGTCGACCAATAAACTGTTTTGGGTAAGATTGATTTTATTTAACCTTATTTATTCGATTCTTTTCTTAAGTGATTTATTGATTAATGATATTTTCTTTAAAATTTCATGTTTCTTAAAATATAGTTCTGCTGAGCCTTTCGCTCACGTTTTATTTGTTTTAAACCCTTTTCCCCTGTTCGGTAAAATTCACTAACACAAGTGCACGTTATCGATCAAGTAATACAATAGTGAGTAAGAGTATCGTCTCACAGAGACCGTTGTATAATAATCTAACTAAGTACTAAAGTTGGATTGACTCTAAGGTTTATCTAGTTAATCATATGAAGTTGTGATTGAATAAACTACTGAACTAAAGTACTAAATTAAGAATAAAAATTGCAATCAATTTCAAAAGATACTTCAATAAGACAAGGCGTTAAGGCATTTGATTTCACCATAATCACTAGATATGAATTTCATAAAATTATGCAACCCAATTAACAATACACATGTGATGACAGAAATTCCTAAATTATTTACTATCCTATCTCTAGGTATAGCAAACCTACTCCGTTTATTAACTCACTATATCTCTATGTGAATTTAAATAAATCAGAATGCATTAGGATTCATGAGCTTTCCAGATAAAGCCACACAAATAATATGGTATATCTCTATCCATATTTAATTCATGGTTATATGTTAGATGAAGCATTTGCATAATTCTCCCTTATCAGTTTTGAACATGCACATCAGATCATTTAAATGGTAGCTAATCATTTAAAAGCATTAAACATAATAACAAATAACTCACATGAATAAAATCAATTATGGTGCATAAATATGAAATTCACATCGTCATGATTAGGTTACATCATAGCCCTAACTAAGAAAATTAGAATATAATTGAAAAAGAATTAAAAACTGAAACTGTAATTGAATCAAACATTAAGAGTTAAGGGAGCAAGAAATTCTGTCACCAATCTCTCACTTCTTCCTCCAGATTGCTTGACGGCTCCTAAGAAAAATAAACAACGCTCTCCAAAATTAATTCCTTCCCTATCTCCCAAGACTATTCTATTTATACTACTCTTAAGTGAACAAAAACCTTGTTTCACGTCCAAAAATCGTGGTTCAGAATCACCCTGGTGCCGTGGCCCTTCTTTCCAAGCGCTGCGGCGCTTCTTTTCTGTTTTTTTTTTCTTCTTTTCCGCCATAGCGCCGCAGCGCTCCTTTCCCAGCACCGCGGCGCTGAGTTCCTGCCATCTATTCTGCTCAGATTCTCCTCGGGCGCCGCAGCGCTGCTCTTTGGGCGCCGCGGCGCTGCTTCTCTGCAACACGGTCCTATTTCATGCTTGACATGCAATTTTTCTCCAATCTCTTGTGCTCGTGCTCCTTTTGTTTTCTTTTCTTTCTTTCTTCAACCTACATCAATAAAAGCATACTTTCATGAAAAAGTTGGATGTCTCATGTAATTTTTCTCAAGAACATAGTAATATTCGCTAATTAAAAGTGGCCAAATAACTCTCTAAACTAGAATTATCATCCACCTTTAGGTGGACTTCAACGTAGGTTCAGAGAGGATTCCACAGACAGAACTCAGGAGCAGTAGAGGACCTAGTAGGTTATTCTAATTATTATACCAAGGCATGTAACATTTTAAATTTCTCTTTACTTGGCCTGTAGTTGTATTATTATATTGTCAGTACTATATGTGTGCACAAGTTGTGGGTCAGTGGGACCCATACTCGCAACTTTTATTGTTTCATTTCTTACTTAATGTTTGCCTCAATGGTTTTATTTATTTAATGATTATGAATGTTATTCTCAAAAGGGATTCAAAATTTTCCACATCTTCTTAATTAATTTAAATCTAAAACTTATTTTTTAATTAAATTTTCATTTAATTAACTTAAATAACCTACCACGTCACCTCCCGTGTTGCAGGGCATGACAGAATGGCATTAGAGCTTAAGGTTATGAACCTTGAAAATTATGCACAGATAAGTACGACAATGAAACACCACTGACAACCCAAAATTTGTTTTCAGAAGTGAGAAAATGACACCTAGACGACGTTCGACAGCTGACGTCGAGTTTGGAAATGATGAGGGTATGATGAGAGCTATGTTTGGTACATTCTGGCAAATGGCGGCCAGGGCTAGGCCGGGGGATTCTGATGCTAGTTGTCAGCATACTTATTTTAAGAAATTTCAGTGTGCGTCTATTCTGACTTTCGATGGGAATGGGGACCCACAGGTGGCCGAGTATTGGTTGGACTCGATCATGAAGCATATGGATACCCTTGGTGTACTAGTTGAGTATCGTGTAGAGTTTGCTGCATATAAGTTCGAAGGTGACGCCAATACCTGGTGGAAACAGGCTAAACGTTTGGAACACAATGGTGATATCAGTTAGGACAGGTTCGAGGAGTTGTTCTACGATTGATATTTTTTGCAGGGATATAGAGATCAGAAGGTGGCTAAATTTTACAGGTTGTAGCAGGGTGACTTGTCAGTTTGGGAATATGAGGCAAGGTTTAATGAGCTGGCCATGTTTGCTCCATCGGCAGTGGCATTGGGTGAGAAATGCATTAAGTTTCAGGAAGGGCTCAAGGCTCCTATTAGACGTCAAGTGGTTTCCCTGCGACTCAGGAATTTTGGAGAGCTTGTGTCATCAGCAATATCAGTGGAAAATAATTATACACAGTACTGTGAGGATCAAACAAAGACGTCATGAGGACCCTAGAGGAGCGGTAGGAGGAGTACCAGTTGTCGTCCGACTCTGGGAAAGAACAAGCAGGGTGGCATGAACAGCAATAGCAGCAGTTCATCAAGCAGCGTGCGCAACAATCCTTACAGTTTTCATTGTCATTATTGCCAGCAGCCAGGACACATCAAGAGGAATTGCCTAATCAGGAGCGCTCATCTAGGATCTCAGACCAGAGAAGGAGCCAATCGTCAGCCTCAGCCTAAGCAATTTTTGCAGTTACAGTTTCCTCAGTTCTCTCCCCAACAACAGCCATATTCAGCGTAAGGACAGCAGTCGCAGAACTTCTAGCGCAACGTCCCTCAGTATCAACCGCTGAGTACAGCTAGTGTGTAGTCACCTCCATCATAGCAGTATCAGCTGAATAATCCAGGACCTAGCAATGCTGGTAGAGGAAAAGGAAAAGCTCCAGTTCAGGTTCATGCAATGGCGACGGAGAATTCAGATGTCCAGATCAGCAATGCGGTTGTCGATGGTACAATCCTAGTTTCTCAATCCTTAGCTCATGTTTTATTCGATACAGGTGCCACTCATTCTCTCATTTTGAGTTCCTTTGAACATACCTTGGGATTAGAGATAGAAGAGTTTAATGAACCCCTAGTTATAGCTTCACCTTTGGGACATGTGTGTGTGAATTGTGTATGTAAAGCTTGTAAAATAAAAATTAGGGATAAGATTTTGAAAAATGATTTGATTGTACTCCCCATGAGGTCATATGATGTAATTTTGGGAATGGACTGGTTGTCTAGATGCAATGCAGTTGTGGATTGTCAGCTTAGGAAAGTAACCCTAGTGTCTGATAAAGGGACGATGATCACTTACCAGGGTGGTGGTGATCGGTTAATGAGTGAGCGTCTCGTGAAAACATGTCTAGGAGGGCGGAAGAACCTAGCCTGCGATGCCTTCTTCATGAACCTAGAAATAGAGCCCTATGCCTCGAGAAGAAATGCAGCAATCCCAGTGGTTGATGAGTATGAGATGTCTTCCCTGATGAGTTGCCAGGATTACCACCGTATCGGGAGATCGAGTTTGGTATTGAGTTGCTTCCAAGAACAACACCAATTTTAGTAGCATCTTATCGAATGATGCCAACAAAAATGAAAGAATTAAGAAAGCAACTTCAGAAGCTTGCTGATAAAGCATATATTCAGAATAGTACATCACCATGGGGAACACCAGCTTTGTTCGCTAAGAAACATGATGTGACTCTCAGGTTGTGTACAGATTATCGGTAGCTGAATCGGGTCAAGGTGAAGATTAAGTATCATTTGCCCAGGATTAATGAGTTGTTCGACCAGTTGGGAGGTTCGTGGTATTTCTCAAAGATTGATTTATGGTCGGGATACCATCAGCTCAAGATAAAGGAGGAAAATATTCCCAAAATAGCTTTCAGGACCTGGTATGTACACTTTGAGTTTCTAGTGATGTCATTTGAGTTGACAAACGCTCCGACAGCTTTCATGGATTTGATGAACAGGATATTTAGGCCTTATTTGGATCAGTTCGTGATCGTGTTCATCGATGATATTCTAGTGTATTCTAATACTTGGGAGGAGCATGAGCAGCATCTCAGGATTGTGCTTCAGATTCTGCGGGAGCATCAGTTGTATGCTAAGAAAGAAAAGTGCGAGTTTTGGTTAACAAAAGTTAAGTTTTTGGGTCATGTCATCTCCGAGCATGGTATTTTCTGTGGATCTGTCCAAGATAGAAGCCATAGTGGAATAGGAACAACCAAGGAATATAGTAGAAATCTGTAGTTTCTTAGGTCTTGTAGGGTACTACAGAAAATTTGTAAAGGATTTTTTGAAGATAGCAGCTCCGTTGACAAGGTTGATCAGGAAAAATGTCAGGTTTAAGTGGGATGAAGAATGTGAGCTCGCTTTTCAGGAATTGAAGAATTGATTGACTTCAGTCCCAGTATTGGTTATTCCCAGCAGTGATGAGCTGTACGAGGTTTATACAGATGCTTCAGGACATGGGCTTGGGTGCGTGTTGATGCAACATGGACGCGTGGTGGCATATGGATCGAGACAGCTACGACCTCATGAGCGGAATTATCATGCTCACGATTTGAAGCTCGCAACGATGATTCATGCGCTGAAGATCTAGAGGTGTTATTTGTACGGGGCGACATTTCAAGTTCTCTCTGATCATAAGAGCTTGAGGTATTTGTTCACTCAGAGGGATCTCAACTTGAGGCAGCGGAGATGGATGGAGTACATGGAGGATTATGATTTTGCGCTGCAGTATCATCCCAGGAAAGCTAATATGGTCACGGACGCACTTAGCAGGAAGTCTTCGGGGATTCTCGCTTGTTTAGCTCTTGAAGATTGGAAGAGAGATGCGGCAGTGAGTGAGCATGGGCTACAGTATTACGAAGACTATGATCGAGCTTCGGTGTATCATATGGAGATGACCCCAGCTCTTGTTTAGATGGTGAAACAGAATCAGTGGTAGGACCAGCATCTACGAGGGATTTGGACACGGATTCAGGATGGAGAGCAATTTAAAGAATGGAGGATTCATGCGGATGGATCGTTGTACTTCCAAGAGTGCTTAGCAGTTCCAACAATAGTAGAGGTGACAAAAGCCATTATGAACGAAGCCCACAAGTCTCAGTTTGCTATTTATCCAGGGAGCACAAAGATGTATTGTGATTTGAAGACGCAATATTGGTAGGGAGGTATGAAAAAGGACATCCGAGAATACGTGGCCAAGTGTACGACATGTCTTTAGGTGAAAGTCGGGCATCAGAAGCCGACAGGTTAGCTTCAACGGTTTCCTATTCCAGGGTGAAAATGGGAGCACGTGACAATGGATTTCCTTACAGGTTTGCCGAGGACGGAGCAAAGGCATATGCAATTTGGGTCGTGGTCATAGGTTAACGAAATCAGTGCATTTCATCCCATTCAGGTCGACATGTTCGAGGAAAGTTCTCGAGGAGTTGTATTTGTAGAATATAGTGCGGTTGCACGGAGTTCCCTTATCCATCACATTTAATAGGGACACCAGGTTCAATGCTAAGTACTGGAGGAGCTTTTAGGAGGCTTTAGGTACAGATTTAAATTTTAGTACAACATTTCATCCTCAGACCGATGGGCAATCTAATCTAGTCATTCAGATTCTCAATGACATGTTGCGGGCTTGTGCGTTAGATTTCGACGAAAACTGGAAGAGATATTTGCATCTAGTAGAATTCGCGTACAACAACAACTATCAATTGAACATTGGCATGGCATCGTTTGAGGCGTTGTATGGACGATCGTGTCAGTCACTGGTGTGTTGGGCAGAACCGAAAGACAGGATTATTCTTGGGCTGGATGAAATTCACGATAGCATCGGGAAAGTCGTTATGATTCAAGATCGATTGAAGATAGCTTAGAGTCAACAGAAGAGTTATGTGAATAGAAGATGTCGACCCTTGGAATTTACAGTAGGAGATTTTGTTCTCTTGAAGGTATCACCTAGTAAAGGAATTATGCGATTCGGGGTAAGTGGTAAGCTTGCACTGAGGTATGTTGGACCGTTCGAGATTACTCAGCGTGTTGTTGTAGTCGCTTATCGTCTTAACCATCCCCCTGAATTGTCTCATGTTCATGATGTGTTTCACGTGTTGATGCTTAAGAAGTGTCCGCCTGAGCAGAGCAAGATAGTTTCATTTTGCGATGTACAGGTTCGATCGAAAAGTGCCAATTCAGATTATCGATCAAAAAGTGATCAACTTGCATCGTCGTGATATACCGTTAGTAAAGGTCGTGTGGCAGCGTCACGGGGTTGATGAAACCACTTGGGAATTAGAGTCAAGCATACAGGAGTTGTATCCGCACTTGTTTTGTTTATGAAATGATATGTAAATTTCGAGGGCGAAATTTCTTTTAGGGGTGGGGAGTTGTAACGTCTCGAAATTTATTAAATGATATTAGAATGTAAAATGGTGGATTAGTGTGCCATAATGAATATTTTAAACTTAATTTGATTATTTGGTGAAATTTTTGAGTTTAAAGTTGTTTTGATTATTTTAAAGATTTCTAGTTGTTCCTAATTATTTTAATTGTTTTAATTGTCATTTTGAATATTTGGGACATAACAAATTATCAAATGTCAAATATGTTTTGTTTTACAAAACCGTGGGTGGCACACGGTTTTCGCAAAGTAAAACCACCCACTTTTTCTCTCTATTTATATCTCTCACTCTTCTTCTCTTCCTCTCATTCTCTCTTTCTCTCTTAGCTCTCCCTCTCTCTCTCTCCCGTGCATATCTCCCTCTCACTCTGCCTATCCCTTTCTCTCTTTTTTCTCTCAAAATCTTTGAGTAAAATCAAGCCCTAAGCTTCGGTTTAGTGGATTGGAGGCTTGGGAACGTGTTTGAGAAAACGAAAATGTGATTTAAAGCTCCGATTCGAGGTTAGTTTTTAAATTTCAAAACTTTTTCAATATTTCAATTTTTCTTGTCTTTTGAAACTTAAACTTATTTGAACTTAGAAAACCTTTGATCTAAATTAGAGAAACTTAGAACAACTAGAATCTAAGCTTTGTTTGAAGAAAAATGGATTTAAATCAAGATTTTTTATTTTTATCCATTTTCAGATTTTCTTGGATTTTATGTCCAAATCTTGTTTAAATGAGTTTAAAAGTGTTCTATCTTGTTTTTCTATCATTTGTGCTTGATTTCCATGCCTGAAAACTAAGAAAAACAGGTCAAAATGAAGATTTGGACACTAGGTGGTTGAGAACCCATGGCTAAAAAATTTCAGAATTTTCTAGTTCGGCAAGCCGGACTCATCCGTCCGGCAGGCCAAACCTGAAAAGAGTTTGGCCGACCGGACCGGTTTTTTGACAGGCCGAATTGTATAGTTCGGCTGGCCGAACTAGGGTGACCGGTCGGTCGGCCGGCCGAGCTTAATTAAATTTTGTGATTTTTCATCCGTTTTTACCGTTTTGAACCCCGGTTGGAATTATAATTTTATGAATACAAATGGCATACTAGGATACCATGAACTAGTTTAGCAACGTAGAATATCTTAAACTAAATACTAATAGACCTAGTTTCTATTTAAGGTAACTTGTGGTTCCGCGGAACTAACGTATAGCGGACCGAGATTACGTTGTGGGACACCGGCACGAGTATTGAGGTAAGATTTCTACCCCTTTTCTTTGGTAACCAGTTTCAAATGATTTTGGCCTTAAAAAGGGTTTTTATGAAAATGTTTTCAACGGCTGATTGAAAAAAAAATTATAGGTTATTTTCATAAACCGTGGATTAAGGTAAATTTTGTAATGAACTCCATAACGCATGTAATTGAAAATACCTGGTAAATGGGTTTCAAATAATGATAGAAAGGAATATAAGAGCACGATGCCATATCAGAGATCGAGTCGTTTAGCGTGCGACCTTGGGGGTAAGTCTCGAAACCCAGTTGGGCTACTACGGTGGTGTTATTTATATGGTTTGCCCAGGAAAAGAAAATGATATTCTATCTGGTCGACCAATTAACTGTTTTGGGTAAGATTGGTTTTATTTAACCTTATTTATTTGATTCTTTTCTTAAGTGATTTCTTGATTAATGATATTTTCTTTAAAATTTCATGTTTCTTAAAATATAGTCCTACTGAGCCTTTCGCTCACGTTTTATCTGTTTTAAACCCTTTTCCTCCTCTAGGTGAATTTCAGTGTAGGTTCAGAGAGGATTCCACATACAGAACTCAGGAGCAGTAGAGGACCTAGTAGGTTATTCTAATTATTATACCAAGGCATGTAACATTTTAACTTTCTCTTTACTTGGCCTGTAGTTGTATTATTATATTGTCAGTACTATGTGTGTGAACAAGTTGTGGGTCAGTGGGACTTATACTCGTAATTTTTATTGTTTTATTTCTTACTTAATGTTTGCCTCAATAATTTTATCTGTTTAATGATTATGAATGCTATTCTCAAAAGGGATTCAAAATTTTCTACATCTTCTTAATTAACTTAAATCTAAAACTTATGTTTTAATTAAATTTTCATTTAATTAACTTAAACAACCCGTCACATCACCTGTCCGCCACATCACCTTCTGTACTACGGGGCGTGAAACATCAACAATTAGTTTTAGATGGCCTCTTATCATGAGGCGGGGATTTATGATTAAGGGTGTTTTCAACATTTATGAAATATAACTTTTATCATTGTAACCAAAAAAAATTGAGGATTTGTCACTAAGAGTATTCTTGAAATTTTACATGTCAAAATGAATAGTCGATTGAAAAACTATATATAGATTGAGTACAACAAATAAAAATGTACGGAATAATTCTTCAAAAAAATCAAAAAATGGGAACAAAAATGTAAATTTCCCTGTAACATACATACCTGGAAGAGAGAGAGAAATGAGAAGGCCAAATGTTATGTTCGCATTAATGAAGCCTATACATATAAATACATAGACAAAAATGCGATAACGACTGCATAGATACATGTGTGTATATTATATGTGTGTACATATAATATACATGTTACATATACACTTCGTAATGCCCCAAAGTAGGAGTTAGTAAATAATTAAAATTAAAGTAAATAAAATGGATTAAGCTAATCCAAAACACAAATAAAAAATATTACCAGAAATAGGTAAAATACTTGCTCCGGAGTCTTTAAATTAAAAATAGTAAAAGTCTAAAATTGTAAAATGTTTCAAAAAGGCTTAGGACACTATTGTATCGATATAGTTTCTATACATAGAATACAATATAGCACTAAGAATTAAAAATTAAATACAGTTAAACCATACATAAGCTGTCTCATGCTATAGATCTCTAAAAACGACAACTGGATGCAACTAGCAACATACACAGTTTGTAATATCCTGAAAAAGGGGTGAACCGAATGCTCAGTAAGGGGAAAGAGGGAACCATACATAAGATGTCTCATGCTTTAGATCTCTAAAAACGACAACTGGATGCAACTAGCAACATACACAGTTTGTAATATCCTGAAAAAGGGGTGAACCGAATGCTCAGTAAGAGGAAAAAGGGATTGCGATGGGAAAATGACTCAAACCACATACATCAAACTCATAGATATACGTTTCACAGCATAAGACAATAAAATCACCAAATCATCACATAACATTGTATATATGCATGCCAATATATAGAGCCAAACCTGGAGCTAATTCTTAAGCTCATGTACCTCTTTCGAAGCTCTTTCAGAGTCTTCTTGTTTGACCATATCTCTGAAGGTCTCAGAGGTCATTTTGTATCATTGCACTCAACAGTATAGAATCTTGAGGAATATATATAATCACGATAAATCTCACCGAGCCATGGGCATCAAGTCTTACTAAAAGTAACCAATCTATTTCAACTTCTTTCTATTGGATTTTAATTTCTAAAATTATCTACTTATAATTACTTTAGACAGCAAAGCTACACGTCTGTTCAGTATTTGTGTGCATACATTTGACCATAGTAAATGGGCATCTTATTTTATTTAACCTCAAGCCCGTAATCGAACTGTTTGTTAAAGTTCAAGTCGGAGTTAAAAGATATTTTGTTCTTATCTATTTTTAGGTGTTGCAACAACTGGTAATTTCGAATTTCGAATTTCGAGGTTGTTTATAGTAGAACCAACGTCGTAGCGCAACATATAATGCAAGAGATTTACATATAGATAATTCTAGTATTTATGAAAGTCTAATTTTGCCAAGGTAAAAACTGACTAGAAATTAATGCTAATTGCTCTTAAACCCCAACAGAAATCAATGCGAAAACAAATCAAAACCATACCATTTTTATGCCTTATTTATTGGGTACTAATATCTTTTTTTTTTTTATGGCTACAACATATGTCAAATAATGTGCCAATTTTGCTCTTATAGTGGGATGTTGAAGTATCAATATAATTGGGTGTAGTATTAGATTTATGCTAGGAATTTTTTTTATTGATAAAAATAGATTTGGTGCTATATTATTTGCTATAACTGTGTGCTGTATAAGTGTATAATTATTAACAAAGCAAATTTGGGAATTAGTTAAGTGAATTAATATTCATTAATACAAAAAAGCCAATTAAGGAGGTAATGAACTGGCAGTTACATAACAAGCGCAGTGCTTTTATTGCTCATGGTCATTGGGTCTTTGCTCTAACAAAAAGCCATTCAAGGTTTTAACTACATTACCATAAGGACAAAAGATATGGTTACACTTGCAAGCCTCTTTTTAGAAAATTCATAAAAACAAAATTAGGGAAAAAAATCATTCTGTTAAGAAAAAGTTACTTTATTTCCCTGATGCCTTCTCTTTTTAAGGTAGAAAATTAACTCCAGAATCCACTTCTGCTATATAGTACTCATTTTAATTTCTCTCCTACCAAAAGTTAGTTTTTTTTTAATAAGAAAAAAAATTGATCAAAAAATAGATAATATCGCAAGCTTGCTAGCGTGTAATATGTATATGGTCAATAGAGAAAGGTAAAAATTATCAAAAAAAAAAAAAGGTCATGTACCTTTTTTCAAAAAAAAGTGTAGAAATAATCCCTTAAAAATTTGAGGAAAGAAACTTTGTTAGAAAACAAAAAGTTCATAACACTAGTGAAAGGCCAGGTTTCCCATTGTGTTTTTTTTTTTTTTTAATTTTTATTTTGCTTTCTTGGCATACTGCTTAAGTTCGTTCAGACACATCAATTTGTGTGCATTGTAAAGACAAAAATAATAATAACTTTTAATTAGTTGTAAACAGTTTCGCATTTCAATCTTTTTGATTTATTTTATTATTATTATTTTTTGTCAAGTTTCTTTCACATATAACACAAGAACCAAAGTTGACTTCTTTCAAATGCAGTCTTATTATGATTAATTTGTATCATTTAAAGCTAAATTGAAAGAATACATTATAGGCTGAAATGTTGTCGTTCTTAAGTGCAACTCCGCCAAAAAAAAAAAAAAAAAAGAAGAAGAAGAAAAGCAAAAATAACCCTTTCAAAAAATATATTCTAACAGAATCAACCTGCAATGTATTGTGCTTTATCAACCGTCTGATTTCACCTAGAGCGTGTGATCTTAGAGCTAATATACAGCCATGAACGGCTACGATTCAAAATCAGATAATCACTTAAGAAGCACATAAACCACTCCAGCCAAGTCCTAGCATAAAGACTTAAAAGAAGAGCAGCCCATGTCTTCCACGTATCACTTACCATAGTTGAGAATTTTTCCAAATATACAAGGCCACATAACGACCTAATCATTGTTTAATATACCCTGGTTTTTCTTTTTTATCCCCTTGTTGAAAAATACCAAGTCCTAGAAGCTCAACAGTCACATCCAACAAGCAATATTAACCGTTGGATTAAGATACAGACAATGGCTATAGATATAGTTTGCTCCCATCTCACCTTGCCCTTTCTCCATTATATAGCCCATAAAAGGACTCCATTTACCTCTCACATTTAACCACCCTTCCCTTCTTGAGCTTTGTTTTTCCTTTGGTTTTTTTTTTTTTTTCTTTTCTCTCCTCTCCATAGCTTTACTTTACATGCAAAGACTTTTGAGTTGAGTGAATTAGCAATATGAAAGACACTGATTTTCCTTTCTTTTACAACCTTTTCCATGGAAATACTTCTTTGATCAGGCCAGATGCAATTGGGGTTAACAATGGGCTAATATTCCCCATAGGACCTTCTCACCGACCTAAGGGCAATGGCTTGTTCCAAAATCCCTTCCCTAATTTTGACATCAACCCTCAAAACCTACCCCTTAATGGGTCAAATCTTGGTCATTTTTCTCCGCAAGGGTCACTAGGGTCTTCATCACCTAGCCCTCCCATGCTTGGCCTTTCAAACACAAGCACTCATGATGGTCCTCCTTTATTTGAGCCTTATAACACAAATGGGGTCTCATCAAAGGATCATCATTTGAGTGTTAATTTTAACTCCCTCCCTCTCGCACCTCCAAGCCATAATGGGATCTTGCATGGTTTACCAAGTGCTAAGGCCTTTTGGGGTAATATTAATAATCAAAACTTAATTCCTCATCAACCCCATCAGCCTATACCACAAACCATCACATATCCCTCTTCTTTGACTTTCAGAGATTTGGGATCCAACAAAAGTACTACTAATTTGCCTGATGATGATCATGTGTCATGCATAACCACACCTGATCAGAAAGGGCAGCAAAAAAGAGTGCTTGCTGCTCAGAAGAAGAGAAGGAGGATGCATATTATAAGGAAGGCAAGCAAGGCTCAAAAGAAAGCCAATGTTATCAAAGGCCAATGGACTCCTCAGGAGGATAGGTAAGGAGATAAATTAATTTTCTCCAATTAATATTAATTTGGTTTTTTTATTCTTCTTATTTTTTTATTTGGTGCAATATTAATATCTTTATTTGTTTTTTTTTTCTCTCTCGATCGATGTCCCTTTCTCTGTGTATATACACATACATTTTTGTGTTTCAATTGGGATGATTTGTTTGTTAATGTTATATAATATGATCAAAATCTCTTCTTTTCTTTCAGAGTGTTGATGCAATTGGTGGGGCGTTATGGCATCAGAAAATGGTCAAAAATTGCGAAAGCTCTGAGTGGTAGAGTAGGAAAGCAGTGTAGGGAGAGATGGCACAACCATCTGAGGCCTGATATTAGGGTATAATTCTTTAACCTCTTCCTTTCTTGATATCACCTTGCATATATCAAAATGCATGACAATATTATTCATTCATTTTTTAAAAAAATAATATGCATATATTTTTCTTATATCAGTCTAATAAACATATCCCTGTGACTCTTAATTAAATATATATATATATATATATGTAAACAACTGTGTATAGATTTTCACAAATATTGCATTTCTAGATCTTGTTTTCAAGATGTGGTTTTGTACTTTTGGTTATTCATTTATTGTTTTACTGAAAATTTTATGCTTTTTCGACGCGTGTCTTTAAACGCATGAAGTTATTATGTTACCTTATTTTCGTTATTATTATATTATTAGCGTATTTAGAAATACCATTCTAGTCCAACTAAGTAGCGAAAAACTCGCATGCTGAGCTGGCACTCACATATATTGTCGCATGGCAATAGGTGGGTACCATATGCTATGCGAGGCGCTATGGGTCGGTCCAACTAAGCAAGACGAATTTTCTTTATTTAATTAGGTTGTCTTATTATATCCTTTTTTCTCTTGCGACACACTTGCTTGATTATATTGTTGTACAAGTAATGCATCACAAGCAAGTGTGCTTATTTTTTAATTAATTTTTATTTAAAAAACCCTAATAAATCACTTAAAACATATGTTAATCAGAATATATATTAGGATAATTACAAATATCCCAGAACTCTCTTCATCATTATTTAATTTTTAAATTATATATATGGTCCTCAGGTGTCTAATGTGATTAATAATTATATTTCTTTAGTGTGATAATCAACTTTAATTATATCATAACATTATGAAATCGGAATAAAGTTGAATCACATATCGATTCTTTTATTTTCTTTATAATATTAATCTCTGCGCGCAGATAACTCATTTGCAAAGTGAATCAAGTATTGCTACATCTCACGACTGAAAACTATTTGCAAAAGAGTGCTGGCTAGTTACTCATATATATGTCGTTTTATACTATATTTTTTATATAAATGAAATAATATAACAGAAAATTTTTATCCTGTAAACTTCATGTGCCCAACCCCAATGTTATTTGAAAGAAATCTCAACGTTAAGACATACGTACAAACCTATTTTCAAACCATTATAAAGCCAAAGAAAAACAAGGGCAATTAATATATATATATATATATATTCTGTTATAAGAAATTAATTGTACTCTTATTACGTTGTTTATATATTATTCGTACTTTGAAACAAATTAAAATATCGCAGAAAGATACATGGAGCGAAGAAGAAGACAAGATCCTAATAAGGGCCCACAAGGAGGTGGGGAACAAGTGGGCGGAGATTGCCCGGAGGTTGCCGGGAAGGTCGGAGAACACCATAAAGAACCATTGGAACGCCACCAGGCGGAGGCAGAACTCCAAGAAGAGGAACAAGGACCCAAACTGCAAAGGCTTTCTCTTGCAGAACTACATCAGGAGCATTATGTCCAACCAAAACGATAATGACGACAACAACAATACCATTAACCTGAACAATGACATTACTGTCGACAAAAACGACAACGACAGTAACAATACGACTTCAGTTGATGATGACAACGATCAGGGCCCACAAATGCAGCAGCAGCAGCAGCTTCTGACGGACAACTCGGACGTGACTGGCGTCGATAATTGGGTCATTAATCCGGCGACTAATCTGGTTTACAATAATAATAATAATAATGGTAATATTAAGTATGTGGATTTGGAAAACGACAAGAGTTTGTACTCGGAGAGTTACGGGTTCAGGTCGTTTTTGGACGAGATGGCGTACGGAACTGGGATGGAGAACGAGAGCAATGTGGATTTCCAGATGAGGAGTGAGATCGAGAGCCTGATGAAGGGGCCTGGAGAGGTCAAGAAGGAGATGGATTTGATGGAGATGATCTGCCAAGGAAAGCTTTGAAAAAACGACAAGAAAAGGGAATGATGGTGAGTGGCTGAGTTTGGTGAGTTCTTAATGTCGTATTTCGTTAGTTATTGTCGTTTCTTAGCTTGAGCCTTTTTTAAAATTTTATTTTCGTTTTATTGTCGTTTAACGTGGCCCCACTCCGAAAAATTGGAATTGTGGGCACATGGGGTTACGACACAGAAAGACAACACACCTAGGATACCCAAAAAAAATTGGATAAAAAAATTAGAATTTATATAATCTAATTAATAACGACAGGAAGAGTCTCAGTCTCTAGGTGTTGGTTGTACTTTTTATTTTTATTTTATTTTTTCAATTGTCTCTCAGAGTTTGTTTGTCGTTAATTCCTTTCCGTATTTGTAGTTTGGACGAATAATTATTAATCTAGTTTGCAATTTGAATTTCTCAATTTGGATCATATTTCCGTTTTTTATGTTTGTTGCCTTTGGTCATTTGGTGGATTAATTTTAGCCATTTATACCAGTAATTAGTTAAATTGGAATATTTATGTGATTTAAAGCTATACCCGAAATTCGTCGGTTATAATTCCTGATCAAAGCGCTTGTGGACTTCCCAAAAAAAAAAAAAAAATGTTTGACCACTCAAGACTAACATTCTTTTTTCCCTTCAGAAAAAAAGAAAGAAAAAGTAACATTCTTTTTTGCAAACAAGAAGAAATAAGCAATTTTATTTAACCTAATAAGATTATAACTTGCTACTAATAATACAATAAGATCCAATCTAAAAACTATACTACATACTAAACTGAAACTTACAGTCAAAATGAGACCTATAGTTTTGAAAATAATAAGGTTTTAACCCTCTAAGAATGAAAAAGATTTTTTAGGAAAAAAATATTAAGGGAAAAAACCAACATGCTTTGCAATTACCAAGTTGATTTTTTTTCTTTTAATCTTCTTACTTCGACTTTTCAAATAATTGTCAACATATATATGACTCATGCAGCTTTGGGATTTGGCTTAATACGTTTGACTCTTGAGTACAAGAAGACTCCAGCAAGAGCCAGTGCAGTACCTGCATTAACATTAAATCGACAACGACAATATTAATGTTCACACATCCATTCTTAATTTTTAATTAACACAATTTATTGCAAATAATATAATTAAGTGCTGAAATTAAGATATAAAATTGGTCCTGCGAATAAAGTTACCAATAGAGTTTATGGGAGAGACAGGTGTTTGGAAGAAGATGACTGAGGATACTATCACCACCACACGCTTTACACAATTTCCTACCGCGTGGGTCACGGGTGATACCATCTGTAATATCATATATGAAACCTGCCACGTCCAAGAAATTACACAAATATATATATATATATATATATTAGAACAAAAATATATATTTTAGACGATGATCTCATAGTTAACCCTCCAATTAAATTTATGAGTTTTTAGTATTTTTTTTTTTTTATAATCTTGTTCATATAGTCAAGTTATTAAATTTAGTTGAGATAGTAAAAATAAACAGGAGATATAGCTTATGAGACATAAAAATAGGACAACACATCTAGATTGTTCCTTTAATTAGCTTGTATATAGATGATTGTATATATTTAAGTGAAATAATTTTTATCTGTCAATTTATTGTAAAATTTCAATTGTATCTCTATGTAATTAAAAAAATTATAAATGTACGGCTAAAAATTATAAATTTGTCCTCATTCAATAAAAAAATAAAAAATTATCACATATATTTTTCATATTGTGCCTCCACTGGAATAGTTTTCAGGCTCTTGCCACTGCACTCACCTGCTGGTAAGCATGGAAGCAAAAGCCCGTTAGAAGTGATCTCACAAATAGCTCTCTGATGTTCAATCCTTGGTTTGCCTGAAATTAACAGAAAGGAAAATTGTTTGCTGCTGCATAATTAATTATGGTATAAAAAAATGAGTAAGAATTGGTCTTTAGTTAATTAAATATTGGACTTACAGCAGATTGCAGATATGAAGGACTAAACTTAACTCCTTCCAATAAAATTGCAGAGGGAACCAAAAGGATGAAGGAAATGATGGTTATTACCGAGAAGAGATTAATGTTGTCCAGAGTTTCCTAGTCAGAAATGAAGTAGGATAACTTGTTTTATACCAAAAAAATCGATAATATATAATTGAGAATCATCTTGTTGCATAAGCGTACCTCTTGGTCAACCATAACCTTCTTGCTAAATACATTACGTGATTGGTTAGTAAGATTGGAAGCCATTGCACTGCAGAAGCCAATCCTGTTTCAAAAGAAGAAGGTGCAAATCTTGTAAGAATCAATACAAAGTAAATGCCCTCTTTTTTATTCTGAATTTGGGGGCGGGGGAAGAGTCAAGTAAGGATTTACTACTATGCTATGCTTGCAACCGTCTGTATTTTTCTTGTTGTTGTTAAGCGGATAGCATGGTAAAAGCATCACTTACCAATTGAAAGACGCCTCGGTGAAGGATGCCAATGCTACTCCACCAACAATTGGTACAAGTGAAGAAACAACCCACAGTGTTGGTCTCTGTATGTGGACATTGGAGATAAAACCAATTGGTACAAGGTTGGTTATCCGAGAATGATATGCAAGTTTGATAAACAACCATCTTCATGAAATGACTTAAGCTAGGTTGAGATTGCTTTTGCAGCACACACAAGCAGTTTGCACTTAAAAACAATGCTGCTAGTACCAACTTTGCTATGAGTAGGAATCTTTTTTTTTTTTTTTTTTTTTTTTCAATATAAGCACAATAATTCTAAATTGAGGTCTAGTTTAAGAATGATGATCTACTTTTTTTCAGTGGGTTACGAAAAAGTATCTCACTTGAACCGTGAGAATCATATCTAGTTTTTCTTTTTTATTGACAATTTTACAAAATTCGATAAAGACTTGGCTGTTCAAAAATGTATCCTATCAGCATGGTCTTTTTTCATACCTACTACAGAATCTCCAAATATATTCGGCAAACAAACCGAAAAGTGCTTTTCAGAGACAAACAATCTCTGAACAGCTTTTCTCTATAATAAGCAGGGTAGCTTTTGAGATTTACAAACAAGAGTATAATTTGAATGGGAAAGAATTATCTTATTACCTCTGCAAGAAAGAGGGCAGAGAGTACAACCGTGAAAAATGGCTCCATAGCTTTAATGGTGTGAGTAAAAGAAACAGCAACTTTTCCTAAACTGATGTTGGTCAGCATGTTCCCCAATGTGTGTGCCAGAGCCAATGGTAAGATTGCCGCAAGCTGGGAAAGTAAATTTATGGACAAACTCTTCACATAATAAGAAAATATGTATTGGACTGATCAATTGTACCTGAAAGCGAGAAATCTTTGGTCTGGTGTAGAGATTAAAACCCCACATTAGGAGAATCATCACAGTCCCACATCCGAACTGAAACGCTGTAATCGTCGCTGGAAATGGAAAGACTTTCAGAACCTACGAAGAAGTTGTAGAATTTAAATCTTAAAGCCACATTGTCAATCATATCATTGCAAATTAATCTTACCAAAAATTAAACTTTCCATTCATTTTCACTTTGCACTTAGGTCTTGTGTACTCTTTTGTAGCAACTACTAGTTAAGAAAAGTCAAAAGAGGCAGCCAAAATTTTGTGCTAGGTACTTGGCTTTACCAAAATTTTGTGTGTAAATTCAGTTGTATAGTGATTTGAAACCTAGTTATAGATCAATAACGCTTTGAATGTGAAAATTAAGCTTATTTTCGCAAAAGTGGTACATTTGAATTCTACATCTCTGGAAATGGCATTCCTATGAAGCATAATGAAAGCTTCAAAAATGTGAGTGCTGAAAAGGAGAGGTCTAGATAGAGTGATAACCTGTTTGTTATAGATGTTGAAGTAAATGTTCAAAAGGTACCAAATTCCAAACATGGAACCAAGCTGCAAAGTCTCAGCCAATTCAGCTTGTTTAGCACCCTCATTAGCACTCTCGGGCACCGACGCAGCCCTCGCTATCAAACTTCGGCATCTTTGGCTCGGGACTAGGAAGGAAGCTGAAATTTGAGCTCTGGAACACAAAGATGAAGAATAAGAAGAAGAAGAAGAAAATGTGTCTGAATTTCTTTGCCATAATATTCTGGGGTGAGAATGGAGGACTAATTGCGTCGAACACGACGAGTGTGGAAGCACCAGGACTTTAGCGATAGGGTTGTGATTAGAAGGTTTCAGCATTGGAGTAAAAGGAGACAGAGAAATTGCAGGGTTCAGCATTTTTTGTTAGGTTTGGGTTTTGGAAAGCGGAGGAGAAGGGAAAGAGAAAAGCCGTTGCATGTGAAATAGAAAAAAAGAGCATATAAACGACGTCGTCTCTTGTTCATTTCGACGTCGTCTCTTGTTCATTTCCCTTGTGGTCCTCGTGCATTCACGTAGTGTGTAGGCCCAAGAATCTACGGTGAGTGTTTGTTGTCTTAGTGTGTACAGTGTGCACTGACTTAAAACTTTAATAAGTTTCTTCATAAATGAAAAAACAGTGACGAAATTGACTCATGGAATTAAAAATAGCCACCTGCAAAGTCACGTGTTCCACGGATTTGAGTGGGGAGGGAATGTGGATTATGTTAATAAGGAAAACTTAAAGACTAGGAAAAATATCCTATCACCATCAGCATTGATTGTTAGTCTGATTTTGGTCCCAAATGCATATATATGTGCATATATGTGTGTGTGAACTTTTATTCCCTATCATAGAAAATTCCAATAAAATAAATGAGAAAAAGAAGACAAAAAAAGAGCCTCAAGGTCAAGAAATGAGATTAGGACTTCCTAGTTCCTAAATTTGTTTTACTATAGGTATATTGGGTGTTGGTTGGGGCATATTGTGATAAATGGATGGCATGGATCCATTGCCACGTCTGAACTGAATTTGCTGAGACAAAGATGTGGCTTTCAATGCTTTTCAAAGCCAGATTTTTCTGTATTGGGATTTTATTTGGGGCGCCACTTACCTGAGAGTGGCTGGGACAATCATTTGGTAGGAACTTACAAGTGCTTTTACAGTTGGTAATACAATTTTGAACTGGAAGCCTGCTGCATACATATATTAAAGCTTATAATTTTTAAGGAGATACACGATTTAAGTGAATGAATTTCACGAGCCCGTTTGAGAACATAGATTCGAATTAAAAGTCAGACTTGAAAACATTGTAGCAATTCAATTTTACGAAATTAAAAATTGGTTTGAACCTATGTTATTACTTCACAGGACACTATTTGAGCACTGACTTTTTGAGAAATATCTTTCACGTTTCTCAGGCTTAATAGTTCTTTATCAAATGCTTATAAGGCAGGAAACAAATATGGAGACATCCAATCCTCTATGTGTTACATTCTCTTTCTTTTCAAATAAATTGTGACATACAGTGTCCAAGACTCACTAATCAAAATTGCTAACACGAAGATCAAAATCTTGGAGTGGTCAAAGACTAATTTACAAGAGACCGGAATCTTAAAACCTCCTGCTTACATTGAAGAGGAGCTACATAATTTATGAGAGGCATTTGAGTCTGGCAAACGTCAAATAGCCAGTGTGACCTTTAGCCTCAGCACATGGCCTAGCTATTGCTACAGAAGACCTTTGAGTATCCTGCACATTGGTTCCGTCGCTTGATTGTTGCCGCCTCTTACGTGGAAGAGCCCCAACAGAAATACCATCATCACCCTGGCAGCCCTCCATTGTTCCTTCTCGAACTTCATAAAAACGAAGGAGTATCTCAAATGTCCTTATATCTATATACAAGTAGAAGATACGCATTATGCAAATTAGCAATTAAGTGCAACTCCAAAGATACAAAAAATTTAAGGGAGTAAAGTCACATTGAACATGTAAGTGACAAAAAACACAAACCTCAAAGAAAATTGTTGGATGATAGCTTACCTGTAAAGTTTGACCTGAGAGTTTCACATGCCCGTTGAACTTGCTCGATACATGGAGAGAAGGAACACAAAATCCCATCTTCTTTCAACATTTTTCCTGCTGAGGGAATAGCCAGCCAGGGTTGAGGTAGGTCCAGGAAGACGGAATCCAACGTCCCGGCTAATTCATTTGGAAATCCTTCACCCTGAATGTCTCTGACTCCGACAGTGATCAAGCTGCTTAATCCTGTCTTCTCAAAATCCTCCCTGTAGAAATTTATAACCTCAAGCTACAATGTAAGCATACAAAATAAAAGATTGGACTAACAAAATACTAAATTTGGAAAGTAAAAAAACATAAGCTATTCATCAAGTTAAGATTGCAAATTCTTACCTAGCCGAAGCTGCTCTCTGTTCATGAAAATCAAACGTATAAACATGCCCCTTTGGAGCAACTGCCCTTGCAAGTGACGTAGTTAAGGACCCACTTCCAGTTCCCGACTCGAGAACCACACAACCTGGAACTATTTCCATGTACATGATCACAAAGCTAATATCGGCAATGTAGACGATCTGGGTTCTGTGGCTTAAAACCAGAGTCCACAACTCAGGAGTTGAAGCCAACAAGTAAATGAATCCACCTTTGTTGCTAAAAACCCTAATCCCAAAAGGCTTCCCAATCCAATCTGAATGTTTAAACACACCAAATCGGTTCTGGAGCACTGAACCCTCACATACTCTGACAGCTTTCATGTTGTCATGCCTCTCATAAATAATAACCAAATCTCCATCACTAATGCAACAGGTAAAAGATAACTTTTTTGCAGGGTCAATAGCAAGCATCTTTTATTCCTTTAAAATCTGAAAATGTTAATTGCAAATATTGTTAACCAAAAGGAAAAACAAATTAATTATCTTTCATAAGTCTGAGGTTCAAAGCCAACAAGACAGCAAGTCAAACATTCAAAAGTTTGATTGTTTGACTATAAACAACGTCACGCACAAAAAAATTCAAGGAAAATCCAAAATATTTGATTTTTTTTTAAAGTTCACAGTAAATCATAGTCTAACATCCTATATAAAAGAACAGGTTGATTTTTAAAGTTAAAAAATGAAGCCTAAAGAGAGAATATTTGACGAAAAAAACACTTGTTGAAAGGGAACAAACCTAAAGCAGAATTCATTTACAATCAAGTCAAGGCAAAAACAAAATCCGACAGCAAAAAGTAATCGATAATACGTACTTAGGACTTACGGAGATTCTACAGATTGAACAAAGGGTGGGTTTCATCCGAGAGAAAGCACTGGAAACAATTAAATTGCGTTCTTCTTTTTGCTTAACACAAAAGGCAACAACATGACAAGAGAAATCGACAAACGATAAATACACAAACCTTTTCAACGTATATATAGCCCTTATCATTGCCCACATAAAAGAAAAACCAGAAATCTGTCAACAATATTCTCCGTTTTCTTAACTCCTAATAATGATAGAGCAGTTTTTGTTGAGAGATAGCATATGTCTGTGAGTCTATATACATTGGAAGTCAACAAAATCAATATGCTTTTAAAGCTTGTATTTACGGTACACGGCGTTCAAAACTGTTCCAATCTGCAATTCGGTTTGTAAGCAGAAAAAGCTTCTCTCGCCTAAGAGAAAACGCCTTCTTTTCAATGTAATCTGAAGACATGTGATATCTGAATTCAAAAATCGTGCCCTAAGCAACACCATTACTAGTTACCAAAGCTATGAAACCCTTAAATGTGTTCGGAAAACTAAAAACGTATCCTGATCAGGAACATCACAGTTTCCAGAGAAGGCAAAATATGTGACTTCGAAGATTTTTCTCAGAAAAAGGTAGAAGAACAAAATTGAGAGAGAGGGAGAGAGAGTTATTTTGAGAGATTGTTAACCTGTTGAAACGCCTAGGAGAGACACCGACCGGAGACAACGGCGAGTGCCGAGGAAAGCACGGAGCCGTGGAGTCTGGCGGCTTATTCCGAGTCAGGTAGAGAGATAAGAGAGAGCGGTAGCCTGCCTGGTCGGTCGGGATTTAGTTTCCGTTAATTTCAAAATTTTCCCCAAAAAATAAGATTCTCTCACTTTGCCCCCTATAATATGAGGCCTCTTTACAGATATGCCACTGGATTGATGTATGACACACACAAAAATAACTGAAGAAGATGCCACCTTACGTCATAGCAATATATTTTGAAATACCTAATATACCCTTAATATTCCCTCAAGCTTCCCGTAAATTCGTGGTTATTAGTCAGTTGCGGTATCTGCCGGAAACCGCCATATCCCGCCGCCGCCGCCGGCGGCAAGCACAACACATGAAAAAATTTTTATAAAAAAAAAAAAGAAATCGGACTTGAATAATAAACAGAAACTTTCGAGTAACAAAAAACCCGCGCAACTCCGGTGACGATTCCAGCAACTTTGCGCGACTCCGGCGATTGCTTCCCACGTGACTCCAGCAACTAGCCGCTCCCTCTGCGACTCCGGCGAAGATTTTAACGACCTCGCTCAACTCCGGCGGTTGCTTCTCACGTGACTCCGGCAACTAACTGCGCCCTCCGTGACTCCGGCGCCTGCTCCATCCGCGACGCTGTCACAGGGATCGTATGAGCCTTTCGTCGCTGATATCGTTGCGGGTATTGTCAAGGCTGCTCCGCACGACTCCTGCCATGGACGGTGACGAACTTGTGCGAGAGGAGAGTTGGCCTGCTCCTCCGATATCGGGTCAAAGTGATCTCTCACCGGAGAAGCGTGAGGATTTCGACGGCATCCACAATCTTTCGCAGTCGGCGGCGCTCCGACATTCACAAAGAAGAGACAGCAGTAGTGATTTTGCAACGACAACAATAGGGGCTTCGGTTGGCGGTAGAAATTAATGGATTGGAGCAAGAAAGAGAGAGGAAAGAGGAGGCGTGGTCTTTAATTTGCAGAGGAAGTTTTTATTTTTTGGGTAAAAAAAGACATTTTATCTACTGGCCATTAAAGATGTGAAATTACAAATACATTTTATAAGTGGCATAAATCGATCACTGGTGAAAAAGCGTAGCAAGGGTCCTAATTATCTCATAATTTAAATGGGACAAAACTCCCTCGAGTTTATTGTTATAACTTTGATACCTCCATCATTAAGACCTAATGTTTTAGCAAATTTAATTACGTGTAGATCACATGACTAGTTATTAAAAGACTAATAATTTTAATTACGTATAAATCACATGACTAGTCGTTAAAAGGTAAAATAAAAAGGCTACAACTATGCGAGAGTTGTGAGCAAAAGAAGGTGCTATCTGAGGTAAAAGTAAGGAAAATTTGTTATATCGTTATTGACTTTTTTGAATTTCAAAGTCCATTTGTTTAAATGTATTATACTGTCATTCACCAAGCAATCATATGACCTAAATGTAATTAAAACTGTTAACAAATTTATGCCGCGAAAATACTAACTACTAAAGTTGCAACTTATATTAGTTCAGGGTGATATTTTAATCATTTTAAGTTTGTGGAAGACGAAAAGAGCCAAACTTGATACTTTGGCGGCCAAATTCTTCTTTAATTAGATCATATTGAAAAGAATGTTCCACGAGGCTAAACATGATTTTTCAGGTGCAAATTATTTTGGTTATCAATTTTGAGATCCATTTATTGGTAAACATTACTTTTTTATGTAAAATAAACGTATATTGACAATATTCAAATACCTAATGTTAATTCTGTAATTCACCTAGGATTTGAAGAGCTTTGAATTCACCAAAAAGTTTGAATTAAAATCTAAGTTACCCGATCAGTCTTAAAGTTAAAAAAATTAACTAACCTAAATTAAGTTGAGTTGTATCATCAAAAATAAAGGAATTATAAAGTTTGGTTGTGTCGAAGCCATTGTAAATTATTTGAAAAAAATAACCATTCAACATCAAATAATAAGTACAAGGGAAAAAATCACCACATATTCTTTGAGTCGACTTTTAAATAGTCTCATAGATCATAAACCAACATAAAATTAAAAGATGTACAATACAAGTTGAAATATAAAAATAATGTTGTTAAACTAGGTCGGCTGGCCAGTCCCATGAGGGCCAAAAGAGAAAAAAAAAAAAAAAAAAATGACCCTACCCAATGAAGGGGAAAAAGGGCCAATTGACCTATTGGGAACCTTATGCAAGTTGGCGTGACCCAACCGGTATGTTTTACATGTTATTATATTTTTTTTATTATAACTTATTGTTCTAACAAAGCTCCTAAACACCATACACATAGGATTAGCCCTATTAGCTCACAGGCCAAAGATCTATGCCTAACCCATCTAGAATGCTTGAGTTGGGCTAGCCCAACCTGGTTCTTTGCATGGGCTAGGTTACACCGAGCACCAGGTCAAAGAGATAGGTGATGAGCTAGCTTGTTTGATTTGACCTATTTCTATAACTCTATACACGTTATAAATTACAATAAAAACTAAGAAAATTAAAAATTTTCTTATTTAATACCAAGACAAAATAGTCCCTAAACTCGCATGAAGTTGCAACTTTGGTCTTTTCGTCAATAAAACATAAATATGTGACTTGAAAGATGTTTCTCAAAAAAAAATAATAAAAGAAAGGGAGAGAGATTATTAACCTATTGAAACATGTAAGAGAGAAGGCCAAGACGTCGAGGAGAAATGGCAATTGGAGACGACGACAAAGGTCGAGGAGAGGATGGAGATGTGGAGTCTGGCAGTTGTCATAGGTTTCAAAAATTTTACAAAACCCTACAATTAAGAGACAATGGTAAGCCTGCCTGGTCGGTAGGGTTTTGGTTTTTGTTAATTTCAAAATTTTCCCAAGGAATAAAATTTTGTATCACTTTAACCCTGTAACTTTTTTTTGTCTCCATCATCGAGACGCTATTGTATTAACAAATTTTATTACTAGTGGATCAAACAACTAGGTGTTGTAGAGGTGAAAGATTAATCCTATTTAAACTCTATGTAACGCCCCTATATGGGAGTTAACAGTTTTTAATGAATTAAAATAAAAAAATCAAAAATAAAAGTAAAACCTTAAAAATAAAGTTGTCCGGGGCTTAAATGAAAACTCTCAAATCAAAAATAAAAATATAAACGACAATTAAACCACAATTTAATGTAGCACCTTAAATTTAATAATATAAATAGTCGTCCTCATCATTTTAACCCTCAACGCATTTTAATACAGTCATAGAAAGTAACAATTGATGCTTACATTATCATGAAGAACATTCTTAATAATTGAAGCAGTCCCAACGTAATATAGCTACATTGCTTCCTCAACAATTTTTCTCATAGCCACCTGACATTTAGTGAGTCCTGAAAAGGTAAAAATATAAGGGAATGAGCGATAATATGCTCAGTAGGGAAAACCATTACTTACCTTTAGGTTTTTATCATTACTAAATTAAAACCTGCATGGTTAGTTAATACTCATCATTATCCATATTATTAGATTTATTATAATCATATTTCGTGGATACCATAGTTAATCATTACCGAGTTTCATACATATACATATATACAAATGTTACAGTTCATCATTCTTCCTAGGTACCCACGTTCAATAGAGTATCACTCAACTCATCGAAACCCAAATGGGCGCGCTTGATCACCCTCTAAACATTCTAAGGGTGTTCCGGTGAGTGGACATCAAGCCCCGAGTCCTCACCAAGTCGATTCCTGTATAGTATGTTCTAGGACTTTTGACCCAAGAAAGCGTCATCACCTTCCCCTTATTTTACCTTTTAGGGTATTCGTGCCCAAGGACGTAATCGTCGCCCTCTTCACGTCTCACTATTCCTTTATATTAAATCATTATTTATAGAGTCAGTTTTCCTAACCATGCTTCTCAATTTACAACATGTGTCAAATCATTATGTTCCTTATTGTCAATACAAGACGAGTTCTATATCATCATAATATGGATAAAATCATATACATTCAAAATACCATATACATATCTTGCATCATAAAACAACCAAATTTTTAATTTACCAAAACCTCACAAAAGATGAGTAATATAATCCCTACCTTTCAAGCTTCTCAACAATCTTTTAATCCCGAACTCAATTAACGTTAGCTCCATACTCCCTTGATCCTAAGGTGTGTATAAGGACAATTAAAATTAAGGCACAACATACAACCGCATTCATAAATAAATTATGTGTAAATCGATCTTACTAGTGTGTCAATAAAGCTTTTATGTAAATTTCTTTTAAATACCACAGTAAACAATTTTTGTCTTAGCACAATATAAAATGTATACAAGTAATCTATATGTTTTAGTCCTTAATAAGATTCATCAATCACTTAGGATAATATTGGAAATGTTGCAAGACATTAAGGAATTAGGTGGTGAGCAAAGATGGGTTCTTGGTTCAGGTTAACAGCCGTTATATCATGGCAAACTGACAGTATACTTTTGCAAAAAGGATAGGTTTACTCTCTACAATCATCACATGGGTTAACAGGTGGTTTACTTAACGTAAACGGGCAATATATTGCCATTAGTAAGTTTACTAGTTTCTAATCCAAAAATTGAGAAATTCATAGAAAAAAATACAACTCCGATTTAGGCTTATGATTGCTCGTTAGAAAGCTTAGGATGTCTATTTTTTAAATATTCAAACCAATTTATAAAATTTATTTTTATTTAATCCCAGAATTTCAAGAAACAGCCACTGTCCATAGAGGTATTACAAAGTTTAACCATATAAATTTTCTGTCTACGCTATATGTACTTAGACTTTATACATATGCTCCAAAATAGCAACAAAACATATACTCAGGTTTAAGAACGTAAATTTGAATAATCCTTGAGTATAAAAAAATTTTATTAATGAAAAACTAAATTTGTTCATGAGATTCTACCATTGGATTATGGGTAGTTGGAAGCTTGAAATAAATTCAAAACAGGTTCATTGACTTCGGTATGGCTGAAATTCTTGCTCAAATGGAGGTGATGGTGGCTGATTTTTATGGCTGCCTTAAAGAAGTTCTCTAAATATTTTGCTTCAACAAAGAAATGAGAAGAAGAGTATGGAAACCGTGGAAGAAAAAGGAATAAAATATGAAGTCTTTGAAGAGAAGTGATAGAAGCAATTATGGAGGAGACATGTTAGAGCATGTCACGGAGGAAATAAAGAAAATGAGGGTCAAGAGTAGTTGGGAAATATATCATCATGTCTCCTCTAGAGACTTTAGCCCACATAATGTCAAAATGACATTTTCGAAATTTATTAGAAGTTCCAAGGCTTTTCAGTAAACATACTAAATAAGAATAGGAGAATTTTAGAAAATTTAAAAATAGATAAAAATAAATATTGTGAAATGGATTTTAAATAAAGCAAATTTTTGGTTGGCACACTAAAAATTAATTTAATTACCTTAATACCCGTTAAGAGAATAGCAGGTGTCACACTCTATAAGGTTGTTAACAATTTTTAAAACAATAGGATCCAGTCTAAAAAACAAACTACATATTAGACCGAGGTTCGTAGTTTTGTGAGTAATGAGGTTTTAATCTCGTAGGAATAAAAAGAATTTTTTGAGGTAAAATAAAAGGGCTATGGCGATGTGAAGTTTGTGAGCAGAGCAGAATGTGTTATCTAGGGTAAGCATAAGGAAAACTTTGCCATTCTTTTTTAATTGTTTGAATTTTAAAGTCCATTGTTTAAATTATTATATTTTTACTAAGCAATCACGTGACCTACACGTTATTAAAACTGTTAACAAATTCATACCTTAATAGAGAAGTACTAAAGTTACAACTTTATATTTGCTTCTGGTGAGTTTTATGTCATTTTGAGCTTGCAAGACGAAGTGAGCCAAACCCTATACTTTGATGATCAAATTCTCTTGTAATAAAATCATATTGAAAACAAATGGCTAGTTAGGTTGAAAATGATTTTTTAGGTGTAAATTATGTTGGTTATCTATTTTGAAATCCATTTCTTCACCAATACCACTTTTACGTGTAAAATAGATGTTCAAATAACAATATTTGAATACTTATTTGGTTGTTTTATTCATAGGTTTGAACAGAAAATTTAAACAAAAATTCAAATTTTTATGAGGTAAAGTATTGTAATAAAAAGGTTTTGAATTGTGATTCGAATAGTGAAACAAACAGATCGAATTTGTTATTTCTATAATACACCTAGGATTTTAAGAGCTTCGAATCCACCTAAAAAAATTGAATTAAAGTGTAATTTAACCCATCAATCCCAGATTTAAAAAAATTAACTAACATAAATAAAGTTGAGTTGTATTAGCAAAAATAAAAGAATAATAAAGTCCGGTTGTGCTTGAGACATTATGCAATTTTTTTTAAAAAAAACTAACAATTCAACATTAAATAAGAAGTATAAGGAAGTAAATAAATCATCACATATTCTCCCTATCAAACTCGTCGCATAGATCATAAACTGTCAAAAAAAAAATAACAGTATAAGTTGAAATACACAAATAGTGTTTGTTAAACTGAAATTTTTACGTTGGTTGCCACATCTTTAGGTGTTGGATCGATTTTTGCCATTAGATCAGAAGTTATCTCATTTAATGTCACAAGCATTAAATGTTAAATATCTTGTAAAGAGATATTTACCCTCTTATGAAATATAGTATGATGATCTGGTATATTTGATAATTTAAAATATCATATGATAATATGGTGTGGTATTTTATGGAATTATTATTTTTTTGACATAAATCAATTCAAGCTTTAATTTTACAACATATATGTAAAGAGCCCAGTTAAATTGGCCTGCCAGCTAGGCCCATGCAATAAAAAGAGAAAAATGACCTAACCTAATAAAAGGAAAAAGGACCCATTAACCTGGTGGGCTTTATGCAAGTTGGCCCGACTAGTACATTTTACTTGCTAAAATATTCGTTTGTAAAAATTATATAATCTGTCTCCTTGTTAAGGAGTGAATTAATATCTGTCTTTGTTATATAAATATAATTTATATGTCCCTTTTTTAAAATTTCAAATATTTGAAACCCTAAAATACCCTCTTACTATATATTATCATGTATTTAAATTTTTATAACAAATTTTCTTATTTTTTGAATAGTTATATTAGGAAAAAATACATATATGTATTTTCTTTTTTTGTTAAGTTATGAGTTGTTTTACCGCCCAATTTTTAAATTTTGAAATTTTAACTGCTCTGTTTATATCTCAAATGTATTAACGTAAAAAGTTCATGGTGTTACTAAATTTTACAAATGTCATTAAATATCATTTTCATTAAGCATCATTAACTTAATGATACATAAATTATATAACCTATGACACACAAAAAAACTCAATAAACACTATTTCATTAATTTAATTACCTATCAATAAAAAAAAGGGAATGTTATTACCACTTATAGTCTTAAAAAAATGAATGTTATGACATATCATTAACTTAATGATGTATTATTTATATAACCTATAAGGCAAAGAAAAAGACTTAATAAATACTATATCATTAATTTAATTACAACATCCTAATTTCAATTTATCAGTAAAATCATGATTCTATTTAAAAAATTCTATTATTTAGTTGAGAAAATTTTAAAATCATTAGTTTAGATACCAATTTGAATTTAAATAATAAACAACATAATTTCAACGGTTTTTTAATTATAATGATATCATAATCCATTTGAAATCTTAAATACGTATATTTTAATTATCTTAAAAAATAAATTAAAACTAATAATATCATTATTTAGGTCATTAATGTCTTTATACATATACTTTGAGACATATAAAGAATATTTTGGAGACATATTTTAATTCTATGAATAAAAAAAAGCTATATATCTCGTTAACCCAAAATATTTTTAGTTATAACTTACATTTTCAACTGTTTTCTTAAACGCTTTATACATAGGCCTAGCTGTATTAGCACATGGGACAAAGACCTATTAGCCCACCCGAAAGCTTGAGTTGGGCCAACAAGACCCGCATCATTGCATGGGCTAGGTTGGGCCTAGCATTGGGTCAAAGAGATAGACCATGAGCCAGTTTGTTTCGTTCGGCCCATTTTTACTGCTCTATTTACAATTCATAAACTGCAATAAAATTAATTTTAAACATTATTTATATACATGTGGATCATGTACCTCATTTGTAAAAGACACCAAAAGAGGAGGCAATACTTACAGTTAAAAGGTATTATTTTCTTTTTTTTAATAATTTTCAAAATTTGTCGTCTAATTTTACTGTTTTTTTTTTTTTTTTTTTTTTTTTTTTTTTTTTGTGGTGGTAAAACCGAGGGTTTTTGAACTCGAGCAAAAGGGAAGCGACACGGGGGCTGCCATCTCGACAGAAACAAAACCATTGTCATTCGAGGCTAAAGCCCACTTACTCAAATGATCCGCAACATTTTTACAAGATCTAGGAGACCAAACCACAGAAAACAAAGGAAAGAACAGACAGTAAATCAACACAACCAAGAAAAGGAGTGGCTTCCCAACCTGGATACGCCGAGGCCCACATGTTTAAGTTTACTAAATTTCTATTTGTCAAAGAGACATGTAATTGTAATCTGTGTGTTTAAATTCATCCAAAAAAATTGACATCTTGTTGACGAAAGTATCAATGTCGCAACTTCTAAGACCAGTTTTGTGCCATTTTGAATTGTAAGCGTCAAAGTGAGACACCCCTATTCCTCGGAGGGATGATTATAAAATTAACCTAAACGTGTGTTGCAGAGAGGAAATTACATGCCAATATGCTAGAGGTGTAAATCATAACCAACTTTTAGCATTTTTCAGCAACAATAACAAAACTACAGCAGAAAGAATACAAAAGGCACAAATAAATAACTTCGACGAATTGCCTTCATCATTGACCAGCACATCCTTGTCATAGGTCACAAGTAATAAATTTAAAGACTACATAACACAACATATTAACTAAGGACTACGCACCCTAAGTTTAACAACAAGAAACTTAAGTTACCGAGGATCAATGTAGAATCACCAGAAAAAATTAAAAGTTAGGGAAGAAATATTTTTCTGCACGGATGGCTATCGCAGGCATTCACTAGCTTGTTGTAGTGATGCAAGAATGGCCGGCCCGGCCCATTCTCTTTAGGCCCACACGGGCAGGCCGGGCCGGCCCATATTAAAAATAACTTAACCCGGCCCGGCCCGTAGGCTAATTTTACATGGGCCATGCCGTGGGCCGTGTCAAGCTGTGTCGTGGGCCTTAAATTGGACGGCCCATCTTGGCCCATTATGGGTTTAAATGGGCCAGCACATCTACCCATGTAATTTTTAATTTTTAATTTTTAAATTTTTAAACAAGTTAACAAATATAGAAGTTTGAATAGTTAAGGGAAATATAAAAAAATACTATTTTATTTACGATTGCCTCATTAAAAACCTTTACAAGGAAAATTCAGTGGAACAAAACCTTGATAAGGAAAAAGGAGTACAATCGGAATAATTATACATAAGATATTTACAAAATTACTAAAAATAAAAAAAATTAAGAGTGACATTAGAAAGATGTAAGACCAATAATACATAGAAATAAGAATTAAGGGTGGGCCGGGATGAGCTGGCCCATTGTGGGCCTAGATGGGCCGGCCCATGATTTTCCATGGCCATGCCGGGCCGGCCCATGGGCCAACATATATTGGCCCAGTCCAGCCCACAAGTATTTGCGGGCCGTGCCGGTCTGGCCCATCACTATAGCAGGACGCGCTCGGGCCAGCTCACGGGTCCCGACCCATTGTTGGGTCTCTAGCTTGTTGAAAGAGCAAACGATAAGGAAAGCTACATGTAGTTACAACGTTCAGATGCTATTTCTTTTTTTATACTAGTGCAAAATCTTTCAGTTGTTCAACACTAGATTGTGTATAAAATCGTATATAAACTTCATATAAAAGGTTTTTCTGCTGTCAAGACTATTTTTGACTATAATTTATAGGATCATATACAAGGTTTTTCGGCTGTCAAGACTATTTTTTACTATAATTTTGAGATCCTATAATCTAATGCTGATCGTAACAGATTGTTAACCAACCAAACATTAATTCGGTGTAATCATTCTCTCTAACGCAAACAAAGGCAGCACAAAGGACTAAGACTATGTTCGGTAAGAGGGAATAAAAAAGGAATGAAAGAAAGAGATGACTTGGGTGAGTAAAATAGACCTTCCCCTCCCATAATTTCTCGACCTTAGAATTGGACTACCTAAAGGGATTCAAAAAGCTCTTACTTTTAACCCATTCCCTCATAGTTTCTCTCCTACCAAACAATTGTGAGTACCAAGATCCTTCTGCTAATTCCCTCATCTCCCCTCCTCCTTTTCCCTTGTACCAAACAAGGTCTAAAGCCTAAACAGAGCAAAAAACCACCAAGTATTTCGATCAACATATAACTGCCAGTTCCATAAATTTAGCATTTTTCTGCAACAATAACCAAACTACAAGCACGCATACAAAGGCACAAAGAATCAGATGCCACTACTGTCTCACCATTTATCAACATACTTGCCGTAGGTTACAAGCAGGTAGAACATTGACACAAGGTATCAACTT
Organism: Artocarpus heterophyllus; assembly: GCA_025403435.1. NCBI lineage: Eukaryota > Viridiplantae > Streptophyta > Magnoliopsida > Rosales > Moraceae > Artocarpus > Artocarpus heterophyllus. Next base: position 5,193,495 of record CM046347.1, on the reverse strand, counting down.
AAAAGCAAGCTAAATCACCAATGTTAAAAGCAAAGCTAAATCACCAATGTTAAAAGCAAGCTAAATCACCAATGTTAGACATCTAGAATGGGAATGCTAGAAAATGCATAAGTTACAGGAACAAGCTATTTCAATGCCTAGCACGTGAATATATAATAACCAGAAAGCACCAAAGTGAAAGAACGAAAAAATCCATAAACACAAAGGCAACAAAATTTACCTGCAGGAATCGCTATCAGAGGCAATCACCAAATTCCTTTTTCTTTTAGCATGCATGTCAAAAAGAGCAAATAATCAGCCACAAGTAGTGATAACGTTCGGATGCTTAATACTCATGGAAATCTACCAGTTTTTTTTTACACAGAAAATGCCCATATGGAGACCTCAATGGCCAACCGCATGGTGTTCAAGATCACATATAAACTTTGTACAAAAAGGTTTTGCTTCTGTCAAGACTATTCAATCTACAACCATAACTTTAAGATTTTGAAATCTAACGCTGATTGAAACTGATTGTTAACCTACAATCAGAAAGATTAATTGGGAGAAACCATTCTCTATAACGCAAACAAGCCCATAGGCAAATAACGAAAGTCTAAACAAATCGAAAACTAAATAAATAAATTAACATAACACTGCCAATTCTACAAATTTTATCTTATAGTATGCATATTGTACTCAAAACATCACTACTCTTTAGACTTCAACGACAACACAAATGACCAATAATAAACACAATAATTTCAAAACAAACTAGAACAAGCATCATCAAAGATCAGTTTCAATTTGATCAACTATAAATTGACATAAGAACTGAAAATTTAGCTCAAGACTGATGAAGATGCACGTCACAATGTTCCAATAAAACAAAAAACAAATGACAACCTAAAAGGCATAAACTTTGAAAGGATTAACCCTAAAAAGGCATCCAAAAATGAAAAGTCGAGATTAACCTAATCACCACCGTTCTTCTGGTAGACATAGGTCAAACCACACTTTCCACAGTAATGCCTGTCGAAGTGGTTGGCCATGAAAGTTCCGGCGCCGCACTCGCCGTTCGGACACTCCTTCCTCAGCCTCTGGACCTTCCCCGACGTGTCGACCTTGTAGAACTGGAGCACGGCGAGCTTGACCTTCTTCTTCTTGTGCTTGATCTTCTTCGGCTTGGTGTATGTCTTCTTCTTTCGCTTCTTGGCTCCGCCCCTGAGCCTGAGAACCAGGTGAAGCGTCGATTCCTTCTGGATGTTGTAGTCGGCTAGGGTTCGGCCGTCCTCGAGCTGTTTTCCGGCGAAGATCAGACGCTGCTGGTCGGGAGGGATTCCTTCCTTGTCCTGGATCTTGGCCTTGACATTGTCAATAGTGTCGGAGGACTCGACCTCTAGGGTTATGGTCTTGCCCGTTAGGGTTTTCACGAAGATCTGCATGGTTGCTGCCGATGATGGCCGATCGAGGAAGAAGACGATGTATATAAGGGAATGGAAATGGATGGCTGGTAAATTAGGGTTTTTGTTAGAACCTGCTGCTTTTGGGCTTGGGTCACTCAAAAATTTAATGGGCCAGGCCTGATTAAGAAAGAAGGGGCCCGTTTATAATACGACATTTCGTTTCGTCTCAAAAAGAAAGAGGAGCATCGCTATAACAGACGTCGACGGTAGAGAAAGGTCGGGAGAAAAGGGCACATTTGGATTTCTAAAGCAATTATAAATTAGTGTTAATGGTAAATCATAACATTTGAGTAGAAAAATTACTCTTTATGTGCAAAATTATTCTTTATGTGATGCTTTCTTCTAAATTTGTATATATTAAATTTAGTGTCAAATTTAACACCAAATATAAAATATATTAAATTTTTAATATTTGATTTTTATTGGTCTATAAATTTTTGTTTTCATTTTTTTTTTTTGAAACGGTTCTCCCAACGTGTCTATCTTAAGATTTAATCATTGCAATAAGACATGTAGCATTGACATGAACATTTGCATTCTAAATAATTTAAGGATCAGTTTTGAGAGAAAAAAATGGAGTGATAAAGTTATTTTTTTTACAAACATGATCTGTGGGTTGTAGCACAAATACAAATTACTTTACTTTTTGGTAAATACAAATATAAACTACTTGTAAGCTGTAGCATAATTTTTTTTACAGGGTAGCATAAATTTTAAGAGATTAAAGGGTATGACAATATCACCTTTTTCTTTCTTTCTTTCTTTCTTTTTTTTTTTTTTTGGAAATCCTTCTAATAGAAAATACAATTTACTCCACCAATAAAGACGAGTATTGTAATCTTTGAATTAATATTTTAACGGTATGATTTAAGATTATTTGTGTAAAAATTTGTAACATGGAATATAAGATTACTTCCACTTACAGATTAGATAGCTAAAAACTTACTTCGAGGGCTGCAAAAATACACCAATAGTGCAAAATAACCTTCTTCCTTATGAAGAATTCATTTTCTTTAAAGCCATAAAAAAATAAAGAGAAAAATAATGAATCTTTATCCATCTAAAGAGAGAGGTGGACATTGGACAAGGAGTCAATAAGGAGAAGTGGTTGCGTAGATTATATTCATGAGATGATCTTTAAGAGCTATCATCAGAAAGTGATTAAATTTTTAGTGTGATTAATATTCTGTTAAGATTTTTTGCAATAGGGACCTCATTATCAATGCATGATGTTGAATTTAATTTTGACCAAATTAAAAGCACAAAACATGCTTAATTGACAAAACTCAGTACAAATTTAACTTTTTAAATAATCGCCTATAGGCTATTAGGGCTGTATAAAAACCACCCTGCACCCGCCAACCGCCCGCGTCCGCGCCCACCAATCTCAAAAAAAGCTGGTTTACGTTAGCAACCCACTGGTGGGCGGGTTTGGTTTTAAGTTTTTGAGGGCGGGTTCAACCGGCACCCGCCCGCCTATATATTTTAAAAAAAAAACTTATCATTTATTTGATTTTGTTCTTATTTTAGAGATGATTGAACAATCCAACACTTCAAGCATGGGCTCGGCTGCCTCTTGACATATTAAAAATTGGAAATTCTCCTATTATTTTGTGAAGTGATCAAAATTCAAATCAAGTAAATTAGTAAAGAAAGCCCTAAAAGAAAAAGAACACTTGACTTTGTTCATCATTTCATTTGTAGCATTCTATTATTTTCGAACCTAGTAAATAGGCTTTAATTTTTATGGACTCTTGACTTTATTTATCTCTTTATATGTAGTTGTTGTTTCTTGTTGCAGTGAATGATTATGTTTCTTAATTTGTACTTTTGAATATGGTCACTGACTTTAAGCATCAAACTTGTTGGGAATGCTTTATGTATTATCATCTTATATTTTCTATAAATTTTCTTCACTTCCTAAAAAAAAGGTCCAAAAAATTACATTGGGCAATAGTATAGGTCTAAACCGCCTTAACCCGCCCACACCTGTCCGTAACCACCCAAAACCAAACCAAAACTGCCCGCCATGTGGTGGGCGGTTTGTGGGTTGGTTAATCGTCAACCCGTCATCCAAAAAAACTACACCTCACTTGTCCAAAAACCATCAAATCGTCTACCGTTCACCTCTATAGGCTATAGAGGGTTTTTTTTTTTTTTTCAATTTTGCACAAAAAGCAAAAAAAAAAAAAAGAGAGAGAGTGAGAAAAAAGTGGGAATATTTATCCATCCAAAAGGGCGAGGTGGACAAGGACAAACTCAAGAGTCAGTGGAGGAGAAACCGTTGCTCAGATTATATAATCATTGGATATAGCCAAATCAAATGACAACTGAAAAAAAAAAAAGCGTCACTTTCCTAATCCAAAAGACATGAACTAATTACGTACGAAATAGAAACGAAAAAAAAGAAAGTAAGAAAGAAAGAAAGAAAGAAATAAGTTTTGCCCACAACAGAAGAAGGCGGCTTTCCAATAGCTTCACATTTCTCATCTGCCGTACAAAGTACAAGCCTTCTCGTTGTCCCTTTTCTCACCCTGTAAGTTATTTTCATTGTTCCAACTTTTTTCTTTTTTGTTTTTAAGTATTTTTCAATCTAATAGTAATCGGTTTAATATTTGAGAAATAGAAAGAAAAAAATATGGAAAAGTTGAATTGAGGATTGTTCTACTGTTTCAAGTGTCTTCCTTTTTAATCGGCAACGAAATTCGTTATAAAAGAAAGATAAAAAATATGTACATTGTTCATCATTTGACTTGTGTTTGCCTTTTCATTGTTGATTGAACGCTTGTAGGATTCGGGTACGTCTTCTTGTTATTTTTTTTTTTGGGTGTTATATTTCATTCTCTTATCCATAGCTATGATATTATAAGGGTTGTTTGTGTTTTATTTTGGATTTTGGTTTCTGATTTTTCTGAAAGTATTGAATATCAGGTTTTTTTAAGCAATGTACAATCTCAACTGAAGTGCTTAAGTTTTTGCTTGTATCATTGTAAACAAGTTTATGTTAAGAATTAAACGCTCTAATTCGTTACTACCGAGAGCAACAAAATCGGAGAAGAAAAGCAAATAAACAATAATACACACAAGACTATAGTGTTTTAATTTGAAAGTTACATATAGTTTAAGCCGCTATAAATAACTTGCCAGGACGAAGAAAAGTATTACAAGAGAAATCGCACACCTCACAGACTTTTTTGTTTTTGTCCTTTTTACTCCTCTCTTAACCTTAAGAGAAGGATTGCACCACCCCACCCCCCGCGCATAAAGAAACTAATTAGGCTCCAAGAAGAAATTAACTATGTAAAATATAAAAAATAAGATGTGTCACCATGATTTCTATAGCAGGATGGAGCTGGAGGAAACGGCTGATACTACCACCCTGAGGTATTGGTTGAATTGGAGAGTCTTGCTATGCGCAATATGGATATTAACATCTACGGTATTAGCATTGTTGATGATGTGGAAATATGAACGCCTCAACAAGCATTTAAAATCTGACAGCAGAGACACTCGTCAAGATGGTCTAAATCAGCCCTTGTGTGAAAATGAAGCATGGAGACCTTGCCTCAAACAAATCCACCCCGTTTGGTTGCTCGGTTTTCGACTTTTTGCTTTCCTCTTACTTTTGGCAACGTTGATTTTCAAAGTTATTATCAATGGAGGTCACATATTTCTCTATTACACTCAGTAAGATCTCTCTTTGTCTTTTGAGCACATAGGATTTCCCATTCTGCTTTTTATCATGTCTCGGATTTCTTCTTTTAATTTTTGGTGTATTTTGGATGCTGGGCAGATGGACGTTTACCTTGCTTACTGTGTATTTTGGGGTATGTCCGAGCTTGTTTTAGTCATTTGCCTATATTTGTATATTGTGAATTGTCAATCGCAGGAAAGACAAACATTTTTTAATAAACCTTCCATTTTCTTCATTGAAAAGATTTTAACTTTTTATCTTGTTCCATTTCGACCTTCTGTTGCAGTGTGGATCGCTGCTCTCAGCTTATGGTTGTTACCAGCATATCAATCTAAGTAGATCAAGTGTTTCTGATGTTGAAATAGATGCAGAACAAGGATCATACATGTCTCTCATGGGTGAGGAAGCCAAAAAGGGAGTCCGAAATAGAAGCATCTTAAATCCTCAAGAGGAAAATTCTGTTTACCGACTTCCAGGGATTTGGAATTATGTTTTTGAAATTATATTCCAGGTAATTTCTTCCCAAAAATTAGTTTCTTCTCACTGTAAAAAAGAGCGTTGACCAATCAAGTGAAACTATCATTTTGATGGTATTTATCTGTTTTGGAATAAGGTTGTCAGCTATTAGATATTATCCCCCTTTATGTCTAGGAATTAATTAATGAAAGTTGACCTTTTTTGTTTAGTTTTTGATTAGCTATGAGCTTAATACAAAGTATAAAATGCTTTCGTGGAATACATACTTTAACTAGACTCATATTTCACGTCTTTCGATTTGTAAACAGATGAATGCTGGGGCAGTGATGCTTACTGATTCTGTTTATTGGTTTATTATATTTCCCTTTCTCACCATCCAAGATTACAATCTAACTTTCGTAAGTATCTGTAGTGTGCACTCCTTATTCTGCCTCTTATCTTATCTTTTATGTATGTTTTTTCTCCATCATTTATCAAACTAATATATCATATTTTTGCAGATGACAATCGACACGCATACAGTTAATGTCATTTTACTGCTTGGCGAGACAGCTTTGAATTGTTTGGTACTTTAACTTTGGTACATGTTCTAATTCCTATAAGACATTTGTATTTCGGAATTTTCTTCAATATTGAAGTTCTTCAACCTTCTCTTTCAGCGGGTTCCTTTCTTTCGTATCTCTTTCTTCATTTTGTGGACCGGTGCGTTCGTCATTTTCCAGTGGATCATTCATGCCTGTGTATCGATCTGGTAACTTCTGTCATCCTTCTGTATAGTCTGTCTGTATAGTCTATTCAGAGAATATGGTGATTCAATTAATTGATACTTGATAGAGATTGTATTTTCGTTAACAGGTGGCCATACCCTTTTCTTGACTTGGCATCGCCGTATGCTCCTTTGTGGTATGCTTGCTCTCAACGTATCTGAGACATCTCACTTTTGTAGTGCCATGATCAAAATTTACTTGGTTAATGGTCATGATTTTTAGGCTTGGAACTTTCCTCTTTTTGAGGATAAATGAAATTGTATGCACGCAAGGTTAAAGCCAAAAAATTAATCAGGGGGCAGGCGCGTGGCTAAACTAATGAGGTGGGACAAATGTAAAGATAAATTTTAGAGGGATGAAATACAATTCCAAAGAGGTTGAAATACAATTTCAGGGGGGGTGGAATACAATTTTAAGAGGCGCAAAACAAAATTTTATATAATTTTGTATACAAAATTAATAGAAAAAAAATTTCAAAAGATGTGGCCTCCCACCCTGTCCGTGGGTGGCTCCCCCATGTGTGCACATACGTTTGTGTATCCTTATTGGCATTTGAAGGTATCTCGGCTCATTTCTGGTATTGCACTGCAGGTACTTGTTGATTGGAGTCATGCACATACCATGCTATGGCATATTTGCATTGATTGTGGAAACGAAACACTACTTTTTGGCAAAATGGTTCCCTTCCTCTAGTCAATGTTGAAGATCAGAAGTCTAATCAAGCCCCATTTTGGTTGAAGTTAATACTTGGTTGACTTACAATCTTTGAGTAACACCTCCACTCTGCCCTTAAGGTTATTCCCCCTGAAAAAGGAAGATACGGAGCAAGAAAAGGGTATGGCCAATCAACAAGTATGCCATCTCTTAATTCTATCAATTCTTGTTCTTATTTTACCCTTTGTCCTCGAGTAGCCATCTTTTGTTTTTCCTTAAATCCTCTTGATTTAATTCTTGTACAGAGAAAGATTCAGATCGTGTCTTGTAACCTTGCAGCTTACAATGATTTGCATTTTAAAAGGAATTTAACTTTTACTTGCTATGGTGTCAAAACCATTGATGATAGTTTTGGATGTCGTAATCTGTGAAATGCGCGTTGAATATGATTTGTACAATAAAATATATTAACGTAGTATAAACAGATATTATGTTCATATGTACGCCCTAATCCGCAGATGAAAGATAAATCAACGCCAAAAGCTAGCATAAACAACTCAAAGGTAAATAAGTACACGAAGTTCAACATCCATTGAATTTGACAACTTAAGAACAATCATCATCAACTATAAAACTATACCACCAAACTATGAACCACTGAAGGTCCCATCCACAACTCAGCTCGCATTTTATTTAAAAGGATAGTAAAAAGTTAAAATACATAGAACAAGTACTGGAAACCAGGTGCAGTTACAGCCATTACAATTATTCTCACTACTAATCGACCAGTAGCTGAAATCTCCTTTACGCAGAAGTTTTGGCAAGGGCACCGGCTTCGGTCAGAAGAGGAACCAGCTTCCCTTCCTTGTGCATTGCCGTAGTGGCTACAAAACAGTAAAGAAGAGGGCATTCTTAGTAACAAGAAATTATAAATCACGCACGCAACGACACAATCATATTCATATGTTAGACAAGAACACGCCAATAGTTGTCTAGTCAAGGCAATGAAGTCTTCCTCACCGTCACATCCACCAATTTGCTTTCCACCAACAAACACATTGGGCACAGTCCGTTGTCCGGTCCACTCGAGCAGTGCAGATTGGATCTCAGCCCCATCACCTTCAGAAAATTGCAGATATACGCGTTATGCTTTATGTTTTCATCATAACAATCTTATCCATTTCAAAAACATAAATTTCACACAAATTACTCAATGTTATGGTTATCTGATGCAAAAGACAAACAAGTACCCACATTGCTCACATTTGTTTGGAAGTGCAAGAATCTGCGTTAACATCGAAATCACATTTCTTGAGCTAAAAACCACATATCAAGTATATGACCAATTCCAGCCACATCAAAATGACCTCTAGAAGATCTCAAAATAACATTATCACTTAATAGTCTAACGGCCAAAAGCCATCCTAGAAAACTTTTTTTTTTTTTGGTGTCCTGTAAAAGGTGTAATGTTGCAACATTATGGAGTGCATTTGACTGCACGCCTTTACTCTACAGAACCAGCATAGCTCGCAGACGAGCACGCTAATGAGGCCCTGAGCCGATAGATGAAGATGGGAAGGTCAGACTTCTACTGTCTCGAAGGTTCCGATAGAAAGAATGATTGATTGCTTGAATGCCGGGCCATCTACTCGCGAAATCACCCCGGTCCGAACCCTCTCAGCTCCTTCCTAAAGAAGTGCATTAATGATCGATCAACGGAGGGAAAGGAATATCAGAATTGGGACGCCTGGACTCGGTGTTTCAGGGCAGTTTGAGCCAAAAATTAAAACAATTTTACTGTAATATATGAGAGCTCTATATTATATCCTCCTTAGAGCTTTATACTTTAACAATTGAAACAATGTTTTCTGCAGAACGTTGTCAAACGCTCTTGTAGACATAAACGTTTTCAATTCTTATAACTCATACCAAATAGCTGTAGGTTTTCTAAGTATAAACAATTGAACCAAAAACTCTCTGCATCAAAAAGAATCCAGCATAGGGTAAGATTCGCATACCAAAATCAATAAGAATTCGACTTTGATTATATCAAATAATTGCAAAGCACAAATATTTGGATCCCAGAATCAATCCTCTCAACAGGAAAAAAGAGATAAATTTAAACAATAAATGGAAGCAAAAATTTTATAATAATGATACGACATACTCTCAGTGTCAAGTTCGATCGCTTTGAAAGTGGCGCCCAATTCGGTCAATAGCTTCTTCACGTTAACGCAGAACGGACAGTACGACTTGCTATTCAAACAAACAGAATTCCATTTTACATTAGACTGGTTCGTCGAGAACCTAAAAAACCATTTTCACAGACTTAAAAAAAACACAGAAAAAAGAGAAATAAATTGAGCGAGAGACACCTGAAGACGACGACCGGATTGGACGAAACAATCTCCTTAGCCTTGGCCAACGCCATTTTCTGTGTGTCTGAATTTGATATTTCCCTTAGAAATCTATATTTCTATTTCCTTTTCTCGGTAGCCAAACAGAGTCGGTGTCTGATCTTATTTATCTATCGAGCTTGGATGGTGTGATTCATCTATTCGGTTTCGGAAAGAAATGATCAAAGCCCTAGATGACTCTTCTGCTGTGATCTGGTCTTTCTCAGCGTCGCTTTTGTGGGCCCATCTCACCTACTCAACCACAGACAAGATGAGGCCCAAAGACTGATGGTCACGTGGCGACGGGACGCTTCTTATCGTCCAGTTTTTTAAAGAATTTTTTTGAGAAAAGTGATTTTTGAGTTAGTATGTTTGAAATTGAGGCTTAGTGATTTAAATTGTTATTTTAATTGATATTTGAATATACATTTAAGTATTGATTTGAGTATAGAATAAAATTGAAATTTATTTTTAGAGAGGTAGTAAAGATAATTTTTGATATATAATAAAATCTAAATGTTAATGATTTTAAAAAATATACAATATAAATTTTGATTTATTCCTCTCTTCATTAAGAGCACAGTGAAAAAAAATCATCTCAATTGGATAACAAATGAAGAAGTTATGATTTTTTTTTCTTAGGAGAGAGAATTTTAGTTTTTATTACAACAAAGATATCCAAGTATCCAAGTTATGATTTTTTTATTGCAATAAAATCTAGGGTCCGTTTGTTTCGTGGTTTGAATCACGGTTCGAATCATTTTGCTATGGTATTTTTTCTCAAAAAAATTTAAATCTTCATTCAAATACTCTATTCAAATAATCGAACCAAACGGGCTCCTAACAACTTAGATTCTTGATACTTAAATAATTTAGATTTAAAAAAAAACAAACCAATTCTTGATACTTAAATTTAAATTTGAATCTATTAAGTTTAAAGAATATTTAAATCAAATATACCAGCATATTCTTCTTTTTAAAGGAACAAAAAAAAAAAAAAAAAGTGGCCGTCCAAAGATTTGCGTTCATACGAGCAATATTTGTAAGTTCGTTCAATCATTGAAACGCTATGTTTCCTCGTGAAGAAAAATAAGCAGAAAAAACATAAATTTTTAATGTAAGGTTAATTTGGTAATTGTATTTTTTAGTTTTGATTATTTTTAAATTTCTCTCTTTGTTTTAAAAACTATAAAGATAACCTTAAAATTTTAAAAATTTGTTTTAATTTCATACCTGAATAAAAAAAATTAAACAAAACAACTTGACTATCCTTAAATAGTTATGATAAATATTTTATATATTAAAAACATAAAACAAAATATTAAATTTTAAAAAAAATATTCTAAGTTTTATGACTTTTTAAAATTTAAAATATATTTTTTAAATTTTTCTCGAGAAGAAATATATATTTTATAAACAAATTAGGTTTAGTCAAGAGTATTTTTATCTTATCTTTATATTTTTTAAGTAAAAAAAGTCTATGAGAGATAAAATTGAAACAAGTTTTTTAAATCTAAAGGATACATTTATAGTTTATAAAAACAAAGTGACAAATTAAAAAATAATAAAAACTAAAAAATATAATTATATAATTAACCCATGATGTATAACATACTGTACACATCTTGTACCATATTTGCTTTTTTACAGTAATTCATTTGTCCTATCTATGGTGTGTGTTCTAAACATTAAACCTGGTTAAAAATCTACAATCTATAATATATATCTAAAATAAGGATAAATTCCGCACCTGAGAAAGCTTAAAACTTGAAATGTTTTGTTGTTTTTTTATAAGTTTTTTTTTAATTTTTAGATCGAAACATTTTTTATTTTTTGAAATGTTTTTTTTTTTTAAATTGTCCTTTAAAAAAAAATTTTGTTCCGAATTTTTTTTTATTTTTCTTCCAAAACCTTTTTTTTTTAATTTTTCAAGGAGCGCTTGCTCATTCTCTAGTTAGATTAAAAAAATGTATAACTGACAAAACTAGTGCAAGAACCGTCAGTATATATTGCTTTTACCCTTTACAATTCTTAAAAAATAAAATAAAATAAAGAATCCTTCAGCCAAAAATTTGCAGGGGAAATAACACGATTTGTCGTTTTACGGTGACGACCCTTTTTTGGTCCCTGCAGGGAGTGATAAACAGCAGTCTCTGTTGAATACTTTTTTTAATTTGCAAAAGATAAACCTCATATTGTCCCAAATTGACCAAAAAGTTTGTCGTTTTCTCCCCGTACATAAAAGCACCATGGCTCCTATACCTGTTGAAATGCCACCTAAATCTAGTAGATGTCGTTTTTATTAATTTAAACGACATGTCGCATTCAGTATGGTTGAAAATCTACTTGCCCATTGGTGTAAATGCGGTTGTTCTCAACTCAAAAAAGCAGATCCTCCTACCGATTAGTGTCTCCTAATTAAATTTTGATATCTAAATCTGTTGAAATGTCACCTGATTCTAGTAGATGTCTTTTTTATTAATTTAAACGACATGGCGCATTCAGTATGGTTGAAAAACTACGTGTCCCATTGGCATAAATCCGCTTGTTCTCATCTTAAAGAACCCATCTCCTTGCTTATAACTGTCTCCTAATTAAATTATGATATCTAAACAATTTGTTTATTACTTTTAATATTTAGGTCTTATCTGTGAATGTGAACGTCCCTCTTACTTGTTTTAATGTTCTTCCTTGAAAAGCCTTAGCTCTTTCTTGTTAGTTGCAGTTTTTTTTTTTTTTTTAACTCGAGGATTCAAACTCTTTATGTTTAAGTTGAGTTAGCTGCGGTTTTAGCTGCGGTTTTAGGTTAGAAAGTGCCTACAACCAAATTAGTTGGGTTTCTAAGTCTAAAGGAGAATAAATAATCCATATATTGGACAAAATGGTTCAATTATGCTCTGTCACTGCTGACCAAAACGAACAAACGAGATCTCCTCACAACTGAATCAGTCTAATTAATTGGTACAACTTAATATTTTCACATGAGAAGAGATTTATTAAGCCAACGTTTGACCATCACCAAATTCTTTTCAACCTTTGAGGTTCCCGAACAAGCATCCCACCTAAGATGTTTAAGCCACGGCAGGTTCTAAAAGCTTTGCTATAAGATTCTGTGCGACAGCATCGATAAATTCTTCGGTGTTCAAGTAAAATTCCCTGGTTACCCTGCATGCATTGAACACTTTCGATCATAAGGAACTGGCTTAGCATAAATTGACCTAACTATGAATTCATGATTAATGGACCAATCCTGTTAGCTGGTTTGTAATATCACCAAATTCCTCACAAGAATCAAAGAACAGAATTGACAAGGGGACTTAAACAGGGTTACAGGAATGAAAGAAAGACGCATAAAGTGACAACGTATTTGTACGCCATATGCTCAAGTTTCCACTTACTTGGGACCATGGATCAGAATGGCAAGATCTTTGGTCATTTTTCCTGATTCAACTGTCTCTGTGCATGACGCCTCCAACTTATGAACAAAGTCTAGTAATCCGTCATTTTTATCTAATTTGGCCCTGAAATCAGTCAAATTGTCAGAGATTTTAGTTTTACGACCATCCGACATGGCTTGTATTCTCTCTTTTCTTCGTCAAAGAACGGGTAACATGTACTAGATTTCTTGTTTCCTATCTTATATCTGGAAAAGGAAATAGAGAAAAATATTGAAAAATAGTAATAACAAAAATAATATTTGGATTCAAAAGTTGTGAACCTAAAACCGTATACTAAACTGGTAATACATCTCCGAGGCAAAAATTAAAAGAGATTTCTTTTCCCTTTCTTTTTTTCCCGCTTAAAAGTCTCGTGGCGACAAAGCTGTTGTCGCTAACATTTTCTTGGGTAGATTCCTTCCTTCCAATTTTTTTTAATGAAAAAAAATATCCCATCAAATATGAAAAAAGCAACAGACAGTACCTATGCTCTAGTCCTCGTGTCCAGGCAAATATTGAAGCAATGCTGTTCGTACTTGTTTCTTGTCCCTTTTGATGTAAACGGAAATGCCGAGTGACAGTCCCATGAGCAGCCTCAGCTTCTAATGTCTTACCGTCGGAGGATAACTGCACAACTATTTATCATTATGACTGAGCAGTTAAGAAAAAAGATGTCAGCATGGATGCGATGGTATTCTTTGGTACAAAGTACAAACCAATACAGAAGTCATGAGGCCTAAAGAGCCAAATCCTGCACAACCCAATAGAAAAGCTTTTAGACTCGAGTAAAAAGAGTAAATAAAAATGACTACAGATATCTTTTTGAAAGTTGGAAAGAAGGGTTACCTTGTGCAAGAAGATCGCTCTGGACATCACCATCATAATTTTTGCAAGCCCAGACATATCCACCTTCACTTTTGAGTGCATAGGCCACCATGTCGTCAATTAGTCGATGCTCATACCTGAACAACTCATAAACTTCCTCAGAGTTGTTGATAAATATGTAGAGCACAATCATATAAACATATTTTCACCGAGAAATACAAACCATATAGAATGTTCTTCAAACTTCTGCTTCCACTTCTCTTCATATACCTCCTGGAATATGTCCTTAAACCTGTATCCAAAAATTGTAATATTTGTGCATATATTTACCAAAATGGTTTAAATGTCTACTGGATATACCAACAAAAAATCAGACAGCATTGCAACATCTATACAAAGATTCTAAATTGAGAAAAGAAGTCAAATTTACCTGCCATCATATTTTTTAAGGATTGTGTTTTTTGTGCTCAAATATAAAGGCCATCTCTTGGTAAATGCAAGCGACATGGATGACTCAGCGAAGGCACGGATAGACTGACAAATGATACGATGGTTTCCTATGATGGTCAATAAACTAATGCTGAAAAAAAGGGTAGCAAACCAAAATCTGGAGAAAGTAAAAGATTTAATAAAACAAACACCTGATCCACATTATACATAGCAAGAGCTATTCCTGGGCCTTTGAAATTGTAAACGTCTAGCTCCGTTGGTGCACTACCATCTTCTGGGACTGAAAAGAGAAAAAGAAAGATGGCATCATGAAGGAAATGCATGCACATATACAGAATGTTGGAGAAAGACTGGAATCGGCTTACCAAAGACCATTTTTAGCTTTCCTGGTCCCCCAATGACCGCATCGGTGGCACGATACTGATCACCGAAAGCATGTCTGCCAATGCATATGGGTTTCTTCCAACCTGAAACTCAAGATCAACTCTTGAGCAGTGATGGGATTCAAATTTACCATAATTGAAATTGCAACATAGACATGAGTCATGACATTACCAGGAACAATTCGTGGAATGTTCTTGCATAGGATAGGTTCACGAAAAACAGTACCTGAAAAAGTAGCAACAATTTCTATTATGGGGCATCACAAATTTCAGGGGAAAAAGGCGACTCAAAGGAATTAAGCAATGACCAACAATATCCACAGTGTATAACATTCGTGCAACAATAAAGCTAGATGAACTAAAAACACATAAGGTCATCTATAAATTTCAAGGGAAGCTACATCAATAACAGCCACCAACTATACAAACCATTTAGAATGTTTCTAATTGTTCCATTGGGACTCTTCCACATCTTCTTTAGTCCAAATTCCTTCACTCTGGTCTCATCTGCATGGTACAACACAACATAAAGCCATTACTCTATATACAAATTGCAGCAAGTCATATGATATTATTACCATGCTGACTAAACATTTGTTCAAGATCTGTTCTCAGTGAGTGTAATCGGGTAAAAACTCAGATTGACAAAGAAAAAGAAGACCTACTAACCAGGAGTTATTGTAGCACATTTCACAGCAACATTGTATCTGCAGCATATCCGCAATGAAATGAACTATTGTTAGAACATTGCAGAAAATTTCTCCTTATACCAGAATGGCAGTATCCAGCTAGCCTCTGATCATTTTTCCAGACTAACCCTTTTTCTAGTACCCTTTGTTCTTGACAAGTTCACAGCAATCAACAATTTCCCTCTCCAGGAGCATCATATTATTACAGAGTGCGCTAAATTTTGGCATTTGATTGCCATTTATTAATGTTATGATTTTTCCATTCAATCATTACAACATTGTCATTTCCAAATCATTTTAACATTAAAACTTCATTACTCCAAGTTACAAAGCTTAATAATCATTATGACAAAAAGTAAATAAAGTATATAAAATACCATTATGCATTGAAGTACGAAACAGAATAGCATATCAAATAAGCATTGGCACTGACATTTGCAAATGGTCTAACACTCCCAAGCATCTCTAATAAGTACTAATGCAAGAAGGCCATAGGTCACATAAAAGATGCCCAACTAAAAAGAACTGAATATCACTGAATTTGATATAAACACATAAAATCAAAACGAAAAGAGCATACTTAAGAGTAGCTTCAGCACTCTCCACTGTAACTATGTCATCGGTAGCATCACGGTTTAGTATTCCCAAATCATAATACTTTATATCCAAATCCAGATAAGGAAAAATAAGCTGCAATCACATTAATAAAAAAATAATAAAAAAACTGTTAAATCAAATCAAGCAATTCTATGGAGTTTCCAATTAACACAAAATTGAAATCCAATCGAAGCTCGTACTTTGTCTTTTATCATTCCCCATATGATCCTCGTCATTTCATCACCTAATTTGAGAACAAAACACAAAATTCAAACCGAAAAACAAGAAAGAACACGACAGTTAACGCTTAAGCACCAGAGTATTGGCGAACAAACCGTCCATTTCTACGATAGGATTCTGGACTTGAATTCGATCAAATCCCAACGACGACGACGAAGCGTAGCACCGGAGCGAAGCGTGAGCAAAGCGAAGGCGGGGCGAGAAGCAAACGCGGTTCACCGGAAAAGCGCCATTGAAGAGCCTGGAGCTGGAAGAAGAGAATAAGATAGGGTTTCTTAGGGCTTTGGAAGAAGACAAGGACGACGAAGACATCATTTTGGTGCCGGAAATGGCGCTCAGTCGGAGTGTTGCTACTCTTCGCATTCGAGTTTCTTACTGGCTTTGGACGGTGCGGCTTAAGCTAATACGGTGGGGCGGGGCTTCTAGAATTAGTTCCTCTCCTATCCGGCTTAGTCGGCTCCGCGCCGATCCCACGGTTCACCGTCTTAAAAAACAAGGAAGCGATAAAATACCCAAAATAAACCCAATGTTTTTTTTTTTTAAATAGACTTTTGAAGAAAACACGGCAATAAAAGTGGTTCAAACAGTAAAAAAATAATTAGAATTATTTTTGACAAATAGAGATTAAGTATCCAAAATACCCTATATTTTTGTAAAATCATATTCAAAAAACCGCATGAACCAATTAAATTTTTTAAAATTTCAAGATTTATTTTTTTTTCAATTTATTTAAATTTTATTTTAAGTATACCTTAAATAAAAAATCAATTAAGATGCTGAACTAAATATTTAATTTAATCAAGTATTTAGTTATTTTTAGAGTTTTTAATTTTTCAAAGTTGATAATATTTGGGATTAAATTTGATAATTTTTTTTTCTTTTTGGAAAAGGTTGGGTGGGGTAGTTTTGGGCCCGTTTGGTTCGAGTATTTAAATGAATATTTAAATTTTTGTGAGAGAAAATACTGTAGCAAAATGATTCGAAACGGGCCCTTGTTTTAGTTTTTAATAAAAAAAATTAAGGATATTTTCAGTGTGATAACTAAAACACATAGGGTATTTTGGATATTTATGTAGTAAGGGAGATAAAAATAGTATTTAGGTAAAAACATGTAAAAGATGTTTTGGACATTAAAAAAAAACTTGAACAAGAATTCTAATTCATCCTCATGTAATTATATATATGTGTGTGTGTGTGTGTGTGTCTAGATTAGCTTTTGTGGAGCTTGAGGGCTTTTGTATTTTTATTTATTATATACCCTGATATACTATTACTATCATTATTGACAAGAGAGTGCCAAGAGAACTTTCTCATTTTCTTACAATATTGAGTATTCATTTCTGGCTCTTGGTATTATTTTGACAAATTATCTAATTTTTTAAAAAATAATTTATGAGATTCTTTAAATATAATTATCATTTAGTATTTATTTTATGATTAAAAATTTAATTTTAAATAGTATGTTGAGGTTGTATCCGAGACAAATTTTAAAATAACAAATCTCGACTTTAATCGAGATTTATTGGTTGTTTAGTCCACAGTTTTAAAACTCAATTTAATTTTTCCTACAATATCTCTTATAAAAAATTAAACATGAACCAATTGCAAGATCTCAAATTTTGTAAGAAATGGAAGTAGATCTAAATAATAATAATAATAATGATTCTAAACAGAGAAAAAAGACCAATTATGTATTACTAGCACAGCATGGTTTTTAATTTTGAATAGGTTATGAACTTTTGATTTTTGACCGCATTTAGCCACTATACTAAAGTGGGCAAATGACTTCTAAAATTTTCAGATGTATAATCTAGTCCTAGTTGCATGGTAACTAAAATTTTTTACAGAAAAAAAAATTATTTTTATTTTTTAACAACAATCCAGGGAATATTTTACATTTAATATAATTAGTTTTCTCGAAAAATAAACCAGTTATGATGCATTGGAGGCATGATAATCTTTGTGAAGTTCTGGAAATCCTACGTTAATTTTAGTATTACGGACAAAAATAATCAAAACTTCAAAGACTAGAACCAAATCAAATCAAATGATATAATACAAATTATTCAAAGATTTTGGGCAAGACAGAGAGACAGCCAAGACACGGATTTTGGGCAAAAAGATTTCTATCCATAAATACGCAACCAAATCATCCTCCGAAGATGAAAAGAAGCAGAATAAAATACCCAGCAAGGTAAAAAAAAAAAAACAATTTTATTTAACTCTATTGAATTGTAACTCAGTTACTAATAAAATAGTGAGTCTTAATCTAAAAAGTATACTACATATTAGAATAAGAGTAAGGTCAATTGTTTTATTATCGATCAAATTGTTTTAACCACACACCAGCTTACAAATACGTCTGAAGTTTGTACAAGAGAAAGAGAGAGCACCATTGACCTGGAAGAGCATGTTACGAGCTTGAGATATAGAGAAGAGGATATCATGGGACATGGTAGATCAGTGCTTGTAATATACGCAATTTTGTTCTTATTCTTGCTCTTGGAAGCTCTTAATGCGCGTGTAATCAGCAGCAGAAACTTGCAAAATCCGCCGACTATTCCTCCAAGCTCAGAATTAGGTGTATTTTTCAAGGTAAGAAGAAGCAGAAGCAGCACTAACACGATCAGCTGCAAAAGGTTTTGGAATCATGCTTTTGCTCATGGAGAACAGAAGAGAATCACACCCAACGGTGCCAACCCACTTCACAACAAGTGAACGTCTGAAAGTTCAAATGATATTTTTGGTAATCTAATATTTGTTTTTTGGTTGTTCTTTAGGACGTAAACTTAATTTATGGAGCTTGGAAGAAATGTACATTGTATTGATACTTGAATGTGTATCATTTTTCATGCTAACTTTGATATTGAGTTTTACAAAGATTTCCCTGGTCATCATCATTTCTGTGTTTTTCTAATAGCAAAAAAACACAAAGTTCAAACTCACAGTTAATCAGTTCCAAACTTTGTGCAAATGAGCGGGCTTTCACGATTTATAAGTTAAACGTCAATTCCATCCTATTTTATTCAATCAGATGTTTTGTGAGGCTTCTTTCACAAAACCCATGTTCATATCTTGTCAACATGGTGATTGTATGGACTTGGAGACATGAAGAATAGATGACACAAAAAAGGAGAAATGGCAAAAAAGAAAATGGGAGAGATTTGTGGATAATGGTTGCCATAACTACTATATTTGTATCCTTTCGGATACATCCAAAACTACCATATTTGTTTTGTTTTAAGTCATAACTACAGCTAATGCGACAACAACAAAAACAATGAGTGAGATTTGTGAATAATGATTGCTATAACCATCATATTTGTGTCCTTTTAAACATTTAATAACTACCATATTTGTTTTACTTTAAGTCATATCTACGAGTACCTTAGACGATAATAGCAAAAAAGAAAATGAGTAAGATTTATGGATAATGATTGCTATAACTATCACATTTATGTTCCTTCAGTGGTGGTGTCTGGTAATAGTGATTTATATTACTTTTTTAGTTATAAACAATATAAAACTTTCACATATTTCATTAACAATAAAAAAAATAAATATTATAATAAAAACAATTCTAACCAACTGTTTTAATTACCCTGTCAAATATTTTATTTATAGATATTTAATTACCCTATTATCTCTGTTGCTTTAAGTTATATGTCAAGAGATAACAATGGTTGATGTCTCCTATTAGTTATGGCGCTTGGCATGAATGAAGCCCCAAAGCATTTTTAGAATTGGTGAAAAATAAATCTCAAAAATCTTGTTCTTATACGTTTAGCTAGCTACAGAGTGCAGGCCCAGTGCAAACTGACAATTTTGGTAAGGAAAAAAAAAATCATACGTGCGCTGCGACAAAGCAAGACCAATGTGGTGACTTGTCACCGTCTCCGGCTGGCTGAAAGGGCAATTTGATCAGTGCAATAGAAGGTAAAAGGCGGCAAAAGCCAACAAAAGAGTTCCTCCTTTGGTCTGTCTGTTCGCTCGGCGAAAAGAACTGCAGAAAATCTCTTCACCCAGACCGTGGATTTATATTAGATTCGGTAGCCGCCAGCGCAGAGGATAGTGACCCCACTCAACATAAATGTGAAACAGAACACTTTTTTTAAAAAAAAAATCAATTGAACACTATTTTATTTTATTTTATTTTATATAAATCAGACATCGTCCTTTTGCGCTGACATGAAGGTGAGATCAAGTTCCGTTTTATGTGGTCAGTTTTATTTTTTTAGTTTCAGTTCACGTGTTGTTAATAAGTTGCGAAATCCTAAGATCTGTGTTTGCTTTTTATTTTATCGCTTTTTTGCTCCAAAACCCGAGTGAAGAAAATGATTTGTAAAAAAAGGGAGATTGCGGAGATAATTTGGTGCAGAGAGATTAAAAAACAGACAAGAGATTTCGGCAACAGAAACACAAAAAATGGATGGTTTTCGTCTTGGGCACTTGAAAAAACGCTCCATCTCCTGTCGCGTTCGGCTCTCTTTAGTTGCCATCAATTAGGCAGAGATTCAGGTTCTCGCGTTAAAGGAAAAGCAGAGAAACTTTTAAATGCAATGTTATTGAGCTTTGTGTGTATCTGCCAACGTAAGATGTGTAATCTGTCGTACGATGGTAAGATCCTACCTTTTATAATTTTTCCCCTTAGGAATACATTTCACACAAACATATATATATTAACGTATAAAAATTTTATAATATAACGATTTTTTTATTGTTACTATAACATGTAAAAACTTTACATAGTTTATAATTAAAAAAAAAAGTAGTTTAGATTACAACCTATCAAATACTCTTGTTGTATAAATTATATATATATATATATATTTTAAAATACGGGTAGTGTAAATTAATGTGCACATATGACGCAGGAAAATTAGGGCCACAGTAGTCGTTCTTTTATATGTGCTATAAGAATTTCTAGGATAAGAACATTTATTTTTTCTTATCAATGAGGACCATTTATATCCATTAGATACAAATCTAATGGTACAAAATATGCTCAGCTTTAGTCAAACAAACTCATCTACACCAACTTCATAAATTGAAATTTAAAATACAGAGTAAACAAAAAACAAGAAAACAAAAACAAAAAACAAATTCAGAAAAAAAAAAAAAAGGTTATATCTCTTCCACCTCTGGGAGGAGTCATTGGAGTTTCCTCCACGTCATCGGTGACACGATGATGACGGTACGACGGAGGTCGCGATGAGGATCTCAACCCACGGTGCTCGCATTCCCATCAAAACACCACGTGAGATGTAGATCTCGTCCTACCTCGACGTACCCTGGTCGTCTATCACCATTGGATGTACCCGCCCCTTTGCAACGGTTTCAATTGCGATATGAGAAGTGACAACAGTGGAAGATGCATGGTCGCGAAGTAGAGTTGGAAACTTGTAGGTGATCTACGACGGTGGTTAGGATTCCCCTATGTTGCGATCCTGACGAGCTTGCACTCTGTCGTTTTGCCGTCCTACCCCCCATGAGCTCCTTCTTCTCCTCCATGAATGCACCCCTTACTTTCCCCAGCCACAGTTAATCAAAATGCCTTTAAGCGCCACAGATGTGGCTATTGACGGGGTTTTTTGCGTAGTTTTGTTTTCTTTTTCTTCTTAATTTTTTTCCGTTACTTATTAGTTTTTTATTTTTATTATATATGGGCAATTTTATTGTTATTTTGTAAAGTTTAGTCTTTTAAACCATTGGAATAAATCCAATAGCTACAAAAAATGGTTCTCATGAGGGTCTTATCATAGTCTTGCCCTTATTTATATTACTTTATCTATTTAGCCTTATTTGTTTTATATGACGTATGGTTTAGTTGTTATTTTTATTATCATTTTGTAAGAAGACTATGAATACTTTTTTAAGCTAACTGTAAGGGGAGACTAATGTCACAACCCGTCTTTTCGGGTAGTCACTTAACTTTTTTTAAAAATCATTTCTTAAACATTAATCTTAATTACTTAATAAGAAAAAATACTACAATATTTTTTTTTCTTTTTTCTTTAACATCCTTTAAAACGTTCTTTAGAACTTTACGACTTCTGCCGCAATTTAAGTTGAGACATTGCTCAGCACTTACTTTAAAATCATTTCAAATCATTTCTTAAAACTTATTAAGAAAAATTTACTGAATCATTAATTAAAACTTAACTTTTTAAGTAAATAAAACATTTTGTAAATATATCATAAAAGTTTGAAAACATTTCTTAAAACTTCAATTTTTATAGAACTTTGAAAACACTATATCAAATAGTGGAAAACATTTTCTTTGAATAGCAGAAGCATACCGTAGTGGTATCCATACTCAAATATTCGTATCTACCCTCCACAGCACCAAGCTCCATAACAAGTTCTACTGGTCACCTGTAGAACTACCTACAGTATGAAGAAACTTTTAATGAACTTTGGATACTAAGTTCAAACATAATCTCACAAATAATTTTAACATGCTTTAAAAGCTTTTCTCATAAAAACTTTTCTCTTAAAATATTTTTCAAAAACGTTTTTCAGTAAACATTTCTGAAATTTTTTTCATAAACTTTTTCCATAAAACATTTTTGAAATGTTTTTCTTAAAATGTATTCCATAAACCTTTTCTTGAAAACATAAAAATATTTTTCATAAATATTTAATATAAAATATTTCTCCGAATGTTTTTCATGACACATAAACATTTCATAACAAGGAAAACAAGCAAAATCAAAATGCATATTTCTATTTATGCTCAATTATGAACTTTCATTTATAAGCATCCTATAAACATTCATTTTGTACTTTAACTTTTTATTTTTGTTCCTTAACTTTCCTTATCTTATAAACTTTAGTGTTCGTACCAACACATTAATCATGAGATCATAAACACGATGCTTCCTTTATGAAAGACTTGAGACCATTGAACACAGAGGTCATAACTTTAACTTTACATGTATACCTCATATCAAGTAGGCTGATACGACATTTTCTTTTTATCTTTACTTTACCTTCTTATTAACTTTAGTGAGCATATCAAATGCTAACATATTAGCAAATCATAAATTGTACTCTAAAACTTATTGCATAATAAATGCAGCATAAAACTTATAACTTGAACTGTAAAACTTTATGCATTATCAAAATGCAAATGTACTTCAAACATAGTTATTGCAAATACATTGCAAACTTTTACTTAATCTTTAAAACTTTGTGTATAACAAGTGAAAACATACTTTAAAACAACTTGTATAACATTTGCAAATATATAAAATGCATTTGAAAATCATTTACTTCATACTATATGTGAGGTTTAAACTTACCTGTCTATAGCTCTAACATTCCCGTTTCCTTCATTTTCCTTTCATTAGTCGGCTTCTATGTCTTGATCATACGTTAACTTTTCTTATTACCAATCTACTCGATTGATAACATAACTTAAACATTAAACATTCATTTTCTTTTTACATAGCTTATATACTATAGGTTTACTTTCTTTTACTTAGCTTGGTAACCCACCGGGGTTACCTTTCCCTTTACTTAACTCCATAACCCATTAGGTTATCACTCTTTTTACTTAACTCTGTAACCTATCGGGTTACCTTTCTTTTACTTGAACATCTCTTATTAAATTTCCCATCTCATGTGACGGTTTTATTACTTAACATTTTATAGAACATTTTTTGTCTAAGAACATTTTGCTTGTTTGGAGTATTCAGCTCCACTTAAGCCGTTTATTAAAAATGACGATTTTACCCTTAACGAGTTTTTCGTCAATTTCATAACTTGTCAAACTTTTTGCTTAACTTTTTCTCTCATTTCTTACATGCTATGGAAAAATTCTCACTAAAAAGCCTTTTTTAACATTGGGCATTTCAGGTACGTTTTGACCTTTTTCACAAAATGACCATTTTGCCCTTCATGTTTGTTTCTTTTAATTCATTCATTGAGTAAACTTTAAATCCTTTAAAAATGAACATCTATGATTACTCACTGCCTACAGCAGTGCAGAAACCTAGCATTCCTTAGTGAAAACCTAGTTTTCACACATTTTATGGTTTTAGCCTAAAACACAAAAATCTTTACATTTTTGATCCCGGGACCAAAAATGATCACTTTATACTAAAATATTCAGTTTTTCAGAAGGAATAAAACTTTCCAAAGTTCCATGGTCAAATTAAAAACATTTTATAATGTTTTCATTTCTTGAAATTTTGTGCTTAAAATTTCGTAAAATTCATAACTCATCAACTGTATAGGATTTTAACAAACTATCTATGTCTTCTTAATAGTTTCGGTAAGTTCTACAACTTTCATGTTTTAACTTTCCTTAAATTCAAAAGTTGATGTGGACTTTTTGGCTAATTTTCAAATATGTCAAATTTTGCAAATCTTTACAATTTAGTCGTTTTGGAATTTTGCAAAAATTTGTTCACAAAAGTGGTTTCCCTTATTGTATTGGCAATTCCTATACCACGTTTGGAACATAAATTGGCCTTTATGCCCTCAAAATTCTATTCCTTTGAAACTACTTAAACTTACAAAGTTTAACAATTTCTTCTTGTTAACCACAAAAGCCTTACTTTCTTTCTTGCTTTCTTTCATCACTGCCATCAATATAAAATATGAAATAATCATGCCATAATGTCCATCTTACATGCCATAGCTTAAATCATACATCAAAAACTTGGTATGCACAATAAAACATAATTTTTCAAGGCTTGCGTTTAGAATTTTACCAAGGTATTCCTCAAGCTTTTACACCTCCTTTTTGGTGCTTGTTCTTGGCTTAAATTCCTTAACATAATCATAGCAAAACTCCCTCAAAAACCCATCCATAACTTAGAAGAAAACCATTAAAATCTTTAAGAAAAAGGTTGGAATTTTTACCTTAAAAGCCCTTAACCTCCTTAAGACACTTGCCCTTGTTTCTTTGCATGCTTTAGAGGCTTGAATTTCAACAAAATCTTGAGAAAGAGAGGCCTAGAAATGGGCAAAATTTCATGAAACCAAATCTTTTTAATTTTCGACAAGTCCTTGACTATTTATAGTCACCACTCTAGGGATTTGTTTGCAAAGGAAAAATTGCCCAAAACATATGGCATATACTCCACCCTTGGAGGGTCCCATTTTTCCTTTTCTTTCTTTTTTTTTTTTTTTTCTTTTTGGCGACTAACCATGCTTAGTCACCCTTAAGCATCATTAAGGGTAAAGGTGGCAAGTTTTGATTTGGCGACATCGAGAGGGTGTGGTGGCAATTTCTCATCCATTTGAGTATCTCATGGTGGGTCCTATATTTTTACACAGTTTAAATTTATACTGACAATATTTTTCCTATACTGCTGGTGTTCCTTTCTATACAACTCATGAGGTCCTACAACCTCTTATACTTATTTATATCCACCACTTAATGTAATTCCAATACTGTTTAATTTTATATAATCCCAATTTATACTGACAGTATTTTTCTTATACTGCCAGTCTATTCTTTATATTGTTACAAGCTTACACAGCATTCCTTACTCATTCATGTCCTCCAAATAGTATTATTTCTATACTGCTTTAACTTTAAACAATCTAATTTTTGTACTGCTTAACCTTAAGCAGTTCAATTCCTACACTACATAACTTTTACAGTATAGTTTCCATACTACTTAACTTTCACAATGTACTTCTTTTACTACATTATTCTAATACTATATAATTTTTTTATATTATTATACAATATTTTTTCTTAAATTGTATTTTTGTCTTAACATTTGTTGCAACAATTGAGCTTTGCAGCTTATTTTCATATCTTTCCTTTCTCGTATATGACTATGGCATCATTTTTAGCATTAAAAATCCCGTTTTTGTTTTTATGAAAATTATCATAAAAATTAGATTAAACAATAATGCTTAAGTTATTGCATTTCTACATTAGAAATGCTCATGTGTTACAACTAGAATATTGAGATACTGAATTTTTAAATTTAAGTGTTCTCTCCATGTTACTAGTTTTTTTCGTTTGAGAAGTTTTCTTATGAGTTTTCAGATTCTCTGTGCTGATTAAGCTGATAAAATACAATCTTGATATCTTTTTAATTTCATTGCATCAACATTTAACGCTATGTATTTGATTTTTATCTTTAACCAAAAAAAAAAAAATCTGTATCTTTTTTTTTCATTTAAAGGGCTTTTCATATTTTTATAATTTTTCCCTTTTTTCTTTTTGTTGCTTTACTTATTTTAGGAAAGTAAAAAAAAATTTCAAAACTGCATTTGTAGGATTCATATGGAACAAGCTTGTGCTTGATGGAGTAAAGAAATGTGACAGTTGAATTGAATGGAAAATAGAAAGCAAAAATACATGAGGATTAGTGAACAAGTGCAGAACAAGAATGATTAGTGAACACGCCGTTGATATGGCATACATGAGGACACGTCGTTGCTGGCATAAAAACGACAATGGATTAGTGAACAAGAATGATGTGTCGTTTTACTAGTATAACAATGACAGCAGAACAAGAAACTGACATGTGCATCGGTTCAAAGGCCGCCATCCATAGAACGAATGACCTGTTGTTTACAATTGCCGACAGCAAAGTTTTCAAACAACTTCTCAGGGTTTTTTTCTTTGGAAAAGCTTTTTGTGGTTTTGATACTACCGTGATAACTATGTCTGCACTAGAACAAAATGTCAGTGATAAATGATAATCACCGACGAAGATATTAGAAAAAGTTATTTATTATCAAAGACAGGAATAAGTTTTAATCCTGGTCTTTAATAATAGTTTTGTCGTGTGAATGTCTCTTTATTCTAAAATTAATAGTGTGTTTGGAACAAAATTTTAACTTAGAGTTTTAATTATTTTGTCGTAAAACTCTTATATGTTACATTGTAGAAGTAAAAATATACTTCAGTACAAAACTATCATGTACTATACTTTAAAATTTCAATTACTTTAACATACAGCTTTCACATATTATAATATAAAATAAAAATATGCAAATCTCAAATGCTATAATATTACAATATTTAAGTTTTAATTTGTTTCCAAACACTTTATAAAATAAGGAGTTAGGAGACATCTTTTTTTTTGGTTAAACTGACTATTACTTAAGGAGCCATGTCGATTCTCAAGCCTAAACGACAACAAAAAGTCTCCAACGCAACAAGGCGGGAAGTCAAGCTACGTGTCGTTTTAATGATAAACGACAACAAATTTTAGTGAAAACAAACAATTTTAGTAAAGTGATATCTTAAATAAACTTTTAAACCAAAAAACTTTTCACACTGTTTCCATCTCGAACGACATAATTTGTCGTGTTTTTGTCTCTCTGTGGTTAAACCCTAAACCCTCAAACATCTCTCTCTCTGGTTTTATTCTTATGGCATAGCCATGGCGTCCGGGGCGAACCGAGCGAACCCGCTCCTCAGAACCGTCCCTCATTTCATCACCTGGAGAGCCTTGGGGTTCCGCACCATTTGCAGCGGCCGCCTGGGCTTCGCGTATCTGTCGGAGACTCGAGAGTCCGCCGAACCCTCCGTCGCCGGCACCAAGGTCCTCGAGAGTTTCAGAGAAGAATTCGAAGTGGGATCACGCCAAACCACTCTTGAAACCGGAAAAATCGCTCGCTTCGCCAATGGCTCCGTCGTTTTGGGCATGTTAGAGACCAAAGTCTTGTCCACCGTTGTCTCCGCCAGAGGCAACAACGTTCCCGATTTCTTACCCCTCACTGTACGTCCTTAATCGACCTCTATTTTTTTTAATCCCCAAATGTTTGTTTTTATTTTTCTTTCTTTCGGAGCTCAAATTTGAGTAATTTCGTTGAAAAATTGAGTAATTTGTTTCGTTAATGAAATGAAATGAGCAATTTTCAAGTTCTTGTCTTTTTTGTTTATGGAATTTAGGTTTAATTATCTAAGGTTTTTGTGGTTTTTTTTTTATTATTATTCTTTTTATTTTTATAAGGTTGATTATCAAGAGAAGCAATTCGCACAAGGAGTGATTCCGAACACATACATGAGGAGAGAGGGTGCTCCTAAAGAACGCGAACTCTTATGCGGTCGTCTCATTGACCGGCCAATTCGTCCTCTATTTCCCAAGGGATTTTACCATGAAGTACAGGTATATGATGATTTTGGTTGTTTAATTTGATTATTACGCTTGTGGAGGCTCTCTCTCTTTTCTTTTAGTGCAATTATGTTGTTTCTTTTTTGCATCTCAATTTGCGAATGGCATTGCAATTTGTAGGTTATGGCGAGTGTCCTCTCTTCCGATGGCAAACAAGATCCGGATGTGATGGCAGCTAATGTGACATCCGCCGCTCTTATGTTGTCGGACATTCCCTGGGGTGGTCCCATTGGGATGATACGTATTGGAAGGATCTCTGGGCAGTTTATTATTAATCCGACCATGGACGAGGTAATGTATTTTCTTATCTCTCTTTAAATAAAATTTTACCTGCTGAATTTGACTTGGTATAATCTAGCTAATAACTGCTTTCAACGAATTCTGAGGCCTGAAAGATTAGAGCTTTAGCATTTATATTTATGTCCACGTAAGTGGGTTTCCATTAGTTCATCCTGTTTTTGCGACATGTAATTGCGATTTATTTGATACGTGCAGCTCTGCTTGAGTGATCTCAACTTAGTTTATGCCTGTACAAAGGACAAGACATTAATGATTGACGTGCAAGCTCGCGAGATATCGGAGAAAGATCTAGAAGCTGGTTTAAAATTGGCTCATCCTGAGGTGAGTCATGAAACATTTAATCATCTTGCGTAGCCTCTTTATATTTGTTGAATTGTTCTAAGATGCTAGACTTTGATGATGTGAACATACAGGCGGTAAAGTATCTTGAACCGCAAATCAGATTGGCTGCTAAGGCGGGGAAAGGTAAGAAGGATTATAAACTGTCAATGTTGTCAGATAGAACATTGGAGAGAGTCTGTGAATTGGCAGAAGCTCCTATAGCAGCTGTGTTTTCGGACCCTACCTATGGCAAGTTGCATACTATCCACACTTGAAACTGGAGATGTCTGATTTTGGATGACATTTTTAGCTTATGTGCCTGTGTAAAGAATATGTGATAAGTTTTGCCGGTCATATATGTCTCTCTTTTTTAAAACCTCTATTTTCTGGTATATTTCTTTCAGTTTGAGCGTGGAGAGGCTTTGGATAACATTACACAAGATGTCAAAAAAGTTCTTGAAGAAGAAGGCGATGAAGAAAGCTTAAAAGTTTTACCAAAGACAGTTGACACAGTGAGGAAACAGGTAGGCCAAGCCAAAGTTAGAATCTAGGCCTCTCTCTCTCTGTTATTTATGATTCTTTTGTCTTTGTACTGGTCATGAGGTCTGTTATCTTATCTTTGTATTTAGGGTATTATTATGCCAAAACATCTTATTAATGAATTTTATCGCAGTCTTTGATTTCAAAGTTGACTGTGCAGCTATGTGTATATATTTATAAATTTTTAGAAGTACAACTATGAGCAGTGTACGTTGGTCATGTTGTATTGGTGTATGTCCTTGCCTTGCCTAGCTAGTTCCCATGCATATCTTATTTATGGTTGGGAACTGGGTTATAAAATTTGGAAAGTAGTCCATGTCTGAAAAGTTATATCTTCTCATATTTATCTAGAATGTTTATGGAGTTCTGTAAAAGGTAGCTAAAT
Organism: Artocarpus heterophyllus; assembly: GCA_025403435.1. Classification (NCBI taxonomy): domain Eukaryota; kingdom Viridiplantae; phylum Streptophyta; class Magnoliopsida; order Rosales; family Moraceae; genus Artocarpus; species Artocarpus heterophyllus. The sequence goes on along the minus strand of CM046347.1, from coordinate 5,163,797 downwards.
CTCATAGGGGCTACCAACCTACTTTGTAGTGTTTATTTTGTATTTCTTGTCCATATATATTTTTTAAAAATTTTTGAATGTATTGACATACCCATAAATTCTGTCAAAACATCAGGTTGTTCGGAGAAGGATCATTTCTGAAGGATTAAGAGTTGATGGGAGACAGCTTGATGAAGTTAGGCCTTTGTATTGCGAAGCTGGTCATTTTCCACAGTTGCATGGATCATCAATTTTTTCTCGTGGAGACACCCAGGTTAGCATACTTTTAGACACTCAGAGTAATTGGATCTTTATTTACCTCTAGCCTAAGTTCATACAAAGTTGGTGTTTGATAGGTTCTTTGCACCGTTACACTTGGTTCTCCTGCTGATGCTCAACGCTTGGAGTCCGTTGTTGGTCCTTCATCAAAGCGCTTCATGCTTCATTATAGCTTTCCCCCATTCTGCATTAACGAAGTTGGTAAACGAGGTGGCTTGAATAGGCGTGAAGTTGGGCATGGTAATCACTCCCACTTTTGTTGCATTTGGATTTATGCTCTAGGGAAGGGAATTTGGATATGAATCAAACTTAATTTAGAAGTATAAACTTCTCAAGTTAATGAAATTCATGTGAATAAAGAAATTGAAATGGGGTGGGTAGGAAATTTTTTATTTCAAATTCCTTCTCTAACTACTTGTGTAGCGGAAAGTAACATTTTCAGTTTCTTACGAAATGTAGGGAAACATTCTCTTTTTCATCCTTGCAAACAGGTTGATATAGGAACATAGTCCTAATTATGAGGCCACAGTATATATTTTTAGTTGTGTAATTCACTCAATTAGCTAGAGAAGGATCATGATAGTTAAAGAAATATAGTTTATAGTCATGGTTGGTTTTTTCTTTGTTAATAGGAACTCTTGCGGAAAAGGCTTTACTTGCAGTATTACCTCCTGAAGATGATTTTCCATATGTTGTACGTGTTAATTCTGAAGTCATGGCATCTGATGGTTCAACATCAATGGCAACCGTTTGTGGAGGTATTCTGGTCGCTTTGTTTTTGTGATAGCCATTGCTTTGTCTTTCTTGTGCTTAATGCTTGTTATTTTCTTGTGAACTTGAACTTCTTTTTTTGTCATAATTTCCTGTGGAAATGTCAACTTGTTAGGCGTATGGATAGTTTTCATGTTGTTACTAGAGTCATTTTCTGACTTCTGGCTTGTTTCATGTTTGTGCATTGTTTGTCATAAGCCTCTTCCTTCTAACTAAATTATGCGTTACTTGATGGCTTGAATTTAAGTATTAAAACTACAATGTTCTTTATGATGTTCAAGTATATTATCCTGCTTAGGCAGTATGGCTTTGATGGATGCTGGCATTTCACTCCGTGAACACGTGGCTGGTCTGTCTGTGGGTCTTGTTAGTGAAGTGGATCCATCAACTGGCAAAATAAAGGACTATCGTATACTTACTGATATTCTAGTGACATTTTCTGCCGGGCTTATGCCTTAATTGTGTATATCTGTTATTTTGGGTTCTGATTTTTGTAGTTTCAGTAGCTAATGATATAGCCTATACTCAAGTTAGATTTGTGTGTAGGGTCTGGAAGATCACCTCGGGGACATGGACTTCAAAATTGCTGGCACCCGAAAAGGAGTTACAGCAATTCAATTAGATATAAAACCAGCCGGTATTCCTTTAGATATTATTTGTGAGTGCTTAGAGCCTGCTCGTAAAGGTCGTATTCAGATCCTTGATCAGATGGAGGAGGAGATAAATGCACCACGTGCCCAAGATGATAATTCTCCTCAATTAGGTTGACTTTTTCACTTTTATTTTGTTACACTTTTTTTGTTGTTTTAATGATAGTATTTAGCTTAATTTTTGTGATGTATGGTGCATGCAGCTACCTTGAAGTATAGCAACGACTTGCTTCGACGCTTGGTTGGACCTCTTGGGGCTTCAAAGAGAAAAATTGAAGAAGAAACAGGTTTGAGTCAACAAAGAACAATGCTTTGCACATTCTTTTGCTGATTATATTATAGTACCTTTGTCATTGAGGTGCAAGGCTCAGGGATTTTGCTTCTATGTTACCTGGCAAATGCTGCAATTGTATCTTTCACGATCACCAGAACACTTTGTGATGTTGTAGGTCTTCTGCAGCTACGTAATCCTTTTTTTCCTCCTTAAACTACTTATAGAGTAGAACATGCTAACATGTGATTTTGTTATATGTTTCATGTTATTTTGTCTAGTACCTGTATTTGAGACTGGTGGCACCTTGGCAGCTATGAAAGCTTACATTGTTACTTATGTTATTATGCTTGCTAGGTGCACGCCTCTGTATAGGTGATCAAACACTTACCATAGTGGCCAAGAATCAGGCCATAATGGAGAAAGTACGAGAAAAGGTATTTACTTTTTTATCTAGTTTCTTGTGTTTCAGTAAAGGGATGAAGCAATATTATGCTTGTGTAGCTGTCTCATGGTTAATGGGCTATGGTTTTGTTTGCTAGACCAAAAGACGGAAAATTAATTTACTAATGGCAGTGACAAATAAAAATCACAGAACATTGAGGTTTACTAAGAGTAAAGTAAAATTGATTCTACTTGTAATAGAGGGAACCAAGTTTTCATTCTAAAAGTCTTGCAGCTTTGAAAAGATTTTATCAATATGAAAATATATTTCTCTTAAGATAGCACCAGGAATTATGTTTATGATTCCAATAATTTAAATGCTGCCATGCTTCCTTAGCTTTAAGGATACATTTTGTTAACTGATTCTGCTTCTTAGATCCATTTTTTACTTGGGCGTGAGATTGAAGTTGGTGGGGTTTATAAAGGTGTGGTAACTTCAGTCAAGGAATATGGAGCATTTGTGGAGTTTAATGGTGGCCAGCAAGGCCTTCTTCACTTCTCTGAGTTGTCACATGAGCCGGTATGTAGCAATCCTTGCTTTAAGGTGACATTTGGTTTAGTGGAATGGGAATTGGAATAGGAATACAATGGAATGAGAATAGGAATGGATTGAATAGTTTATTCACATTCCTTTGTTTGTTTGAACATTAGAATTAATATTGGAATCACAATTATTATGTTTGGTTAGTCATTAGAATATAATGGAATAGTAATTGTTTTTACGTAAATATCCCTTTTATTTAGTCATTAATAATGTTTTAAAACTAAATTCAATTATGTTCTAAAGTGTTTTAACTTTGATATGTCTGGCATCCACATCGTAATATTGACCTGAAATATTTAACAAAAACTTGAAAATCATTTTGATGATTAGGAAAGTGTTTTGGCTTTTGTTGGAGCAGCCGTCAGAAGTCAATTCTTTTCTTTTCTTTTCTTTTCTTGTTTTGTTAAAAGTGTAGGTTAGTAGGGAAGTGTGATTTTATATTGGGAGGATGATCGGGGTATTTAAAGTGAATTTTAGGACATCAGGAAGGATAATTTAGAGAGAAAATTTTCTAATGAATATCAGTTTTGCAATGGAATGGTCATTCATTAGGTTCACTTTAGGCATTATCATTCAACCATTTTGGTAGAATAGCAATTCAATTGGAATGACTATTCTTATGACCTTTTGTCCAACCAAACATAGGAATAACTAGATTTTAAGAATAGCTGTTCCATTCTAATGGTCATTCCATCAGTGCAAATGTACCCTAAGAGAATTGCTGATCGATGTCCCTGTTTGTCCAATTTATTTTAGAATTTAAGTTTCATCTTTAGGGTTTTAATTTTTATTATGTTTCCTATGGTGATTTGTTTTGGAATTTGGAATGGTACTGGGTCTATTCTTTCTTCTTCTTCTTCTTCTTTTTTTGGCACTTATGATTTTTCTTTTTTCAGGTTTCCCGTGTTTCGGACGTTGTATCCGTAGGCCAGAAACTTTCGTTGAAATGTATAGGTCTGGACGCTCGTGGTAACATTAAACTATCCCTTAAAGCAACTATTCCGAGGCCTGGAACTAAAGAAAATAATGTGGCTGAAGCATCTTTCCCATCTTTCAAAGTAGCAGTCAAATATTCCGCATCAGACGAGAATATGCCCAGTGAAGGAGAGAAGCAGAATGATATTTCAGACTCTTTAGAGGCATTTTTGGTTAACAAAAATGAAGTTAGTAGAGTAAACGCCTCAAAGTCCTTTGTCCCACCACTTCTAATCCGAAGTGTTGCTGAGTGTGACGAGGAGGAAAAATCTGCTGGTTCGATCGAAGAATCTAAAACTAAATCTAATTCCTTTGGAGCTTCAGAAGCAGGTAGAAAGCCAAAACCTTTGTTGCAAAGGAAGGAGGGAAAAAACTAAATTCTAAATCCAAAATCAAGGATGCAAGAGAAATCACACAAATGCTCGAATCCCATACGTTTAATAGGAGTAATTTGGATAGCACAGAAGCTGAAACTAGAACTACAATTTCCACGAAAAGTCTGAAGCTAGGAACAAAGGTCACTGCCAAGGTTCATGGCGTTCGGACTCATGGATTGATTCTTGATTTAGGTGGAGGTCTTCGCGGAATGTATCGATTTGAGGTATGTGATTAAGTCATTTATGAATAACATAATTCAGGATTCTCTTCACAAAAAAATAAAAAATAAAATAAAATAAGTAAGTAAATAAATAAATAATATAATTCCGGATTCTCTTCTCTCTCTGAAAGTAAACAAGTTGACACCCTCCCAGCTCTTTTCCCTGCTCTTTATACTTGACTTCTTAATTGTCTAGATTAGGTTTCAAGAATACTATTTCTCTGCTGTACCCTATGTATCCCCGATTAGTTTCGGGTGATACATGTTGTCTATTATTATCACACTAGCTACTTGCTTGCTCATATATCTACCTAATCCAATACAACACTCCGACATTGTTCCTTTCAATTCGCTAAACATGGCTGCAAGTCTTAAGTAAAGAAAATCTTGTTTTTATATCTGTAGCACTTGTGTTTTCGTGCAGACAAACGGCAGGAGAGACTTTGAGGAAGGGGATCAGTTGCAAGTTCAGTGTTCGAGTTATTCTAGTAAAGGGGTTCCGGTGATGTCTTTGGTGGATGACGATTAGGGATTATACTGACTATTCTCTTGCGACGATAACATCACAAAACCAACAAACAAATGCAGTGAGGATTCACTTGGAGAAATTTTGGAGGCGGAATGGCAGTTGTTCGCATGTTACAGATTCTTCCAAGAAGTTGGAACAATTGATTTCGGAAACAGCATTGCGAGCCATGCTAATTCGAAGAAACAGCAGGAATTTTGGCTTGCATTTTGAGATCAGTTCTACAGGAACCTCAATAAGTGGTGCCGGTAGATTAGCTGTCGTTTGTTGCAAAGAGGACCATCAACTACCTAGCCTGTCTTAAAAAAATGTTTAATCCTACATATTATTGTTATTTTTTGTTTTCAATTTCCCCTTCTTTTATGTTTATACGGATATAGAGTTTAGCTGATCTTCGTTGAGGGTAATTAAAAAAAGCACATGTACCAAGAAGAAATAAGAACATTGTTGGTAGGGTCTTTGGACGTGTGAAGGATGGTTTCATACTTACCATTTCTACCGTACTTGTTCCTTTTTAGCTTCAGGGTAATTTAGTACCATGTCCACTCCTTTGTTTACACAAATCCCATATCATGGGATGATGACAATAACAAAGAAAGTTTCTTATTTGTTTTAGAATTTTTATGGTACTGTTGTTTTTTCTTCCGGTGGGAGAATTTGTGGTTTTAGCCATTTGGTCAATATTTTATTGATTTGACCTATAATTGAAAACAATTCTGTACGGCGAGCTATATATTTTGATTGTAAACACACACAAATTATATTGGTAAAAAAACTCTTTTTACTGATAGAAAAAAAAAGAAAAAGAAACGACAGTTTCACATTCTAATCCCATAAGTTCCCTATTTCTTTTTGGAAAAGAGGGGGAAAAAAGAGTATTTGCACTCCTGCTTCCTGAACTTTGAGTCATCTTCATTTTGCTCCTTCCACTTAAAAGTTTCCACTGTATTACCTTAAACTTTGATTTTGTTCACTTTGCTCCCTTAGTGTCATTTCTTGTCAAAAGGAGGGTTTTGAAGTCTAAGAGATAAAATGAGGATGATTTAAAAGTTCAGGGGCATAACGCGAATTATCCAAAGAAAAAAAAAACCATAAGCTTTGCTTTGAGCGGTAGTTTTGGGCATGTAGGCACGCACTAGACAAACTTCGACGTTATTAGTTTTATTAGTTTTAGTTTTAGTTTTGTATGAGTTCCCTATGCCATATTTCAACACCACATATATAACCAACCCAAATAAAACCAATAAAACAAGCCATATAGAAAAACGAAAAACAAAAAAATGATAACCAAAATAGATCAAAGAAGGAAGACGAAAAACAGAAGAACCACCTTCTTCTTCGTCATCATCTTCATCTTCTTGCATGGCACCCTTGTTTTTATATCCTTCGTCGTCCTCGTCCTCAACGTCGTCCACCCCTCAGATTCGTCCACTCCGATGGAGCTCGTGACACGATCATGCAGAGAAAAAGTTGTCCGCAACGCGACCAAATACGTCCTCAACTACAATAAGATTGTATCTACCATGGAAGGGAGCATGGAACGTGACAAGTTTGCAATGCAGGCAATGAGGGACCCACCTGAGCGTTTGCACGTTTTTTCCCAATGTATGGGAGATCTGTCCGGCAAAGAATGTTTGATGTGTTTTTATGAGATTAGAGAGATCTTGTCCGGTTGTTTCCCTGCTACCGGAGGCCGTATTTTCTTCGGCGGCTGCTACATTAGAGCTGAGAATTATCTCTTCTTCAATCAGACGCTTGAGCCAGATGATCTAAAGTAATTCAACATGTCACGCCCCGGAGTACGGGATGTGATACGACAGATTATTTAAATTAATTAAAAGAGAATTTAATCAAAATCAAAGATTTAAGGGTTTGATGTAGGTAAAAAAGTATGAGGTTTCCAAAACATCTTATAAAAGAGTTCACGTGCATTAAACAAGTGAAATCATTTAACTATTAATAATAAAACAATAAAATCGCGAGTATGGGTCCCACAGACCTACAATTTGTACACATATATGGTACTGACAATATCATAAATACAATCACAGTCCAGATATAAATAAAGTTAAAATCTTACATGCCTTGATTTAATTGATACAAATAAATTTATTAATCCTCTACTGCTCCTGAGTCCTGTCCGAAGAATCCTCTCTAAACCTAAATGGAAAACCACCTAGAAGGGGGAAATTTAAAACAAATAAAACGTGAGCGAAAGGCTCAGTAGGACTATGTTTTATAAAATAATTTAATTTAAAGAAACATTTCATTATTCAGGAATTATTTAGAAGGAACCTTGAATAAATAAATAAATAAATAAGCAAATTTAAGTAAAACCATCCTTACCCAGAACAGTTTACTTGGATAACCTGAAATATCATTTTCTTTTTCTTAGGCAAACCATAATAGTATCACCATCGTAGTGGTCCAGCTGGGTTTCGGGACCTGCCCCCAAGGTCGATCGCTACACGACCCGATCTCTGATATGGCATCATGCCTATATGTTCGTTATCAACATCATTCAAAACCCAATTACCGAGTGTTGTCATTTACATTCATTATGAAGTTCATTTCAGTTCACGGTATATTAAAATATAACAGATAAATTCATTTTCAAACAACCGTTGAAACATTTTAATAGAAATCCTTTTTAAGCCAAATCATTTTGAAACTAGGCTATCAAGGAATGGGATAGAAGTCTTACCTCAATACTCGTGCCGGTGCCCCACACCGCAATCCGATCCGCTATACGTTAGCTCCGCCGAACCACGAACGATCCTAGATACCAACTAAGTCGATCAATATCTAGGTCGAGACATTCTACGTTACTAAATCATTTCATGATGTCCTAGTGTGTCATTTGTATCTTTAAAATCATTCTACAAGGTTGGAATTTAAACCAGGGTGAAAACGGGTAAAAAATCACAAAATTTCCCATGCTCGGCCGGCCTATCGGACTCCCTGCTTCGGCCGGCCGAACTGCATAGTTCGGCCTGCCGGAAGCCAAGTTTGGTCGGCCGAACATTCCCAGGTTCGGCCTGCCGAACGAAAGAACACCGGCCTGCCGATCCCTGTTCCGGCCTGCCGAACACGTGATCCGGCCTGCCGAACTAGGAAAACCCAGAAATTCAGCCACGGGTTTTCCGATTTTCCAAAACACAAATCTTGATTCTAACTTGTTTTTCTCAAATTCCAGGCATGGAAAACAATCATAGTTGATAGAAAAACATAGTAGAACACATTTGAACTCATTTAAACAAGATTTAAACTCAAAAATCTCAAAAATACGAAAATGAGAAAATAGAGAGAAAAATGAAAAATCTTGAATCCAATCTGTTTTTCTTCAATCTAAGCTTAGATTCTAGTTGTTCTAAGTTCATTTAACTTAAATCCAAGGTTTTTTAAGCTCAAACAAACCTAGATTTCAAAAATGCACAAAATTGAAAATTTTGAAAAAGTTTAGAAATTTCAAAACTAACCTCGAATCGAAGCTTCAATCCGCGTTCTCGGTTGCCAAATCACGTTCCCGAACGGTTTTACTGTGTGAAAACCAAATGCCACCTACGATTTTGTAAAACAAAATATTTTAACATTTTACAAATTGGTGTGTTTTAAAACTCAAAACATCATTTTAAAACAATAAGAAATCATTTAAATTCATTAAATTAACAAAAACCACCAAAACCTCAAAATCCAACCAAGTAATCAAATTAATGTTAAAACATTAATTATGGCACACTAATTCATCATTTTACATTACAATAATATTAAATAAATTCCGGGGCGTTACACAACATTAACTTTTGTTGTTGTTAAGGTCTCAAAATTTTGTGTCTCAATTTTGAAGTTCATATTGTTTGTCTATAAAGTCTGTTAATTCCCACTCAATATTTAGGGATAGCATAAAATGAAGTTGTCGTTTTATTTCTTTTCGATGAAAATGCCGGTTGAAGATAATATTTATTCACATGCAATCTTATTCAATTTTATCAGGCTATAACCCTGTTGCTAACAATCTTATTCAACTTTATCGGGCTATAACCCTATTGCTAATAAAACAATAGGACATGGTCTAAAAAATACATTACGTATTAGGTTGGGGTTTACTATGAATAATGGGGTTATAACTCAATGGTAATGAAAATGATATTTCTTATTCACGTTAGTTTCTATTTGACTTTTTTAAAAAATCAAATCTTTTTTGCACAAGGCCTTGCTTTGCACTACTAAATGAACTTTATGCCCACATTATTTAGTATTTTCCATTGATCTCCTCAGTCAAATCTTTTTCCATATTTTGCTTGCTTCAATAATGGGTCTCATCTAGCTCAAAAAATGTGCGTTTGTGTGTGTGTGTGTTTTTTTGGCCTCATTGCCCTAGTTTCATATGCTTAATTAGGACTCAAATATCTACTTATTCCTTAAAAGTGCTATGATAATCTTTCTGACCTTTTCTCCTTCTGATTGGTCCGAAATAGAAATGCAGTGATAGCGTCAATTCAGAACCGGAATTTGGTGACACTGTGAGGAAAAAGATCAGCGATTTGGTGTCGATGACCGTGGAAAATGGCTTCGCATTGTCCTACGAGAGGACGTCTGATTTTTTTGTTCTTACCATGGCTAGTTGCTGGAAAACTATGGACTCCAACATGTGTAGTGTGTGTGTGGAATCTGCAGCACGAGTTTGCTCTTCATGTGTACCATCTACTGAGGGCCGTGTCCTCAATTCTGGCTGTGTCTTGTCTACGGCGGTTACGATTTAGGGAACAACCTGCATTTCCGCGGAGCCAAAGGTTAGTCCTAAATTATTATAGAAAAATACTTGAGGTCACTCCTAGTATTAAACATCACAACTAATAAAAGATAAGTTTTACACATAAGCCTCATATTATGGGACGCATGTTCCATTAATATGTGGTATGTGCCTTATATCATTACTAATTTATAGTAGATTAAGTATGTTACCTAGTTTGGTCTTTCAACTAGGCTAAAAAACACATTTCTATTCTCCTAAAAGGCAAATAAATAAATAGAAAGAGTGCAAAAAAAAAAGAAAAAAAAGGGCCAATTTAAATTTTCAAAAAAGTAAATAGTTTTAGGGACTAAATATTAAAGTTTAGTAACTAAAATAAATCACTTATATGGTTAGAGATTGAGTGATAATTGATCCTAAATTATAATAACTCTAAAATACAAATGGGTATTCATTTTTTTCTTCATATTTTTATTCTTGAATCACTTTATATTAATCTATGGTGTTAAAACCAAGTTTACCACACTCACAACTGTCACTCATGCATTTTTACTTTAAATCCACTGGCAGAGGTTTTGATAGTGTATGCAACATACGTCCTTGTTGGGCTCTCTATCAGCTCATTGATTGTTGTAGTTGGAATCTACAAGAGCAGAAATGCTTACAAGAGGAATACTTCCAACTGGAAATCACAAAGTAGTGAACCATATTCTTTTTTCCAACAATTAATTCCTCCTTTTCTTTCATTTTCGCTCCTTTGTGCTCAAAATATTGCCTAATGTTCTTACATCGTATGTGTGTGTGTGAATATATGTATGTATTTTGAAAAAGAAGCTTATATGTTTTCTTTTTGTTTTGTTTGCGTTTAGATAATAAAGGGGTCCAGATAAATTTCTCAGAATCAAAGAGGGGCTTGAGTTTCTTAGGGTTCAAGTACTCAACACTTGATAAAGCAACGGAGTGCTTTGATGATGCCCACAAGCTTGGTCAAGGAGGCTACTGTGAAGTTTTCAGAAAATGACACGCAGGGGGCAAAAATGGAAAATAAATACACTATAGAAATTAGTATTAGGATTTCTCATAATTTGACCAAAACTATCTTTTTAGGCAGATTACTTTTGAGTCAATTAAAAAAATTTATTTATAGATAGCAAATTTGGTCTTTTGTCCTAAAATGGACAGTAGAGTACCTTTGAAATGTAACGAAAATAACCATATATCGATCGTCGCATGTTGTTATTATGAAAGTTAATGGACTAACAACGTCGTCGGAAACTCTTAGAACTATTGGCTGAGAAATCTTTCAAAAACAAAAAATATTTCTCATCCAAACACAACTTAAATCTTGAAGTTTATAGAGTTTTCTTTTGTATTTTTTTTATTTTCTTAACTATATAATCTGACTTATCATTATGATATATATGTGTATATGCATCTGAGCAGGGAAAGCTGGCTGATGGTAGAGAAATTGCGATAAAACGTTTGTATGCAAATGGAAAAAATCAAAATGAGGAGATTTGCAACGAAATTGATTTAATAAGTAGAGCTCAACACAAAAACTTGGTCCGCTTCCTTGGCTGCTGTTTTACTACCACAAACAGCTTCCTTGTTTATGAATTCCTTGTCAGCAGAAGCCTTGACCGTATACTACTTGGTAAGCCATCAATATAATTCCTAAGATTTTTTTAGGTTATTTACTTTTTTTATACCCTGTATTTTGAGTTTATTTTAAAAATATATCTTTCGTTTTTGATTTTATTGAATTTATACCTTCAAATTAGGTTTAATACACAAATTTATACCTTTTTCCTAATCAATCTTCAATTTTGACCTAAGAAATTATCCAACATGCCTTCAAATTAAAAAAGAAGAAGATAATTTTAAAAAAATTTAAAAAAATTATACTAAGGTTTTTCCCTTAAAAAATGCAAAGTACCTTCAAAAATAGGTATTTTGTGTGTTTTTATTTTTGTTTTCTTCTTCTTTTTTTTAAGTTTTAGTTTTTTTTTTCCTCTTTTACTAAAAGATAATTTAGTCATTTTAAAGGTTAAAATCAACTATTGATTGAGGTAAGGTATAGATTTGTGTATTAAATCTAATCTGAAAGTATACGTTTGATGAGATTGAAAACTACATGTAAAATTTTTGAATTAATCTAAAACAGAGAGTATAGACAAATAAATATCCTTTTTTATTCCTTTTTTTTCTTTGAAGTTAAGATTAAGAAATTCAAACTTAAAATCTCAAACCATTTCTTTTTATTTTTCTTTTCCAAATTTATTGAGGGCCCCTGTGCAATAGTTGGTGCGTTTGCTTTTATGCAGTAGAATAAGACAAAAATAAGTTAGAGCTTTTTTCATAAGCATCAAAGAGGTGGCTTATTCCAAAAAATGCTTATAAAAGCTAAAAGTCTAAACAATTTATCCATCCAAACAGGCTTAAAACCAGCATTTAGACTGAATAAATCTAAAATAACTTATTTTTAGCCATTCTAAACAGGGTCTATATAGTGGTTGAGAGTATATGCTTTATTATAGTACAACGATTCGAAGTATTAATTTTTATTTCATCCCTTTGAATTCCACATCCTAGGCTGCTAATTAGTCTTTTTCTATTGGATTTGAAGCAATGGTTCCGTGGTATAAAAGCAATGCTCTAACCACGAAGGATAAGAGGTAGACAATTCATATATACAATATCTCTAAAAACTAATATTTGCTCAAAAATTCAGTACGTACTTTATTTTATTTATTTTTTGTGGAAAAAATTAGATACAATTATGGTGCACAATATCTTACTTTCATCATGCTTGCTTTCTGAAGCAAAAATAAAAATTTGAGATTTCCCTTTGTTCCATATGAACTTTGCCTTTGCTAGACCATTCTAACTTCAACATTATAGAAAAGTCAAATACACACAAACACACTCTTTCGAGACAAGCAATCAGTCTACTATATTCCAGTTTAGATAGCAAAAAAAGATAGATGAATTTTGAGATCAATTAAGAACTGTATACTTTATGGACGATTAATTAGTGTGATAGGTTTAATTGATGTTGTTTTATTGCAACACATTTATGAACTAAGACAAATTGTGCCATCTGTTAAAGGAAGACTCAAAGAAGAAGAAAGAATTAGACTGGAAAAAGAGGCTGCAGATAATCATAGGAACAGCTGAGGGTTTGAAGTACCTCTACAAAGGCTGTCAATTGAGAATAGTTCACAGAGATTGCAAAGCAAGCAACGTTCTTTTAGACTCTAGATACAAACCAAAAATTGCGGATTTCGGCTTGGCAAGGTTTGCTCATGGAAGATTAACCTAAAAAGTCGATGTCTATAGCTTTGGAGTTCTTGTGTTAGAGATAGTAAGCGGTGTGAGGAACAACAACTTGAATCCGAATTCTCCATTCGAAAGCCTAGTTGCCCATGTAAAACACTCTTAACCTTCTCAATATTAACTTATCTTTTCACATTTAGAAAATTGAGGACTTCTTTTGCAGGAACCCCCATTGGTGTTGCACGTTTTAAAACCGTTAAATTTCGTTAAAATCACTTTTTTATACAGATCTTACAGTTGAAAGATAAATACTCACCAATAGGTATCTTTTTCAGATCTTACCTGAAAAGTTATCTTGCAAAGTTTCCATTCCTTGTTTGTAACGTTTTCTTGGTGCATTCATGATGTAGGCGTGGAAATACTTCCAATCAAATACAGTGTTGGAGATCATGGAAAAAAGCATGGAGATTGAAGACATTGAAGAAGTGAAAAGAGTAGTGCAAGTGGGTCTATTATGTACCCAAGAATTACCATCTTTACACCCTAGCATGACAAAAGCAACACAAACGCTCAAACAAAACGACATTGAATTGCCAATGCCATCAAAGCCTCCTTTCATTGATGAACATTTGGAATTATCTTCTTCATCGGATTCTTCTCAATGCCAACCTTCTTGCATATCTTAATTTTGTGCACCCCACAAAAAGTTCCAAGGCTAAATGATTAGATTCATTAGTTGTTTTTCTGTTTATAAATTGTACATTTAGATAACATATACCATATGTTTTCTCAATAAACTTATACTATTTTGGGCACTTCATTTTTTCTTTTAATTTTTTTTTTGTGGTCCTTAAGTAGCCGGGATTTTTGAATTTTTAATGAGAATCCCATTATTGTCGTAAATTTTGGTTTGTTTCAGACTTCAACATTTGCATTCTTCAATGGCTAAAGAATTTTGAACAAGACAAGGTGCAAAAAATGGAGAATACACGCAATAAGTGCAGGAATTTTGTAATCCATTTTGCCCAATTTGCCTCTTTGCAGACAAAACTATAGTTTTTTTTAAGAAAAAAACGGCACTTTTGGCTTTTGATTCCCAAAAGGTCAATGATTCCATCTAGAGAGACTTCACTATCTATTTTGTAAACGATTTTAGAGGCTGTTTTTCAACGGCATGAAATTTAAAGACGCCTATAGTGGGTCTTCATTGTCCAACTGCCCATCAAAACTTGCTTCCGAATAATCCAACGCCAAATTCTTCTTTTCTTTTCTTTTCAGCCTATGTTTTAGTACCAATAAATAAATTCCTTTGTATCATATATAATAATTTTATTTTTATATACGCAAGGCGCAATTTTTTGCTGCACGGCGACATATTTTTTATCACGTATTCTGAAATTATTATGTCCTTTTTTTAAAAAAAGAAAAAAAGATCTTATGTAATTTTGATATGATTATGATCTAATAATTTAAAATTATATTAGACTAATAAGATTTTTTTCCATATTTTATAAGAAAAATGTGTGATTGTGCATGATTAAAACAACGCAACATGGGAATGGCCAATATTTAAAAAAAATAAATAAATAAAAATAAAAATTGGGCATGGCTGGCGGACTGGACAATTTTTGTCCATTTATTATTATCATTATTTAAAAAGCATCATCTCAATAATCTACTGCATTTTGTTAATGCAAAAAGGTGTTCACGTGATTGACTAGTCTTACAAAAGTACACGTGGCCAATACAATCGTCACCTAAAGAAAGGAATTGCAAATGCTGGGTCCCACAAAGCCGGTGGGTTGGTGAAGGGTTAGACTCTTTCTCTTTTGCTGGACCGGCAGCTGCCGGTCCTATCCCACCCAATAAATATTTAAATCCCCACTTATATTATAAGTGGAGGAGAAAAAGATGAGAGAAAGAAAGATAGAAAAAAAAAAAAAAACTTGAAATACTGAAGTAAATATAACTGTTTTAACCTGCTAAATTTGAAGTCAACGCAACCTAGCTTGAATCAAGGGAGATCCAAGTTCTAGAAGCAGGAATACCATGATAAAGATATACTTTAGCCCATTTAGAAACAACAAAGACTCTAGAACAAAAATGTGGCTGGCCAATAAAATAACAGGCATGCTTTGGAAACAACAAGAAGGAAAAAAATTTAGTAATTATAAGTTACTGGCGGTTCTTTCCTTTTTAGGATAGGAACGAAATGTAGACCATTAAATTTTTTTCTTCAAGCAAAAAAAAGTAATTATATAATAATTATAATTAAGCGCGGCTCCATGTAATAATAAAAAACCTGATCATAAGTCTAGGTCTTGACATTAATTACGCAGTTGTTAGGTTTAACACCTTTTTTTTCCCCTTAAATCATATGTAGCCTAGTTGCTCTCAGCTGGCCTCAATGGACAACCAAAGGGCAGAACACAACTTCAAAAGAGTAGCACACAAGAAATCTGACTTCACTCACGTGGCGATGAATTGTCAACTTTTTACTCGTCAATAATTTTTTTTTATTAAGGTTTGTTGAGATTACGATTTTTCAAGCATTTTTAACATTATCTAATAGAAAATTGTTAATAAGAGAATAACAACTCCTAATACTAAAAAATTGGAATTAGACTAAGAGGGTTCCTGTCGCATTATTCAATCCAAAAAAGAAATAAGAAGCCGCCAATTTTGGCCTTCACATTCACATCCGATCTTTCTCTCTCTGTTCCATATCTCTCTCCTCTGCAAGCATCTCCGTGAAATCGATCGTCCCAGGATCCAAAAACACATGCCATGAATTCCATGCAAGCCAACAACAAAATCCCAAAACTTATTCCATACAAATACAAATATTTAGCCATGAAGAAGACTAATCTCATGCAAAAGTACAGCTTAATATTTGTCCATAAAAAAATCCCAAAACTACAGCATGATCTGTTCTCGTTCTCCTTCCTTTTCTTTCTCTTTCTCTTCATCACCATGTTCTTCTCCAGACCATGTCTCTCCGATCCCCGAATATCGGAAGCGAGCCTCTACTGCGGCACGGGAAGACCGCCCGCAAACACCAGCAACGTCCCAACTTTCACCAAAGTAATGGAGAGCTTGTCACAAGGAATGAACACCAGTTATTGGGCCACAGGCAACTCCACCACCAACACAAAGACTCCCATGTACGCGCTTTCGCAGTGCCACGAGGACCTCTCCCACACCGACTGCCTCCAGTGCTACGCCGCAGCCAGGACTCGCCTCCCCCGCTGCCTCCCCGCCGTCTCCGCCCGCCTCTACCTCGACGGCTGCTTCCTCCGATACGACAATTACAGCTTTTTCGGAGAAAGCGTTGATTCTGTTCACGACACGGTCAACTGCACGACCAGTTTGGGGGTGGTGGTGGATGGTGAGAAGGAGAAGTTTCTGGAAGATGTTGGGTATTTGGTTGGGAATGTGACGAGTTTGGCTGTTAAGAATGGTGGGTTTGGTGTGACTGAGCTCAAGGGCAAGGGCGTGTTTGGATTGGCGCAGTGTTGGGAGACTGTTGGGGAAAGTGGATGCAGAGAGTGTTTGAGGAAGGCGAGTTCGGAGGTTAAAGCGTGTGGGGCCAGCAGGGATGGGAGAAGTTTGAATGCAGGGTGTTATTTGAGATATTCGACCGAGAAGTTTTATAGCAATGGGAAAGAGGCAGACAGTGGAGGAAGTAAGTGCTTTTTGGTGGAATTCAATCAGTTTTCTCACTATCCAAACAGGGCCTTAATTTTATTTTTTTGGTAATTATGTTTATGTTTCAGGTTCTTCAAGAAGAAGAAAAATTATTATAGCAGTTGTTATAGGAGTAGTTGCTTTTGTGGTGTTGTGTCTTTTTGGTGCTTATGTAGCCTATGCAAGAGTATCAAAGAAAAGAGCAGGTAACGAAGTAGTACTAAGTAGTGCCTTTAATTGTATTGAATTAGTGTTTTGATACTAAAAAGTGACCCTTTTTTTTCAAATTTTTTGCGTAGAGCGCAAGAATCTCGACAATGTTTCGATCTCAATCAACAAGTCTAGCTTGAATTTCAAGTACGAAACGCTCGAAAAGGCCACGGATTTCTTCAATAGTTCGACGAAAATTGGGCAAGGTGGGGCCAGTTCTGTGTTCAAGGGGACACTTCCTGATGGGCAAATTGTGGCTGTCAAGAGACTGATCTTCAATACAAGGCAATGGGTAGATGAGTTCTTCAATGAGGTTAACTTGATCAGCGGAATTCAACACAAAAACCTTGTTAAGCTTCTTGGTTGTAGCATTGAAGGACCAGAGAGCTTGCTGGTCTATGAGTATGTGCCCAACAGAAGCCTGGATCATTTTCTTTTTGGTAATTTCTTTTTCTTCACATGATGGTAGAATTGTCAATTTAATGAAATGAAATTCTAGTTGAATGGGTTTTCTTGAGTAAGAGTTAAAGTTTGAGGAGGGAACGACAGGTGTTAGCATACACCCTCCTGAGCGTTACTAAAAGGGCTGTCCTAGACACTTGGCTTAATTTGGAATGGAATGGTTATGACACTTACCCCCTGTTTGGCATTGTGGTGGGAATCGGTTCCCACCACAAACTCAGTTATAAACAGTGTAAAGCTCTCACATGCTACAGTAGCAATTAAAAAATTGCTACAGTATAAAGCTTTCACATGCTATAGTAAAAGTGGTTCCCACCACCGGTTCCCACCACCTTCCAAACACCACCTTAATTTTGGCATGTGTGTGCAGAGAAGAACAAGGTTCAGATTCTGAACTGGAAGCAGCGATTCAACATTATTGTTGGCACGGCTGAAGGGCTTGCATTTCTTCATGGAGGTTCTGCATTAAGAATAATCCATAGAGACATTAAGAGCAGCAATGTTCTGCTTGATGAGGATCTGACTCCGAAGATTGCAGACTTTGGGCTTGTGAGGTGTTTTGGTCCCGACAAGTCTCATCTCAGCACTGGAATTGCAGGAACACTGTGAGTTCAAAAGTCATTATCATTCACTCTCACTCTTAATTATTATTATTTTTTTTAACTTTCCGTGCATTTTTGTCCTCCATAGGGTAAGACAACAGACAAAAGCAAAAAATTTTGGTTGGTTTAGATCTTAAATATAAAAATTATAACACTACTAATATTAAAGGAAATTGGTGGTATTGAGCACTATATAATAATAAAAAATGAATTTTATAGCTTGGAGTTGAGCTAAGCTATGGCATATTCCCAAACATTTTTCTCAAAGTTATTTGGCTAGATAAGGAAAATAAAAAACCTTTATTGGTATCAGATTTACAAGTCCACAATCAAATTTACGTATGTTTAAAAACTTCCATTGTAACAAGAATTATTCAGCTCATATATGACCCTGATAAAAAAGTATAACTTTTGGTAATTTTCTCTTTTCCCACATGACCAGTTCCCAAAAGGTAGATTTCCCAACAATCATGTGCTTTAGAAAGAGTACTTTTCTTCCCATTTCCATCTAATGAATGTGATATGCACTGTATTTTGAAACAGTGGGTACATGGCTCCTGAATATCTTGTTAGAGGGCAACTTACAGACAAAGCAGATGTGTATAGTTTTGGTGTGTTGGTTCTTGAGATTGTTTGTGGTAGAAGGAATTGCGCCTTCACAAAAGACTCAGGCTCTCTCCTACAAACAGTAAGCAGTTGACCTCAAAATTGTTTTAGGACTTTTGGGAACGTAGTTGGAGCCGCAAATAAATGTGAGAAAAAATACATGTAGAAAAATTGATTCGATTTGCAAAGTTGCAGTTCCAACTACAATCCCAAACACTATTTTTAAATTCTCACACGCTGTTGAAGTTGTTTGAAAAAATGGGAATATTCATATTTTGACTTTCAGGTTTGGAAGCTCTACAAATCGGAAAAATTGGATGAAGCTGTTGACCCTTGCTTGAATGGTGATTTCCCATCAAATGAAGCATCCAGTGTGCTTCAAATTGGGCTTCTTTGCACACAGGCTTCAGCTACTTTGAGACCATTCATGGCTGAAGTAGTTTCAATGCTAACCAACAAAGAAAAAGAAATTCCAGCACCAAACCAACCCCCTTTCTTAAACGCCAGCGTTTTGGGCTCGACAAGCTCCACTGGATCCTACAGCAAACACAGCATGGTATCAAATGCATTAACAAGAGCTGAAGCCTCTTATTACACATTTTCAGAGATAACGTCTAGCTCAAACAATTCAGATGGGCCCACGACAGTGTGAAGAATCCACGGTACATGGTTTTTTTTTTCCCTTATTTACCATACATTTCAATTTCAACCGTTGAATGATGAGCATAAAATGATTTGAGCCATTGATTTTTTTTAGCTGACGATTTTTTTTTTTTCAACAGCTGAGATCGTTTCTTTCGATCATCTAGTGGCTGTAATTTAGACTGATATTTTTGAGATGTACCATAATTGTCACATGAAGAAATTTCAAAGACTCAAATTGTGCCAGTCCAACTACTACTTCAGCACGTCAAGGGATGTGATATTGTCAGGTTTGGGACGCAAACCTTGAGTGGTGATTACTGCAAAGAAAAATGAGCACTTCTTTGACGTATGGAAAAGACGTTGAAATCTCACTAAAAGGGGGACAAGTTATTAAGACAGCGTACACAGATCACAACATGGGTTACATTCTTTGACCTCAATTTTGGGATGAGCAGATTATGTGAAGATACATGTCTTTTTTTTTTTTTCCTTTTTAAAGGAGAGCTTCTAAATTTTTAAGACCTCAATTTTTTTTTTTTTTGGTTACATATCATGTCTCCTAACGTAATGTGTCCATAAATTTCAAAAGTAGGAGGTGGGTTGGGAGGTAGTTATTAGTCCCACTAACGTGCTTGTTTCATTTTCTCTTTGCTTTGCTTTATCTGTGAAAACATATTTCCTTCTCAGGACAATATACAAGCATTAAAACTCAAATGGGTATGTCAAGTTTTTTTTTTTGGTACTATAAGGTGAAAATAGGCAATTGCCTTTGGACAGGCACAATGCCTATTATAGGAGTGTTCTTTCACAATTGAATTATATACAGCAAACTGGTAGTAGTTAATAGATACGTAATAATACTAGACAGCACAACTTGAATGGACTCTATATTTTGTAAGCTTGCATAAAAGTTTTTATTCCATATAAGGCTTTTTGGATAGCATCATAAATACAAGGATTGCTATTTAGATGAGAAGATTTAATCTTTGCCAATTTTGAGCCTTGTGGGCGGCGCTAATTTAGCTTTAGCTGGGACCATAGGCCCTTTTTTTTTTTTTTTGTGACCAAAACGCCCCAACATATTCTTACCCCCCAAAACTTAAAAGATTTTAAGAAACACATGAATATCATAAATCTAATTGTACTGTGCAACATTTTTCAACTCGTGGTGTGCATATTTTCAAGCATTGGATTATGATAATAATAAAAAAAAGAACTATTGAAATTTTCTATTATTGGGTCCTACTCCTACATAAAAAAAATTCATAAATCCAATCACAAAATTAATTTGTCCATTATCCAACCGGTCATGTCTAGTATGAAGGACCTTGAAGTACAAAGCAAGTTTCATTGATTATGAATGCACTATCTACCAAGCACAGAAATCTAATCATACAAAAGACCATATACAACAAACACACACTAACATAACAACAAAAGTTTATCATTCTTATTAGCTCCCCTTCTTTCTTCCTTTCTTTATTTTTGGTGGGTTTGGGAACTCATACGCTATTTATTCTACTCATCTTCTTCCACCACAACACCGATTTCACCCCTGTCAAGCATTTCATAAAATTCCCTTGTTCTCTTTTGGAGATTCCAATGGTGCATTTTCCAAAGGAACCCAGCCATGAGCCCAATACTTATCCCACAGAATATCTCCTTCACAACACTTGGACCCCTATACACAGCATGAGCTGCCATGTCTAGTAACTGCATAATATTAACATGGGGACCAGTTGTCACAACTCAAAATAATAAGAATTTATAACAAATAAAAGAATAAAACACATACACACAGAATTACTCAAAATTTTAAAATATAAACAAAATGAAACCCGTTTACAATGATAAAGACCTTGTTAGGTAATTAATTTGTTGGGTCTTTATATACACGCCATGACTAAAAAAAGACTTGCTTGACACGTAAATGATTTTCCAGTCATTTGTGTAAGTGAGCCTCTGATTGGTTGCTGGGATTATAAAAATTCTCTTCTTCTTCCTTTTTTTTTTTTGCCCCGATATTCAATTGGTTCAACACCAAGGGAAAAAGGACCAAAACTATCGTTAAACTTACTCGTAGACACAAGAGTTGATAATCTTTTCGTTTACTAAGCAAAAATAGAATACAATAAAATAAAATAAAGAAAAAGATCAAAAGCAGAGGCTAAACTTACGGGAATAGTACGTACCTTCGAGAGAGACGGAGATGTTGACCTACAGAAGAACGAGGATTCAGAAACAGAGTGAATCAACACAGAAACAGAAGCTTTTTTTTTTGTTTAACTTTTTGGTTTTTACTTTTCTTACGGAAGCTACGCGAACTCTGATGAATTCACAAGAAAAGACAAGTTTGCACCGGGATTGCTACGACGTGTCAGAGAACTTGGCGGCAAATCGTTCGACTCCTTGTGATTGTCGTTTCTTTAGGTTATCGTTTTCTTGCAGTGTCGTCGTTTAATAGATGCGATCATCGTCGTTTCTTTTTTTTTTTTGGCGTTCACTTTGATGTCATCTTATGATTTTATTGTAGTTTTTATATTCTTGGCGTCATTATATTTTTGTCGCTTTGTGAGTTTCTTATTGTTAGAGACTCAGACGCTGGGTCAGCCATAACAGATACTGTTACAGCCTGTAACAAACCAAAGGGCTCTTGTAAAATGTTAATTAGAAGTAATTAGAAAAACGTGATTAGTTAACAAATAATACTCTCATTCTTTCTCATATGCATTTTACTCTCCTCTACAATATCTTTCTTTCGTTTTCTAAGCTGCCAAACATACAAGTTTATCTTGGTATCAGAGCAGTTTTGTTTGAGATCTTCTGGCGATCTCTTGAGCGATTCTGTGATTCTTTCGTGGCGACCAGAGCTGCTTCTTCAGATTCTCACTCTGTCACCTCAGTTGCTGCCATTCCTTCCTAGTTTGCTCAGTTCTTGAAGACAAACTCTTGTTCTCCGTTTGCGTCAACTCTAAGCACCCCCATTTCTGTCAAACTTGAGGCGAACAATTACCTCGTATGGAGATCACAAGTTCTTCCAGCTCTTCGAGGCCACAACCTTCAAGGCTACATTTTTGGTACAAAACCCTGTCCTCCTGAATTCATCGAATCCAGGCAATAGAATGGTGATATAGTTCAAGAATTAAATCCTGAATATGAACAATGGATTTGAGAGGATCAACTGCTTCTCAGTTGGCTTTTGTCATCACTCTCTCCTCAAATTCTTCGAAGTGTGGCGAGGGTGCGTGCGTCTCTTGCTGTGTGGAATTCTCTTGAGTGCCTGTTTGTTGTTCGATCAAAAGCACATCTTCTAAATCTCAAGATTCAACTTCAAACTTCCAAGAAAGGTTCTCTCTCTGTTCCTGATTACTTTTCCAAAATGGAGAGCATCGTAGATTCTCTTGCTATGGCTGGCTATGAGATATCTGATGAGGATCTCATTATGTCAATTCTTGCTGGGTTACCTATGGAATATGATGTTGTTGTTGCTATGGTCAATGCTCGTTTGGAATCCATGGATCTCACTGTTCAAGAAGTTCAAGCCATGGTTCTCACCCAAGAAAGTCGCATAGAACAACATAATAGTGTTATGTCTCTTGAATTGAATAATGCAACATCGAATTTAACAACAAATTTGACTAGCACTCGAGGAAATTTTCGTGTTCATGGTCGTGGTCATGGATGTAATTATTCAAATCTCAACAAAGGCAGAGGTAAAGGAGGTCGCAACTCTAGCGGCAGAGGATCTAAAACTACTTGCCAAATCTGTGGAAAGCAAGGCCACATAGCCTTAGCTTGCTAGTATAGAATGGATGAGTCTTACCAGCTAACTCCCCATGGAACCAACACCACCAATAATCAGTTCAAAGGAAAAGCAGCCGCATTCTTTGCTGGACCTGAAACAGTAGCAGATCCATGTTGGTATGCAGACACTGGTGCTACTCATCATGTCACAACAGATCTTGGGAATTTGAATCTGAAAGCATATTACAATAGAGGTGAAAAACTGATGGTTGGAAATGGTAAATGTCTTGATATTACACATATTGTTTCTGTTAATTTACCAACTCAGTTTTCTAGGTCACTTAAATTGTTCAATGTTCTTCATGTACCTTCAATTTGAAAAAGCCTCGTTAGCGTTTCCAAACTCACATCTGAAAATAATGGCTTTGTTGAATTTCACTCTACTTTTTGTGTTGTTAAGGACAAACTCACAGGGAGGGCCCTACTCACAGGAACTCTTAAAGATGGACTCTATCAAATGAATGAACCAATTTCTCATGCTTCATGTTCAACGAAGAATAAAGAAAGTTGTGGTGTCTCTCAACCTGCAAATTGTGTGTCTAATTCCTGTTCTGTGTCACAAGCTATTGTCAACAACAGATGTTCAGTTTCTGTTCCAAATAAAACAGTACATCTACCTGAGTCTTGTAATATTGAAGTATGTTTGATATGAACCCACCTAACTCCATCCCAAAAGCTAGCTCATGAGGGGAGGATTGTGAACCCATATATATAACACCCAAGACCACCCTCTCTAACCCATGTGGGACACATCATTTTCGACCCCTTTAGACTGCACGTCCTCGTGCCAACTCCGTCGTTAACCGACACGAGCGGCAGGTAACCTTTGTACATGCGCCCACCGACTAGCAGAGGTTCGGCTCTGATACCATATGATATGAACCCACTTAACTCCACCCCAAAAGCTAGCTCGTGAGGGGAGGATTGTGAACCCATATATATAACACCCAAGACCACCTTCTCTAACCGATGTGGGACACATCAATGTTCAGGCAATTGTTCTGTACAGAATTGTCTTGTATTCATCCCACATGTCTGACAAAGTCAAAAAATGATGAACAAACTCTTTGGCATAGGCGCCTAGGCCATGCTTCTAACAGGGTTCTTTCTATTGCTCTCAAAACATGTAATGTTGCAATACCAAATAATAAAGAATTCTTTTGTTCCTCATGTCAATATGGAAAAAGTCATATTTTACTTTTTTCTTTGTCAATGACAAAAACAACTCATCCTCTTGAATTACTCCACACTGATTTGTGGGGACCAGCCCTAGTTTTGTCATCACATGGTTACATATACTATATACATTTTCTAGATGACTACACTAGATATGCTTTGATCTATCCACTTAAACTTAAATCTGAGGCTTTGTTTGTCTTTTAGACCTATAAACGTTTAGTTGAAAACCAATTTGATTCTTTTATTAAAAGTGACTGGGGGGTGAATATAGAACCTTTGCTCCTACTCTAGCTCAATTTGGTTTTGGTTTGAGACATCCTTGACCACACATTCGTGAGCAAAATGGCAAGCTAAATGCAAACATAGGCATAGAGTTGAACTTGGGTTGACATACTTAGCTCAAGCTTCTATGCCTCTCTCCTTTTGGTGGGATGCATTTTTTGCTGCAGGCTTTACTATCAATCGACTCCCATATGTTGTTCTTGATAATATTAGTCCATTTCAAAAATTGTTTCAGTTAACTCTTGATCTTTCCTTTCTCAAAGTGTTTGGTCGTTTAGCATATCCTCATTTACGACCATACAATACTCATAAACTTTAGTTCAGGTCATCTAAATGTCTGTTTTTGGGCTATAGTGCTGCTCATAAAGGCTATAAGTGTCTTCAATCCTTTAGTCGTGTTTATATCTCTCGAAATGTTGTTTTTAATGAAGTTAAGTTTCCATACTCTGATCTGTTTGGTAAAAGTACCAATTCTCGTGTAAGTACCTCTTCAGTCATATTACCACAACTTGATTTTACTAGAGGTACACAAGTAGTTCATCTATCAACATTCCTGATGAAGTAAGTCCCGATTTCCCTGTTTTCCCTTTTTCCTCTAATGAGCAATATATTACTCCTACCCTTGTTGAAAACACATCCTCACCACTTGTTGAACCTCATTCAGTTCCTGTTCTTGCCCAACCGAGTCAAACTCCCTGTCCAACTAAGAAACCACCAACGTCTAAAATCCCTAGTCACCCTATGATAACTCGCTCTATAGTTGGCATTTTCAAACCAAAAATCTTTACCACTCTCAAACATCCTCTATTTGTTGATCCTGGTCAAATAGAACCTACATGTGTAAGTTAAGCTTTATCAAATCCCCATTGGAAGTAGGCCATGGAAGAAGAATACAGTGCTCTTAGCCAGATCCTGCTATGTACAGAAGTATTATTGGTGCCTCACAGTATCTTACGGTTACAAGACTAGACTTTTCTTATATTGTAAGGAAGTTGAGTTAGTTCTTAGTAAGAGCTAACTCAACTTACTTACAATATAAATATCAGTTGGTGCTTGTAAGAACTTCTTACAAGCACCAACTGATAAACATTAGCAAGCATGTAAAAGAGTTCTTAGGTATCTCAAAGGGACTATCTCATATGCATTGGCTTCAAACCAACTAAGCAACTGTCTTTAACAAGCTTTGTAGATGCTGACTGGGCAAGTTGTCATGATGATAGGAGATTCACAAGTGCTTATTGTGTTTTCCTTGGAGGCTGCTTTTAGTGTCTAGGAGTTCCAAAAAGCAACATGCTGTTGCAAGATCGAGTACAAAAGTAGAGGATAGAGCTCTTGCTTATACAGTTGCAGAAATCTACTGGCTATAGTCCTTATTAAGAGAGATTGGAGTTGATCTCTCTAGCAAGCTAGTAATTTAGTGTGACAATATTGGTGCAGCTTCATTAGCTGCAAATCCTATCTTTCATGCCCGAACAAAGCACATTGAAATTGATGTGCATTTTGTTAGAGACAAGGTGTTGAACAAGAAACTTGAGATCAGATATGTTCCAACTATAGAGCAAGCAACAGATGTATTGACAAAGGGCCTGTCTGTTAGAAGATTCATGACGATGAGAAGCAAACTCAAAGTTATAGAATCACCTTTTCGTTTGAGGGGGCATGTTAGAGACTCAGATATAGCTAAGTCAGCTATAACAGATTCTATTATAGCCTGTAACAAACTAAAAGGCTCTTGTAAAATGTTAATTAGGAGTCAGTTAGAAAAACGTGATTGGTTAACAAATAATACTCTCATTAGTTGTATTAATACATAAGTATAAATATACTTTACACTTTGGCACCATTAACATCTGAGAGTTCATTCTTTCTCATATACATTTTACTCTCCTCTACAATATCTTTCTTTCTATGCTGCCAAACATACAAGTTTATCTCTTATAAGTCCTTGCCGTTTCTTAATTACATGGCTTATTTTAAGCTTGTTGTCGTTTTTCATCTTATTGTCGTTTTTTGCTACTGTATTTTATTTAGCTGCACTTGACCAGACCGTTGCTCAAGGCGGGAAAGAGAAGGCTTATTATTATTATTATTATTATTATTATTGAAAGCCTTATAAGCTATAACGAAGCTCCATAGTCTGTTTTTTTTTCCTAGCAGTAGAAAAAAGTCTTTACTCCGATAGATTTTTTATTTTTATTTTTTTTATTGAAGTATAATAGCGTTTTATTTGTTGTTTTTGTTCTGTAAGAGTATAATAGAGAAAGTTTCATAGCCGCGGACTGAAAATAGCAGGAGCACCAGGATCTGGAAAGAATTTGGGTCTCTCTCACCAGGTTCTACATATGGTTTGACCAAAGTCTCTCTTTGATTTCTGCTTTTTTCTAGCTC
Organism: Artocarpus heterophyllus; assembly: GCA_025403435.1. NCBI lineage: Eukaryota > Viridiplantae > Streptophyta > Magnoliopsida > Rosales > Moraceae > Artocarpus > Artocarpus heterophyllus. Next base: position 5,136,866 of record CM046347.1, on the reverse strand, counting down.
TTCCAAAACTTCTATTTCTCTAAGGAATTCAAGCTCATCATCACGAGCGCGCTTCCTTGCAAGATTCAGGATCTCAGTTGATGGCGGATAGGCAATACTTAATGCTGCCAAGTCAGGGAAGCTTTTGGCCTTTTCACGTATGTGATCAATTATTTCGTGTTCTGATATGGTTTTGGTTTTGTCTTCATTTACTTCGACAGGAGATTCATCCTCATTAATTAGAGGTAGAAGTGATTAGTTAGCAGAAACAACCAATCATGAAAAATATGTAGAGTTATATATCATGAATAGCTTCTTCAAACTCTTCACCTAGACTGAAGCTGAGCCTGGGATGGAAAGCACAGAGCATTAATCGGATCGAATTTTCAGATCTCTTTAAAGTAATAAAAAATCAGAAAGGAAAATATAGACCAAGGAAGAAAGGATACCTTTCATAGAGAAAATACTTGCATTGAATAATCTATATCTTTGGATTTGGTAGAGCTGCGAGGCCTTTCAGTTGGGGTTTGAGGTACATTTCTTCATCATCGTCTTTAACACATACTTCTTGAGTTGGAACAAAAAAGGAAAGCTGTGTTTTTCCGTTGAAGTTTAAATTGCTCGCTTTTGTCAATACAAGTTTTTGGTGGAGAATAATGCCAACTACATGAAGGAAACCAAGTTATAAATCTCTGATGACTTATGATCCACTGTATGTTAAAGTTGCGAAATCTATAGATTCATTAAAGAGGCTTTACTGTATTCTTCAAAAATAAGATCAGCCTTCACGGTCAACTTTCCCTGCTAGGGGTTTGACAGGTGAATTACCGTGCCATAGGGGCTGCGGTGAAAAGAAACGACCTCTTTCTCATGTTATTCTCCGGCAATCAATTATTATTCAAAAAGATATAGTTTTAAAATGCCAGGCACATGTCTTCAATGGAGAATTTCCATTTCATGTTGGTTTTGTGATTTTGTATTAAATGAAGTATGGTCGGGGCCACGGAATTATCTTCAATAAGCTACTCAGTCTTCATTGCAGAGAAGAGAGGTCGGATTTTAAGTTTGCATACCTGTAAAACTCATCCACTCTGCAGCAACAAGTCAGATAGAGTTAACATTCTATGTTATAGTAATAGAACAAAAAATATATTATCATGGAATCAGGTAAAATACTACAGGGAGACAAAATAGTCAATGTCACATTATTTTCTCATGCAAAACAATCAGGTTATCTTCTTCGGAACCAACAATCTGTTAAAAGTAAATCTTCATTAACAGACAAGTCAACAATGAATCCACACCACATTCAAGAACAACTCTACACAAGATACCATGTCAGCATAATGTCGTCGTTTCATTGACTGATGAGGTTCTGATATCCTTGTCAATGCTATCACCAGCTTTGACTTCCCTCGCATCTGGCATTCACTTTCCTCGACCTTCATTTGGACTTTTGGAGGAAGTGACCGTAAAGAGACTTTGATATGAGTCCCAAATGGGTATTTTCGACCTGTGACCGTCTCTATCCTCTGGGGATCAGCTTCAGCCAGTGCCTCAAATGATTTAATTTCTAGTGAATGTAGTGCATACAGTAGAGATTAGGGGCCTTGCCGAGAGTCAACAAGAGGAACCCAATTTTCAACAGCAATCAAGAAGTCATAGAGCAGACCTTGGCCGTCACCATGCCAATCCCAGGTAATTGTTTCAGCACATAAGGAATATCATCCCAGAGTTTTTGACGCAATAACTTTGCTAGAAGGGCTGAATTCGATGCTCCTTTGTAATTCTTTTTGTAAATAAAATACTCTTTCATGCACTTCGCAATTCTACAACCATTTGAGCATATAGAATTCGCGTCCTACAGCATATAGACACCAGTGGCTTGAAGCTAGCTCTTAGCATCAAATACAACATCATGCATGCGCTAAGATTATAGTAGAAATGAAACCTGGGTCAGGGATAAATAATGAACTGAAGGATCACCGGTCAAGCAGTCATTAATCAACACATATATCTTTTCTTCTCTGGTATTTTCCGCTTCCCATTATCAGTGAGGACATGATAGCGAAGTCGAGCATCTTTATTGGTATTTATGTCATTAGAATCCTTTTCTCATTCCTTCTGAGCTGTATCCCTTCATTTTCCAATAAATAGCTATACCACACTGAAATTGATAGTTCAAAAAAGGTAAATACATTGAACAAGAACTTGAAGTAGATTTACATGCAATTTAGTCAGCAAGGCATATCATGTCAAGAGCGTTTTCCATAGTGCGGTTTATGGGGACCTGCATAATTGGTTTCATTGTATCGAATTGCAAATAGTAACTCGTCATCAACGTTCCAGGCTCCCAAAAAAAAGGGAAAATGGTTAGAAACTGAAAAAACCATCTTATCCTCAAATGCTCAGGTTTACTAATATAAGAATTATTGCTACTGATACCTAGCAATTTTAAGGGGAAACCATCTTCATCGGTCCAGATCATTTGATGTTTCGATAACTCATTGACTTTCTGAACGCAAACCTCTGATAATCATAGCAGTATTAGGAACAGAGAGACAAAAGGAAAAGAATTAAAGAAGTATTCTTCTTTACCTCCACCGGTGAAATATACCTTGCAAGTGCTTTTCTGCACGGTCACTAGAAATCCCTTTTTTAACCACATAATTTCCAGGGTTCTGATAATTCATCACGATTTCATAATTAGCTATATGAGAAAGAATATCTAGATGAAATCTTAATATAGGTTCCCGGAACTACATGCCTTTTTCATTCTCACGTACAAGTATGATCACTTCATCCATTCAATTGCCTTGGTGATGTCAGAGACAGTCAGTTGAGCTATTTCAGCCGTTAAGTGCTCCATCACAGATGGAAGCAATCTAGAATAAGCAGAAAATCAACAATCAAATTAGAAGAATTCAATGCTGTTTCACAAAAACTAAGTTCTGAAGTCTCAGGCTCCATCTCATTGTAAGATTGGAAAGTCATATAGGCATACTGTGATTCCACCATTTCACATCGATTCAACAGATTCGCATACAAGTGTACCTGCGATCGGGTAATAATAATAATTGTAAGGACGGAAAATAGCTACTTAATTTCAAAAGATGTAAGCCATATCTACTGGCAAGTAAATATAAACGAAATAGTGGGAGAAGATTTATGAAGTACCGTGTCTCTTTTTGCCATGATTATAACCATTCCTGTATCATCAAAGGGTGGTCAGCCTGCCCTTCTACACATCTGCAAGACATCACAGCTAACTTCATGAAGAAACATATTTTGCAAAACTACCATTGAGTCTAGATGCATTAGCTCTGACATTTTTATCATCAAACTGCCATTCTTTTGTATAGACAATGAAATATAATCAAGATAGCGAGAGACTATGATTCCCTTTTTTTCTAATAGGAATCTTCTTAAAAAGAGTTTGGTTTATTTCTTTACTGATGTTTATTTAGACTGTTGACAAACCTGCAGCACTGTGGAACGGTCGTATTCCATGTACATGCCTTTCCCTTTGTTGCTGGGACAAAATACATTTTTGATAAATTACAGAGGTTTTTCAACTTTCGGTTCACTGGTGGTAGAAACGTTAGTTCGACATACAAGTGTTGTGTTTATTTTATTACAACTGTATGTGCTGGCAGGGTGATTCCATGTGCGAGAGTATTTGTAGTGCACAGAATTTGAATATCGCCATTAAAAAAAAGACTTTGAACGAGATTATGATCCTTGAGGGAAAGGCCACCATTGTGATAACCAAATGCAAACATGGAAATACTTTTTATTCTAGTACCTAATCAAGAGCCAAGGACCAAGGCAGAATACTAAATTGCAAAGTTCTCTATATCCCACCAAAAAGAATATAGGACTGCCTTTGTTTGTCATTGCATGAAAGTGATGATTCCCTTAGCCTTTCCTGTTGTTCTTTGTCCTTAATGAATGGATTTGAACGACCATAGGTCATTGCTGACCGAGACAGTCACTGTGCTGCTTCTTGTGCCCCTTTTCTTGTTGAACAAAAGACCAGAGCAGATTCCCCTTTTGAATATAGAATGAGAAGATCTGCAAACAATTTTTAAACTTGTAAGTTTAGAACATGATTTATTTTCTTGGACATCCTTCAGAAGAAAAATATACATAAATTTCATTATTAATAATGTCAAAAGATTAGTTGAACGGTCCCTGCTTGCCGAAGATATAGTTTTGAAGGCGCTGAACAAGGGAAGAAGAACCAACAATTTGGAAAGTGAGAAGTGATTTAACTTATTGAGAATAACATGGAAGTTTCAAATTCCTAGTCCATACAATTTTCCAGAGCAAAATACTCCAGAAATTAAGTCAGATGAATGCTTACCTTCTCAAAAAGAAAATCATTCTTTGCTGGAGCATATCCTGCAGCAGAAGTAGTTGGGAATTGGAATACAAATCAAAACAATGATAATGCTATGTGATAATAGCAAGGTAACGTGAGGTATGCACAAAAACCTTTAGTTTGATTAACCAACAATATTTAGCCTCCTCAGAAAATGCACCAGTAAGGAGTTTAGCCCTTTCTTAAGTACATAAGTTTTCATTAAATTCTGAATTTCAGGAACAGCAGAACTTGCTTACCAAAAACTTTAGTAGTCAACTTCACAGGTCTCATTTCTTCTCCAAACCTGTGAAGACATAATCCACAAGCAAAGCAGGCTAAAAAGGCTACTAGCACATATGTATTACGTGTATGCATGCATTTATGTAAACATCCTGATAATATTCTAAAACAAAGGTACCTTTTAATGCCTTGAACAGGAACCTCGAGAACATTCTGCTGCAATTTTTATGTGAAGCGTGTAAATTCTCATATGTTCCATTGCTCCAAATTTAAACATTTGTTACTTTCATATGCATCACCATTAAATCTATCTTACCAAGGTCCTCGAGATTTGGAATGGTGACAGAAACCGCCAGCAAACGAACATGAGCCAGGGAACTCGATTTCATTATAGGATTTCGCACAAGCATTTTCATTCTGCTGACAGTTGCCTCCAAAGCTGCTCCACGTGGATCATTCAACAGGTGAACTTCATCAATAAGTAGAAGTGCTATGTCACTAAAAAAGCTCAATGCCCCATCTTTTATGCCATGCCGAGTTACTGCATCAAATTTCTAAATGGAGAACAAAAAAGATTAGGCCAAGCTCCAATGGTGTCATAGGAATGCAAGCTGTATGTCTTACATGTCTGTCTAAGACACAATCTCGCCCTCACCTCAGGAGTGGTTAAAATAATGTCTGTGTCTTGTATTTTCCTTATGTCATAAGATTCATTATCTCCTGGCAGCTCCAAGCAATTTATACCCAATGATTCAAACTTTTGGCTTCTCCTGTACTAAAGCCTTAGATGGGGCTATGCAGATCTATGCAACAATAAAGAAGAAGCAATAAGTAATTTTGCAAAGAAGAAGGATTCTAATACAAACTTGTCGTGATTAATTGCACCACGTCTAATGGCATGTATTATCCTCTGAATTCAATCAAATTTTTAATCAAGCATCAATGCTACATCACGGTGAATAAAAACATGCTCTTCAGACAGAGCCAGGAAAAAGACATTAATCACAAAGCACATTAAGCTCAAGACTCCTCGTCATATTAGAAAGTAAAAAAGATATCCAGCATCTTTAATTGGCATCATGGCAAAGAAGACTTACAGTCTTTAGCACTCCCTTTATATGTACAAACTTTGACTCCTCGGAGATAAATCTTGAGAGAAGCCTCAAGATACAAAGCTCAAAGAGTACTGTTTTACCACTTCCAGTTGGTGCTGAAATGACCATGTTTGTGTCCAAGTGGAAACAGACGGGGAAGCATTCACTTTGAAGAGAATTGAAATGCCTGCGAGTTCCATGTAATGACAAACGGGAAGAAATGTTTTTAAGCATTCATAGCACTAGGATAAGAAAAGGACAATTTCTGATTTGTTAAAGGTGTGCAGAATACGGATATCACCTGAAACTAAAGGCTGACTGAAAAGGAACAGGCAAATCGAACACGGACTTTAGTGTATACAAATCCATATTCACACTTGTTTCATGAATGTCTAAGAAAAGGGAAATTAGATTAAAAAATTAGGATATACAAAAGGAATAGAATGCGCCATATTTAAACAACGAAAGCAGACAGTAAACTCTTGATGCTCCTATTCTCAGATCAGAGAAATTCCACTCTGAAGATTATCAACAACAACAACACAGGCAAAAAAAAAAAAAGGCCTTCCAGTTCTCTCCAATACAAGAAGAAATTTCGATCAAACAACCTGTTTTCTGTGAACCAGCTTGGTAACACATAGATCAACGTGGAAAATATAACATTGAAATAAGCAAATAAAATTTTCTTAGGTCTTTCTAGGATTTTGATTAACATATGCAAATTTTTCACTAATCCATATCAGGTGTGTCAATTTAACAATCAGATATTATATAAAATTTCAGAATTCTATGAAAAAAAGTCCTAAATTGTTCTTAGTTCGAGTTTTTCTGTGAACAAAAGATCAACAAGCGTATAGCAGAAACTCCACAAGGATAAACTGCAGAAGAAAAGAAATACACCGATTCTGTTGGTTAGAGAGAGAAAGAGAAAAAGAGAGAGAGAATTAGTTCTCAATTTCTTTGATACCGCCGTAAGAATCGAAGACCCGTTTGGTTGGATATTAGAATTGCGGTTCGAATCATTTTACTACAGTATTTTCTCTTACAAATATTTAAATCTTCGTTCAAATACTCTACTCAAATACTCCAACCAAACGCGCCCAAAAATTACAGTGAAATTTCGGATCCGATCTTCGATTCTTAGCTGAAGTACCTGATTGTCTAATGAATTTGCAAAACAATCACATAACTTTGAAGTTTCGTGTTCGTGAAGGAAGAGAGCAAGGGAAAACCTAATCTGCAGAAGCATCGATAGTCACAGTAGAGAACTTTTGCAGGTCGAGGACGGAAGGAAGATGACGATTGAAATGAAATGAAATTGAAGGATATTTAGAGTCGAGGGTTATAAATAGTTCGGATCATGTTGTTTTGGCGGGAAAACCGGCCCATTTTGTCCTTTTTCCCCTGAACCGGACCGATTCGCACGTGAGAACGGAAATTTTTCCATTTTTTCCCCCTACTTCGCCCCATCCGCATGGGATTTTTTGTTTTTAAAAACAGCCTTTTAAAAGCTATGATTCTGTAGTTTATATATAGCTTTTTGCGTATCCGCGCCCACTAAACTTCACACTTATTTTATTTATTCTTTTTTTAGAGGACTTATTTTTATTTCTAAAAAGAATTAAAAGCACGTTCCCACTAAAGTAAAGGCTTGACCCTGCCATCTATTAAATGTTAAAAAATTATGCCTTGATGCATTAAATGAAGGCAAATCTCTGGCGGATATCAGGCCAATGAATTTATGTATTATGCTGTTTGGTAACGGTAGTTTACGTCTTTTTTTAAAGGGTGTAAAGCTATTATATATTAAAAAATAAAAAAATAAAAAATTGTTACAGTATAATACTCTCACATGTTACACATGTTACAGCAAAAACAGTTCTAATCACCATGCCTAGAGTGTTTTAGAAAGTCTTGGCGAACATGTTGAAATCTTATACCAAGTATTATTTAAGAAAACTCAAAGTGCATTTATTCTAACGAACAATGTGATCATAGCTATCTTGGAACAATAATGGAATGGAGATGGACAACGAATATCAGCGGGATATGACTTGGAAAAGTTGAATGCTAGATTAACAACACAAGAATGTCTTTTACTCAAAGCTGATTACAAGGAGGTGGTGTTATACGAAGAGATTTGAGCTTTTACTAAAGTCATCTATATAGCTTTTATATTGAAAGATAGTAAGAGATGGCATATGCAAGTTCTGCGGAGATGCTTGAATGCATGAGATGATTTGGTTAGGCTGCATGGATAAGTAGATTCTGGAGGACATGACCAAATTCAATGACAAATGAAGGAAACAAGGGTTGGTTACACTAGCAAGCTAATATGAAAATAATCAAATGGACCATTGGGCCCTGGTTTGGCGTGCAAGACTAGATAGGATTATAAAATTAAGAACTACCCCTTTGTTTTGTTTTGTAGGTTCAAATCACAATTCGAATCATTTTATTACAGTATTTTCTTCAAACTTGTGAACCAAATGGATCATACATGTTTGGTAAACTGTCTAATTAGACTCCTAAATTCTCCAAGCAAACGAGAATTTCATTGATGGGAGTTATGATGATTGTCTGTTCTCTCAGTGGACCATCTTATGATTTCAATCCAGAAAGGTATATTTATCTCCTTCAATTGAAGTTATGTGCAAATAAATGTCTGAAGATGTTTCTAGTATATAATGCAATGAGACCTAAAAACATTTGCATGGTGTTTTGCTTTTGGATGCCAAAAGAGATGTTCCCTCAAAAGCTGAAATGTAATGGCCTTGAATGTACAGTTAAAGAAAAGCAGAACTAAATCCAAACCGTTGTGGTTTTAGTTCCCTAACATGACATCTTTGAGTCTAAGTAGAGAAAATGGTCCCCTTGGCCTAGGCAAAGCCCACCAACCACCAAGAATTCCAACCAAAGTAAATTTTTTATCTTTTACTTCCACTCTTGCAAGGCAGAGAAGCTTGTAGTCTTGAACTTCAACTTTGTGTGCGTATAATGACTGAAAAAGCAAAGAAAATCCGTAGTTACAAGTGGGAAATAGTAAATCAATAGTTTTTACTTCATCAAGATTAAGAACTTCAAGAACTCAAAGATGAGAGCTATAAGGGTCTTCTTGGTGGCAGAATAGATGCAGTTCACATTCATTTATGATAAAATTTTCTAGTGCCTCAAACTAATTTGTGGTAAAAAACACACAAATTTACACGCACATCTAGTCCATTCTAACTCCTGACTATCATACACTTTGACAAACAACAGGTTTTTCAGTGGACAAGCTTTTAACAAATTCACTGCAAATAAACGAACAACTGGCAACAAAGCCTGCCGACAGTGATGAAAGGTTGAGAAAATCTAGGGCGTGACGATCTTTCACCTGACTACTGGGAATGTAACTATCACAAATGGACATATTCATAGGTTGATCAGATGGTTTGTTATCGTACTTATAAGTCAAATAAACTCTAGCCATGTTTTCATTTCTTGGGCAAGCCTAAGCATCACACCTGGTATAAAAATAAAAACCATCCAGCGAATTCAGCAAGGCATTTCAAAAATTGCAAGATAAACATAAAAATACAAATCATTTTGTTCGAAAGAGAGAAGAAAAAAAGTCAAATAAACTCTAGCCATGTTTTCATTTCTTGGGCAAGCCTAAGCATCACACCTGGTATAAAAATAAAAACCATCCAGCGAATTCAGCAAGGCATTTCAAAAATTGCAAGATAAACATAAACATACAAATCATTTTGTTCGAAAGAGAGAAGAAAAAAAGTCAAATAAACTCTAGCCATGTTTTCATTTCTTGGGCAAGCCTAAGTATCACACCTGGTATAAAAATCAAAACCATCCTGCGAATTCAGCAAGCCATGTCAATGATTGCAAGATAAATATAAAAATACAAATCATTTTGTTGGAAAGAGAGAAGAAAAAATGAAGATTTTTTAAACTTATATTGCAACAACTACTTCGTATAATATATTTGAACACGAAGCACGCACCTTTACACCATACAAGTGAGGCTCTTGGCGCATCAACCGACGACAAAACTGCAACATTTAGAGTTTACATCAAGGAGTTTGACAAAACCAACTAATTCTTTTTATTACTAACCCAACTCCTTTTATGCTGGTTGCCATTCTCTTCTTATCCTAGGCCTTCACTCAAAAGGGCAGTAAGAAATGATGCAGAGGAAATTCATAAGGTCGCTAACCTCATTAACAAAAACATAGACCGAGAAAGGACTAGGCTTCGTGCTAAGAAGGAAAAGAATAACTTTGAATGCAATTATTGCAATAGGATCATCCAAGTGTGACAACACAGTGAGAGAGAAAAAAACGGGCAGCCAGAATTTCTTTGCAAATTTCCAGAGAGGATGTGGATTTTCTTCCACATCTGGAGCATGCCATGGTTCTATGTCATCAGGCCCCAAAATATCAAGTCCTGCAACATGAAAATTTGAAGGAAAGGAATGGCTAAGAAGGAAGTAATCCTAGCAACAACCATAACATTTCAGACCAAAACAAACTTCAGAGGCATGGCATTGGCTGCACATAAATTCCCGCTTACCATCCATAGCATATGAAATACGAGGCCAAAAGCCGATTGCTCCAAACACAGAAGACATGGCAAGAACGCCTCCTATTCTTGTTGAACTTCCTGAAATAAGGCAAATCACAAAGATAAAAAGAACAGTTGCTTAAAGAGAGAAAAATATGTTTTCCCAACAAATAAAACATAATTCCAACAAAGTATTGAGCAATATATGAGAACTATCGACTATAGCTAGCAGCTAAATTCATGAATATCCTTAAGTAGTTCGAGAAAGATACAAGCCTAATGAATTCCAAATTATAGATGCATAAAACTAGCTGCTTTGGATATCAAGCCTACACATATGGGGTGTGTTTACTTCACATGAAAGAAAATGGAACATGAGGATTGTTTCCATTTCCCATTTAATCATGTGTTTACTTACATAAGACTTAAGATTGGTAGTTTGGTGGCCCCACAAAATATGAGATTAGGGAATGCAGAAAAGGAATTCCAGTCCTCGCACCCACTAGTATTGATTCCCGATTAAAGGGAAAGAATGCCAAGTTTACTTAGATATCCTTAATTAGGTAACGTGTCATAAGCCAATGACTATTTAATTATGTAAAAAAAATAAAAATTACATTGATAACATTTCTATTCCCAAGTATACTAGAAAAGAAATCGGGTCGCTTATCATTCCACTTTCTAATAAATAATCCCATCGTCGCATTCAAGGCATTCTATTACAGTTTGGTAAACATGCCCATAGCTCTAATATTTATAGGAAAGAATCCCAGATAGAAATCAAGCAGGTTTTTACATTATAACATACATCATTATCCAAATCATGTTCATTGTTTTTGAAAGTAACTTGACCTTTTCCCTTCAAATAAACAAAACACTAACTAGCAAACACATTACTTTAGACCTCCAAACTTTAAGCATTACAATCAAATGAGAAAAACACAACAAATCACAGAATCAAAAACTTGCCTGAGAAATTGGTATTCTGAAAAGATATTGCTCGAGCGATTGATTTACATCGAAATTCTGAGAATCGGCTACAAAGTACAGGCTTCAGTTTGGCATAGACTGTGGAAGAAAGGGCAAGATTTTCAGTTACTTGAAGAACACCGGAAAATTTGACGAACAAAGTTTCATGTTTACGATGAAATCAAAAGAAAGAAAGAAAGAAAGACTTACAAAATACTCTAAGCTGAGAAGAGCATGAACTAGAAGAGGTTATTATAGCTAGAGTTTGTTGGACCGGATAAAGGAATTTTCTCGAAGAGGCCATTTTTGGACTGTTACCATCTCCTAGCTTGAAAAGCCTTCAAAGCCGGGACGATGATCCTTCTTTGTGCGTCTTTTTCGATGTTCTCTCAACGACAGAAAAATAAGAAAAATATAAGCAATTTTTTGCCGTTTAGAAAAATATGTCGTTTTCTTATCAAATGTCGTTTAGGCTATAAGGGCTGTTGTTCAAAAAACAAATTATGCGTAGAGGTTGCTGCAGTTCAACAACAAACGACCCGTAGTTTATGCTTTAGGATTGTTGTATTAGAAACTTCAGGTCGTTTTAAGGCGAACTTTGTGTCGTTTGATTCATTAAACAACACGTTGCTTTGTCTTAACTTTAGGGAACTGTCAAAATCCTCCCCATTGTTTTGCTTAATGCTTAATGCTTAATGCTTCACATATACTCTCTCGTATATTCTAAAAACACGGCAAATTTTTTTTTTTGAAGCTTACTTGAAATTTCCCCTCTTAATTGATCAGAAAAGAACCTATTATTTCTATATAATTTATCATATTTATTTAACCCACTAAAGAGCATCCAGAAATTCGAATTGTAGGTTATTAATAAATAAACTTAAGAAAAAAAAAATCATCTTCTCTCGCTTTCTTTGTCAATTTTCCCGCTATCATCTCTCTTAAGAGGGTGTTTGACAGTGGTAGAAACTACTCAGTTCCTACCACAATCTCAGTTATAAACAGTATAAAGTTCTTTACAGTAAAAATAATTTCTACTACCCTACAATAAAAATGGTTTCTACTACTCTTTCAAACACATGTAAGTTTTCCGTTCACTGATGTTTTCCCATGTGAAACGACATACAGTTTGTCGCTCATAATTTGCTGTCGTATCGACGACGCCGTTTTGTGGTGTGTTGTTCCAAGGCCAAGTGCAAAGAACTTTTCACTTTTAATGCTGACATGGATAGCAACAATTGGTCAAAAGACCAAGGCCGTTCGGAAAATATCCGAATCTCCAAGAACCAAAAATATCCCAGTACTTTTTGCAAAGACATATATATATATATATTGTGAATTTGAAAGCTTTTGCAAAATGCCCGAATCCATTGAAGCACAACACATAAAAGAAATATGTCAGCGTCGCTGGTTCCAATCTGCCAATTTCCTGTTGCAAAAGCTTTCCATGTTCATGGAAATTCCACAGCAAACAAACCCATATGCAGGTAATCTATATTTATATGCATACATACATACATATATATATATATATATATCTTGTGAAGATATAATTATGGAGTTTGCAAAGGAGTTTTTTAAAAAGGTTTTACAACACTATGATATTCTAAGGTTGAAAATGCAAGACCTAAATTCTCTCTCTAGATGTTGTACTTTTAAAAATGAAGTACTTAATTCTCTGATCATCTTTGTCCTCAAGATGGGGTCAAAAATACCCTTTGATCAGATGCTGTAACAGAAAGGCAGGGAAGAAAATAAGGATAGAAAAGAATTACTATGAATTGCTTGGCGTTTCTGTGGATTCAGAACCCTGGGAAATCAAAGAAACTTACAGAAAATTGCAAAAGAAGTATCACCCGGATATTGCAGGCCAAGAGGTCGTATATATTCCATTAAAACATTTTATTATATCTTTTGATAATCTTATGGATCTAAAGTTATTTGTCAATTTTTTTTTTTCACCAACTAATACTGCATATGAGTTGTTAAAATACAGATTTAAATAGATCTATCAATTGAAAGATTATGATTCACTCGTGACATCACGAGTCGTAGATGCAAAATAATTGCATTGAATGCTAAGGAAGTACCAAATCATATTGCTTGAATTGAATAACATTTTTTAGGTACATTTTGTCTTTAGGGGCATGAGTACACTCTAATGCTGAATGAAGCCTATAAGGTTCTGATGAGAGAGGATCTGAGGTGGAAATATAATGCTTCAATTGGTCAAGTGAGAAGACACTTCAGCAAAGACAAATCATGCTTTGGTTACAGCACATGGAATGGACCCTTGAGATCTCAGGCTTTATTTGTTGATGGAAATGCATGCATAGGTCATTATTTTAAACCAAAATTTGTCACTCTTTTTCTAACCATTTTTTTTTCTTCTATTCTAAGTTTCTCTTCTTCTTTTTTTCAACTATCCCTTGGCAGGGTGTAGAGAATGCGTGCACCACGCGAGTAAAACATTCATTATGGATGAAGCTCTCGGATTTGCACGGGTGAAAGTACAATACGGGGATGATGACCAAAAGATTGAGGCAAAGCCATATGACACATACCATGTTACATTTTTTTTTTTTAATGTTTTGGAATTAAAGGGGTTAATGGAACTAACTCTTGCAAAACTCAACAGGTATCGGTGGATTCGTGCCCGGTGAACTGCATTTACTGGGTTGACGGAGAAGAATTGCCGGTGCTCGAGTTCCTAATTCAGCCTCAGCCAAAAGAAGGGTACGGCGTGTTCGGAGGTGGGTGGGAAAGACACAAAAATGTTTTTGAGGCAGCTAAGTACTTCAACAAACAATTGGAACAAAATGCATCAAATGAACACCAACATGGAAATGGTAAATTTTTTTCATTCATTCACTAGAATACAACATTACTTCTTTTTTTTTTTTAGAATGGTTGTTATGTTCATTAATGTTGCTTGTTTTTGCAGTTACACATGAAGATGAAACTCCTGCTCAAGCCGAGGCCCGAGTCAATGCAAGCAAGAAAATAAAGATGGAGAGATTCTCAAGATTATGGAATTGGGCAAAAGAAGCTTTACACATGGATATGGAGAATGGTACAGAATAGCAAAATCATAAAGAAGGAAAACAAATCCACTGAATGCAGGTTTTACTGAGCATAGGATGTACTTCTTTCTCAAGTAAAAAAAAAATGAATAAATAAATAACTAGAAGCATGAACAAAATTAGAAGGTGATTTTATCGTGTTTGTGAATCTTTGCTTTTCCTCACGTTCTAGGAAAATAAATTATGGTAAAATAGGAAAAGAAGGTAAAATGGGCCGTCTTGTGATCAACGAGATTAATTCCTTGTCAAGTCAAACTCATAATTTTACAGCTTGCTATGTTGAAACATAAACAAATTCCATAGAATTTTTATCATTCCTAATCCTAACTTTCTAATCGAATCCCATAATGTAATATTGCCATGGAAAATTGAGAAATCTTCATTACGTTTGCTTACTACTAAAAATCCAAGAGTCGGTTCAAGGAAGTGAGTTTGAACCAAAAATGTTACAATTCAAACTTTACGAGATAAAACATTGTAACAACTTTGGTTTGAATTCATTTTTCAAACGATCTCCAATGACGTTTTAATGGAAACTTAAGCGAAAAAATGTTACATTGAAAGCTAATAAAGAATGTGCGTTGAAAGATTCTATTCTATAGTAGTCAAACAATATGAGATATTGGCACCTAAAACTTGCTAACAACAGCAATTAGTAGGTGAATTGCTTGCTTTATAAAATACCACAAAAACCACAGCTCACTAATTTATAATCAATCTCGTGTAAAGTATGATAAGGACTCTCAACAAACGGCTCATTATTTGATTGTAACAACTAATGGTTGGTGACCATAGTTCTCTCCCTTTTCTTTCCTATTTGCCGTCTGTTATGAAAGAGTCACTATCAACTCTACTATATATTATGATTGCTTTGTTTGCAACTTTTTTTTGTGCATTTTTTGTTTCATTTTATTTTGATTTTTTTTGCATTTTTGGGAACATTTTATGTGGCTCATTATTGTTTTATAAAGCTTATTATGTCCTTTGGTTAAATGATTGATGTCGTTGCTCCATTGCCAACAATTGACTAACCATTATCTTCCTTTAACATAGAAATCCAAGTCGACATTTAGAATCTTTAGTGCATTATAGCAGGTCAAAATTAATATTTCAGTAAAATGAAGCACAAAAATTCAAAACGGTCACAAGGGTACCCGTTAACTTTGATTCTTGTACTGTTATCCACTTATGGTTATGTTTTCTGATCCCATTTTAATATGTTGTCTAATCCCATTTAAGAAGGTTTAACAAAGTTTATTTCCCTTTATCACAAAAATAAATGATAACAAAAACAGACAAACAAACAAAAAGTTTCTTTTCCCTAAATTGTTTTTTATGCATAAAAGGCAAAAACATTGATATTATTCTGCTTCCAAGGGCAAACGAAACGATAATAGATCAAGATCTTAATTGCATACAGATAAACAAAAGATGTTTAATTGCACAAATTGATAGAAACATTGATTAAACTGTAATTTCTTCAATATTTAACTAATTAAACAAGTTAGGCTAATTTTTTACTCAAAGGAAACAAATAAAAACAGGATTAGAATGGGGATTTTATCCCCTACATCACACGCAACAAAGAGGCCAAAAAAAAAAACATCCCAACTTTACGACACCCACCTTAAAAAAATAAATAATAATAATAATAATAATTACAACAACTCTCAATTTGACAGGTCAGTCTCAGTTCATCTCTCTCTCTCTCTCTCTCTTCACGGTCTGGTCTCTTCCCGGTCCGAGTGAGCCCCAAAAATTTCACATGCTCTGCCCCATAACACACTCATAAAAGACTATCCCACCGCGAAAGTCACGAAAGAACCTTGCTTTATTCCCAAAGAAAAGTTTTTCTCGTTTTTTGGGTCTTAAAGTCAGTCACAAAAGAAAAAAAATCACAGCGAAATCAGAATCTCACTTCTCTCGAAAGATTGCCATTGGAAATTTTCCAAGCTCTCCGGATCTGGTTCTTGTTTTTTACACCAAAAAATAACGAATTTGAGCTCCATTTCGGAGCTAAAATTCTTGAAATTTCGTGGATTTTCTGTGCTTTTATTCTTTTGGTTTGTTGTATGAATGAAGCTTAAATGAAGCGAAAAGTAGCTCAGCAGAAATCGACGTACAAATGGAGGAGGAAATTTTTTGCTGTGATATTTCTAGGTTTTTGTTTCGCAAGCTTGGTTTTGATGCAGAGTCGGTACAGTCGGATTATGACGCTGGCGACTTCGCTGCGAGCTCAGAAGCCGAAGAACAAGATCGCCTTCTTGTTCATCGCTCGGAATCGGCTTCCTTTGGACATGGTTTGGGATGCTTTCTTTCAGGTTATTTTTGTTTCTTTTCTTTCTTTTCATGCCTTTATTTCACTTTTGAGTTCTTAATCATGCCTAAATGGCTTAAAATTTCCAAAATTAGCTCTTGATTTTTGTCTTCATATATATATATATATATATATATATATATATATCACTAAATTTAGATTTTGTAACGTCTAATATTTATCAAATTCACTGTTAAAGGTTTTTTGCTAATTGTATAGAATAATTCAGAGCCTATTTTGTGATCTCTTTATTATAACATCAGCTATAAATTCCTTTTTTGTTTTTTTGTTTTTGGTTTTGTTTTTGGAATGCAAGTTAAAGAAGCAATTTTTACTTATTTTTGGCAGGGAGGAGATAATAAATTTTCAGTTTATGTTCACTCGAGGCCTGGGTTTCTGTTCAACAAGGCAACCACCAGATCGGTCTACTTTTTGAATCGTCAAGTTAATGATAGCATACAGGTGATGCTTTTTAACCTGAATTCTCAACAACTAAATTTCAAGCCAATTACTGAATTAATCTGAATTCTCAGAAATTAAATTTCAAGCTAATTACTAACAATTCTTTCAGTACATTCTCAAACTCCATATGTAAATTTTTTTCTTTCTTTTTATTTTTATTTTTTAAGTTCTTGTATGGAAATTAAGTGATTATTAATAACTTGGGATCAAATATAACTTGTTTTCGTGATTTGTTGTTAGCGGTATGATGCATATATATATATATATATATATATATATATTTGTTAATAACTTGGGATCAAATATAACTTGTTTTCGTGATTTATTGTTAGCGGTATGATGCATATATATATATATATATATTTGAATGTGTTTTTTATTCCAGGTAGATTGGGGAGAAGCAAGTATGATCGAGGCAGAGCGTATATTGCTTAGACATGCACTTGAAGACACTTACAATGAACGCTTTGCTTTTCTTTCTGACAGGTGAGATTGTCTATATAGAAGATTCTATGCATTGTTGTTTTTGTGTATCTCGGTTATTCAGATGAAAGTATCTCAACTTTGATGCAACTTATTGTTTTCCTTTTCGTACTCATTTCACTTATTTTGTTGTTATCTAACAGCGTTTCAGTTTATTGATTTCTTCACAGCTGCATCCCCCTTTACAACTTCAGCTATATATATGACTATATTATGTCAACGCCGAACAGTGTTGTAGACAGGTGAGTGAGTTAGCTTAAATATGTTGTTTCTTGTAGACCTGTACTTCAAAAATAATTGATTGTTGCTTATCTCATGTGGTCATGTGTGGGGAGATTTATGTTGATCGCTTAAGTATAAATACACTTGGTTCGTACTTTTCAAGAGAACTGTACAATGGGTGGATGTTCTTTTCGTTCATCAGTATCAATTTAAATTAATCCCTATTAGCAGTTATGAGACATTTTCTGTTGAATTTTTCTTGTTGTATCCTTCTTTTTTTGGATTAATAAATCAAATTCTTTAATCAGTTTTGCTGACACAAAGGAGGGCCGCTACAATCCGAAAATGGATCCTGTTATTCCTGTTTATAACTGGAGGAAAGGATCTCAGGTAGGATAATCGTGTGTACTTCTTATATTTCTTTCAATATGAGTACAATTACAAATAAAATGAAATCCTTGCCATTTCCCATGATTTGATATATCTGCTGATTAGGTGATTCCTGTTTCCTGCTTTCTCTTCTCGCAGTGGGTTGTTTTGACCAGGAAGCATGCAGAGGTCGTTGTGAAAGATGATACTGTCTTTCCTATATTTCAATGGCATTGCAAGGCAAGTTATCTTCACATTGTTTTGGGTAATTGTCTAATCAAAGATAATTGCTAGCATTTTTTGGTGTTTTATGACATGGTTTCTTCTTTTCTAAGACATATCATTAATTAGTAGGGACTTCTAATAATTTGCATATTTAGAGACCCGGCCCACTGTACTATTAATTACATAATGGAAAGCAAGCCTCTCCCATCCAGTAAATTTTCTTAAACTATAGGATTTGATCCAAAACTATTGGTGCTATGCCATATCTGGCTTTGGCCTAGTGAAACTAGCTGGTTCCTCAAATGGAAAAGCTATTCAGCATAAAGTCCTCGTTAAGAAATGCGCTCATGCGAGGGCTTCTTCAACAGGACATCTTTTCTGCAACTAAAATTATAGATCTTAGGTTTCTTTAGGAGAATGTCAACCTGCAGGTATCAGGCACGTACTTGATCTAGTTGGTATTCCATAGGGGTGTTGGGTTATTTAAAGTTGCTCAGTATTTAGTAGACAGTTTTTTTAGCAATCTTATCAGTTTTTCCTGGAGTCTTTTTGCTTGTTAAAGTTTGGCATTTTTCTTACTTTTTCTATGCATGACAATCATGCAGAGGAGGCCGCTACCTGAGTTTTGGCGGGATCGTCCTCTTGTAAGTACTTATTATATCCAGTAACCCTATTTAATTGCCTCATAAAGCTTCCTGAAAAGGAGGTTTGGCACCTTCGATATCTTGTTGTGCAAAGTGTCTTTGTCTGCTATATTTAAGTCTTCATATCTCGTTCTTGTGTAAATTTAATTGTAATTTTCAGATAGCAATATCGAAATGTATTTGTGAGATAAATTTAATTTGTTTTGATTTATGTCATGAGCAGCCCACTGATGCATCCAAGGAGCATAATTGTATACCAGATGAACATTATGTTCAGACACTGCTAGCTGTAAGTTATTATCCTCTGTTAGTATAGCGAGCTTTAGTGATTCTGATAAAACTTGGATGGAGTCATTTCAAAGAATATTTTAGCACTCTCACTCGTCTCTTATTTTTGGTTCAGAGTCTAAGCAATATTTTTATTATAAAGCTTGTGTTTCTGACGAATCAGTCTTACAAATTTCAGCAAGAAGGCCTTGAAGGAGAAATAACACGAAGATCTTTGACACATTCATCATGGGATCTATCATCCTCTAAAGATCGAGAACGCCGTGGATGGCATCCTGTGACTTACAAGTTTTCAGATGCTACTCCCATGCTTATACAATCCATAAAGGTATGTTAATATAATGCAGCCATTTTTTCAAATAAGGACAAAGCTATGATTTGAGCACTGGTAGTTCATTTTAGTTTATATTAGGAAACACGTCATAGAAGCAATCGAAGTCATTAAAAAATGCAATAGATTTACCCTTTTATCACTAGAAAGCAAAATGTTTACTTTGCCATTGATGTGGCTGCATAAATCTATGTTTTAGTTTATTAAATTTGCTAGGGTTCTTCCCTGACAATGTTCTCCCAGGATGCTGCTTGTAACTCTCAACTAAAATTGTCTTAAAAACTCTCTTATCAATGGACTTGCTGTAACTTTTTCATGCCCGAGGAAATTGAGTATGCATTGCTTGTAAAATCTAATAAGAAATATTCCATCTTTAGTTTTTGAAACTCATGGTTTCTAAATTATGCATTTTTCCTTCTTTGATTGAGCAAACAAGATATAAAAAAGTCTAGAACAGACCAGACTAATTTTCTTTCGGAGCTAGACAAACAAAGACACTGATTACATTTGCACTACAAAACTATGGTACTAGTCTCAGTGTAAGCTGCCGCATATCTTCTCTAGGTTCATTTGCAATATAAGATTATGTTTCTTATCAAACTGGGGTAGTAAAGCATACAAAACAAACTAATTTATTTTGCAGGATATAGATAACATCTACTACGAGACCGAGTACCGAAGAGAATGGTGCACTAGCAAAGGAAGACCAGCTCCATGCTTTCTTTTTGCCAGAAAATTTACACGCCCTGCTGCTCTCAGGCTTATCAATACAGTAAGTTTGAATTCTTCATCTTTAATACCTGTGGTAGCGAAATTTGTTCTGTATATTACTTCATGCTTATTCTTTCGTAAAATTGAACAAGTTCCACATGCTTATTATTATTTTGTACATTTTCTGTCTGACAGTCAGCACTGGAGCTTTGAATGAAGCGACTAGTATATCCTAAATAGTGAAAAGGTAGCTTAAAAATGTCTATTCTTAATCCATAGGAAACAAGTCATGTGAGTGCAAAGAGAAATAAGAAAAGGAGTTGGGGGATGTTTTGTTGTGGTGCAGAATGTATAGATTTTTTGTCTTTGAAGATGTATAATAATAAGAAGATTTTTTTTTAATAGAGAAAAGAGTAATAATTGGACAATATAATGAGATTACAAGGACGACCCATCTTACAAGTTAACGTCTGCCTTCAAAACAATTTCCTGAGTTATGCTTTCTTCTAGACAGCTTCTCTTCAAAGTTCAAAGTAGGGTGCAACCATCACATGATGCCTGCGTGGTTTAATATTCATGAGATGTGAAGCCCGTTTGGATTAAGGGTGTGAACCCAAAATTTTATTTCAAACAACATTTAACAAAGTGAATTCTAGTTTGAACGTTGCTTTGACTGTTCGAGCCAACAAAAAAGGCCCTCAAATTCTGGAACACCCCTTCTCATGTTTTCAACATTTTTGAATTTAATTTTTCGAATCACACTTTTCAAACTTTGCATTCCAAACCAAAAAGGTTAAAACTACAGGTTTTGAACCAACGAATCAAACCCCTAAAACTTTACCCACACTTTCTCCCATTCCGTTATATATCAATTTAAGGATCTAAAACTAAACGAAGTCGAGAGTTAAAGCGCCAATTTCAAAAGGAGAACAAGACATTAGCTGGACATTCTAAGCTAACAAAAGTAGACAACCGTTACATGCATACTACAAGGAGAAAAGATTTTGGCTTTCAACTTATTATGCGTTATAGAGTGGAGTACATATAACTGCTGTAGTTCTTTTTCTTCTTTTTTTTTCCCCTCCACATCTTAACCACCAAAGGGCTTCAATACGCTTTAACTACATTTCCAGAACAGTGAAAACACTTTACGCTCAATCCCAAAGGGATGGAATATTTATAATTTAAAAAAAAAAAAAAAAAGCGACAATTCTGTAATCGTATACCGCGAAGCATCGCTCTCCTGAAAAAGAGGCCAATGTTATAAGTCCTCGAACTGATGATCAGTCTCATCATATATCTCCTCCTACATAATGCAAAGTTAATGTCAGACAAATCCTATTACAAGAAAGTAAAATAAAATCAGCAAAAATGGCTTAGCGGACGTGGCCTCTTGTACCTGCAAAAGCTCTTCAATGACATCCTCCATTGTTATAATTCCAACAGCTTCTTCCTCTTCAGGAAGCTTAGGAAGTGCATCGCCGTCGATATGTAAGATACCCGAGTCTTTGTCCTTTGTCCACTTCTTTGACCTGGATCCACTCCTATATAAATTGTTTCCACCGTTGGGAAAACTCTTCCACCTTTGGAGTGACCTCTTGCTCTTTAGCTTATTTTCTTGTGGCGGCTTTTCACCGTCAACGTCAACTCTTACGTCTTTCGCTGAATCTATGTGAGAGAGAGCAATAATTGTTGAAAAAATAGAAAAAAAAGAACGAGAAAATTCCGGGTATGAAGGAAGATAGTGCTTACTGTCAGCAGGCTTTTCAGCAAATTCCTCCGCTATTTGGTCACGTCTTCTTACCACAACAGCCATGTGACTATGACCTTTCTGAAACTCATTCAATATATCATACAATGGCAAAGTTTCTGGAACCCTACAAAGACCGGTGCAGAAAATCAGTTTTGTGCAATTTGATCATATCAAGGATTTCCTAGAACCATCCTATGTGTATACTTGTGTTATAACAAACGCTGTTTACCTCAACCAAGACATACCTTGGAATCCTACGTATGGTGACGTTCTTCACAGGAATTCCGTCTTCTGGGTGAATTGTCAACAAATTTTTTACCTAAAGATCAAACTAAGAAGGTTGAGGGCATGTCAAGAAAATATGCAAATCTGATATAGGTTAGTAACAAATTCATTCCATATAGACTGCCAGATAGAGCCTGATCCTTCATGCAAGACTGGCATAGAAAATGCGGGGAGAAATTACCAAGACAAGTCCAGTTATGTTTGTGGGTTCCTCATAACAAACGGGTACTCTACTGTGCCCTTTTTTCAATATGAGACTCATCAACTCCCTGTGTGATGGCAAGCATTAGTCTGTGTCTATGATCTCCAAGAATTGGAAGGAAACGTTTCCGTTACAAGTTACCAAAAGTACCTGTCAAGCTTGGCGTTAATATCTATTGTAAAAGTTTCAGATATAGGGGTCATAGCATCGCCGGCTGTTTTCTCAGTTAGGTCAAGGGCTCCAGCAATTATTGTCGTCTCGTCATGTGTCAATTCTCCACCTTTTCCAGCCTGAAAACATCTCATAGTGTCAAAAAACGGATGGTACAATAACAGACCGTTTGAAAGCCCCAAAAGAGAAGTTTCTTTAAGTTTTGTTGGTTCTTTTCTCTTTCCTCTGTTTTATTTTACTTTTATTTTGTTAGAGGGAGCTTGGTTTGGTGAAAAGGATTAGACTAGTCAACTAAACCACATTGAACGATCTAAACAGTAAAACTTCGACTGGGCTAAATGTGGTAGAACAATTACGATATTAATTACAACATGGAAGCTTAAAAATGCGGAAAGCTGTTAACAAACCTCATTGCCATGCAAATTGACAAGTGTTTTCAACTCAGCTCTACGAAATAGAGCAACATGTCTATGGCCCAAAAGAAAGTCCAACAACTGAAAAATCAAAACAAACAAGCAAACCAATATTAAAAATAAAATACCACCTCATCCATATCACTCGGATAAAGGAATGTAACAAAATGAACACAGAGTCGGTATATATACCTTGCTTATTGGAAATGCAACGGGGAAGCAGATCCCGACAAGAACCCGGACGAATGGGGCTACCGTAGCACCAATGGCTAAACCATACCGAGAACAAACAGATTGCGGTATAATCTGATCACATAAATAGAGAAAATATCAAATCACTGACACAAACAAACAACAAAAACAAAGAACCTGAATGCAAAAGAGTTCACATGTTTGGCATGACTTGGTCTTCATTACACAAAAAAATGAAATGTAAATAAAAGACTCACCTCACCAAAGAGGAGAATCAATGTCACAGAGATTAAAATAGCCCCCCAAGCTGTAACCAGACCATCAAGAAAAATGGGAAGCGCCTAAAAGAAGGAAAATCCGTAAACAAAATTAAGTCTTTTGAAACATCAAACATATGTAAATGTAAATTAATCAAATAAATGGTACCTCCATAGCAGCAGCATTGCAAATCAGTAAGGTGCAGAGCAATAAATGCTGATTTTTGACGACTGGCAATATCTTTGCTGTGAAGTTATTAAATACAAAATTCAGATTGAACAGATTATAGAAATTCAATATACAGATGGTCTAATTGATTCACATTGACATTTTGACTCTTCTTCCTATTTGGAAGACCAACCAAACAACTAATTGAAATCGTGAAATAATCTCACTCAAGTTTCTTTAAAAAAAAAACGGTGTATCTAGGGTTGCATGTCAACAAAAAGCAATCCTTTTCAAAAACACCGTCGTCCTCCTCATTTTCTCGGAGTTTCTGAGCAACCAAACAAACGGACCGTAACAAAAGCGTAAGAACAAAAGCAGAGAGAGAGAGAGTTACCAGCATAAAGACGATCCTTGGGCGTGCCAGACTTGGCCAGAACTTCGAGATCGACGAGGCTGAGAGACATGAGCCCCAAGGTGAGACCGGACATCAAACCGGCGAACACCACCAAAAGGACGATCACCACTATGTAAATGAAGAAACCGGTTTCGCAGCACTCATACTCCACCGCCATTAACGACGATTTTCTTTCGCTCGAAAATGGGAAAACGACAAAAAGACGAATGCCACGCAGATGAAGACCGCCGACTAAGACGACGGGAAAAGCGGCACCGCCATTTTTGGCGCGCACCTCTGTTCGACGAGGAAAATATATTTATCTTTTGAAATCAAAAAACGTGAATTTCCGTGTCATAGACAGAGATATATAAAAATTAGGATTTAAAACAATTGATTATCAATTTTTTTTATATTAAAGAAGAGCAAGAAATACCATCACTTTTAAATACACGTTAAAGTGACACTAACCTCAATCTATAATATATATATATATAAAATCAGATAGTCTCAAACAAATCAGATTATAATATATATATATATATATATATATATATATATATATAAAGATTGAAAAAAAAAAGAAAAAAAAACTAACGTACCCGATTTACAACGATTAAGTTGGACAAAAAACGTGAGTTCCAGGGACAGGTAACGTTGAGATTTTCATGCGGTTGCAAAACGTTTTTTTGTTTTTTTTTATGCGGCGGGTTTAGTTATGAGGAGGATTTAAATATATGGTTAATCCCACTTGTACCTCTTATTATTTCCGTGATATCGTGCCATTTATATTTAAAATGATAATGAAGAGTTTTTAAAAAGAACAATAAAAGTGAATATATGAATTGTCTTGATTTTGATTATTTTGACTTGAGTTGTGTGATTTAAATTAATGATTTAAGTTGCTATCGAAATTGACATTTGAATGTGCATTTAATGGATTTATCTGAATAAAAATAAAATTAAAATTTATGCTTGGATAAACAGTAGAAATTTATTTTGATTTATTAATAAATCTAACAAAATCTTAATGTTCATTATCCTTAAATTTCAAAGTGAATCATGATTTATTCCTTTGTTTATTAGAAATATAATGAAAGAAAAATCATATATCAAATAAAAAGTTATAATTTTTTTATCAAATATATAAGAGAAAATTTTAACTTTTACTGTGACAAATATATCTAAAGTTTAAAAGTTTAAAGGGTTATAACACTATTAAGGATTTATTTGATTAAAATTTTAAGAGAAATAAATATATATTTAAATAATTTTAAAGATTTAAATACAAAAAAATTGTCAAATATACGAAAGAAACGGCCTATAGTTAATAACGGTGTTTGTCAGCTTCAGTTTGCTCACGTTTCCAGGTTTTCAAAAAGAAAAAAGAAGAGAGAGAGTGTGAATCTCACGCCGTGTGGAAACGAGTACGACTTGATCCCACCATATTTGTATGCGTTGCGTGTTGCACTTAAATGGCACCAAACAATAAAGCAGCAGCATGTCGTTTTGTTGAGTTTAATTACCCAAACTAGACGTCGTTTTGCCATGTAAACGCCATCAGACTTAGACAAAGAACGGTGTCCACTTGGTTTGAAATGTAGGTTAAAATTTAAGAGCATGTCGTTTTGTTGAGTTTAATTACCCAAACTAGACGTCGTTTTGCCATGTAAACGCCATCAGACTTAGACAAAGAACGGTGTCCACTTGGTTTGAAATGTAGGTTAAAATTTAAGAGCATGTCGTTTTGTTGAGTTTAATTACCCAAACTAGACGTCGTTTTGCCATGTAAACGCCATCATACTTAGACAAAGAACGGTGTCTGCCTGGTTTGAAAAGTAAGTTAAAATTTAAAGTTAGAACTTAAATACTATAATATATGAGAGTTTTATATTATAACAAACAACTCTAGTATATGAGAGTTTTATACTAAATATATAAGAGTTTTATATTGTAACAAACTACTCTAGTATATGAGAGCTTTACAATGTAGCAAGTTAAAACTTAAAGTTAAGAGCTTTACAATATAGCAAGTTGAAACTTAAAGTTCTAACTTGCTTCTCAAACAAAACAGTCGCCATTTCCAAAACCTCACATTGTATCATGGAGTAAACGACACCAAATTTGCACATGTGATTATGTTTCCCAGCAATAGTATTTCCTTTGATAGAATTATTAGGGGTTTATAGTAAATAACATTTTTCTAAGACTAATGAGTAAGTATAGATTTTGAAATATTTATAGTAACTAGTAAATTTATAGTATAAGTAATATATTTACCTTCTTATTTTCGATGTAAATAATTCTTATTTATGCAATAAATAAATTTAAGGCTCAAATAATTTAAATAGACTGAAAATTACCTTACCATTCCGTTTAAGGATTAACATAAGGCCGACTTTGCTCCTAGTTCCTCTCTCAACCAACTAAAACTCTAGCGTGGTACATAAAGCTTTTACTCGTAGAACACACTTCATCGTAGTACTCAAGCATGCCAACTTAATGGGTAAAGGTGATGTGAAACTCATAAAGTGTTTGGCACAATTGGTTTGAACCAAGAACATATAAAACTCTTACATATTATGGTGTAAAACTCTCACATATTATAATGTTTAAACCAAATGTTTTAGTTCAAACCAAACTACCAAACACCCTATCAAATAATACACCCAGGGATGAAACTACTGATGGATGTGGGTGGACGTCTGCCCTCCGAACTTTTTTTTATCTTCTTAATTTTGTACGTGAAGTTTTTATAAAATTTGTGTGTTATCTATTTCAAAATTTTATATTGTGCTTCTAAAATTTCACATATCTTCATTTACTTTACTTCATTAATTCAATCACGCCACTATTACTCTGAATAATTTTTCTGGTTCCACCCCAAATAAACCTGAACGCAACAAAGAAACAAGAAGCTCCACAAATATATGGCAAAGTCGTTCCAACCTGTTAGTTTCAACTGTAAAGTTTTCACATGTTACAATATTAAAATAAAATACGATACAATATGAAACTCTTACATGCTACATTATTATAGTTTTAACTCACAGTTCCAACTACGTTTTCAAATACCTCTCAATGTTACAGGTCAAATTTCAAAATGGTAAGGTAGCTAGGAATTTAGTAAAAGTTTGTTAAAAAAACAAGGGCGTTTATATTGGAGGGACGTTACACCGGGTTTCAGATGAAATATCATAATCTCAAAGAAATAAGGGTAGACCAGTAGATTAATGTAGCTGCGGAATTCGAGAGCATTTCCTCACGCATGCATTGGAGAAACTGAAGAATAATCTCAAACTTATTGCCACCATATAATAATATAGCCGTCGGAGAAGACAGATAGCCAGTTTTTTTAATGTCCTGCGTCGAAATGTTTTCTTAATTTAATTCATCTTCAGCATAAATGTTTCTAATTATAATTGCTTTCTCACAGGTAAACGGACTTCCAAAATCTTTTGTCAATGTTTGGACAAAACATTCATTGGTAAATAATTTCGGTTGGTGATTAAAAACGGAAGTAAGGAACGTGTCGGACGAGATTTTTAGACAGTTTTTGAAAGCCTGACTATTTATTCATAAAGTCATAAAACTGCTCTAACAAGAATTATGTGCAATCGGTCAACATGCTTCAGTCTAGTGCTACAGCCTGCAACGTGAAGTGTCGCTCTCCTTTTTTTTTTTTTCCCTACTCTTTTTTGTGTCTATTCTTTTTGCTATTTTAAATTTTATGAATAAAATCTTAAAATCAATCAGGTCTCTGTTATTATAATTTTTTAGGATAATTTCAATTTAATACTTTATGTTATATCAAAATATGAGCTTGGTATTTTATGTTTTGGAATATTTTATGTCGGTATCTCGACATTTTAAAAAATCTTTTTTTAGTATCCAGAGACTTTTTTTTTTGTATTAAATATGCGTTTTTTGTGTCTTTCTATGTCCCAAAAAAGGTCTCTAAATACTAAAATAGATTTTCTAAAAGGTCGAAGCATCGATATAAAATATTTCAAAATATAGGTTACCAAACTTATATTTCAATATTACGTATGATACTAATTTGAAAATTTCCCCAATGTTTTTTTAGGAATTGGTTCACTCAAAAAGTATACTAGTAGTTTTCTTTAGTCGCAAGTTTGTGTAAAGAAAGTTCTTCCTTTTTCTCCTTTAAATCATAGGTTTACTCGAAAATAAATGAGTAGAGAACCGGTTTGGAAGCCTGACCACTTGTGACTTTTTACCCAGCCTAATCATCCTCCTTTGTTTTTTTGTTAGAACAATTTTTTTTTTCTTATTTTGCTATGAATAGTTTGGCCCAGTTTGGAAACCTGATGTGCAAAGTAGAGAACCAGAAAGTCACTATTATAAGGCTGGGCATGTTAGATCAACTAGAATCCTAAGCATTAGGACCGGACCATACTCATTTTCGGACCCAAAAAAAAAAAAAAAAACGAAAAAAACAAAACTGGCCGCATCGTGGCTGTTCCTCTATGCCTCTTCCCATCTTAGTCGGAAAAAAGGCCCAAAAATTTAAACTTGTCTAGAAACATGATTCGAATTAAAACATTTGGTCCAAACTAACTATATCATAATATTTTTTCTCACAACATTTGAATTATTATGGTGTTTAACTTTAAACTTGTTCTTATTTGTCTTATATGAACTATGTTCACAAAACTCTACTTTTATTACTATATTATTTTGCTTCTTATAAAGGAGGAAGAACAGCCATTGAATTTTGGCCATAGTTGCAGCTAGAGCTCGATATTTAGCTGTGGCACTAGACCGGGCGTTCCTAGAGATTAGATTTGTACAGTAGAATATGAGGTTACTAGATTCGACTTGTGTTTTCTTTTCTTTTCTTAGTGGGTCAGTTTTCCTTTAAGCTTAAGCTGATTCACCCCAATCGAAAACCCTATTATGTTACACACCAATAAGACCACCCAAAGCCTTTGTGGCACTAGAGGTACACAAAAGTCATGAAAGATCACTGCTCTGATACTTCGGGCAAAAAAAAAAAACTTTTTCGAAGTTTTTTTGTTTCGTCAATTTCATTCATTTTTATTCAGTTTCTAAAGATAAAAGGATTGCACACTTTTATTGAATTTGACATATATTTGTGTGTATGTGTTTTTGTTAGATAAAAACCAATGATGGCTCCAACATTCCTTACATAATTAGGTTTTTTTTTTTCATTTTCTATTAGATAAATATTATTTTGATATCTTATAGTCTCGTATTTTGCTAAATTAGTATATTTATTTTTAGAAAATTCCATTGAAAAATATTGGATACTCTGAATTTATTTTTTGAGATATTAAGTAACAAATTTACCCCTATAGTCGAAAATATATTTCATAAAAAAATCATTTTTTTAAGAAAAGGAAAACTTTTTCAAAGGCAAAAATAACTTCTTAGGCTGTTTAAAAATATAATTTGAACTAAAAGCTTAAACAGTTGGTTTTAAATCTAAAATTTGTGAAAAAAAAAACAATATACCAAAATTAGTTAGAACGACATTTTTATAGTTGAAACTAGGTTTTCAAATAGCCTTTTTATGTTCTCAAAAATGAACCCAAGTACAAATACGATACTAGAACAAATGTACTAATATGATAGAGTGCCAAACTACCAAGAGTAACCAATGAAAATTTGGGAAAATGTTAAAAGAAAAAAAAAAGGAACATAAATTGTTTCTTGTCTCTGCACAGTGATCAACTGGGGAGGTGGTGACGGTCGGTGTCGACTTTCTCCCTGGTTCTAGGGGTTTGTTTTGACTTTGACAAATATTATAGCATAGACCTTGATTTGTCAATCTCCGTTATTTTGCACTTTTCTTTATCTCCTACATCACCGTTACATCCACCATTTAAGGCTTTTATTCCAAATCTCCAACAATATTATAAATTTTTGTTTATCCAAAAATGTGCACGCGTATTTGGGGTTTTTTTTTAAAGGACGAAAATCTTGTCAAATGAATTTTTTATTTGAAAAAAAAAAGATTAAAAATGTGTGTGTGTGTGTGTTGCACTTGGATTGGGTGGCGCAATAGGAGTGGGCAAGTGCTTCCTAAATTCCAAACCCAAAAAATATTATTGCCACGTGTTGCTTGAGTTTTAACTAACAAAACATTTTTTTTGGTTGCTGAATAGTGAATAATAATAAAAAAAACTTATTGGCCTTATTACAGGCAGGCAGAGAAGGGGACAAACATTACCTACACCATTGAGATGAGGAAAAAGTTCCATTAGGTTTACAAACGCGTTAATGATGCATATTAGGCAAAGTAAAGTTTGTTGAGTGGACACAAAATTACAAGAGTTTACAAACAAGTTAATGTGCAACAACCTAATTGTTCAAATTACAATCATGCCCCTCGTTTTTATTTGTACAATTAGGTTGAAAATGAAAATAAGGGACGTGATTGTAATTTGAACAATTAGGTTGTGTTTGTTGCGTAGCTAGATGATGGGATGAGGTTCAATAACTAAAAGAGTGTTTAACAATATCAGTTCTAACAAAAACTTTTGGTTACTATAGTATAAAGCTCTCACATATTGCAGTGATAAAAAAAAGTGAGCTACAGTATTAAGCTCTCACATGGTACAGTTTTAGTTTAAAAGTTTCAGTTTTAAACATACTTTTAGACACTATAATTGTTAATCTTGTGTTTAACACCTGCTTTGATTTGGTGGGATTGAAGACACACACATGAATCGTCCCCGTTTGATTTCGTTTTCAAAATTTTTGAAATGTTTTCACACGTTTTTTGAGACAAAAGTTCTAAAAATACTCTTAGCATAATTCTCAAAAAGTTTTCCTTTTTCAAAATAAAAACACTTTCACATATTTTGAAAACAATACCAAACAGTCCCGATATGTTATCCTAGGAAAGTTTAAACTATTTTATTATCTCCTATTCCTGATGCTTTTTTCTAAGTTTTTTCTTCTCAATGTGTGCACATTCATCGAAGCCTTTTTTCCTATTATTTTCTACCTTAGAATAAGTTTTACTTGATTATAGAAAATATTAAAAAGCAGCTTATATTCTATAAATTCCTAGTCCAATGATATGTTACCAAATACAAAGCCATTCGTTATAAAGTCTTATTCAGTTTAATTCGATCCATGGTCTAAACTAATAAACCTATCTATCACGCTAGATCATCACTTTCATTCTACTAACTTTATCCACTCCATCTTAGCGTCTACCATCCATTTGCTTTTGTTTGAAACTATTTGAACAGTTAGAGTTTGCTTAATATAACTATGGGATCCAAAGTTCCAAAAACACTTCAAATCAATTAATTGTTAATTTCCATTTTTTTCTCCAAATATGACTTTAATTATCATAAATGGTGATTAACTTTGTTGATTAGAAGACTAATTTAACGATAATTTCACACTTAATTCTACTATAAGCAGAGTTCAAATCATCCCACCGAAAAAACGAGAGAAGGCTCACCAAGACTAATGAAAACCTAACAAACCTTACGTGGGGTAATTAATACATTATCGTTAACGGTCTTCAAAAGTTAGTTGATCCATTTAGTCGTTGCAGCAAACGGTCGTGACCGTTGGCGACTGGTAGCAGTTTTAGACTTTCTTTTTAAATAATTATTTACGTTTTCTTTCCCAGTAAGTTATCCGCGTTGCATGTAACGGACATTCCACGTTCCACCGGATCTTTGTTTATTTTATCTTCTTCAAACTGAGCAATGACTCTGTCGTGTCGGTGAATCTGGGCATCGTAGCCCTACACGTGGCAATGGTCGGCTATCCATCAACGGTGAGGCTGGAAATGGGGAGAGGCCCACATTTTTTTTTCCAAAGCCCACCAGGCCCACACGCTTTTGCATAAGAATATTCAGTGATTCACTTTTTAGACCTTTTAAGATGCTTTGAATGGTATGGATAAATAAATAAAGTAACACGTGGAAATTTAACGACAAAGAGGGCAAAAATGAAAATTTTTATTTATTTTCTAAAGGAGAAAATGATGTTAAATTTTGGCCACTTCTTTTGTGCATTTGGTATAAAACATTTTCTATTGGCTATTGATTATGGAGACTTATGTTTACTATATTAATGCCATATAATTGGAAGCAGTTGAAAAAGTGAAAAAAGAAACAATATTAAAAATCAGAGGAAGCAAAAAAAAGGGAATAGAAGATATGGAATTTTGGAATCAGATAAAAGGTATTTCTTTTTCTTTTTCCTTTTTAAGCTTTTATGTAATAATGTTCAAACCAAATAAGTACTAGCAAGTTTTTTGGTATATTCAGATTCGAAAGACTTCTAGCATGAAATGATATCAAAAAGAATAAAACTACCTAGCAACTTCTTTGGTATATTCTGAATCCGAAAAATTCTAGCCATATAGCTATAACTTTTCTATGTAAGGGAAACGAAAAAGGCCAAAAAAAAAAAAAACGAAAAACAAAACAAAACAAAACAAAAGTTAAAAGAACAGAAAATATGGGAACAATCATTTTTTTTTTTTTTTTTTGAGAAGATGATATGGAACAATCATGATACACATATTCCCTTCAAATAAAAATGTACATATTGTAAGACCTAATGTATAGGGTCTATGAATTGTTTGCCACATTTTTATCTCAAAAGTATTAGCTACATATATAACTTAGTCAACAAATATAAATGTAACACTACTGCCTTTTACAAAAATTTTAAAAAATGGTAAAATAGAAACTGCATCTGTTAGGGAAATGACATCATTGATACGATACATATTAGAATTTTAACAGAGACTTTCACATTTTTTCATCTTGTTTTCGAGATTTATTTCAAGTTTTAGCCAAAACAGGTTGCCTTAAATTCTTTGCAAATAATAATATTCAATAATAATCTTCAAAACCCTAGCTAATATATGTACACATGGATGTAAATATTATTAATAAATTTGCTCTTTTTGTTGATGCTCTTCTTTTACATATATATATATATATATTTATATTGTATACGCAAGGATCATTCACGATCGTTGATAAATTTACGTGGTGAGTTAGAGTTTTAGGGGAATACAGTTTGCTTTATATAAAGTATTTGGGGGTCCATCTATATATATATATATATATATGAGAATTTTTAGATGAAAAAAGTGAATTTAAAACAAGAGAGAATTGGGGTCTACTAATGTCTTGCAGAGGACATATATAACATGTTAGCTATGGGCGAGCAAACATTATTCCTTACCTCACAATTTGCGTAGTGCTGTACTAGAGTTCCATGCGATATGATCACTCATAAAAAATATCGCTTCCAATAAATAGTTTTGTTGAATAAGATGTCTTATGTGTAAACCGGGCCTGTGAATAATTTCTCTTAATACTGAAGATCATTATTCATATGAATAATATTTGATCCTATATTATATTTGTATTTTGTCTAGAAAGTAGAGAAAAGAAAAAAGTCCCCTAGAAAAGAAAAACTAAAGAAAAAGGTTAGTAGTTAAGGCTGAATTAAATCAGTTATTTACCAATATATAACTTCCCGTAGTACTTTTTTTTTTCTAAGGGAAACTATATCATATATATATATTAGGAGTTTAGAATATGGTTTTATAAATGTCAACTTCTATATCTTCTAATATAATAATTAATAAAGCAGTCTCTACAAATTTCTTCAGTTAATATGTCTTTAAAAAATTCAATTACATGACTATTACGTATTTCTACTGGGACATCGGATAGAATATATGTGCAATTTATCATTCATTAAGAATTGACTTTAATGCCAATTAATTATTTATAAAGCATAAGAGTGAGTTTTGTTAAGGCTTTAAACTAGTTTCTAAAGCCAATTAATTATTTCTAAAGCTTAAGAATGCCTTTGGAAATATTGGTTGAACCAAAAAATTATGCTTAAATTAGTTTTGTAATAGTGTTTGCTCTCATCAAATTTCATGCTTATAATATTTTTAGTTTATATTTTTGGTTTGAATAATATTTCTAAACGCCTCTAAATATACGTTTACATCAACTACACATTGGTAAGCCTTTCAAAGGAAAAAAAAAACATGTTAATTTGTGACATTACATGTGACACATTCCATAGATGATTTCCTTTTTTCCGCCTACTGAAGGCTACACAAATTTAGTTAACATGCACATGTTACAACAGCAGTTTTTTAGAAATACCCTAAAAAAAAATACCAAGGTTGGTGTAACAAATTATTTATTATAATAAACTAATTGCAATCAAATCATTGATTCTATCAAAAAAACGAAAGATTTCCTTGCACATTCATTTCAATTAACGTACACATAGCTCTACAAAGGATACAAATTCAAGCTTGAAAATAAATCAATATCTGTTATCCTTCACTTTCAATGTAGGTTCTACTTATTGATACGAAAATTAATATGTTGTTGATATTAATTTTCATTTAATTAAATCTTTGCAATCTCATAAAAAACCACGCAAAAATAAATAAATAAAAATGACTTACACTCATTACCACTGCTAACATTACCATTTCTAAATAAATTCTAAGTGGATATTTATAATTATTCTTTATGAAAACAATAAAACTACAAAATAAAAGAAAAAAAACACAACAAAAAATCATACCAGAGAGAAAGATCTCCAAAGGATCTAAATTTTGGTGAGAAATATTGCTGAAATTTATGATTAAGATGAGAAGTCATGAAGAATAATAAAATTAAAGGAGAGATTCAACGGATGTGATTTAAGACTTTTAAGAAAACAGGCTTACGTAAAAATGGCCCGATGTTTATTTAAAAAAAAATATCAACTTATAATCAACATCGACAGAAACCATATTTTAAACCTCATAAATTGAAATAATTAAAGAATTTTATACAGTACAAATTTTAGTTTTCTTTCCACAGTTTTTTCTTAACGATCAACCTCCAAGAGTGTTCCAGCAAATTAAAACCAATAAAAAAATAACAACCTTTAAAAGCTCTAAGTAGCTTTTTTTTTTTTTTTTTGGGAAAAATCCTTTGAGTTATAAACTCACTGCTTTAAAATTGTATATCTTAATTTAGTATGTAGTGTATTTTAAATTAGATCTTATTGTTTTGTTAGTAACAATGTTATAAATTATAAGTTAAATAAGATTGATTTTTTTTTTTTAAGTTTCGTTATCAATTAGTCATTGTCGTTTTTCAAGGGCCTTAACACCGATTGGGTTAATATATATTATTGCATGGATATATTTTGTCCTTTCACAAAATAAATAATTACCTCAATAATAAATAAACGATTATACTTTTCCCTTTAGAATGACCCGTTAATTATATTGCCTCTGGTTCAGAAAGATATATATAATAATAATAGTAGTAAAAAATTCAAAAAATTAAAAATAAAAAAAGTTCAAACCTACTTTCCCACCCACCTTCGTGGTCATTTTCCAAACGCCATGTGGCTTTGTCTATAAATTGCTCAAATCCCACGCCAAGCTCTTCAACTCACAACAAGATTTCATTTGTTACGTACAATTATCACCTCAAAAAAACCATTATTTTCCAGAGTTGTACAAAAGAAGCTGATCATACTCACTATTCCTATTCCTTTCCTTTATACGTACGTACAAACTCTCCGATCTGATCATCAGTTTCTCTATATAAACCACCCTTCAGTTCTCTTCCTTTCATCAAACTATTCAAACCCAAAAACAAGAAACTCTCTAATTAAAACTTCAAACTCATTTTCTCTGTTTATAACTTCAAGTGAAAAGCTCCATGGCTCCAAGCTTGAGCAAAGCTAGCTCTGACGTCACTGCAATGATCAACGGGTGTAACAACCCCTCTCCGTTTACAGTCAAGGGCTCGAACTTGCTGGCCAATGGCCAAGTCATCCTCTCCGATGTCCCCGATAACGTCACCATAACGCCGTCACCATACACCGACCATAGGTCGATCACCACCGTCGGTTGCTTCCTCGGCTTCGACGCCGTTAAGCCCAACAGTCGCCACGTGGAGCCCATCGGCCGGCTGAAGGACATCCGGTTCATGAGCATTTTCCGGTTCAAGGTCTGGTGGACCACACACTGGACCGGGTCCAGAGGCCGCGACCTCGAGAGCGAGACCCAGATGGTGATCCTGGAGAACTCTGAATCATCGGGCCGTCCTTACGTCCTGATCCTTCCTCTCCTAGAAGGCCCATTCCGGGCCTCTCTTCAGCCCTTCTCAAACAACGACGATTTCATCGCAGTTTGCGTTGAGAGCGGGTCGACGAAGTCGGTCTCCTCCGGGTTCCGGAGTGTCGTTTATCTCCACGCCGGCGATGATCCGTACGGGCTGGTCAAGGAGGCCATGAAGGTCATGAAAACCCACCTCGGGACTTTCAACCTCTTGGAGGAGAAGACGCCACCTGGCATCGTGGATAAATTCGGTTGGTGCACGTGGGACGCATTTTACCTTTCGGTGCACCCGCAGGGCGTTCTGGAAGGAGTGAAGGGCCTGACCCAAGGGGGGTGCCCACCTGGGCTGGTCCTGATCGACGACGGCTGGCAGTCCATTGGGCACGACTCCGACCCAATTACCAAGGAAGGAATGGGCCAGACCGTGGCCGGAGAGCAAATGCCTTGTAGACTTCTGAAGTTTCAAGAGAATTACAAGTTTAGAGATTACGTGAGTCCCAAGAAAAGTTTAAGTGCCATTGGGCATGGCATGGGGGCGTTTGTGAGGGACCTGAAGGAGGAGTTCGAGAGCGTGGAGTACGTGTACGTTTGGCACGCGCTGTGTGGGTACTGGGGTGGGCTCAGGCCCAATGTTCCTGGCTTGCCGGAGGCGGAGGTGGTCAGGCCCAAGTTGTCGCCGGGGTCGGAGATGACGATGGAGGATCTGGCCGTTGATAAGATCGTGAGCACGGGTGTTGGGCTGGTCCCACCGGAGAAGGTTGATGAGATGTACGAGGGGCTTCACTCCCACTTGGAATCCGTTGGGATTGACGGGGTCAAGGTTGACGTTATTCACGTAAGTGTTCTGTTTCTTCCCCCTCATTATTTTAACTTTTTTTTTTTTTATGTTGAAGGTCTTGATTTAAGACAATGTTGGCGTTTCTTGTCATATAAACGTGATATGTGTCAATTTGTAGGAAAGTCGCTTTCTTAACCGACTAAGATTTTGTTTATTAATTTGAAAACAAAATTGTTTATTAATGATTTTCTAAATTGATTTTTTTTTAAGAAGAATTAAGAATAGGCTAATTAAGTGTTACTTCCTTTTACTTTGACTGTTTTGGTCGGTACACTTTATCTATATGTTATTAGTAACAGTACGTTACTAGGATTATGACATGACCCACTTGGTCGGCACGCCACATGCAATATATTTTATTTACTACAACGTGTTTTTTACACAATATTTAATACAAGGTTTTACTTTTAGTTTTTCAACAAAATTCATTTACTATTTCCCAAAAACAAAACAAGTTTTATTTATCATCGTTTACCATTCCCCAGGAAGCAAATGTTTTTTTTAATCCGAGTGAAAATAGTTTAACATAGTGCATGGTTATTTTCATGGTTAGCCAGCCTTTTTTTTTTTTTTTGGGAAGGCAGTACATGCTTTCTGTTAACTCCAAAAAATAAAGAAATAAATAAATAAGTTCCAGTTAGTTCTAACATCGTTTATATTTATTATACAGCTCTTGGAGATGCTATGCGAGAAATATGGCGGACGAGTTGAGCTTGCAAAGGCATACTACAAAGGCCTAACATCCTCAGTCAGGAAACACTTCAACGGCAACGGTGTGATCGCTAGCATGGAGCACTGCAACGACTTCATGTTCCTCGGAACAGAGGCCATTGCTTTGGGCCGTGTTGGTACGTCAGCAGTAATTCAAATTTTACGAAAGTGTCAAAACTAGTTAATTTGAACGAAAACTTTTTGTTAAAACCAGCGTTTTCAAACGCACTCTTATGATAATTTCCAATTTTTAAATGGGAATTTTTGTAAATTAAACAGGTGATGATTTCTGGTGCACGGATCCGTCAGGCGATCCGAACGGTACGTTTTGGCTGCAAGGGTGCCACATGGTGCATTGTGCCTACAACAGTTTGTGGATGGGCAATTTCATACACCCTGACTGGGATATGTTCCAGTCTACTCACCCCTGCGCCGCGTTTCACGCCGCGTCCAGGGCCATCTCTGGAGGTCCCATCTATGTTAGTGACTCTGTTGGGAAGCACGACTTTGATTTGCTTAAGAAACTTGTTTTGCCTGATGGCTCTATTCTGAGGTGCGATTACTATGCTCTTCCCACTCGTGATTGTCTCTTTGAGGATCCTCTCCATGATGGCAAAACCATGCTCAAAATTTGGAACCTCAACAAGGTAATTAATTGTTGGCTTCAATTGCCTTTGCTTGTTTAATCACAATATATTGTCCAAATGGAGGATATTAACATTAGAGCTACCAATTTTTATCTTAGTTTTTTTAAGGGGACTTTTTCGATGAAAACTCCTATTAGTAGTGTATGCTTTGTAACCGTTATATCTTCTCAAAATCCTTTTGTTTTATAAATCTGTTGGTTGAAAAACAAATATGAGTATTTGTTTTCGGTTGTTATGAAGGAAATTATCTTGTTTTAAGCCATAAAATTTGTAAAGATCTTGTTGGTTTTGTATGTATTTTTGTTATTTTGTTGCATTACAATTCATCCCTAGTATTAAAAAATTGATAGATCCCTCTTTGGAGGAACCAAATCCGGGCCTTTACATTTTTGGGCCTTCCACCAAAACTCTTAGTCAAGGGTTGGGCATTAAATATTTATGGTAGCTTATTGTTTGTGTCGTTTTGCAGTATACTGGAGTTGTTGGGGCATTCAATTGCCAAGGAGGAGGATGGTCGCGTGAGACTAGGCGCAACCAATGTGCCTCTCAATTTTCCCACTTGGTGACCTCTAAGGCTAGTGCCGAAGACATAGAGTGGAAAAGTGGCAAGAACCCAATTCCTATTGAAGGAGTGAAAGTTTTTGCCATGTACTTTTCCCAGGCCAAGAAGCTTGTCCTTTCCAAGCCATCTGAGAGTGTCGAAATATCACTGGAGCCCTTCAACTTTGAGCTAATTACGGTTGCGCCTGTGACCGTTTTGGCTACAAAGTCTGTTCACTTTGCTCCTATAGGCCTCGTGAACATGTTGAACACCGGTGGTGCCATTCAATCATTGGACTTTGATGACGAGAAGAGCTCCGTTCAAGTTGGGGTTAGGGGTACTGGCAAGATGAGGGTTTTTGCGTCTAAAAAGCCGTTGGCTTGCCGCATTGATGGAAGAGATGTCGAGTTCCAGTACGAAGAACACATGGTCATAATTCAAGTCCCATGGCCTAGTTCTTCCAAGCAATCTACTGTTGAGTACACATTTTAAGTTTTAGCCTATTAGTTAACCACTAGTATACTACTATTTTCCTTGC
This sequence comes from Artocarpus heterophyllus, assembly GCA_025403435.1. NCBI lineage: Eukaryota > Viridiplantae > Streptophyta > Magnoliopsida > Rosales > Moraceae > Artocarpus > Artocarpus heterophyllus. The sequence continues at coordinate 5,097,282 of CM046347.1, read as the reverse complement.
AAGAATGTTTATAGGTAAGTGATGACTTGTCGAAGCAAATGCATGTAACTAAGTGATGAATTGCATGTAATGTCATGTTTAATTTTTTCAGTAATCTTCTCCTCCTTGTTTCCCATTTAAGTTATAAATACTTGTATTCTGCTCATGCTTGCTAGTAAAATCTCAGAAAATTTCTCTTATAATTAATAGCTATCATCTTAAGTTGGTCGCTCGATTTACATTGCCGTTTTACGTTTCTCAAAATTAAATAATAACAATGATAACAAAGAAACAGGAGACATAATCTTCCTCAAAAGAAGAAGAAGAAGAAAAAGGTAGTAATCCAATTATTTGGTTGCGTGGTTTTCATCATTCATAAAAACATACACTTAACTATGTAGTGAAACAAAAGTGTTCCATCTTTTCACAGCTAAACTCTTTTATTTATGGGACTGGTCTACATGTTAAAAATTAATTTGCCATTCATTTACTACCCAAACTCTTCAAAATAACATTTTGGAAGAGATAATATGATCAAGACTCGAATTGAGAAGAAATTACTTCAAGAATAAAAGGTTTACATATATTCAATAGTTAGCAAAAGTCAAGTGAGATTTTTCCCTGGTTTTTGAAAGATGTTTGGAACAAAAATTTACTAGAACCCGTGATAGTCTCGACTTTTGGTCTAAACCTTGCATTGGTTCCGAGTTGTCGGTTGTAACTTGACTTCATCTTGGTCCATTGCTCAACCTCGGCTCTAGTCTTCATCCGACGGCAATGATGGTCCTAACTACTAGGCGGAACCTTAGCATTTTCCTAACCTATTGATCTATTTCACCACCAGTGTAGGCCCATTGGCCTGATGCAAGCATTTGTCTTGACTACCCTAACAACAATCCTAGCCTTTTGGCCCAACGCTGGTGCTGGTTACATGTAGAAGTGAAATACCATTTTATCAAGGAGAAGATCACACAAGGAGTGATTAATGTAGAGAAGGTTCCAACATAGGAAAACCCAACTAACATAGGAATCAAGGTGGTAACTCTTGGCAAGTTTCAACACTGTTTGGACTTGCTAGGAATTGATTAAGTGTGATTGAAGGTATAAATCGAGCGTGGATCGTGGAGGCTGGAAAGATTTGTTTTTCAGAATCACATTAAACTAAGGTGGAGTTTGTTGAGTCAGTTTAATGCGATTACAATTGGTGGAAGACTCTCAAGGAACATGTTATGAGTTCAGCAACACAGATAGATACGACATTCTTTGTGAAGTCTATTAAGTGATGTCGTTTTGATGTATTTGTAATTGTAACAAATTTGTTGACATGTCTTAAAGCTATTGGATGTTGATTACATGTATATGTAGTGTTATAAGAGTCTTGTATAAAAGGGGCTGGATAGAAGAGATTATTCGTTCAATACAGAAAACAAAAACCAACGAGAAAGAACGGGTAGAGCAAGAGTGGAAAAGTGAGAAAGGGTTTTTTCTCAAGGAAGTTTTTCTTGTTGAGTTTTCTCAGGGAAAAGGCGTGTTGTATTGAGTGAGAGTTGTTCTTGAGAGTTGTAAAACTTTAAAGATTGAATGTTGGTGTTAATTAATTTCAACACATATATAAGATGCTACCTATGGGCGAGCAAACATTATTCCTCACCTAACAATTTGCGTAGTGCTGTACTACAGTTCCATGCGATTTGATCACTCATAAAAAATATCACTTCCAATATATAGTTTTGTTGAAGAAGATGTCCTGTGTGTAAACCGGATCTGTGAATAAATCAGTTATTTACCGATATATAACTTCCTGTAGTATATATATATATTTTTTTTTTCTAAGGGAAACTATATCATCTATATATATATATATATATTAGGAGTTTAGAATATGTTTTGTAAATGTCAACTTCTATATCTTCTAATATAATAATTAATAAAGCAGTCTCTAGAAATTTCTTCAGTTAATACATTTTCAAAAAATTCAATTCCATGACCATTACGTATTTCTACAGGGACATAGGATAGGATATGTGCAATTTATCATTCATTAAGAATTGACTTTAATGCCAATTAATCATTTATAAAGCATAAGAGTGAGTTTTGTTATGGCTTTAAACTAGTTTCTAAAGCCAATTAATTATTTCCAAAGCTTAAGAGTGCCTTTGAAAACATCAACATTAGTTGAACCAAAAAGTTATGGTTTAAATTAATTTTGTTATAGCGTGTTCTTACAAAATTTCATTCTATAATATTTTTACTTTAAACTTTTAGTTTAAACTATATTTCTAAACGTGTTTAAATATACTTTCGCAGCAACTAAACATTGGTAAGCTTTTCAAAGAAAAAAAAAAGCTGATTTATGACATAACATATCACACATTCCATAGATGATTTCCTTTTTTTCCGCCTACCGAAGACTTCACAAATTTAGTTAACATGCAACAATTGCAGTTTTTTCGAAATACCAAAATTGACCCTAAAAAAAAAAAACCAAAGTGGGTGTAACAAATTATTTATTATAATAAACTAATTGCAATCAAACCATTGACTCTATCAAAAAATGAAAGCTTTCCTTGCACATTCATTTCAATTAACCTACACATAGTTCTGCAAAGGGTACAAATTCAGGCTTGACAATGAATCAATGTCCGTTATCCTTCACTTTCAATGTAGGTTCTTCTGATTGATACGAAAATTAATATGTTGTTGATATTAAATTTCATTCACTTAAATCTTTGCGATCTCATAAAAAACCAATACACTCATCACCACTGCTAAATAGATTCTAAGTGGATATTTATATTTATTCTTTATGAAAACAATAAAACTACAAAGTAAAAGAAAAAAGCACAAGAAAAAATCATACCAGAGAGAAAGATCTCCAAAGGATCTAAATTTTGGTGAGAAATATTGCTGAAATTTATGATGAAGATGAGAAGTCATGAGAATAATAAAATTGAGGGAGAGATTCAGTTGATGTGATTTAAGACTTTTAAGAAAATAGGCTTACGTAAAAATAGCCCGATGTTTATTTATTTTTTTTTAAAAAGATCGACTTATAATTAACATGGACAGAAACCATATTTTAAACCTCATAAATTGAAATAATTAAATAATTTTACACAGTACAAATTTTAGTTTTCTTTCCACATTTTTTTCCTAACGATCAACCTGTAAGAGTGTTTCAACAAATTAAAATCAATTAATAAATTAATAAATAACAACCTTTAAAAGTTCTAAGTAGGTTTTTTTTTTTCAAAAAATCCTTTAAGTTATAAACTCACTACTTATAAAATTATATACTTCAATTTAATATGTAATGTATTTTTTAAATTAGGTCTTATTATTTACTTAATAATATAAGTAAAATAAGATTTTTTTTGAAAGTTTTGATATCAATTACTCATTGTCGTTTGGTCAAATCAAACTTTTTTCAAGGGCCGTAACATTGATTGGGTCAATTCTCCTGATCTCAAAACGGCAAAACCACGCTACCTTAGCAACTAAATATTTTTGGATGTACCTTGTTCTTTCACAAAATAAATAATTACGTCAATAATAAATAAATAATTATCACTTTTTCCCTTGTGGATGATCTTAACGTCAAGCAGACCTTTCATATCAAAAGCACTTGGTGAAGGAATCTTCAGCTTCTCTCTTTAAATGAAAAGCAAAACACCATATTAGGAGAATTATTCTAATTAATGTTAAGAGCACATTCCGTTAATTATATTTCCTCTAGCAACTATCGGTCCAGAAAGATATATATAATAATAATAATAGTAAAAAATTCAAAAAATAAAAAATAAAAGAAGTTCAAACCTACTTTCCCACCCACCTACCACCTTCCTGCTCATTTTCCAAACCCCATGTGGCTTTGTCTATAAATTGCTCAAATACCACACTAATCTCCTCAAATCACAACAAGATTTCATTTATTACATACAATTATCACCTCCAAAAAAAACCATTATTTTCCAAAGTTGTACTGAAGAAGCTGATCATCCTCACACTAATCCTATTCCTTTCCTTTATACGTACGTACATACTCTCTGATCTGATCATCGGTTTCTCTGTATAAACCACACTTCAGTTCTCTTCCTTTCATCAAACTATTCAAACCCAAAAACAAGAAACTCTCTAATTATAACTTCAAACTCATTTTCTCCATTTATAACCTCAAGTGAAAATCTCCAAGCTTGAGCAAAGCTAGCTCTGACGTCACTGCAATGGTGAACGGGTGTAACACCCCCTCTCCGTTTACCGTCAAGGGCTCGAACTTGCTGGCCAACGGCCACGTCATCCTCTCCGACGTCCCCGATAACGTCACCATAACGCCGTCAACATACACCGACCATAGGTCGATCGCCACATTCGGTTGCTTCCTCGGCTTAGACGCGGCTGAGCCCAGCAGTCGCCACGTGCAGCCGATAGGCCGGCTGAAGGGCATCCGGTTCATGAGCATTTTCCGGTTCAAGGTCTGGTGGACCACCCACTGGGCCTTCTCCAGAGGCCGCGACTTCTAGAGTGAGACGCAGATGGTGATCCTGGAGAACTCTGAATCAGTGGACCGTCCTTACGTCCTGATCCTTCCTCTCCTAGAGGGCCCATTCCGGGCCTCTCTTCAGCCATTCTCAAAAGACGACGGTTTTATCGCCGTTTGCGTTGAGAGCGGGTCGACGAAGTCGGTCTCCTCCGGGTTCCGGAGGGTCGTTTACCTCCACGCCGGCTATAACCCGTACGGGCTAGTCAAGGAGGCCATGAAGGTCATGAAAACCCACCTCGGGACCTTTAAACTCTTGGAGGAGAAGACGTCACCTGGCATCGTGGATAAATTCGGTTGATGCACCTGGGACGCATTTTACCTTTCTGTGTACCCGCAGGGCGTTCTGCAAGGAGTGAAGGGCCTGACCCAAGGTGGGTGCCCACCTGGGCTGGTCCTGATCGACGACGGCTGGCAGTCCACTGGGCACGACGAACGACCCAATTACCAAGGAAGGAATGAGCCTGACCGTGGCCGGAGAGCAAATGCCTTGTAGGCTTCTGATGTTTCAAGAGAATAACAAGTTTAGAGATTACGTGAGTCCCAAGAAAAGTTCAAGTGCCGTTGGAAAGGGCATGGGGGCATTTGTGAGGGACCTGAAGGAGGAGTTCGAGAGCGTGGAATACGTGTACGTTTGGCACGAGCTGTGCGGGTACTGGGGTGGGCTCAGGCCCAATGTTCCGGCTTGCCGGAGGCGGAGGTGGTCAGGCCCAAGTTGTCGCCGGGGTTTTAGATGACGATGGAGGATCTGGGCGTTGATAAGTTCGTGAGCACGGGTGTTGGGCTGGTCCCACCGGAGAAGGTTGATGAAATGTACGAGGGGCTTCATTTCCACTTGGAATCCGTTAGGATTGATGGGGTCAAGGTTGACGTTATTCATGTAAGTGTTCTGTTTCCTCTCTCTCATTATTTTTTTTTATTTTTATTTATCTATTTTTTTATTTTATATTTTTTATGTTGAAGGTCATGATTTGGGACAATGTTGACGTCTCTCGTCACATAAACGTGATATGTGTCAATTTGTAGGAAGCTGGTTTTCTTAATCATCTAAAATTTTGAAAAAAAAATTGTTTATTAATGATTTTCCAAAATTGATTTTTTTAAGAAGAATTAAGAATAGGCTAATGAACTGTTGCTTCCTTTTATTTTGACTGTTTTGGTCTACGCATTATCTATATGTTATTAGTAACAGTATGTTACTAGGATTGTGACATATGATCCACTTGGCCGGCACGCCACAAGCAATATATTTTATTTACTACAAGGCTTTTTTACACAATATTTAATACAAGGTTTTACTGCTCCTTTTTCAACAAAATTCATTTACTATTTCCCAAAAACAAAACAAGTCTTATTTATCATCGTTTACCACTCCCCATGCAGAAAATATTTATTTTAATCTGAGAGAAAATAGTTTCTAACATTCTACAGGTATAATGCATGGTTGTTTTCACGGTTAGCCAGCTTTCTTTTTTTTTTTTTTTTTGAAAGGCAGTACATGCTTTCTGTTAACTCCAATAAATAAATAAATAAGTTCTAGTTAGTTCTAATATCGTTTATATTTATTATACAGCTCTTGGAGATGCCATGCGAGAAATATGGCGGACTAGTCGAGCTTGCAAAGGCATACTACAAAGGCCTAACGTCCTCAGCCAGGAAACACTTCAACGGCAACGGTGTGATCGCTGGCATGGAGCACTGCAACGACTTCATGTTCCTCGGAACAGAGGCCATTGCTCTGGGCTGTCTCGATACATCAGCAGCAATTTAAATTTTACGAGGGAAAATACAATATCAAAACTGGTTAATTTGAACTAAAACTTTTTATTCGAATAAGTATTTTCAAACACACTCTTATGATAATTTCCTTTTTTTAAAATGTGAATTTTTGTAAATTAAACAGGTGATGATTCCTGGTGCACGGATCAGTCAGGCGATCCGAACGGTACGTTTTGGCTGCAAGGGTGCCACATGCTGCATTGTGCCTACAACAGTTTGTGGATGAGCAATTTCATACACCCTGACTGGGGTATGTTCCAGTCTACTCACCCTTGCGCTGCGTTTCACGCCGCGTCCAGGGCCATCCCTCGAGGTCCCATCTATGTTAGTGACTCTGTTGGGAAGCACGACTTTGATTTGCTTAAGAAACTTGTTTTGCCTGATGGCTCTATTCTGAGGTGCGATTACTATGCTCTTCCCACTCGTGATTGTCTCTTTGAAGATCCTCTCCATGCTCAAAATTTGGAACCTCAACAAGGTAATTAATTGTTGGCTTTAGTTGCCTCTGCTTGCTTAATCACAATATATTGTCCAAATGGAGGATATTAACATTAGAGCTCCCAGTTTTTATCTTAGTTTTTTTTTTTTTTAATAGATCTGACTGTCTTTAATAGCAATTCAGAAATCACATCACTTGAAATGAAGATTCTACAGCACAAATATGTTTTGAGGGGACTTTTTCGGCCGGTGAAAACACTATTAGTAGCGTACGATTTAAAACTGTTAGATCTTCTCAAAATCTCTTTGTTTTATAGATTTGTTGGTTGAAAAACAAATATGAATATTTGTTTTCGGTTGTAACTAAGGAAATTATCTTGTTTTAAACCATAAAATTTGTAAAGGTTTTGTTGGTTTTGTATGTACTTTTATTATCATGTTGCACTACAATTCTTCCTTAGTATTAAAAAATTGATAGATCCCTCTTTGGAGGAATTAAATCCGGGCTTTTACATGGCCGCTTTGGGCCTTCCACCAACTCTCTTAGTCAATTGTTGGGCGTTAAATATTTATGGTAGCTTATTGTTTGCGCTTTTTTTTTTTGGCAGTATACTGGAGTTGTTGGGGCATTCAATTGCCAAGGAGGAGGATGGTCTCGTGAGACTAGGTGCAACCAATGTGCCTCTCAATTTTCCCACTTGGTGACCTCTAAGGCTAGTGCCAAAGACATAGAGTGGAAAAGTGGCAAGAACCCAATTCTTATTGAAGGAGTGAAAGTTTTTGCCATGTACTTTTCCCAAGCCAAGAAGCTTTTCCTTTCCAAGCTATCTGAGAGTGTCGAAATATCACTGGAGCCCTTTAACTTTGAGCTTATTACGGTTACGCCCGTGACCGTTTTGGCTACAAAGTCTATTCATTTTGCTCCTATAGGCCTCGTGAACATGTTGAACACCGGTGGTGCCATTCAATCATTGGCCTTTGATGACGAGAAGAGCTTCGTTCAAGTTAGGGTTAGGGTACTGGCAAGATGAGGGTTTTTGCGTCTAAAAAGCCTGTGGCTTGCCGCCTTGATGGAAGAGATGTCGAGTTCCGGTACGAAGAACACATGGTCGTAATTCAAGTCCCATGGCCTAGTTCTTCCAAGCTATCTACTGTTGAGTATGCATTTTAAGTTTTAGCCTAGTAGTTAACCACTAATATACTACTATTTTCCTTGCAAGAATGTTTATAGGTAAGTGATGACTTGTCGTATGTATTTTAAGAAGCAAATGCATGTAACTAAGTGATGAGTTGCATGAAATGTCAAGTTTAATTTTTTTAGTGATCTTCTCCTCCTTGTTTCCCATTTAAGTTATAGAAACTCGTATTCTGGTCATGCTTGCTAGTAAAATCTCAGAAAATTTAACTAATAATTAATAACTATCATCTTAAGTTGATCACCCGATTAACATTGCTGTTTTGCGTTTCTTAAAATTCAATGATAACAATGATAACAAAGAAACACGAGACATAATCTTCCTCAAAAGAAGAAGAAGAAGAAAAAGGTAGTAATCCATTTACTTGGTTGCGTGGTTTCAGTCATTCATAAAAGCATACACGTAACTATGTATAGGGTGTTTGGAAAGGTGGTGGGAACCATTTTTACTGTAACATGTGAGAGTTTTATACTGTAGCATATTTTTTTATTGTTACTGTAGCATATGAGAGCTTTACACTGTTCATAACTGAGATTGTGGTGGGAACTGAGTGGTTCCCACCACTGCCAAACACCCCCATAGTGGAACAAAAGTGTCCCATCTTTTCATGGCTAAACTCTTTCATTTACGGGACTGGACCACTCATTAAAAATTAATTTGCCATTCTTTTACTACCCAAACTCTTCAAAAAAATTTTTTGGAAGAGTTAACATGACCAAGACTCGAATTGAGAAGAAATTACTTTAGGAATAAAAGGTTTACATATATTCAATAGTTAGCAAAAATCAAGCGATAATTTTCCCCCTTTTTTTTCCAACTAAATAGATATTAAGAACAATTTTGAGAGATGTTTGGAATAATAATTTACTAGATCCTGTGATAGTCTCGACTTTTGGTCTGAACCTTGCGTTGGTTCCGAGTTGTCAGTTGTAACTCGACTCCATCTTGGTCCATTGCTTGACCCCGGCTCTAGTCTTAGTCCAACCCCAATGATGGTCCTAACCACTCAACGGAACCTTAGTGTGTAACCTATTGACCTAATTCATCAACAATGTAGGCCTATTGGCCTGATTCAGGCATCTGTCTTGACTACCCTAATGACAATCCTAGCCTTTTGGCCTAACACTGGTGCTGGTTTTAGTTCATCAGCCTTACTCTTGTGTCAGTCCCGGATCATTGACTAGAACTTGATGTTGACTCTGACATGTTAGTCTAGTCCTCAAGTTCATCTTTATCTATCGATCTAACCTTGGCCTTTTGACATCCTCGATGTAATTCTAACATGGAACATAGAAGTAAATAGTCTTTTTTAAAGTACCTTTAAAATAAATGACCACAACTTTTTAAAATTAAGCAAATGGTTGTTTATCAGTGATAAACTTGAGTTTATCGAGTTTAGCATTGATAAACTAGACGAGTTTATTAGTTAAACTAAACTCATAGAGTTTATCAGTAATAAACTTGAGTTTATTAAGTTTAACGCTAATAAACTCAAGGAGTGTATGAGTTAAACTTAGTTTATCACCAATAAACAACTATTTACTTAATTTTAAAAAGTCATGGTCGTTTATTTTAAAGATGCCATAAAAAGACCATCCAACCCAATTTTCCTTCTAACATTGATGTTTTCATGGCACCTTTGACTAGTGATCACAACGTCTAAAATTGAAATATAATAAGTTCTAAATATTTTAAAATAACAAAATTACATAATAATTAATACCATAATTGTTATATTTTTATTTCACTGTTAACAAAATTATGTATAAATTTTCTTATTAATTCTCTAAAAGCAGTATTCTTTTAATTCACTCCATAGCGTCTTGGTTCAACAATCATAATGAGACTAAAACGGATTAATTTTCAATTTTTTTAGAGTAAATTAAAATTCTCAAGTTAAAAATATAATAATAGTTAGGGTTAACCTCTCAAGTAAGAGTAAATTACACTATTACACTATTTACTATTCACTTTTTACATAATGCATCTGAACTTTTAACCTTAGCACAATGCACCATACACTATGAAATTATCGGTGATTAAATTTTAATAGCTACTTTTAATTTTGTTAAGTATTATATTTCATGTGTTGAGTTTTAATTTTTTCTTATATTGACGAGATTTACCCTTAAAAAAACTCACATGCAAATTTCGTGACCAAAATTGTTACACTTATTAGCTATCAGATTTCAATTATCAATGATTTAAAAATTCATGATGTATTTTATCAAGATTGAAGATTCAAAAGTATTATGTAAAAAACAAATAATTTGAGGTGCAACAGTGTATTTCTTAAATAATCTGCAAACTTTATCTTCAATCTCGCTACAGTGCTTGACTTTTAAAATATCCCAAAAATAATATTGATTTATTATTTTAGTTCAGTTTTAGTCATTTTTGGTACTTGGACGTTGAAAAGAGGACAATAAGTGCATACGATGATGGCAAAAAATTACATTTTACTGATAGAATGTAAAATATACATGTAATTTTGATGTAGAGATGTAAAACATAATAATTTGTTATCATAATATCACTTATATTTGTTATTTTTTAGCACTCAACGGATAAAAAAAAAAAAAAGACTGAAATCAAAGTAAACTTATAGACGGGGAGATTTTAATATTCAGGGACTAAAGTGAAATTAATAACAAAATTTAATAACCATTTGCAAGATAATTGACCCTAATAATCAACAAAAGTTATATCCGAATAATAAATCTTTGCTAAACAAATTTAATAATAATATTTAGACGTCGTCGCTAAGGAACCAAAATTCGAGAAAACAAAGGAACAAGAGCAGAGATCTTCTCGTCTTCTCCAACTACACTACACCTCAATAGACAGACTTCCCCAAATCCCAGCAACCAAAATATAAGCTTTGTGCTATTTGTCTAATCGATGAATACGACGCCGTATATGGACAAGCAGATAATGGATCTATCTCAGGGATCATCGCCGCAAATGAAGGACTTCATCGACCTGATGAACCATCCTCCTCACGAAGACGAAGATCACCAGAGCGGCCATGGCGGAATCGGCAATGGAATTACCAAGAAGGAAGAAATCTTGCCCAGCTACGATTTCCAGCCGCTTCGCCCTGTCGCCGGAGTCGGAGCCGCTTCTTCTTCGTCGTCTCCGAATTTCGACTCTGAACCAGCTCTCGGGGGATCATCTACGGCTTGGAGCTCCGGCGATTCCAAGCCCAAAACTGGCTCTGCTATCAGAGTAACCATCACCCTCTCTCTCTCTCTCTGTGATAGGCCACTGAAAGAAATTAGGGTAGATTTAGGCTTTTTTATCTTAATCTGATAACCTGAATTTGCCAATGAATTTTTGGACCGATTGGAATTTGAGGAGGATTTAAGTTTATCTGATGTTTTCAACGAGAGATGTAACTGGAACCCGATTCATTGTCTTTTATTTCATTATTTATTTATAATTATTTGAAGTTCATTGCCGCATTGGCTGCTGAATTCTGGTCAAGAATGTAACAATTTGATTTCCTATTCACTTTTAATCTTAACCTAGATCATCATTGACCAATGAAAATTGTTAGGTTTTTAGTTGTTTATTAGCGTGTATGTGTGTTTAACTTGCTTGGTTCAGTTGTTGATTAGTGTTTTTCATGCTTGATTGACATTCTTTGTGGATATTAGATAAGAGGTATGCAATGACATGTGCGTTTAACTGTTTTTTATTCATAATTTGTTAATTATCTGGTTTAGATATGAGTTAATGGAGAGAGATATTTACAACTGTGCAAGTAGGTCTAGTTTTAACAGGGCCGACGGTGGTCAAGTAGCTTTTTTTTTCTTCAGCTCTTATATATCAAGTCAAGTTAATAATTAGGTTTGTTTGCTGCATACTTGACAAGGAAAAACATGCTCGCCAAAAAAAAAGGCTTTGTAAGTATGACACGGTAAGCGAAGTGTATATGCTGTTTGTTACCCTAGGTTTTGGCTGATGATTATTTTTTAAGGTTTTTTAGGCAGTAGCACCTAGCAAATGATTTGTGTAGCTTTGGGAGTTTGCTGAAGAAGTAGGCTGATGAAAGATAGTTATAACGTTATGATAGTCTTTAATAATTATTATTCTTCCCTCCCCCCCCCCCCCCCCCCCCCCCCCTCTCTCTCTCTCTATATATATATATATATATATTTTCCGCATGTGTACAAAGAAATTAGGGTGTTTTTATATCTCCTATTGCCTTGTGGTTTTGTTCCCTTGTTTGGAGGTCTTTTTAAGGACAATATTGGACGAAACTATGGCATTATAGGTTATCCAATGTCTGTGATAAGTTCTTGGTGCTTTGTAGTGACTAATTTCGGCCTGATTTTGTTCCCCCTTTTTTTTTAGGTTTTTAATCTTTTTTTTTTTCAAATTTTATGGGAATTTTGGAACCAAACGATGATATTACTAATAATCTAATTAATGCCTGTGATAAATACTTGGTGTTTCACAGTTTCATATAAAAAATAAATAAATTATTGGTGAACAATTTTTCTTGATTTTCATTTCCTTGGTATTCCATATATGGTGCAGAATTATAGTTCTCTGGACTCCATTGAACCGGCAAAGTTCATTCTAGAGAAGGGCCAAAGTTCATTTGATTCTTCTACAATTATGGCCGAGATTGATAAGACCATGAAGAAACATGCAGATAATTTGCTACATGTTTTGGATGTGGTTAGTGCTCGACTAACACAATTGGAGAGTAGGACTCGCAGTCTTGAGAATTCTGTTGATGATTTGAAGATGTCAGTTGGGACCAACCATGGAAGCACTGATGGGAAGATGAGGCAGTTGGAGAATATTCTTAGAGAGGTATCTTCTCTGTCTGTGTTTCGTTTTGGTGTTAGCTTAACATCTTGGTTGCATTTTGTATTGAGGTTAAGTGTATATGCAATTAATGTGTTAAGTTACTTTAATAACACAGCAAACTCACGAGCAAAGAAACATCTCCATTCCCGTTAATATTTGTTAATGGAGTTTCCGCTTCAATTTCAAATTAACTTTGCTTACTAACATTAGATGCATAAAAGTCAAACCTTTTTCTTTTGGGAAAAAGATGCTTATAAGTCAAAGTCAAACTGGTTTAAGCACAGTGGATGATTTCAATTTGTCATGGAATGGTCTCCTTAGTAGGAGTACTTGTTTTCTTGCGTTGGGGGAGCAAACGTTTAGATTACAGTTCATATCATATGCATACATGTGTGTGGTTTGTGCTGCTTCATACTTCATTGACCGTTTTATTGTGCTTGTATTTTTTTATCTACAATCATGCAGGTGCAATCTGGGGTTCAGGTTCTGAAGGATAAACAAGAAATAGTAGAAGCCCAGCTACAGCTTGCCAAGCTACAAGTATCTAATGCGGATCAGCATCAAGAAACTCAGAACACGGTGCATATGGATCCTGTGCAGCCAGTAGCATCTGCTCCTCAACAATCCCAACAACAGTTTCCTCTGCCTGTGAACGTTTCAGCTCCACATCCTTCTTTCTCTTCTCCAAATGCTCCTCAACAGTCCCAACAACAACTTCCTCCTCCAGTTAACATTACGCCACCACATCCGTCGTACTCTTCTCCGAATGCTCCTCCGCAACCAGCCCCCCAGCAGAACCTGCCGCCACCAGTTCAACTTCCAAACCAATTTCCTCATAATCAGATCACTTCTGTCCCCCAGCAAGACCCCTACTTCCCAACACCAGGTCAGACCCAAGAACCACCAAACCAGCAATACTCTAGCCAGCAACAACTTCCCCCTTCTGCCATGCCACAACCTCAACAATTTCAACCAACTCCTCAACCACCGCCCCAACCGCCACAACAGCACCCATCTCTTGCCCCTGTTAATCCCTCTCAACTCCAACCTCCACCGAGCCATCATTCTGATGAGCCACCTTACGTTCCTCCTCAGAACTACCCTCCCAACCTTCGCCAACCACCTTCTCAGCCACCAACTGTTCCACCTCCCTCCCAACAGTTCTATGTGGCTCCACCCCCTCATATGTATGAGCCACCGCAATCCAGTCGGCCTAGCTCAGGATTTCCTTCTGGATATGGCCCACCATCTGGGCTTGGTGAACAGTTTCACTATGGCAGTTCGCCCTCCCAGTATGGTAATACCTCTGGGATTAAACGTCATTCTGCTAGCACAGCTCAAAGTGGTGGAAGTGGTTATCCGCAGATGCCAACTGCTCGGGTACTACCCCACGCCTTGCCTGCTGCTTCTGCTGTTGGCGCTAGTTCAGGTTCATCTGGGACCGGAAACAGGGTTCCCGTTGATGATGTAATTGATAAAGTGACAACTATGGGGTTCCCAAGAGACCATGTGAGGGCAACCGTTAGAAAGCTTACGGAGAACGGCCAGTCAGTTGACCTAAACGTTGTGCTGGATAAGCTGATGAATGAAGGAGAAGGTCAGGTTCCCAGGGGTTGGTTTGGACGGTAGCATGTTTGTTGTGGTTCAGACTGATGTACAGCAGTTTCACTTATTGCTGGATTGCTGAGAAGCTCTTAATAGCTGAGAAACATGTGGGCTGTGACTTTCTGCTTGGCATTTTACTCATCTTTGCCCCCCTTTTATTTGTGCTTTCTAGTGGGTATTTTGAACATGCTCATTCTGGATAGTTCGTACATGTTTACATCTCATTTGTGTATACGCCAACTTTTAAGTGGATAATTGAGCTCTGTTCGGAGCTTATCATTATAGTGCAATGTTGCTGTTCATTTCTGTCATAAAAAAATGCTACATGGAGGGTCAAATTTAACAATCGAATATTAAAAATGTGGACAGCCACTTGCTAGTTATTCTATCCTGGAGGATTTTGAGATTTTTTTTTCTTGGAGTCGAGGTCTCTTTTGCGCTAGAGCTCGGGTTTTTGTGACCTTTGCTATTGTTTTGAATTTTTTTTCTTCTTCTTCTTCAAATAAGAACTATGTTTTTTTATTTAATTATGTGTTTCTTCATCGGTGTTTGTGTGTGTGTATGTGTGATTTTTGTAGTATAACAGCGGTAGTACAGGCACTCCTTGTCGGTACCGGCTATTTTCAAGCAGTTTCCATCCTGTATTGTTGGGGTTGTTGAGGTCGTTGTTGCCGCGGGCGGTCATCCTTCTAGAGCTTATAGGGGGTTGCATTCTGCTTATTGGGTTGAATGCTAGCTGCTGTTTGGATGGTAGCAGCGTTTTGTACTGTCATGGGGCTGTTGGTTCTGTCGAATACCCAAAGTATGGGGCGGTAATAGTATGAGTACGCTGCAAGTTGAGAGCTTTAGTAGTTGACTTCGTTTCTGAGCCTCCTGTTCTCTTTGTTCAGCTTCTCGAGTCATGGGAACAAGTGGCTTGGTCCAGTAGCAAGGCCTTCGGGCTTTCCACCTTTGCAGCAAGCGTGCTCAACTGCTTGTCTCTGCCAATTGTTGCAACGGAGGTGTATTCGCCCTATTCATCTTGAACTTCTCGGTCACTCAAATCATCTGCCATTGCTTGCTGTGAAAGTATTGCTAGAATTCCTTGAGTTGATGATTAGAGAGCCCTAAGATGGGCATCAAACTGTAGATGCTAGATCTATAATTAAATTAAACTTGGTTAAAACTTGATTAATTAAATTGCTTAAAATGATTGAGCCTTCTAATCATCGTAATTAGATTGTAGCAAACTCACGAAATTGGTTAGATCTTGAACAATGGTAAGAGAATGTCAACAATAAGCAAATATTGAAAATAAATAACAAAACTGAATAAAAATACCACGTAAGAGATTTATAGTGGTTCTCTCGTAATTGAGTTATGTCCACTTGCTAAGTTGCGTTTCACTATCTGTAAATTCTGGTACAAATTACAACACTCTCTCTATAGAACTGTAAAGAACCGAAAATGAAAGTAATAAAGAGGAAGGATAAAATAAGCAGAATTTCTAGTGCGTTTCTGGGACGTGTGAGGGTTTAGGATGCCTTCAACTAATGCCCTCCCTTCGTATTTGTAAACCTCTCACTAAGTTAGTGGGCTTCTATCTGTGGAAAGTGGACATGTGTAGTGCCTGAGACGGTGAAATGCAAGCCAGTTTCTTATTGGGCTCAAGTATTGGACCAGTTGCCCTTTATCTGCTGCGTAAGTTAATAGGCCTTCTCCCACTTTCAAGTCCCTATCTAACTCATCGATCTAAACGAGCATGTCGATATAATTTTTCATTTAGTCCTGAACCGTCAACCATCGGCGTTGAGCATGTCGATCCTGCTGGTATTGAGCATGTCGAACCCTAACTCTCAACGTTACGTAACAAACACAGTAGATGGACTCGATTGTTTGATTCATATATTAGGCCACACTTATTGGGCTTTATTCTTTGATTTGGGCTCTTCAAATCGTTCCCGACAAGTATCACAATGAATACTTGCGGTTATGGATCGGTAATATGGTGGATATACGGACAATTACCGATTAATATCGTGATGGTTACTGGTTAGTATCAATGTTTCTTTCCCCCCATAGTTTGACGGATGCATTTATATAGAGCCCGATCTCCATTAGGTTGAAAGAGGTCGTAACACAAGGGTAATTGGTAAAATAATTATGAGCAAAGTATGATTTATGTCCTAAACTTTTTTTATCCATTCAAAAACGGAAAAAGAAAAAAAATCGACAATAAGTGTCAATATTCATTTGGTAACCGTAATATTCCTGAATTCTGTTTTTGCCTCCCTTTCAAGTGAGTGGAAACAGGAACGAGACTTTAGGTGGACAGGGATAGGAGCAGAACCTCATCCCATTTCCCATCCCTTCTAAGAAGTGATTTTAAAATTAAAAAATTATAAAGAGTACCCTGGTTTTTAGGAGATTAGTTTAAACTATTTTTATTTCAAAACATATAGCATGTAAGAGTTTTGGTTCGAACCGTTATGTCAAACAGATGGTATAATATAAAGTTAAAAATATGGCAATCATCAATTGGGATAAATTTTCTAACTTTCTCAATATTTATGTTATATCTAATTGAAAAGAAATATCCTTTCTTTTCCAATATTAAATAAACAAATAACTTATAAGAAGAAAAAAAACCTAATTGTATCTCAAGTTGGTTAAAGTCATTTTTAGTTTAAAATTTTTTAGTCAAATTTCATTTTGATCTTGTACTTAAAAAATTTTATAATGAGTCTCTGATATATTAATTTGTTTCGAATGAGTCATTTTGTTCTATTTGATTATTAAATCTTAAAAAGAGCACCGTTTTTTAAATAGTCATGACTCAGCATGTAGAATTATATAATTAATTTTTACTAAACTGAACATGGTCTTTACATGCCCATTTTTGGATCATATTTCAACAGTTAAATAGATAAAAGACCTTTATTAGCAAAAAAAAAAAGAGTAAAAGGAAAAAAGTTGAGACAATTCTATAGATTGGAGACCTTTTTTGAGACGTTTTAAAATTGAGGTAATCTAGAACTAAAAACCACACTTATAAAAAGGGGAATTATTTGTAAGGATAAAAATAAAATTTTATCATTTTTATGTGTAAAATGTGTATTCGAATATAAAATCAGTGGTAAGGTGATGAGTTTTGAAAATTCAGTAGATAAAATAATAATGTTTAAAATCAAAGGAACAAAATAAAAATTTAAAAAATAAAATAATAATTTTAAAGAGCAAAGCCAAAAAAAACCTTAAAAGTTTAGAAACAAAGTTGTTAACAGCCGCTCCAAGTTAAATGTAAGAGGACATCCAATAATTTTGTAGAATTTCATGGGGAAAAAAAAATATACAATTTCTAAATCTAATTTTCCATCTCTCTCTCTCTCCTCTCTGTCCCAAAATCTTGTATATTGCTCCGTAAAGCTTCAAACCCCCAAACAAGTCACAGTCACAAAACCTCTCTCTCTCTGATATTGTTCGTCCCTTCAAATCTCTCTCCAAAGACAAGCTGTCAATTAAACCCCCCTCGATCATTTCTTTATTACGATCCTGCCCCTTTACTTTCGTCGCCGGTTTTCGATCCCTCTCGGCGCTGCCTTCTGCTCTAAGAAGAAGAAACTTTTGGCTTTTAATCTCTGATTATTCCAAGTTCTTCGCGGCATTTGCCTGCTGAATTCTGGTAAGAATTCGATTCCCTATTTTATAAAATTTTTCACCGTCAATCGACTTTCAATTTCTTAACCTTGGATTATCATCGAACAATGCAAATTTTAGGGTTTTCAGTCTCTGAAATATTGTTAAGTTTGCTGTATTGCTTCACGTATTTCCATTTGCAATTGCGAAAATCTCTTTTCTTTGGAGTTTTTGGTTTATTTCTATAATTTAATTATTTTTTCGTGTGTATGTTTAACTTTCCTTTGACATTCTTTGTGGATTATTATGCAATAATATGTGAGTTTTATAAGTGTTTTAGTAATAATTTGTAATCTGGTTCAAATATCGGTTAAGTGAGAGTTATATGTATAATTGTGCTGTTGGTTCTGGTTTAAACAGAGCATGTTGCTTTTATTGCTTTTGTTTCTTCAAATTTACAAGACCTTATGTGTCAAATCGTTTTTTGAGGTCTTTTGCATTTGGATTGCACAGTTTTGAGTTTGCTAAAGAATTGGGTTGACAAAAGATGGTTATAATACAATAATAGTCTCTGTTGATCATTAATCTTTACCTTTCTCTGTGCTTTTTTTTGATGAGTGGCAATGAAACCACTTTTAAACTCGTGCGTGCGTATGTAGGAAATAATAAGCTTAGGATGCTGCTAATTAGACTGTCAAATTAAATTTTCCCTAATTAAGGCCTTTTTGTGAGTTGCTCTAATTATTCTTCTGATACTACGTTCTCTTGTGGTAAATGTTTTAGAAATTCAAGTAGTTTGATTTCTGCAAGTGGGAGTCGGAACGCTTGGATGCGATAAAGCAATAGTGGAAATGGAGTTAAAAACTTCTTCTCCAAAACTAGGGGGTCTTTCCCGTTCTGATTGTAATAGTGATCCAGAGGAGAAAGAAGTCAGTGATGACGATGACGATGATCGGAATCACAAACATCGCAGGCGGGACACTCGTTCTCAATCTTTGGAGAGAGATACACTTGATCAAGTTCTTACAAGGCCATTTAGAAAGCGGAATAAACCTTTCCCCAATGGGAACCATTTCAGGGAGAACGACTCTCAAGGTAGTGCTCCTTGGAAAAATTACAACTCCAACCATTTTGAGAAAGACTTTTCTGGAAAGTTTGACAAGAGACGCCCTGGCCTCGCATCAACAACTCGATCACCGTTGGATGTAAATCAAAGAATCAGGCCAAATCACACATTTTTTGGAGACCCTATCCTCCCTTCTAGGGGAAGAGGAAGGGACCTCGGGTCATGGAACCAACGTGATTCTAGATTCAGCTCTGATATCGTGGTTCAGGGCTCCATTCCTCCAGGTTTATTTGCTGGAAGAGGGTTGCTAAGTGTTTCAAATACACAGACTGCATCTTGGAATGCATTTGGCTTAACTCCTGGAATACCAAATGGGGGCCTTGATGCAATTCATCCAATTGGTTTGCCCGGAACTCTCAGACCGCCAATTGCTTCCTCATTAAATATGGGCATTCCTCGCCAACGTTGTAGAGACTTTGAGGAGCGTGGTTTTTGTCTAAGAGGGGACATGTGCCCCATGGAGCATGGTGTCAATCGGATAGTTATCGAGGATGTTCAGGTAGGAGTACTTCAAACATTGTTCATTTTAATAAGACAAGTTGCTTCTTTTTAAGTTGTGTACTTTTTTTTGGAAATATAATTAAATCTGCATGGTAATGAATCTAAATTAGGACAGACATTAAAGCCATCCAAATTATCACTAGGCATGACATTGGTGTGTTACTAAGCTTTAGTATGTCTCACCAAGGTCTGCTGCACGCATCCTTGCCGTTGATGGTTCCTTATTATTGCTGAAATGCTTTATAGGAGATCATTACATTTTTGCTTCCCTCATGTAATGTGGCTTAATTATCGGACTGTAATGAGCAATTTGTTGTCTTTACAATTTGCAGAGTCTTTCACAGTTCAACCTTCCCGTTTCACTTCCAAGTGCACATCTACTTGGAACAACCAGTGGTACTGGGCCTGGATCTCTGCCAGCGATAAGTTCTTCTTCAACAACATCAATGAATAGCAAAGGATTACATAGCAAAACAAGTAAGCCTGGTTTTGCTGATGATGGTCTGGTTTTGAACGGTTCTTATTCTGGTTCTGGTTGTGTGGCTGGAGCTGATTTATATGATCCTGATCAACCCCTGTGGAATAACAATTGTCCTGAGACATCCAATGATCTTCTAGCTTTAAATCCGACTAAAATAGATGAAACTACATCTTTGATGAATGGTGATCCTTCTGATAATTTCCTATTAAGAAGCACTGGAAATGCTGTTGGTTTACACAGTGCATCTGTTTGGGGTCGAATTGGCAGTTCAAAAAGTCGATTAGATATGAAGGAGAAGATTGATCCTGCAATAAGTTCCTCAGATTATATCGAGAATGACAGCAAGGAAGATAAGGTGGCATCAGCAGGGATATCAAATTCATCTCGACAAGGAAAACAGATCATTGCCGAGGACGCTGGTCCCAAACCTTTGGATTCATCTGGAAAGACACAGTTTGATCCTATGCGTAACAATCGGAAGCCATCTCAAAAAGCATCGCGTACTCTCTTTGTCAATGGGATTCCTCTAAAAAGCAATAAGAGGGAGGCTCTACTTTCCCATTTTCTAAAGTTTGGACAGGTTATTGATGTTTACATTCCAACGAATACTGAGCGAGCTTTCGTCCAGTTTTCAAAGAGGGAAGAGGCAGAAGCAGCTTTAAAGGCTCCTGATGCTGTGATGGGGAATCGCTTTATCAGGCTATTTTGGGCTAATCGTGACAGCATTCCTGATGATAATATAAGTAGCAGCAGTAGTGTATGTGCTCCACCCCATAGCCTGGCAGCTGTTTCAGTTCCAACCCATTCATCTCTTGGAAGCAGTAACAAAGATAATCTCCAAGCTGCCAAACCGAAGAATAGTACTGTTCATACTCATGATGCTTCTTTACCTTACAACTCAACGCCTGGTGTTGCAAATGATTCCAAGGTTCAACCTCCTTTGCAGAAGAAACTAGTTAGCTTAGAGCAGTTGAAGGAAGAACTCCGCAAAAAGCAGGAAATGTTGGAGCAGAAGCGGAATGATTTCCGTCTCAAGTTGGACAAACTTGAGAAACAAGTAAGATCTGCTGTTCTCTTTGTTCTTTCATCTCTTGCTACATAGCAATATATTATTCCACACTTGATGCAAGTTTGACGAAGGCAGGAACGTACTGCATGCTCTATGTTTGCTTTTTATTATTTTATTTCTTACAAGCCTTCAGTAGTTTCATTGCTAAGATATTATGTTGCAATAGATGTGCCATAAATAAATTTACTTATAAACGTTAAGAGACAAATATTTATATTCATAAGTTAATAAGTACTTACTTCCTCATTACAAATTCAGATTTTACATGTATAAGTCTCAACTTTGCAATTTTGCAGGCTACAGGAAGTAAGAATGAGTCCGACACAGAGCAAGTTGCTAAGAGACCTAAAGTGGGGATTGCTGTTGATGTTGCTAAAGCTTCTACCCCAAGGTCTTCTGATTCAGTTTCTGTTGTGATGTCACCACATGCTGATACAACGCCAGATAAGCAAAAATTAGGGGAAAAAGTTGTTGCCCGTAGTCCCAAAACCAGTACAACTGTTGGGCTGCAGGAGTCTATGAGCTCAAAGCAGCACCCAGTTAGTCCATTTTCCGCGGTGGGTTCTCCTTTTCTTGTGAACAGATACAAATTAGACAATCGTCCTACAGCATTTAGAATCCTCCCACCTTTACCGGCTGGATTTACAAATGTAAGCTTCTCCTCTTCCCTTCTCAGTCCCTCCCATGGTTCTCTATATACGTTCAGCTTTATGTGGCCGTCCTAGCTTATTTTTTCAGTTGCATTCCTAATTTAAATTCATAGTTTGTCATATTACTTTTATTTATATAACAATGGAAGTTGAAATCATTTTCTTCATGCCTTCTAGGTTGCTGTGGTGAGGGAACACTTCTTACAGTACGGTGACATTTCCAACGTGGAGCTAGAAGACACGCAAGCTTGTCATGGTAGTAGTGAGTCAGAGGTTTCAAAAGATTGCTCGGCTCGTGTAAATTTCATAACACGCCGTTCTGCCGAGAGGGCATATGTTAACGGGAAATGCTGGCAAGGACATAATTTGAAATTTGTGTGGTTGACAGCAAGTACTTCTAGCAGTGACCCAAGTGGCCGAGACAATTCTCCATCCACTTCAAAGGGGTCATCAGATGCTGATGTTAAGCATGGAGAAAAACGAGCATCCAGTGTTTCCCAGGAAGTCGCTTCATCGGGAAGTGGGGAACCTGAAAATGAAGAAAAAGGAGGTTGTGAGGACATGGAACCAGGTGAAGATTCCCAGCAGAGTCCAAGCCCAACATCCGGGAAGAGTCGGCCAGAGATGGATTAGTTTTGAGGATGGACTAATAACGCGTTTGTACAGTCAGGTAAAACGGTAAATCGTAGAAACAACTCTAATCTTCTGAATCTCTCTTATTGCTGAAAATTTATCTTCCAGGATTTGTTATTTGTATGCTTGGACACGTCTAAAGGGAAATTTCCTGATTTTTGACTACCCACCTAAAGGATACTTGGTCGGTCCAGTTGAGTGGTGAATTTCATCTGTTTGGATATGTGTAGGACCAAAAGTCAAAGTTGAATTGTCTGTTGAAATCAATCAAATGATTGCATAAAAGGAAAATATATTTGGGATCTGATTCCCTTTCAGTTCGTTCTTACAAGAAGCATGTGTTGATCCAGCTAATTTTTTCCTTGTGATTTTTCTCGTGTTGCAAAGTTCGATTTACTCCATGTTGGTACTTAAAAAAAAAAACAAAAAGCAGATAAATGGGCAAAAAAATAAAATAATAAAAAAAAAAACAAAAGGACTTTTCTGTTCTTGGTAACTAACACGGATTACAATGCTAATCTGCTGATGCAATAGACTTTCAAGACCTCGGTTCATCCGAAGGTGAGTGTCCTCGAGGCATCATTCAGGCTTAAATGATTAATTAATTTAGCCAAAAAAAAAAAAAAATCGACCGACTAAACACAAATGATTTTTAAAAAAACTTGGATTTGTGCTGTCGTTACGTTCCTTGTGACTGCCTGGTTAGTTGTTGAATTTTGATTAAGGGTTGTGATGATCGTACTAAAATTGTTTGGAAAAAACAAAAATTAGTGCAATGCTCGACGACGCCAGAAGGAGAAAAAGAAAAAGGAAAGAAAATTAGGTGAATCATAACTCAATCAAGCAGCTATAGAAAATATATGGTGAGCATGTCATTGTTGGCTTCCATACTCTATATATATATATATATATATATATGCGCACCTCTGGTTTTAATGGTTACTATTATATTAATTATTCGATATTAATCTAACGGATTGTAACAAATGAATATTTGACAAAAAAAATATTTTGATAATTAATAAGTATTTAATTTGAGAATCTTTTAAAATAAGATTTTAGTAGGTAACTTGATTGTATTCTGTTGACATCACTTTATATTTTAAAAAAATAATAAAATATAAATGAAAGTTTGGATTAATTTTGGAAATATCTGAAGTTCTGAACTACACCACTTATTTCATTTGCCTATCAAACATCAAAGCATATCATTCAGTGCCCTTAATCTTTGATATGGTCGCAAAAACTCTCCTACTATTACATTCTATTAATTTTTTTTAACAGAACTGCTTATGTGGCGTGAATGTAAAGTATGAAACAAAATAAATGCTTGAAGCCCCAAATTACCTTTATATCTAAACGAAAATAATTGAAATTATCAAAATAATCTATTTGATTAGCATCACCAAAATCTCTCTCTGATCCTCGCACGCTGCCATGGACATCACCCAAATATAATTCAAACTTACAAAATTCCTCTTCCATATTGCCTCACGTAAATATCAACTCAAACCTGACAAATCAGTTTCTACTCCCACATCTCCACATTCACCAAATACCAATAAAAAAATGATATAAAAAAAATTTATATTGATAAATGCGAGAGAATTGAATAAGACTTGATGTATTTTTAACGGGTCTTGTAGTAATTTTGTTAAAATATAAAATTATAATAAAGAACAAAGAGAATAATTTTTTCAGCTAATGCTTAAGGTTGTCAAGTTGCTTAACCTATCACAGCAGGTCATATAAATACTACATCATCTACTTAATAAAAGAAATGTTAATTATTACTATAATTAAAACCGTTGAAAACTCATTTATGGATATATTAAAAACTAGATAATATTAAGTCAGTCCACTCAAATAAATTTTGTTGCACGAAATAAAAGTCTCTTTGCTAGAATACCCATTTCATTTGCCCTACTCATATGACAACTTACTTGTGTGGATTCAAAGAGTATTATTGCGGCACTTCTAGCGGATAAATTGCCTTCCCCAAAGGAAGGAAATAGGATTACAACAAAACATGCGTGTTGTTACCAAGTATATTGTTGCTCGTAGTACACGCGCTCCAATTGGAGATAAGTAATAACTTGATCCAAAACATATTAGAAATTAATAGACTTGTGTTCCATTGTAAATACACAGCCACTTCATATAATTCCACCAAGTAATTGTATCCATGCTTCTAATTCCAAGCCCTCAACCCGTTTGAAAACACCAGTTCAGTTCAACTCATTACAGTTCGAACTGATTTTGCGACACTCTTTTCTGATATAAAATTTAATATTTTCAGTCTGTACTAGTTTGAACAGGTGAACCATGAATCAAATAGGCCTGTTGAAATAATCAATAGAAGACAAGCAAAAGCGCTTCTCATGCGGATTTTTCTTTGATTTATTGTAGTTGAACATTGTGCTTTTTAATTCCTGTACTTTTCCATAAACCATGGATCACATACTTACATGTCAAGCTATTTGGTGCAAAACCTACTTTCTGCATTCTATCCTGCAAATCCAACAACTCGGCCACATCACCATCCTCGCTGAAAACTCTGGCGAGTGCATTATAACTCTGAGTGTCAAAAACTTGAAATTCAGTAGCAAAGAAGCTCAATAGCGATTCTGCTTTAGCAACATCTCTTTCTTTGCAGTATCCAAATACTAATGCCCTGCACATCAATAGATCCGGTGATAAACCGGATTCCACCATTTCTTTCATCAAGGATTCACCTTCTTCACTTCTATTTATGCGACACAAGCAATCTATGAGAGCTCTATACGTGACAAGATTTGGTTTACAGTCAACACCTAACACACCATCCTTTAAGATCAATGCCTCATCCACATAATCGCATTTGCATAGAGACTCAATCAGCTCATTATAGATAACTGAATCAGGCACATAACCATCCCGAGAAACTCTTTCCAAAAGATTCTTAGCAGCAAACGGGTGATTCGCTCGACACAATGCAACCATTAGATAATTGTAAACATCAGAAGAAACACAAACTCCAAATCTCCTAAGCTCGACAACCAAATTCAGAGCAGAGATCAACTTACCCGCTTTCTGATATCC
This sequence comes from Artocarpus heterophyllus, assembly GCA_025403435.1. NCBI lineage: Eukaryota > Viridiplantae > Streptophyta > Magnoliopsida > Rosales > Moraceae > Artocarpus > Artocarpus heterophyllus. The sequence goes on along the minus strand of CM046347.1, from coordinate 5,071,768 downwards.
TTCCACGAGTAACCTACAAGTGAAACTATCAGGGCAAATTCCACTCCCCATCATTTCATACAATAGTGACCTACATTCTTGCATTTTCCCTCCATTGGAATAACCACTAATAAGAGTGTTATAAGACACAACATCCGGGTTCAATCCTCTATGGACCATCCTATGGAAAAGCTGATGAGCCTCTTTTACTCTTCCTTGTCTACAAAGCCCATTCATCAAAGCTGTATAAGTAACCAAATCAGGCATCACATTCCTCCTATACATGATCTTGTACAAATAAGATGCATCCTCTAACCTTCCTCTTTTGCAGTAGCCATTGATAAGAATGTTGTACGTGACCACATCAGGATCAAATCCTTCCTCTTCCATCTTCTCAATAAAAACATTAACTTTATCCACATCCCCATCCTTACACAAACAATGAGTCAAAATATTAAATGTATAGCCATTAGGGTGTACCCCAATTCTCCCCATTTCTTCATAGACAAGCCAACAATAATCAATGTAATTCAACTTAGCCAATCCATGCAATAGACAATTACAAGAAATCACACTCGGGAAAAAACCAAATTCAATAGTCTTCTTAAAAGTAGTGAAACCTTCTTTAACCATACCTGACTTCACATAAGCCTTTATGAGCATGTCAAAGATAACAGGATCCCAATTACAGTCTTCAGTAGTGGAGACCAGAATTTGAAAAACGTCGTGTTTTGGAGAAACTTCTTTGACAGATTCTATCAACTCAGTCAAAAGTTTCATGGCGGGAGAGAATTTTCGAGACCAAGCCAATATGTGAACGACAATGCAATAGTTCTGAGTAGTGGGCCAGAGACCCAAATCATTTTTAACCCAATTGAAGAAGATAAGAGCTGAAGAGTAATCAGATTGGCATCTCAGCAAAACCCTCGAGATTTCTTTGGGACCCAGATAGGGAAGAAGCCCTTGTATGTCGTTTTGGAGGAGAGAAAGATGGGTCTTTTCTTGTCTGAGGCTTGAGCAGATGAGATTGACGATGTTGTGGGGGTTTTGGGTCGGAGGAAGCAGATTGTAAAGTGGATTTAGACTTGGTTTTGGGTTTGAGTCTGGAATTGTTACTAGAGAAGAAGAAGAAGAAGAAAAACGACAAGAAGAGGGTGAAGAGAAATTCGATTTAAGAAGTGAATTAATGTCAGAGAAAGAATTTGAAGAGAGTTGTGGTGTAGTTGGTGGAATCCGGATTCGGTTTATGAAATGAAATGAAATTCGATTCATGGGTGTATATCGAAAGGCATGGGAAACACAGCGATGTTGGAAACAGAGCCGACCTGAAGACGCGCTCAGAGGAAAAGAAAGATGGGAAGGAAGCATTCAAGGAAGAAATGGTGTAATTTTCTCCAAATCCTCCAATTACGACTTCGTCCTTTGTTAATCTGTGCATGTCCCGTTTTAGTGTTTAATGTTTAAAAATTTTTTTCCTTAGTTTTAAATTTTTTATTTTGTTTTAATTTTGATCTTTAATAATATATATAAAAGTAAACAACGTAATAAATTAAGAATTAAAATAAGATAATTAAATTAAATATTTAACGCTTAACTATTAAAGTGATCAAAATTAAAATTAACTAATAGATTATGGACTAAAGTAAGAATTTTTAAATATGAAAGTGAGATAAGACTGAGGGTCCCTCTGAAGACTATTTGGGGGAGTTTGTTATACAGTAATCTTAAGAATAAGAATAAAAATCTACAAGATTTCTATGTTTGGTATAAGAATTATGATTTTAGATTCTTAGGAAACTCAATCTTATGGGATCCACTTTACCCTATTTTGAGTAATCAAAATCATATCCAACAATGTGATATTCACATTTCTAAGAATCTCAAGACAATGAGAATATCATATTTTCTTTCATGATGATGATAAATAAATAATATAAAACAATATAAAAACTATTAAATATTTATAATATTATCATAACTTAATATTATTATTTAATGTCAATATTAATATAAAATAATAATATATTACAAAGAATTATATTTTTATTCTTATTTATATTCATTTCTATATCTATAATATATTATTTACCAATAAAAATGTTATATATATATATATATAATATTTTGAGCATAATTATATTATTATTAAAATAATAATTTGATAATAAAGTGATAATAACATTAACAACAATAAAAATAGAAATATAATATATCACATATATGATATTTAAGTAATATATTATTCTTAATTAGTACTAGTATATAATATATATATATATATATAAATATTATAATATAAAATAAAATAAAATAATTTAGTACTATTTATTATATAATATAAAATGTATATATTATATTAATATAAAATAATAATAATTTAATAATAAAAATAATAATAAAATTATCAATAATTATAATAATATAATAGTATAATATCCATATAAATAGTATAATAGTAATATTCATAATAATATCAATATTAAATTATATTAATACAATTATAATAATAATAAATATAAAATATAATTAACTATGTATAATATTTTTTACAACAATATATTTCTTTGAAGTTAATATTAATATAAATAATAATATGTTATTAAAAATTATATTTTTATTATTATTTATATTTATATCAATATATTATATATTATATACAATCTTTTAATATTAATATATTATTAAATATTAATTCTATGATTATTATAAATTAATATTTTTTTTATATATAAATATTTTATATTATATTAATATAAAATAGTTATTATTTAATAATAATGATAATAATAACATGAACAATAGTAACAATTTAATAGTATAATATCAATATGAGTAGTATTATTAATATTCATAGTAATATTAATGTTAAATTATATATATTATTATTTTATTATTCATATTTAGATTGTTATTATATTAATATTAGTACTAACATACTATATTGATACATTTAATATTAATACCACAATTTATTTTTGTCAATTATACGAGATTTCTATTACAGCCAAACACAGTAATATATTATTAATACGAAAATCTAATAGAAGATTTTTGTATACAATCAAATGTGATAATATTAGTTTTCTGGGAATTATAGCCTACTATTACTTTTTTAGGAATATAATTTCTACTGATTACTACATACCAAACGCCAATATGTGAAGGACATAAATTCACTTTTTTTTTCTTTAATTAATACCAGTGGAAAAGGCACCCGTTTTGGCTTGCGACAATTATAGGCTCTAGTTGAATAACCCCTCACATGAACCCATCAAGGCATTAGAACAATGGATTGACCTAACAACAAAAATTAATGGCGCATTACTTCCAACTCCGTAACATCAATTTCTTATTAAGGGTATTCTTGGAATTTCATATATCATAATCATCAGATATAAACTGAACATGTATTAAGCTAAAAAAAAGTGCAATAATCTAACAAATATAGGTGTAAATTTTTAATAACCTCAAAATACAAAGTAACAATTATAAAATTTCCATATATTTTCTGTTCCTGCATGATGCATGGCGGGATTTTGTTGCTGCTGGAGTCCTGCCAAGTTTTCCTCGATGGTTGGCTTAATCCAAGAAACTTATTTGTTGATTAATTAGCGAAACTATGCTTATAGTTTGACTGTATTTTGTAATTTTAAAAATTACGTCAAAACCTTTTAAAATTGACGATTTAATTTCAATTTCATCCTTTTTGAGTCCGTTGGACTTAAAAAGAAAAAAAGAAAAAAAAAGAGAATACTTTTGAATCTCAATTATTGTTTTAAAAGTTTTGTTTTCAAACGCTCTTTTATGTATTAGACGTTGATTATCCCAGCCACACCACGACTTAATCATGCTCTTTACGACTTCTTCAAATGAAAAAAAAATATATATATATATATATATATATATATATATATATATATATATAAAACCTTGCTATTTAGATTTTTTGAAAATTATAACAAATAAAACTTTACAAAACTAATTAGAAGTAAATATCAGATTTGAAAATAACTATAATAAATAATAATTTTATTAAGTATTTTAAAATTTACCTTGATAAAAAATCCACCTACTAAATTTATTATTTAATACTATTTACTATAAATATTTAATTATTTAGTAAGCATTCTCATCAGTGTTCCAAGTCCAGCTCAAAATCCGACAAAGATCAGAATCATATTCTTTACTTTTAAATACATTGATGATGCTCCAACCAAACCCTCAAAGTAATATTCTTCACATTTATCATCATCATCTCTCGGAAAAATTTTCCAAAATCTTGCTCAACCTCTTTTGAGGTCATTCCATGGGATCTTATTGCTGATGAAATCCTTCCAAGACTGCCAAACAAATCTCTCGCCAGGTTCAAGTGCGTCTCCCAACTCTGGAATTCTCACATCTCAAACTTCATCGAAAATTCCAATCCCGTTTTCTTTTGTTTAGTTAGTAATACCGAAACAGAATACGCTTGCTACTTCCTCCGCGGCAACCGATTCATCAGGCTGGAACATGTTCCGCAGAGCTTCAGATTCCTGAGGCCATTCGGTTCCTGCAACGGCATTACCGGCTTCGTCAAACGCCCTACCGATTTGTTTGTAAAAACTATGGTGCCATGGAACCCTTCTGTGGCCAACGTGGAAGAACCACGACAACAACAACGACACAGCTTCCTGTGTATTGATTCGCCCTATAGAAAGTGCTTCACCGAATTCTGTGTCGCAATCGGACACGACCTGACGGACGGTTACAAGGTGGTGCATGTCGGGTACGGGGGCCAAGGCAAACGGTCCTGGCCTACCGCTCATGTCTACTCACTTAAGTCCAGGGAGTGGAAGCCTATCGATATCCATGAAAATATCGGCAGGTTGTTGTGTATTGACAATGACGAGCTTCAACCCAACCTTAGTTGGATGCCGCGGTGTTCGGCGAACGGGAGGTGGGTCCATTGGCTAGCAAACTACGAGGACTGTTGGGATTAGACGGCCGGGAAAATTCGTCGGAGGATGCTCCTGTCATTCAACAGGAGCGACGAGGCTTTTAGCGTGGTGAATTTGCCCGAGTGTTGGGCCAATTTACATGTTGAGCTTGCTTCCTTTGTGGGGGATAATTTTGTTTCTGTTTTTGTGTATGATAAAAAATATAGTCCAGTAGCAGATTATTTTGTGTGGGTGATGAAGAAGTATGGTGTTGAAGATTCACGGACAATGACAAAATTCAAGATTTGTTTGGGGGAGAGAGGCAGGCCATTGGGATGTTTGGACAAGTACAGACTTCTGTTTCTTTTGGACTGTGGAAAGATATTGTTGTATGACACCAAGACTGAAGAGAAAGAGCATCTTCAAAATCATGAAGCTACAATCTTATTTTACATCGGGAATTACATGGAAAGCCAAGTCAAGTTCGATTTAAAAACGTAATTTCATCCTCCACACACAAGCAATTGGAAAATAACGTTGTGATGTAGTTTGAAGATTGCTCATTTTCTTGGATTGTGATAATTTTATATGCCTTTGACCTTTGTTATGTTTAGAAACTTTATAAATTAATAGTCTTCTTATAATTGGTCTTGTATAAAATCTTATCCTCGACATTATAAGAAGTATTATCGATAAATTCTATATAAATACAAGTTGCAATCATAATATTGGTTTAATTATTTAATTATATATAAATAAAGTGAAAATTATTAATAAAATAATTATTTACATTAAATGTTAACTCTTCCCATTATTTGTTTGAAAATATGTTTGTTTGATAAACATGGATGAGTTGTTTAGCTTTCCTTTAGAACTTGATACGTAACTAACGTTTTAAGTTTAAGAAATGTAGTATGTGAGAGCTTTTTATTGTAGCAGTTTTTTTTTTTTCATTTTGTTTTTTTTTTCTTTTACCGCTAAGAGCTTTTAACTGTTCACAATTATTATCGATATGTTGAGATTGAAGTTCCAAACATCCTTTCTATTTGTCATCTCTTTCAACCTTTTGAATCCTTACAGCTAAAACTTTACGTCATGAGTTGAGTTCACTTTATTTGTTGTTCTAATGTCGTTTCATTTTTATTGTCTTCTTTTTTAAAGAATTAATACTAAAAATATTGTTTTGTGTCGTTTGTTGTTTGGAGGGTTCAAGAGGTTTGAACCCAAATTTTGAGTTAAGCAAGTGTTTGATTGTACAAATTTAAAACCTAATTTGAAACTTTGAAAAGACAACTTGAGACCAAATAATACTCAAGCTCAAATTCACCTCCTCCCTAATTTTAAGATCTTGAGCTCACCCTTTCTCACATTGGAGAAATTTTTGACTCATTTTTTAATATCCAAATACAATTTCAAATTTTGACTTTTAATTTAAACTCCACTTTCAAACCATGCTTTTCAAACTTTTTATTTTAAATCCAAAAAATTAAAACTACCATGGTTTGAATGCCTAAAACAAACGCCCCCCGTTTGTTTTCCTTCACGTCGGTTGCTGTTCCCGTTAATGCTTAGGCTTCACGTTGTGCGTTGAGTTTATTTTATATTGTCGTTCTTTTATGCCGTTTTATACTCATTCTCGTTTTTTATTCTTTTTCTTTTTTTGGTAAAAGGGAAAAAAAACCTTGCTGCAACTTTTTTTTTCTGACTAACCTTGGTTCAACTTTTAAAGCAAAAATCGTCTAGAGGCATGGCACTCCAGAAACCTGACTTCATCAAATGATAAAGGGTTCCAAATTCCAAGTTAAAATGAAAAAAAGTAGAAGTCTTCTTTTCATTTATTTTCAATTTTTCACGTTTTCTTGTTTTAACTTCTTATTGTCGTTTTACTTTTTACAAGGACAAGTCTCTTATCCCTTTCATTTCAGAACCCTGTTTTGTTTCGCTTAAAAGTCCCGCTAAAATAAGAGTCGAACTTGTCGTTTAAATAGCTGTTACCGTCGTTTTACCTTTTTTTTGGGGTTTGTTCCGTTCTAACTGCAAAAATTTATTTTCGCTAAGACCAGGAGCCTGCATTTATTTATGAAAAATGTATATTTTTTTCGTTTTCTTATTATATTGGGTCTCTTTTTTACAAAAACACGTACTATTATTAAGGTTCCCGGTTCTCATCATTAAATTTGGTTAAAATTATATTTTTAATACTGATTTGATGGATAAAAAATAGTCCTATCAGTATGTTATTTTTTGTTTTTATAAGAGAAATTGCTTATAATATTTGTTTTGCTAGTCCTTTCATGTGCCATCTCGACGACGTGTCACTTGACTTGTTTTGTTCGTTATATATAAGCAAATTACACGTTGTATTTAAGTGTTGATTTACTTGCTACTGAAACGTGAACGTCTACCAAGCCGTAAAAAATGTAATGGGAAAGCTAATGAATTGAAAAGAAATATAAAATGATAAGAACGTAGATTATTTATTCTCTTTTTTGATTGTGTAATCTCATTTTGTAACATTTATTGACGTATAAATGATAAATTTATCGATATAATTACTAAAATATTGTTTTACATAATTGAATGACCATTGCATTATAAAATTTAATTTAGGCACTTAGGTCAATTTGATATTCATTTCCTTTGATATGGAATCAATACTAAGTGAATGTAAAGATTGACCACTTTTTTTCCTCATTCTCTATGCTATGTGTGACTCACAAAACTCTCATTGCAGATTTGTGAGCAAACACATGTCAAAAAGTTCCTTTCCTTCCCTTCCCTTCCTCCTTATGCAAAGCAAACCCCCCCAGTGTAATGCTCGCTGCATGCAACTCAACAAAGAATCTCGTGGGAATTATGTACAAAAGAAAATAATGAGAAAGAATGCAAGAGAATGGAAGATTTTGACAGAGGGCCAAAAAAAATTGCTAATTGGCTAAATGGCCTCTTTTTTTTTAAAACCAAAAAACACACTTTTTTATGCAGGTAAATTGTCTCAATTTTTTTCAAAAAAATAAGGAAAATGACTGTAGCAGCAGGATAAGGAACCTCAACAATATGAAAAAAAAAAAAAAAAAAAACTAGAACTATTTTGATGTCTAAAAAACCTTTTTTTTGTGTCAAAAACTATCCAAAAAAAAGAATCATTTACCAAGAAAAATTTTCTCATAAGGCCCTTTATAAAAAGTTGACAACCTTTTTATACAAGGGGCGCATATCAATATGAACAAGAACAATAGGCAACTTTTTTACTATATGTAACGCAGTTGCAGTACTTCAAGCGCAGCAGTCTTTTACTATAAACTAGAAACCAACTATATTTAACAAAAATTAGCAAAAGGGATCAAAACTATTTTCATAAACAAAAAAGGCATAACTAAGAGATGTGAAGTTCAATAAATAAGCTTCAAAAGAAACTAACCATGAAATTTACGGTTCAATAGATGTGCTTTTAGTTTCACCAACTCAAAGGACGCCATGCAACCAATTCTAGTTAGCTTAGCTTTGGATTGAACCTTCTTTAGGACCTCAATAAACTGATCACCTTTTTGAAGTAGGTCATCCAGGGACACCTGGGACATAAAAAAATATTTTCGTCATAACTTCTGCATCTTAATGAACTCCAAAAAATTGAATCCCAACGACTGCTTATGATCATAGAAACTGAACATTAGCATACTTGTGAACCGTCAAACTGGAAGATTATCTGAAAATATCGACTCAAAGATAAATCATGAATTAAGTTAGCATGCAATATACCTCTAGAAAATTCATTAACCAACTCCATGGAGACTTTGCTAAGCATCTAATTGAATCAGACCATTCCTCGTTGTAGTTCGCTGGACCCACCTCAGTGGTGAAATCAGATTGCAATGCAGGCAACAAGGAAAAGAGCATTTCCATGCACTGCTCAATGTGAGATACATACTCTCATCAAAACACTGAAAGAGACCCTTCCAGCAAGAACTTCTCAGCATGCTTTTCTGATCAGAGTCGCATCCATGGTATGAAGCAAGAGAAGACAGGAAATAGCCACATCATCAAATAATTTTTCAAGCCTGGAACCTGAGAATACCTTTACAGGGTCCTCTCGGCAGATCAGATAGTTCATCAAGGAAATTCAGGAGCGAATCAAAATGATTTGCATGAGCTAGAGAAAATTTAATACATTCTTCCCTAAGCACTCCTTTTCTATATGCTGAATCTGGCAGTAGCAACTCCGAAGCCTGAGAATCATATCTCATGCAGCGCCTAAAAATTGCTCCCCAATCTAAACTTGCCAACCTAGGAGCTTCTGAAAGGCAGCGTAACACAGTTACAACTGTGCTGATATGTGAACTGCTACCTGTCTGGACTAGAAATATATGAATTTGACAGAATAATTAGGACTGTTAATTAAAACTGTTTTTACTGTAGCATGTGAGAGCTTTTTATACTGTAGCAATTTTTTTTTATTGTTACTGTAGTATATAAGAGTTTTACATTATTTATAACTTAAAAAGTAATCTAAATCATAACTTATCAAATACCCCATTAAATTAGAACGACTAATAGCAACTAGCTGGTATTTCCACAAGGTATATATCTGTTCTTTTGCGCCTCTCTTTGAGTACCAGAGAGAGAGAAGGAGAGATTGCATTATCTTGCAAATTCAAAGGACTAGGATAATTAAAGTGGAATTGTGCAGAATTGATGTGGTCATGTATGATTCATTCCGTGTATATCGTTAACCAACCTTTTTTTTTTTTTGAAAAATATACAAGGGAAAGAATTACAAATATCTTAAACCAACCAGATAAGAAAAATAAATTAAAAAGGAAAGAAAATAAAAACTAAGGTGACAACAAATCAAAAGTTTGGGTTTTAAGTGTTTAAATTTTTAAAAATGAAGATTTTTTAAATCAAAATTAATAATGACTATAAATTAAAAAATTCTCAAAATAACAGTCCGAACAAAGTAAAAAATGTATTTGAAGGTTGTAAATTTTGGCAACATATAATGTGAAAATCCCATAAAAAATTGTTTTCTTTTGTGATTTGTTTTATGTTTCTTTTATCTATTTACGGGGAACCTAAAATGTGACGCAGGGTACTTTATACGTGCTTTGATTCCTCTCTCTGAGAATCTCCGACCAAAAACAAAGCAGCCGAGGAATTCATCCACCGTCGGAATCAAGATGTCGCTGACGGAGCTAGACGACGACACAGTGCGCAGTATGGCCATTGGAGCCGTTTTCGCAGACTTCGTAAGCTTTCTTCAACTCCATTTTCAGTTCGACCTCTAAGAAATCGTATACAGTTTTTTTTTCTTTTCAATATTTTCTTGTGAATCTTCTCGATAAGAAAAAGGGCGTTTGTTTCGGATGCTTTGGGAGTTTGATACAAGGTTAGATTGGTGTGAATTTGGGGTTTAAGAACCGGGATTTTTCATTGGATATGCAGTATTTGAATAAGCTCTTCGAAGAGTTTTTAGTGCATTAATGGTTTTTTTGCACAAATTTCCCAACTTTAGCTGTTTATTGATTGAGGGATTAAGGCATTGTTTCTTATGCCGTGATATTTAGTTGCTCTGTAGCATTTCACACCAAGGTTTTTTTTTTTTTTTGACAGTTTTTTATTTTATTTCTTATGTTTTTAGGGTGGAAAAATAAATTCTATTGATTTTCATCGTAAGGATGATATACTTGTCACTGCCAGTGAGGATGATTCAGTGCGACTCTATGACATTGCAAATGCTAAGTGAGTTTAGAAATTTGTTGTTCATTGTTCTTTTAATAATAATGATAAAAATAATAAGAACGGCAATTTAGTTTCAAAGATCTAGCTTAGGGGAACACTTACTTGAATCCATTTTATGAATATCAAGGTTGCTGAAGACCACATATCATAAGAAACATGGTGCTGATCGAATATGCTTTACGCATCATCCGAGCTCTGTTATATGTTCTTCGAGATATAATTTGGAGTCTACTGGAGGTTGGTTTCTTATTTTGTTTTTGACAATTTTATGATTCCACTGTCGTCTTGAGTAAATTTGTCTTAAGTTAACTGTTTGTTTTTGCAGAATCACTCCGGTACCTTTCAATGTACGACAATCGGTGCCTACGCTACTTCAAGGGGCACAAAGATAGGTCCGGATCCTTATTCCATTTATCTTTTGGTATTTTGTTGATACAAGGATGTTTTGGACCCTTTTGTACTATTGCTAGTTCTAATGATTATTATATATGGACATATTGAGTGGCACTATGAAAATTTCCAAGTCTTAACTTTCACTATGAATAATTCCAAGTCTTAATTTCCGTCCTTCCCCCCATTATTTCTAAGACTTCGTGTCACTCTTCAAATTGAGAACAGAGTTATGAATCCATCTTAAAACGTCTTCTATTTACCCATCTTCGTTATTATTTTTTATGTACTGATCATTTTTAATTAATTGACTGCTGTAGAATTGTCTCCCTCTGTATGTCTCCAGTTAATGATAGTTTCATGTCTGGTTCGTTGGACCACAGTGTCAGAATATGGGATCTTCGTGTAAATGCCTGCCAGGTCTGTTTTCTATATTTTACCTTCTCTTTTTTTCCTTTAGTGGAAGTGATAATTGATCAAAATAAAAGTAGGTTAATATGAGTTCTACCAAGTAATCATCCTGATCTTTGTATAGAGGGCGGGAGTTTTTTATATACTAGCTCAGAATTATGTAGTTTTCTATTCATGTCCGGTGCCTGTCAGCCTGTGCTTGTCTATGATTGCCTGTATGCAGTCTGATGCATGATCGGAATTTATGCTTATTGTCTTTATTTTTAGGGAATTTTACATTTACGCGGGAGACCTACAGTTGCCTATGACCAACAAGGCCTTGTGTTTGCTGTGGCGATGGAAGGGGGTGCAATCAAATTGTTTGATTCACGTTCCTATGACAAGGTTCGTAGCTATGAAGTATTAGCTTCCTCTTATAATTTCTTATATTTTATTATGCCAAAGAAAAAAAAAAAAAAACTAAACTGATCTTTTATGTGATGGAATTAACATTTTTCTTTGCAAATTAGGGTCCCTTTGATACCTTTCTAGTTGGTGGAGACACAGCTGAGGTTTGTGATATTAAATTTAGCAATGATGGCAAATCGATGCTCTTGACAACCACAAACAACAACATCTATGTTCTTGATGCATATGGAGGAGAGAAGGTGAGGTTTTCCTCTTTACTAAACTTCCTGCTTGCCTCTTGGGAAATTTTCTTTTATGGTTTGCACTTGGACATGTCGTATCTCACACAGAGAAAATCTCAGAGAACATAGACACTACTACCATTCGCACGTATTTTGGTCTATATGCTCTTAACGAACGGAATATGCATCAACTTCCTTCAACTTTGGTTTATTTAGCGTTGTGGATATAGTTTAGAACCCTCCCCCAATGCAAATATAGAGGCAACTTTTACTCCAGATGGCCAGTATGTGGTGTCAGGTATGTAATGAGCAATCTTTATCTAATCATTGCAACGTCGCTCCATATATAAACGTGGACAATGGTAGAGGATCATGAAGTTCGCTTAATTGCTATATATATATATAGATATATATCTCTCTGTGCGTGCGTGTATATATATATATTGAAATATGCAAATAATGTAGAAACGTCTATGCGTGCTTTCCCATTTGCTTGAAAATCATATTTGCCATTTGAAGCTCTCAAAGATTGTGGTGGTGCAATCTATTTTCTATTCTCTTAATTTTCATATTTGGAATATCGTATGAAACTAAGTTTGACCTCTTCTACTTGAAGGCTCAGGAGATGGAACTTTGCATGCCTGGAGCGTCAACACGCGAAACGAGGTATTAATCTATCTCGAGTCTTTGGCTTTTGGAGCTGAAATTCCACCACACCCCTCATTTTGATGATATTAGTTTTCATATCCTAGAGGTTGACGATAACTCTCCTATTTCTTTTCAAGAAAAAAATCTAGCACATAGAACTTCAACACACAACCTTAGAGCATTAGATTTATAGGGCGTTTGACAAACTCAGTTTTAACTCATTAGTTCTAATTTAAACAGTGTAAAGCTCTTGCATGTCAGTGTAAAACAAAAATATGCAACAGTGTAAAGCTCTCACATGCTGTAATACTTTCGATTCTAACTCTTAGTTAACTCACTTCTCAAACACCTTAATAGTGTTAAATTAGTGTACCAGTGGTAAATTTTAACTTTTTTTAGCAAAATCACTCTTCAATGCAAATGTTTTTTTAGTGTTAAATTTAGTATACACTATGCTTGGTGTTAAATTTTAGTTGATATAGTGTCTTTGTCATTTATATAGAATCTCTAAAATAGAATGCTATATTATCTGTGTGTTTGGTAATATAGTTTAAACCACAAAATTATGATGAATTGTAGTAGATATAGCGTCTTTTTCATTTATATAGAATCTCTAAAATAGAATGCTATCTTATCTGTTTGGTAATATAGTTTAAACAAAAAAATTGTAATAAATTGTGATTCATGCTAACTTTGTTACATTATTTTCTTTCACAAAATGTAAATTTCAAACTAAATTTAGTTATACTCTGTAAACTAAATTTGGATTAAGCTATGTTCCCAAATGCTATAATAAGAAAGTGTTTGATAATCAAATTGAAAGTATTTTAAATCCTCTAACATATGAAAGCTTTATACTATAGCATATTTTTTTTAACTTTACACTGTGGTACTTGATGTTGGACTTTATTCTCAAACAGTCTCTACAACAATATAGAATGATATATAAATGAGGGATTTTGAAAAGTAACCTTAAGAAAAATTGATTTTGACAAAATGACCTTTTTTTTGGACAGTTTTTTGACGCAAAAAAACATGTTTTTTTGGCATAAAAACAGTTTCAGTTTTTTTTTCTTTTCACTCTGTTGAGGTTTCTTTTCTCGTTACAGTTATTTTCGTCTTTTTTAAAAAAAAAACTGAGGCAGTTTAACTGTCTAAAAAAACATATTTTTTTCTATAAAAAAAAGAGACCATTTTCTCTATTAGGATTTTTTTTTTTTGCCCTTTCGTCAAAATCCCCCTAAATTAAATACGGTGTTTATTGAAAATGGTCTTGGTTGCTGGTGTCTTCCAAGTTCCATGTTTCGATGCAAAAGCTCAAGTACGTTATCATTACACACGAAATAGATGGATGCCAACTATGATGCAGTGTCTTAACACTGTTGTACCAAACAGGTGGCGAGCTGGACCAGTAACATAGGAGTAGCATCATGCCTGAAGTGGGCACCACGCAGAGTCATGTTCGCAGCTGCATCCACTGTTCTTACGTTTTGGATCCCCAACAACTCAAATGCGGAACCTGGTGCTATGGAGGCTGAATCTGGGGCTCAACCCCAACATGAACATCTTTCTCAGTAACATTTTGTTTTAAATTCAAGCGAAGCATATTTGTTGTAATATTTGGCCTTTTACCTGTTGATCTTTTTTTTTTTTTTCTGTAATATTTTTTTCTTCAAAAAAAAAAAAAAAAACTGTTGATCTCGCATAATTCAGAACCTCCAAAACCATCCTTCCCACAAAGCTTCACATTAGAGAAATGTAGCTTGCATGAAACGTCTAAAGTAAAAGGGGGAAAAAAAAGAAGAAAAAATTGCTGAAATGAAATGCTTTATGCCTCGACAAGAATACTCATTAACTTATGCTTCTTACATTTTATTTCCTTTTTCTAGGCTAGATCACATCTTTTGCTTATTTTACGCAGTTTTAGTCCAACTACAAGTATCCTTTTTTGTTATCTTTTCTCAGTTTGGAGAGAGAACTTGCTCCGGTTCAAGCACATGAATCCTTGATGGAAGAACATACATAAAAAATTGAAAAAAAAAATTGCACCCAAAAAAGAACATATATAAAAGAGATGTAAATTCATTAATCAGACAACATAGACACGCTAAAAAATAATAAAAAACTTAATTAGATTCCTTTGCGAACACATGAAACAGACACATGCAAGCAACTACAGATAGATGCCCAAAAAAAAAAAGAAACTGAAAGAAATATTAAATGAGATGGCTATGTGGGAGGGAAATGAAATGAAATCTTTGTTGCCACATTTCGCTTTGCGGTTCCGAAAGTTTGTTGCGTTTTGGTTTTTCCACAAGCGAGCAAATGTTGTTTTGGCAATGTGAAAAAAATCAGTACTGGTTTTGAGTATTTTCATTCAACCTATTCCTTGTTTTTTTTTTTTTGTCGACATTTTGAGTTTGACTTTGCTTTCAAAAGGGCAAAAAAAAATGTACTGACTAACTTAGAAGTGCATAGGACTATATGGGTGCGACACGTGTAGGATTTGATCCAGCATGGCAAAGCACGTATTGGCGCCATGTTGGGCTTTTCTGGGTCAATGCATGAGGCGGCCCCAAAAGGTACTTCTGGATCTATCTTAAAACTAGCCTTGCTCCACTAGATTAACCACAATTTCTTTTGGGTCATTGTTTACATTTCAACGCCAATAAAGTTTTCATAAACCCCGTTTTCAAGTTTTACTTTTAATAAATGTCATAATAAAATATAATTTAATATGTAAAATAAACAACAATATGATATTATTTTTTTAAAATGAGACATGAATAAACAATTTTTTTAAATGTGATGTAACATATAATTTTCTCTATTTCAAAGGTAGATATAATATTCCTCTAAACAATGTGCATCAGGTCGGCATAGTGCAAATTACATTTAAATAAATTATTTTAAATATTTGGTTGTGTCAGTGTGTATATATGTGTATTATATATAAAAATGGTTTCCAGTCCGACACCAAAAACAGATTGATATTGTAACTTTTTTCATTTGTAATATATAATTGTACTTGTACGTTAGTATAACATTTAATTAGTTTACATATAACACTTAATAAATATAGTTTAATATATGTAACATTGAATGTTACATTTGTCAAGGTGTGAGATTTGAGCCAAACATATATATATAAAGATTTAATATAATTAGTGGCCAACTTACAAGAATACTCTCAAAATACACCACCTTATTAAAAATATTCTCCAACAAACCATTTATTAAAACCATCCCTTTATTAGAAGTTGATTTATTAAAAGACTAAGTTACCCTTTCTCCCAATCACTCATACAGGATGCATAAATGGAACCAACTAGGTTCCATCTCGAAACTTGTCAGATTTCATCCTGAAACCCACTAGCAACTATCCTAGAACCTGTCAAAACCATCATAGAACCTGCAGGGTTCCGTCCCTAAACTAGCAAGAACCCACCGAGTTCCAATACAGAACCCATCAATTTTCTTCCCAAAACTTGTTAAAAACTCTATAATAAACCCTTACAACAAAAAAGAAAAAAAGAAAAAAAAAACACACACACACACACACAAAACAAAAACAGATCTAAAAAACTTTGCACAAATCATCTCCAAAATTTTGCAAAAATCATGTCCAAATCATGTCCATAAAAAAAAGAAAACAGATCTACAAACTTTCCACAAAGTATCTCACAAATAAAAACAAAGACAAAAACACTGTTTTTTTGGTTCAAACGAATCTAGATCCTCAAGGCTGACTTACGGGAATCAAAGATGGTGTCGGCGAGATGGTTGTTGCGGTCGGTGTTAGGATCTTTACAGAAACCACAACCCTTGGTCTTCTTCTAAGGGAGAAGTGAGATGATGCACCGTCGCGGGTTCTCGTTGACATCTGTAGCAAAGGAGAGGATCGTGAATGGAGAAATGGTGACACCGAGAAGTCGATGTTTCGAGCGACGAAGAGGATCACGACTTCTCAGATTGCGTGGATCGCGAGTTCTTAGCGGCTCCTATTGTTGGACTACTTCGCGGCAGTGATTATGGCGCAGATCGGATCAACGTCACTCCGACGAGAAATGATGTTGGTCAAGAGGTTGGAGAGAGAGTGGGGGAAGAGATGAGAAGGAAAGCAAGTGAGGCTGAGCTGAGAGAAAGTGGTGAGGCTTAGCTAAGAGAAAAGGAGGAAAGAGAAAGAGTGAGGGAGGCAAAAAGAAAGAGAGGAGAGAGAGAGAGTTAGATAGACAGAGAATTAGAGTTTTATTTTTTAGAGTGAATTATAATGGGTAAGATAGTAAATGTGTAATTAATATTTTAGAAAATAAAATAAAAAAAGAGACAGTTTTGTAAAGTCAAAAAGAGCATGGCAGTTTTAATAAGTGGTGTGTTTTAATAACATTATGTGTACTTTTCTCATAATTAATTTACCTATAAAAAGAAGTGAATAAATAGACTAGTGGAAGCTGGCCATGGTCCCAAGTTTAAATTTCATAGGGAACTTTAGACATTTGCCACAAATAGGAAACTTTGATTGGAATTTGCCACAACCAAAAAAAAATAAAAATAAAAAGTGCCATTCTGCCGCATCAATTTATTTAGTATACTTCCCAACTTATCCCTTTTCCTAAGACGTATCTCCATTCCAGGTGTTAGACAGAGAAATTGAAACCAAACCCTAGACTAATTTGGGGTATTTTAGTCCATACAATCACTATTTTTTTAACGATTATGGCAGAAATTGCAATGGTTTTTTTAGTTGTGGCATATTTCAATCCACACTAAAAATAAAAATTAGTGGCATTCCTCCTAATCATCTCAATTCGGTCGCACCACTGGACTTGAGAATAAAGGGGCCTTGCAAGTTCACTGGCCCATTTTATGCCCCTATGCTTCAGAGAAGAGTCGTGAAATTTCTGTAAAATCTACGACCCAAAAACTGCATTCCTGTTCATTCATTGACGATGCTAATTCTCCCTTTTCCCGTGCGAAATTGTCCGTTTGCAATACTAATAATTCAACCCAAAAAAGCTTATAATAATAATAATAGAGTGGCAATTATGTGTACTTCCTCTGCATGGTCCATGGAATATGACTTCACAGATTCAGTCACATAATAAGCTTTCAACTTTTCAATATTGTGATATATATATATATATATATATATCCATGTGAGGTCTCCTGTTTAACAACAGTGCTTTCTTTGATAACTCATACAATTTGAAAATACTAAAGATATTGATCATCGCGGATGTTGCATGTGCCACTATAAATTTGATAGGAACTTATGATGAGGCGTGTATGTAAAACTATATGTATATACTGCCATTCCTCCGGCTGAACTGAGTAGACGATCACAAAACTAAAGTCCTAACACTAAACGTCAACTAGCTAGAAAATTTTGCTAGCTTGATGCTCACTTTCAAAAAGTAAGTGAATAAACAAATAAAATAGAAAGAACGAAAAGAAAACAAGATAAGATCAATGTCCCCTTCCTCAATTCACGGTCATATTGTTGAAACAAAAATTGTCAAGGAAAAATATTATTAGGAGTGTTCACGGATTAAAGATTAATGCTATCTCAATTTTGTTTAATAGTTTTTTTACTTGGTTCAATCCAATCCAAAACATCAAATTTTGCAGATTTTTAGTGCCTCTAAATTAGACTCATTTAGGTTTATTTTTACACTATTCTCATAAAATTTATTGAAAATTAAAATGTATAATACAAAATATTTCAATAAAATCGTGTTAAATACAACACGTTTATTTTCGAGTCGTCAACAATAAGCTAAACTATATCATTACAAGCTATTATAGCAAATAAACTTAAATAAAACAATTTAGGGAAAAAATACTACGTATATATTATTTAAACTTTATAAACATGAATATGCACAGCTTATTTGTTTCACTGTTTGAACTTTTTTGTTATATGATTTTTTTGTTAGAACAAAATATTATAATGAAAACTATCATTATTTAAAATCATTCATGTCAAATTACCAAAATAATTAATAAGATATGGAAGCTAACCTGAATCCATTGATTAAACTATGATTTTTGAGTCTGTAGGTTAAAGATCTTCCAAGTCTGGTACGTAACTCCTCCTTCAAAGTTTGCCTCTGTAGTTTTTTGTAGATGGGTGATAAAAAAATTTACGTACCGACTTAGGTACCACAATTCCTTTATATAATTTCTAAACTCTAACAGTTATTCTTAATTGCTAATTTAGCCCATCATAAAATTAGTAATTATATTTTAGTTTCTACACATAGGAGGTCCACACTTAATGATGCATTATAAGCTCAAAATCTAAATTGATTACTTTTAATTGGGCTAACCTCATTGATGCCTTTAATACACATTTATTTAAAATATTAGCCCACATATATTGGATTTATTCTAACATTTTTTGCCAAAAAAATAAAATTCTATTCAGATTTATAAATTTTATAGATTAGAAATATTCAATCTGTGTCGAATCTGTAATCTTCAAATTACACAAATCTCAATCCATTACTAATCAAAGATTCTCTCAAACCAATTTAATCCAGCTTATTGGTTTGAATTGAACAGATTGATCATATTCATGATTTCGGTGAACGCTTCTAAATATTACCAATACGCTTCGTAAAGTTCTGTCCCATCTGGGAGATGCAATGTATAGAGCTTTTAGGTACCACATGAAATACAGGTGTGTGTGGCGGCAGGTAAAAAGTGCACTATTTATGTATCCGGACACAATGGCGAAATTAACGAGAATTACACACGAGAGAAACAATATGAGTGTGAATGTCATCAACATTGAAATTGCAAAGCAAAATAGTATATTGCAAACTTTATAGGTTACTATCTGAGAGAATCAATTGTGGTCTTTAGGAAAAGAATGAAAACTTTGTAGTTTTCAACAATATGGCATATACTGTAACACATATAGACTTTTTATAACGTGATAAATTTTTTTTACTAAAATATGTATAAATTTTATATTATTTACGTTTGAAACTATACGATTAAAACACATCCTCAAACACCTTTAATTGTCTTAATAATGTACATATTTACGAATGTTAAAAATAATACTATTTGAGATGCCAGCAGATAATATATTATAATAGGCTAGAAATAAGCCGCATCACCTAAATAATTTGCAGAGGTTAGACAAAGGGAACTGAGATTTAAGACAAACTAAAATTACGTGAGTCAACATCGGGAGGTCCTGGGGCCGTCAGACACATCTAATCAGTTAGACAATTGAGAGATTACGACCTTTATTTGTATGAGAAAGAGCAATGAAACGTCTAGTGTTGGAGTCTTTGGACTTGATCAGCCCATGCGTCAGTTGCTCTTTTTGGGCGGTTGTGGTGGCCCATGGGACGATAGATGGATATGACCTACGACATGGTTGCATTCATGCCCCGATTAGGACGGATTTTATTTTTATTTCTATTTTTTTTTTGTGACAATTTCTTTTATAAATACTAAAAAAAAATAACTCACACACATAAATCTATCTTTCAATTATTAAATCTATAAAAAAATTATTATGATAAAATAAAAACGTATACTATTAACAAGAACATATGTAGAAGAAAGATCTTATTTGTTTTTATTGGGATGATAGAATGTTACATTGATAGCGTATATTTTTGAATTTACAGGTTTTTTTAGAAACACGGTTCAAATTAAGCATTTAAGTCAAAGTTGGCTTAAAATCTAAATTTTATAAAAGAAAATACTGTAATAAAATTAGTTTTTAAACCACAGCTTAATTTATGCTTTGGACTACATTCCTAAAAGGCTATAAATCAAAATCACAACGTAACCTTATAGGATTATATTCTTACTACTAATAAAAAAATAAGACCTAATGTAAAAAATATATTATATACTTAACTCATGTTTATAATTTTATAAATAATGGGTTCTAAACATAACCTCAACAATGATTCATATTTCAAATACTACTATAGGAATCTAGTTTTATTTTATTTTATTTTATTAATTTAATTTCATTACTATTTCTGCGCATGCCTTGCTTACCCCTTCCGAAGTAAAAGACATCTGGGATCTTGTCATATCAATTCAACTCCACAGTCTTGTGACTTTTGCTGCTCTAGCTTAATCCATCCTATCCTATTCCTATTGTTCATAGCTGTTGGAACTTTCGGTTTTTCTCGTTGATCCTAGCTTTAACTACCCCAGGTTGATCCGTTATTAGCACTGTGGGACTAAGTTTATTTTCTAAAACTGCAACATTAATCCACATTAAATATGCATTAGTTTAGGTGGCTAATTTAATATTTTTTATATTGTATATTTGAATGAGTCGATCCTTCTATTGGAAAAATTCTTCCAAGTCATAAAGTCAAGAAACATGCACATGTGACATCACTATTTGTCCCTTGAATTCTAGACCCGAAAACCGAGGTCTTTGAACGGCTTAAACTTGACCATCATGAGACAAGTATACCATCAGTAGTCCATTTTTATATATTCCACTCCTCGATAGTGTGGACCCACAGTTTAATTTGGAGTTCATCCTGATAAATAATTAATCAATAAATAATAATGTGACTATAATTTAGAACTTGCATTTAGAAAAAGATTTCTAGCCTGTTTGGAACTTTATATGGGGTCGAAGAAGTGAGTTAAAACTGAATATTAAAAATGAAAGTATTATAGTATATGAGAGTTTTATATTATAACATATTTTTGTTTTCTAATACAATATGTAAAAGTTTTACGTTGTTTAAGATGAAATTGACGAGATTTAACTAATTTTTTAAACATCATATTAGTTTGAACTAAAATATTTGATTCAAACAAAGATTGCTACACTATTTTTTTTCTTACTAAATTTAAACGCCACAGTAGTTTGAACCCCAATCATTGATCTTCACTTGCTTTCCAAACGATCATGATTCAAGGGCAGAGGAGAAAAAAGGACCTAACGACATGCCATTAATACTGCCGCGTATTGGGTCTTTTATGTGAATTTTCTTTTTCGTTTGCTTAAGCCTTAACACAACAACAGTATGCAATTGGTATAATATATTTAAGTCAGAAGACAAAAGGGTGAAAATTCCAAACAGATCATCTATCCGTGTACTCATGCAAAATTGTTTTATAATTTCTACAGGAGGACGTACCAATCACATGGGCAAACACACCCTTTTGTGGATGTAAGGGACTAGGCATCTGCTAGGCTACTGTTTTGGACAGAGACAATGCTATGATGAAGAGGGACATAAAATTCACAAGCAACAGAAACAGATGGTTAAAAAATTTTGGACATAGATGGTGAAGTCAGCATATTTACGGTAGTGCCACATTTATACATGTCCTTTTTTTTTTAAGAACAGCTACTTCATTTGGGTGTGTAAAAGCTGATCAGAATAACAAAAGCTTAAAAAAAAAAACTTTGGTTGAAACCCATATTGTGAAGCAAGTGTTAAAATTGTTAGATCTGATCAATTTTTATGCAAATTAATAGCTAAAAAATAGACACATATTGATGGGTATTTTTTTCAATTTTCACTAAAAAAAATAGTCAAAAAAAGCTAGAGAAAGAGAGAAAAAAAAAAGGCTCAGAATATTCTCAATCATGATTACTTATTCATGTGGTTTTACACTTGGGGCCTCATACAATATTGCATGAGCGGGAATGGGGAACCCATTTATGCATGTTTTCTATGCCCCCTTTACATTATAATTTTGTTGAAACACTAAATCTAGAGCTTTAGATCTTGGTAAACTTTGATCATCTATGTCTTCCACTTTCCAAGTCCTCATAAACATAACAAGACAAAAAACCTTTTCAACTTTTAGGGCAAACATATGGAATCGGCCGAAACAAGTTGCAACTTGCCAACCAGTCAGAGATCAAGAAAAACAAATGTTTTGTACTAATTATAACAAAACCCTTTTCTTGTTTTAGCTTGCGTCGAGGTATAAAAAAGTCGTCATTCACCAAAATTAGCGGCGTGGTAGTAGTATTGTACTGGGTCTTTCTTATAACATGACCACATAATGCCCAAACATTGTAAAAGATTTATGTAGGGGGTGAACATCTCATGATTCATTGACACTTGAGTTAATTCAATCTAGCTTGTGTGTCTTAGTCGATCATATGTATGTGTATGTATGTACGTAAAGAGAGAGAGGATATTAAATTGAGCTACAAACACTTTGAAAAAAGTAATTCATGTCTTGTCGACCCTTTGTAAACCCCCAATCAGACAAAAAAGCTAACAAAGTTGAAAATGCAGTCGAGAGGTAATACATGATATATTTTTTTGATAATTAACCAATGCACTAGACAACAAAAACGAAAATCGATCTGCAGAAACAATTCAGTACCATTGCCACATTTTCAATCATAACTAGAAACCCGTTTAATATTATCTATATTCTTCTATACATACGCAATAAAATCAAAATTATTGACAATATTCTAGCTATATATCTAGCTAGTTCTCAATCAAGATCATACATAGTACCGAACAATAACATATGAAGCAAAAGAAATTAGTTAAATATTTTTACACGTAGCTAGAACAAAGACCTAGCTAGATCCCACTACACAATATCCAACACCATATAATTGTACTAACATGATGTAAGCATACAAGGAGAAACCCTAATTACAACAATAGTTTAGCTTTACATATCATTACCTCCACCTCCTCTCTGATCACCACATGGATCATGATCAGTATTCCATGGAGAAGCATAATACAAGCCAGGGTTTTGACCAACATGGCCCTGAAAAGAGCCACCAAAATTGTTATTATTATTTCTCCTCTGATGATGATCAGAGTGAGAAGATGGCATTTCATTGCCACAAGCATAACGCATTAGATCGGCATTTGTGGCGTCAAGTTCCTTCTGGAGGCGGATCACTTGCCTTTGGAGAACCGAGATGGCCCCGACGCAGCCGTAGACCGGATCTTTCATCCGCGCCTCCGCTTCGTAGGCTAGGGAGTTCACGGCGTCCTCCCTTTGGTGTGGGAGGACCTCGTTGAGAAGTTTGCTGACGTTGCTGGCGCCGAAGATCTTGTGGACGTTAGCAAACTTCTGCGGCTCCTCGGGCGGGAAGTAGGGGGCGAAGATGCAGTCCGGCATGCATTTTCTCCTCAAGAACTTGCAGGCGGCGCAGGGAGAGTTTGAGTAACTTGATGAAGCCATGTGATGATCTGCTAATACCAAAATGGAGCAATAATACTTCACGAGTCATGAAAACAACTATTTTTGTTTTTAGTCATAGATTTCCAAATGTGTCAATTAAATTCATATTTCTGCTTTTCAATGATCACTAAAAAACAAGAAGTTTGAAATTCTTGATCAATGATGCTCAGAATTCCTGTGTTGATCATGTCTTGTAGCTCTGGAGACTGAAATATAACACATGACGTTTGACTAGCGCCGTAATATAAATATATAATTATATATATAGATATCTACAGCTAGCTGGTACATCAAAAAAGTCAATCTGCAATGCAATATATACATATATACAGACACACCTTAGAAATTTTAAGGTAAGGAGATCGTTTGGAAACGACAGAACTAGCTAGGGTTTAGCTTTATAAGGGCAAGACAACTACTACTTTCTTAACATATATGCTTGAAAAAAGGGAAAAAAAAAATTACCGCTTAGCTTATTTTCAACATTCGTTTACTTTTTTGGCCTGCCAAGCAGTTTTTCTTGAACTTGAATATATTGCTCATATATACAAATATTATATATCAAACTTATTTAAGTAATGTATATATGTCCCAAAACCCTACAACAATTCTATATTATAAGAAAAATATTCCTCAATTATTTAACCAAAGATCAGCGCGTAGATTTGTATCTCTCCATTCGTATTAATTCTATGGAATTCGGCTAATTAGATGGAATAAATATTTTAATTTGAATCTAATTATAGGCCCCATAAATTAAGTTTATTATTAATCGACCTTAACTCTACTGTCTCTCTCTCTCTCTATCTCTCTCTCTCTCTCTCTCTATAGATATCTCCTGCCTGAAACTGGCTTCTTAATTAATTTTTTGATCAGAATTAATTAATGTACTAATCAAATGCTAACACTTCAACAAATCCTGTCTCAGAAGAGGTTTGCTACACAAAAACTTCTACAACTAGGGAAAATAGCCAGTGTCCTGTACAACCTAAAACGACGCAGTGTTTAATATAATTTTCAAGAGAAAAAAAAAAAAAACAGAAAGCCAATATTAAAGAGAAACCCTTTGTATAGCTCTTAATTTCACCTCATATTTGCTTGACGAAATAGAGATATATTGAAATGGAAAATTATTAGAGAGAATTAATACAGTTACCTTTTTTTTTCTCCTTTATCTGAACTCTGTCAAGATCTGTAATTTCTCAAGGAAAAAGCAAGAGAGAGGGAGAAACGTTTCAGTCAATGAAAAGATAGAGAAACGATTCCTTGGATTCTATGTTCGAATATGTGAGAGACGTGATTGGAAAAGGCCAGAAATTAAACCCTAGCTAGCTAGTTTTTCAGGTTTTTTTTTTTGTTTTTTGCTTTTTTTTTTGGGTAGAATTAAGGCTAGTTTTTAAGGTTAATTTGATCACAGAAAAAAAGAAATTAGTACTGTGTCAAAAAGGGTAATTAAAAGGGGGAAGATGTAGGAGAAAGCACGGGAAGGCAAAGAGCATTTTTCAGTGATGAGAAGGGAGAGAATGGAAAGCAAAAGACACACACAAGTGTTGTGCAATAAATTATGGGCTACAAGGAGGGAAAAAAAAGGATGAGCATGACACTGCCTTTATAATAATGTCAAACACTGTTGAAGAACTTGCATTGGGCTGATTAACCGGAGACTTGCCGCAACGACTCTAGTACTTTGCACCCTTGTCATATCAAGTGACGCAAATATTGTCAATTTGAAAACATACCATTTCGTTTTAGTGTTTTTAAAATAAATAAAAATAATTTTATTTTAAAATATAATTTTTTTTATAATTATAGTAATAATATTTTTAAAATTTCTGTATAAAAAAATATAAAATATATATTTTTAAAAATTCTTAAAAATAATATTAAATCAATCACATTTCATCTGAAAATAGTAATAAGATGTTTGAAAGGGTGATTGAAATTAAAAATGTTAGTTTGTAAATTGTAGCATGTGAGAGCTTTATATTGTCACAATTTTTTACTTTTTACTGTAGCTGTTAAGAGTTTTACACTGTTTGTTTGTTGAGATCGTTGATTTCAACTGAAATGTCAAACAACCACTTAGGTTTGATCTTCTTGATTAATAGGACGTTTGACACAATAGTTCAAACTCATCAATTTAAAACTGTTCATTGTATAAATCTTTCAACAACTAGCTATAGTGTAAAGCTTTATAATGTGTTTTGAACAAAAAAAAATGATCCAAACTAATGCTTAAACAACTCCCTTAAACACCCTTTCGTAATAGTATCAACTAATTAAGCTTATTCCAAAATAAATTATAATATATATGTTGTACCGCTGATTCTGCAATATGAACACTGATATTTAAATATATATATATATATATGTATACACATTGCAATTTTTTAAAAAGTTGTACTAGTGTGCTTTACAAGATATATTTTGCATGTGCACATACAGTATTCAAACTCAAACTGAGGTGCGTGTACATACATACATATATATAGACACACACCCCGCCGTCACCTTCATGTACCGCAATACAATATATCAAGATGTATACATTCATACATACACACACACACTATATATATATATATATAATCCAAAAAAAATGGTTCTCACGGCGGTGGTCTGATTCTTTTTGAAAAAAAAAAAATTATGAGATTTTTCTGTCAAAATGACTATTTTAAACTTATATTCGATTTGTATTTTTTATTTGATATAATTTTGATCAGATTCAAAACATGTACAGTCCCGTAAGTTTATTAGATCACGTGAAACTGAGCGATGCTCGGGACGATGCATGCTTCATCAGCTATATAGCCGGGCAGCAGCCCAGAGTCTTGTGAGTTTCTGAAATTTTTGGTTGCTGCTAGGTTCCTTCTATTATTGAGGGTGATGAGGTGTACAAACTTGAAAGGCTCTGAAAGATTTTACTGTTCTCTTCCTCTATTATTGAGTTCTTAAGAGCTGAGTAGTAGTAGTTTGGTAGTACACTTTTGGTAGTATAATTAATTACTTTCTGTATGGGCATGGTTACAGAATTACAAAAGATTGGCCTGATCATATAATAATGACATATACTATGCCTAATAAATGTCTGGTCAGGGTTGTTCCAATTTTTCAATTATATCAGCTAGCTCCTTTATTAATTATTCTTGACAGGAGCTGACAGGGGCCAGGGGGCCGACAACCTGCACGTCGAGAGCCGTATATCTCACCAATTGCCTCCAAACATAACTTATTAAGTTTGGTTGTACTTCTCCTATGGTTGATTTTTTTTTTTTTTGGCTAAAACGTCTCCTAGAGTTGATCGATAATAATAGATAACAGATAATAAAAGTAACAAAACAAAGGTGATGGAAATGTACCAACAAAAAACTAATTTTTCTTATTTTGTGCCTAAGTTTTTTTCAATTTTACTTGTTTTAGTAGATATTAGTTTAAAAGTTTTAATTCTAATCTTATTTCTAAATACTCTACTCTTGAACTTGCATTCTATTTTATTTAAATTAAATTGTTAGGTCTATAACCTTTAAGTATAGAGAGAATGTTGAGAGTATGATTATTCATAACGGCGAGAAGATGATCCATAAACAAAATTCTTGGAGGATCCAAGCAAAGATGACTTGTAAGAGAAAGATGACTTGTAAGAGAGAGGTCCTTACCCTTTTTTTTTTTATCAATGGAACCTGTATGTCTATTTATAGGTAGAGAAATGACGAGTTTCCAAATTTTGACAGATCCCCTACCTTCAAGCTTCAAGAGGGGTCGTTAATGTGAGATATTTCCATTATGTTAGTTGACCAGTATGATTTAGCATTCATTAATTTATTAAACCATTAGATTAAAAGAGTGTTTAGGAAGATAATTAAAACTAAGACTTTTAAAGTTAAAATTATAACATGTGAGAGTTTTACATTATAGCAACTAAAATTTTAGGTTTAAAATTGATTTTGTCAAACACCACATAAATTAGATTAAATAAAAAATATCCTTAGTTTTACTTTGGACATTAATAGAAATTTTTTACATGGATTTAGTAAGATATAACTTAATTTCTATAAATACAAGTACCAATTAGAGAATGACAATTCATTAATTTGATATATCCCTAGGTAAAAAAATAAAACAACATTAAATTTCTATTATTGTCATATATGTATATATGAATATACACACACGCTATTTTAGTACTAGTAATTGGAAGACAAACGAATAATGCTATTGCTCGTGGAATATTTCACGATGATATTATTGTTCTTCCACTTTTGTAAAATTTCCAATATTCTTAAAAGTATTGAACATTTGAAAGCATAATAAACGACAGTCCGCAATTGAGGGCTTTTTAAATAAAAGGTCTGCTTGAAGTGCTTTGAATTAAAAACAAAAGTTATCTTAAGGAATATGTCTTTGTAGCTAGATATGTACACAATCGGGCTTATGGCCTCCCCATATCTAGAAATCATTTTCATTTCAATTTTGGTGTTAATTTGGGTGTTTTCTTTAGAGGGGAAAAAGAAGAAGAAGAAAAAGTGCAAGTCCTTCTGGATTGTTCAACAATTTTGTATCACATACATATATATATATATATATATATATATATATAGTCATAAATAAGCATTTGTGCCCAATATAATATCTTCTCTCTCTTCCCTAATTGCTTTGTATACTTTTTTTCAATGATATTTACCTAAACAAAATCTCATTTAATTTTGCCGAAAAGCCAGAAAGGTATAAAGACTACCCTACTTATAGAGGAGAATATTTATGGCCCCTAGTAAGATTGGTGGGCTCTTTGATGAATCGAACCAGAAGATCAAGTATTAACACGAAGCTTGAGAGAGAGAGAGAGAGAGAGAGAGAGAGAGAGAGAGATGAAGCAAGAAAATAGGCTTTCGGCTTTGATATTATTCTTGTTATTGCATAATTACTTTATTACAAATGCCCCATATTATATATAAACAACTGACAGTGTTGTTCTTGCTTCCACATGACATGATATTCATCTCGACCTCTATATAAAATTTTACTCATTATTCCACTATAATAAATTAATAGAAGAGTAATAATTGTTTATTTGATAGCCCACAATAAGTCGGTGCATAACATGATTGTAAAGTAGTACCATATATATTGATGAACTGATCATGATGTGAGTTCTTTAGATCTCCTCATGATTAAAATCAATGATCTTTTTTTTTATTCCTTCATTTTGTTAAAATATAAAAATATATTATTCACCTCCTAACAACATAAGCTTTTGAAAGAATTAATAAGCTTAGATGTTATCAGAGTTGTTACATAAGCTTTTGAGAGAATTAATAAGCTTATATGTTTTCAAAGTTTAATATATTCAAACAAGCAAGTCATCAATATTTACAAGATTGATGACTCTAAAAAAGCACACTATCTCACTGTAACACCGTTAAATTTTAAAGTGAGATTAATTATATTAAATTTAATTAGTAAGTGTGTCAAGTGTGAATTTATTTTTAATTTCAGTCATTTAATATTTTATTTCAATTGTTATATTTAAAAATTTGATTTTTAGTTCTTAAAATACCAAATGATATTTATATACCATATATTTTTCATATTTACTAAAATACCCTTAACTCCTTTATTTCTCCCTCTCTCTTTTTTTCTTCATTTTCCCATCTCTCTCTCGTCTCTTTTTCTCTTTCTCTGTACACTCTCCTTCCCTCTCTTCTTCTCTAATTTTTGCACAGATTTGAGCAAGAATTGAAGTTCAAATTATCAAGCCACCAAGTTTTCTTTCAAAAACGTTCAAATTTGAGGTTAGCCTTTTTCTCTCTAAAATTTTTTAATTTCGTTTTGAATCTCTATGTATATTGTAATCCAAGGTTTGATAAGCTTGAATGATGTTTAATCTAAGTTTGTAGGACTTATTTTAACATGAACCTAAGCTTTATATGAACAAAAATTTATTTAATCAAGTTTTGATATTTTTCTTTGATTTTCAAATCCATTGTGAAATTGAGTTTAAATTTCAAGGAAATGGTTTAAACTTATTCTATAATGATTTTCTATACTTTCTGTAAGATTTTTATGATCTGGAAATGGAAAAACAAATTTTAAAATTGTATTTTGAGTTCAGGGACTCCGAAACTCAAAGTCTCGGGTCCCCAAATTTTTTCAATTTGGCAGGCTGATGTTGATCTTTGGTAGGCCAGATTCATGTTATCGGTAGGCTGGACTCAAGCCAATTCGGTAGGTCGGTTCTAGAGTTCAGTAGGCTGAACTGTGCAGGTTCGGTAGGCCAAACCAGGATGTTCAGCAAGCCGACTGTGAACTTTAAAAATTGTATTTTTCTTCAAGTTTTCAATGTTTAATGATTTAGAAATGTTTTAAAAAGGACTATGATTTTGAGTCATGATTATTTTGACTCAAAAGGCACACTGATAATTAAGTTAACATAATGATATTTGTTGAAAGTAATTTTTGATTTCAAATGCAGTTTTCAAGGTTTTGAACGTATATGGAGCATATTTGGAGCTTGCATTATTGAATTTCAAATGAGGTAGGATATTTTATATCCCTTTCTTTGGTAGTCCTTTTTAAACTGTTTTGGCTAAATGCTTGACCTTTTGAATGACTGATGAAAATAATTTATATATTTGATTTTAAAGAATTGTATTTTGATATTCTTTTCGATTTTCAAAATCCGTACAGTGATTATTTAGCAAATTTCTTACAAGTAAGTGTTTATTGACTTTTGTCAAGATCTTGAGATTTGGTTGCGAATAATATTTTTATCTATGATAATTGTTTTTAAATAACTTATTTTTTTATAATAATTATCCTATTAAGCCTTCCGCTCACGTTTTATTATTTTTTTAAAATCCCTCTTCCAGGATTAAGGAGAAAGAATGGGCCTAGGATCGAAACCTGGCCTATGAGTTGAAATGATATTTTCTCTGAAACTATTGTATGATACATATACTATACAACTTGTCCTGGTCTTGATGTCGTTTTCGTATGTCAATTGTATATTTTTAATTTATTGTAGAGATAATGATTTTTAGTATTCTTGTATTATTATTATTATTATTATTATTATTAATGATAATTGTATTTTATTTACCTACCCATCTTCATGGTAATCGTCCACATGATAGTGAATGAGGATAAGATCTCAGCCCCACCTTCGTGGCATTCACGTGATGATGACCGTCGATGATATTTAATTGATGATAATTGTATTTTATTTACCTACCCACTTTCGTGGTAATTGTCCACGTGATGGTGAATGAGGATAAGGTCTCGACCACACCTTCGTGGCATTCACGTGACGGTGACCGTCGATGATATTTAATTACTTTCTACATATATTTATTTACTTTTTCTTTATTTACCTTGTTTATTTCTTCTAATTTACCTTCATTTTAATTTCTTTACCTAAAACTCACTAACCACCTCCTCAGGGCATCACACCCACTTCATAGGTTGACTTTTTAAAGTGAAAACTTTCGCGTGCCAAACGGACAAGAAGTTTTTAGAAAATTCAATTTCCATTGTAGTATAAAAGTAGGAGGTCAGCCTTGTAATTGCATTTTTTTTTATCCCCTTAAAATAGATTGTGTCATTTATAGAATAATATTGGTGGAAATTAATATTAAATTGGGATCAGAATCACCTTCCATTTTGGATATTGTATTACTGTACTAACCATGATAGAGTTTCCAAATCAAGAAAAAAAACTAGTGTTGGAAGCTTCATAGATTATAGCACGCGGCCCTATCTATACTGCTACATCCATAACTATGTATCGAATATATATAAAAACTATATCATATATATATACACACATATACACACACACACCATTATAAAAGTCTACCTTATTGCTCCCATCATGGGCAAACGCCCCCCAAAAAAATTATAATGTAGTAGTCATTCCACTAATTGGGACTTTCTAGCTGCATGCGCAAAGAGGATTCTTAATTGGACTGATTTAGGCCTTTGATGAAAAGCAGAAAAAAGGAGCAAGGGGGAATTATTAGATTGTTCTACTGAAGTATGGCTCTAATCATTAGTTGAACAATTATTGGTCGATATTGGAAGTCCGACGAAATATTTACATATTTTTAAATCTAATCAGTATTCGTAGAATATAATACAATAATATATATCAAAAAAACAAAAAACAAAAAGACAACACTGAACAACGAACGTTGTACTTTATGCCATCTTGATATTTTACAGAGATATGTTGCCACTTGCTTGCAGTCCTTAATTTTGATGAGATTATTAATTTTTAGACTTTGTGGAAACAATGTACATATTTATTTTTTTTTTGAAAGAATACATATTTATTTTTTGTATTAGTATTTTGGTATTGTTACTACTTACTAGAGTTTTTGGAAATACTTTCGTACTTTTTTTAAGACAAAAATTTCAAAAACATTCTTGATACAATTTTTAAAAATTTTTATTTTTTAAAACAAAACTATTTTTATTTATTTTAAAAACCCCACCAAACAGACCAATAAGTTAGAGTTCTCTCTCTTTTTTTTCCCTTCCCATATGGAAGATTATCAACTTATTGTCCTTTACTCCGATGGATTGTACACATCCGTCAGAGCAATGGAGTAAAAATACTATTAGAATTTTTTTTCTCTAAGAAAAAAGACACTTAAAAATATTTGAGTTGAAAATTTCACTGCGTTTTAACGGTGAGGCCGCATGTTGTTAATCGTTTGTACAAGAACCATATCTTGTTTATCGTTTGAAAGCTTGACTGTCATTTAAGTTAAAAACGACATGTGTTTTTGTCATATTTTAGTTTTTTGTGTTGTTTGATTAACGAAAGGGCCCGGCGTTTGTGGTTTGAAATGTTCCTCTCGTTTTGGGGAAAAAACGACACAGCATTTGAAATAAATACGTCGTTTTACGAGATAAACGACAAATCAATTTTAGGTTTACCATCGACTGTGTGTCTAAGAAGTATCCTTTTCCTTAACCAAAGAACAAAACGTATGTCTTTTAAATTTTGTTGTCGTTCTGTCTGAAATGTCAGTCGTTTACTAGAAAAACAACGTGACGTTTTAAAGTGGCATGTTGTCTTCAGAGCGAAGAAAAGGGCAGTATGTTGTTGGCTTTATTGATATGACATGTCGTACTTTTAGAATTGGCAAAGGAGATATCGTATTTGAAATAAGGAAAACGACATGTGGTCACAATGTTGTATATGTCTGTCCTTCGAAAATGTTGTTGTCGTATGCTGGGAAGAACAACATACACTGTTAATTGCTATGGAGTGGTTTGTCGTTCTTGATTGCCGCGTGCGGTATGTTATTATCCGACTAAGTTTAAAAGTTTGTTTTTCAAAACAGAAAACCATATGTCGTTTTTATTTGTTTGTTATTCCATCATGTAATCTGACTTCTGCTATGAAAACGGCAAGTCGTGTATTGATTTTAGAATATGCTCTTAAAGCTAAACGACTTGTCGTTTTTTTGAAATTTTTGAAAAGGTAATCGTAATTTTCACAGCAGAACGACAAGTCGTTAACTTGAAAGTGCTGCATTTTAGGCCTGAACAACATATCCTATTCCCAAAGATAGTGCTGCAGTTTGGTGTTAAATTGGCTTGCCTTTTAATTTCAAAATATAATGTGGTATACATTTAAACGGACATGTCGTTTCAGTCAAAAGTTAGACAGAGGGAATGTAATTAAGAATTTTATTTACTATAACTACATGTCGTTTGTCCAATACACGGCATGTAGTTTTAATGTTTTATCATGCAGATTTGCGTTGCCATGGGAAATCAGGCTTTCTGAAATCATTTGTTGGGAACTTTTCTTTTTGAGAACAATAAATTTACAAACGCTTATAGTTTACAAATTTAAAAAATGGACATTTTTTGTCTGGTGATTTTTCTTAACTGTAAAACGACATTGTATATGTAACCTTGCAAGAAAACCAACTTGTAGACTGCAGTCAAAGAAAAAATGTAGATACATGTGAGTTGTACTTTGAGAATTGGATAATTCACACAAATAATGCAATAATTATGTACTTTTTGTTAAAAAAATAGTAATAAATATGCACTTTATAAGTATAATTTTAACGTTAAATTCAGCTTAAAAATGCGATCAAAAAGTTAAAATAATCATCTCTGATTGAAAATATAAAAATAATGGTTTAAGAGAGAATATCACTTTACTTGATTCTTTGGTTGAACTCATTTTTCCTATGAGGCCCTTTGAATTGAATAAAACGTACCAAAGGAGGACTAGGAGTTTTCTTTAATAATAATAATAATAAAAGAAGATCTGGAGTCTCTTCACACTTCGATTTCTACGTGGCGCTATTTGGTTGGCTACAGAATCTACTGCAGAGAAAAAGTTACAGCGACAAAACTTACAGCTTTTTTGACTTGGACTTCAAATCTGAAGGAGATTACATTTCGAAGACCAAACGCACAACAGTGAAAGAGTAGCAAAAAAGAACTCGAGAAAATCTCGACACAAATTCCCAATTTGATTCAAAGCCAAAGCACATCGATTATCCAAAAATGGCGGGATTAGAGGAATTAAGGAAGAAGCTCACTCCTTTGTTCGACGCCGAGAATGGATTCTCCACGGCCTTGACCTTGGACCCTTGCGACTCGTACACTGTAAGATTGCTTTGTTTTCAATCTCAATTTTGCAAGAAATTTTCTGTTTGGTTCTGATTTGGTTGCGAAATTCGTTGATTTTCTCGGGAAGCTATCGGACGGTGGAACCGTGAACTTGTTGAGCCGATCGTACGGCGTGTACAACATCAACGAGCTCGGATTGCAGAAGTGCACGTCGTCGGCGGCGGTCGACGACTGCGCCGAGAGCGAGAAGACGTACCGTTGCGCCTCGCGCGAGATGAGGATTTTCGGAGCTATCGGGAGCGGAGCCAGTAGCGTTGTTCAGAGAGCGATTCACATTCCAACTCATCGGATTTTGGCGCTCAAGAAGATTAACATCTTCGAGAAGGTATTTTCGGATCTGTACTTTGTTGTGGTTCAATTTTCTCTGGGAATAGAAACCATAAAAATGTTGTTTCGTTTTGCTTTGGTTAGGAGAAAAGGCAACAGCTTTTGACTGAAATAAGGACGCTTTGCGAAGCGCCTTGCAACGAAGGTCTCGTGGAATTTCACGGTGCGTTTTATACGCCGGATTCTGGCCAAATTAGCATAGCTTTGGAGTATATGGATGGAGGATCTTTGGCCGATATCTTGAAGCTGGGGAAAAGAATACCCGAACCTGTTCTTTCGTCTATGTTTCAAAAGCTTCTTCATGTATGTAAAATCTATCTAGATCCTTTCAATAATTTGAGAAAGCAAATGTTTTGTTTCGGTTTATTGTCAGTTTCATTTTTCAAATGATGTGTTTTGGACAGGGATTGAATTACTTGCACAGTGTTAGGCATTTGGTCCATAGAGATATAAAGCCGGCGAATTTGCTTGTGAATCTCAAGGGAGAGCCAAAAATAACGGATTTCGGAATTAGTGCTGGCTTAGAGAATTCAATGGCGATGGTTAGTGATTGTTATTTGTTTATTAATAAGAACAGTTTGGTTTGATCGAATTTTGTGCGTCCTTTTGGAGTCTTGGTTTGGGTTCTTTATTTCTATTTCTCTGATCAGACTTTTTTCGCCAGTGTGCTACTTTTGTTGGAACTGTTACTTACATGTCACCGGAGCGTATTAGGAACGATATTTATTCTTATCCAGCTGACATTTGGAGCATTGGTCTTGCACTCTTTGAGTGTGGTACCGGAGAATTCCCATATACAGCAACTGAAGGACCTGTTAATCTTATGTTGCAGGTGACATGCCAACAGATTTTAGCACCGTTTGTCCCTTTATAATTTTGTCTTCTATTTGATTTTTTTTCTTAAAAAAAATGAGGTGAAAAGTGGATGAAATGTGATTCTCAAATCATTTGTATGGTTTCCAATTTGCCTTATATTTTCATTTAATTTTTTTCATATTCTTGCTAGTTTCAATAGCAATGACTTTTGACAATTTCATATATAAATACAAAGAATGTTTGGGAAACTGCATTTTTTTAGCTGCTAAATTTGGAGTGTTGCTTCCATTATTCCTAATCGATATTCCTGTCTCTTGAGCCAGATATTGGACGATCCATCACCCTCACCTTCTACACACAATTTTTCTCCCCAGTTCTGTTCATTTATTGAAGCCTGTTTGCAGAAGGATGGAGACGCTAGGCCAACTGCAGAGCAGGTGAGCAAAAATATTTTAGCCACAGAACATGACAAGTTTTGCGTTTAGGAGGATAGGAGCTTTAGAAGTAGAACTTTGTTGCCTTGTTTTGTCTCTTATAAATACAGTGAAAATTGTATTGCATCTGCTTGATGAAGGGAAAAAACGGGGTGTAATAACAAATTACCAAGATAGGTTATTAAAAGTTTAAAAATATTAAGTCTATTATCAGAGTCCGGAGATTACTTTGACGTTGTTTAACTAGTGTTTATAATCACAGCTACTATCTCACCCGTTCATTACGAAGCATGAAGGGGCCCAAGTAGACCTAGCAGCATTTGTAAGAAGCGTATTTGATGCAACACAAAGGTTGAATGACTTAGCTGATGTAAGCACATAACTCTCATAAACTCATTTTTACACAAAACGGTATGCTAAAACACTGTAACTAGTGTTTATTATGCTGAGAGGGTATTGATCTTACCTTGTTTTGTTTGGCAGATGCTTACAATTCATTATTACCTACTCTTTGATGGACCAGATGAGCTTTGGCAGCATACAAAGACCTTGTACAACGAAAATTCAATTTTCAGGTACTACAGAAAATATTGGAAGAGAGTTCCAGTGCCATTTCTTGTCATTACCGGTTTCACTCGGAGGAGCTTCTTGTGTCTCAAAAACATGGCAAGGGAAAGAATCCCAAGTAAAAGAAGTCGGTCACAGATTTCTGAAAACATATTTTTGAAGATGCAACTATTTTAAAAGCTTCATTTTAGATATCCGCTTAAAGAGCTATTTTGGGAACTTCAAGTGTTTTGCCTAATATGAACTTGTCTATTCTGTAGCTTCTCTGGAAAGCAATCAGTTGGTGGAAATGAAATCTTTACGACTCTCTCAAGCATACGAAGTACATTAGCTGGTGATTGGCCCCCTGAAAGACTAGTGCATGTTGTCGAAAAACTTCAATGTCGTGCTCACGGTCAGGATGGAGTCGCAATAAGGGTATCAGGATCCTTCATTGTTGGAAATCAATTCCTCATATGTGGAGACGGCATACAGCCGGAAGGCTTGCCGAGTTTTAAAGATCTCTCCATTGATCTTTCTGCTAAGAGAATGGGCACATTTCGAGAGCAGTTCTTCTTGGAGGCAAGCAGTGTTATTGGCCGCTATTTCATCTCGAAACAAGAGCTATACATTATGAAGTAACTCACATCAATTCTCATGAAGATGGTAGATTGCAACACTTCTTTCACAGGTTTACAGCTTTTGTAACTTAAGAGTCTTTGATGGCATAATTGCCTTCGACTTCTGTGAATGGCATCAGAACGCTGCCCACAGCCCCTGTATGCTTTTGGCTCCTAATGCAACAGAATCTTCCCAAGCATGAAACAATAGGTATTCATTTTTTCACCTTTCCTCCTAATCTGCTTGCTTTAATTCTTTTTTTTTTTTTTTTGAGCTTCATTCACTTTTTTTTTCTTTTGCAGGACAATTTAGCCATGAATAATTGTATATCTTCACTTAATCAGAATGTATGTAATTCCAAAGTTGATACGCAGGTGGAGTTGAGCTCAAGCCACGCCAGTTTTGGAGGCATCGTTAAAATTATTGTAACAAATTATGTTAATGTTGATTATAGCAGTTGATTTGGTAGACTAGTGCTAAAGCACAGTTCTTCAATAATCTTTTCATCCGATTTCGTTGAGACCTCATAAAGAGAATGCTTTCAAGATCCTTACACGTCATCCTGTCTACACAAATGCTTGCGATTCGTCTCTTTACAGACACTATAATTATTAGGCATGTGTACTATAATCAGTGTTTTTTTTTTAGTTCAATTACTCAATCAGGAACAATAAGTCTACAAAGACTCAACTCTATAACGACGTTTGCAATTCATATTACAAAATTTGATGACGCAAATTTGGTATTTCGATAAACAATCGTCAATTGTTTCCTTCTACATCTCAAATAAAACCCTGCATAAATTTAAATTTTTTTAAAAAAAAAAAAAAATATAATGCTACATAGGAATAACAAATCAGAATGAGGGAGTGAGACGCTTACCATCAATAACGAAAATTTTCTGTTCAGCCTGCTTCCGAAACAATAGCGGCAGCAGAAAAAATTAGTGTCAAAAGACTTGGTAGCAAAGGACTTTTTACATGGCTGCTAGAAAGTAATCACGGATTGTTTTTCTTTTTAGCGAGGAAGGAGGGTTCAGAACAGACGATGGGCTCTTCAACGCAGTTTCAGGGGTCTTCTCAAGGGATTCGTTGAAGTCGGAATCTAAAGAAAATCTTTTCTCCTGTGCTTCAGGAGTACTGAATTTAGGCGTTGTGATTGGATTCACTGAGCAGACCAAATCTGATACTTCATCTGGTAATATACTGCTAGAATCCTTCCTTAGACGCTCCGGTTCATTCATTAGAAGCTTTCTACATTCACCTGGGAGTGCCATTACTCTACGTCGAACGGCAGATGCAGGTCTCGTGTTTGAGCAGGAATTGATCTCAGAGTTCCAAATGCAAACCTATAAAAAAAGTTGGATTGGGGTAAGCAAGATTACAGCAATATGGTTTACAATTGGGTATGGCATTTCTGCTAGGTACCGTAAAATCGTCGGAAGAAGTTGCAAGCTTCTCATCCTCATAAGGGCACCTATAAAAGTCAGGAGAATAGTAAAACCACTTGTCAGGGGACATAACTCAGCAGCATTGGTCTTAGAAAACAAAAACAAACTTACCAGTCAACTGCTGTAACTTCGCCATCATGACTTTCCAATCTGATAGGATCTTCCTGTGGCTTCTCAACCTGGTTTGGCAAGCCCAATAAGTCATACACCAATTGGCACCAAACATGGAGACAACAGGGAAAGAAACGTAGAAAGTTACCTTCCAAATATAGGCGTTTCCATCACTAGAACCACTTATTATGTGAGCAGCATCAGGACTGAGATGACTGCAATTGGACAATTGGATTGAAGTTAGCAATAAAAAGCTGGGTAAGTACGCAAACAAATTATGTTCACTGAGAAGCTGGACTACAGGGCTTAAATAGCAACCCTCACCTTTACGAAAAATGATTCTATTCTGCATCCAGATAAAGACTTTGTAGGACCCTTTTCAAGCTGAAGAAGATTATACAAATAGATTCTGGCAAAAAAAAAAAAGCAGTGAAAAGAAAAATGTTAGTTACAGGTTCAATTTTGTTTAATAATAATTCTTAATCTATTTGGAGTGCAGGGTAACTGTTCAAAGCAATTTTGGTTTTTCAAGCTCAAAACTGCAGTGGTTGCTCGAGGATGGACGAGAGGAAGTCAGGTGCCAAACTCTTGTGGCTACAATTCTCGGATAATTTTCTTCAAAAATTGGTTGAGTCAATTTGTGTGAACAAAACATGCTAGTTAAAGCAGTAAGTACCTATTGTCCATGCACGAGGCTGAAATAAACATTCCCTTCGAATCTTGAGACAAGCTAGATACACCATGCAATCTTCTTTCCTGAAATGAAGACGTTTTGTGTGTCCAAAAGTAAACATGTCAATCATCTTCATGCATGGATCAATGAGCACAAAACAATGAACTTTCTCTGGAGTAGCAATAGCATACTGTTTATACTAACCTTGTCAGTTGAGTCTGGATGAGGTTGTGCCTGTGTGACTGCGTTCTTCATGTTTCTTGTATCCCAGAACTTCACAATGCTGAAAATTATGGAACACAAGACAATATTAATTAAACAGCACCTTAAAATGAGATGCCCTACAATCTGGAAAGTTAACATCAAATGTAAATGTGTCATTGTCAGTGTTTCTTATGTACCTGTCCACAGCTCCAGCAGTAGCAATGGAAATGCCATCTTTCAGATAAAGAACTGATGTGATGCTCATGGAAGCACGCTGAAACGGGTTCAAATCTCAGTGGAGGGTCTAAATTGGGAACAAATGGATTAGAGAGATATTATTATTAGAAACAAACCTTGCCACGCCTTACATGCTTTGCTTGTGTTCGGTAAAATTCACTAACGCAAGTGCACGTTATCGATCAAAGTAATACAATAGTGAGTAAGAGTATCCTCTCACAGGGACTGTTGTATAATAATCTAACTAAGTACTAGAGTTGGATTGACTCTAAGGTTTATCTAGTTGATCATATGAAGTTGTGATTAAATAAACTACTAAACTAAAGTACTAAATTAAGAATAAAAATTGCAATTAATTTCAAGAGATACTTCAATAAGACAAGGCATTAAGGCATTTGATTTCACCATAATCACTAGATATGAATTACATAAAATTATGCAACCCAATTAATAATACACATGTGATGATGGAAATTCTTAAATTATTTACTATCCTATCTCTAGGTATAGGACAACCTACTCAGTTTATTAACTCACTATATCTCTATGTGAATTAAATAAATCAGAATGCATTAGGATTCATGAACTTTCCAGATAAAGCCACACAAATAATATGGTATATCTCTATCCATATTTAATTTATGGTTATATGTTAGATGAAGCATTTGCATAATTCTCCCTTCTCAGTTTTGAACATGCACATCAGATCATTTAAATGGTAGCTAATCATTTAAAAGCATTAAACATAATAACAAATAACTCACATGAATAAAATCAATTATGGTGCATAAATATGAAATTCACATCGTCATGATTAGGCTACATCATAGCCCTAACTAAGAAAATTAGAACATAATTGAAAAAGAAATAAAAACTGAAAATTTAATTGAATCAAACATTAAGAGTTAAGAGAGCAAGAAATTCTATCACCAATCTCTCACTTCTTACTCCGAATGCTTGACGGCTCCTAAGAAAAAGAAACAACGCCCTGAAAAATAATAAAAACCTAACTCCCTAGACTATTCTATTTATACTACTCTTAAGTTAACAAAACCTTGTTTCACGTCCAAAAATCGTGGTTCAGAATCACCCTTGGCGCCGCGGCCCTTCTTTCCAAGCGCTGCGGCGCTTCTTTTCTGTTTTTTTCTTCTTTTCCGCCATAGCGCCGCGGCGCTCCTTTCCCAGCGCCGCGGCGCTGAGTTCCTGCCATCTATTCTGCTCAGATTCTCCTTGGGCGCCGCGGCGCTGCTCTCTGGGCGCCGCGGCGCTGCTTCTCTGCAACACGGTCCAAGTTCATGCTTGACATGCAATTTTTCTCCAATCTCTTGTGCTCGTGCTCCTTTTGTTTTCTTTTCTTTCTTTCTTCAACCTACATCAATAAAAGCATACTTTCATGAAAAAGTTGGATGTTTCATGTAATTTTTCTCAAGAACATAGTAATATTCGCTAATTAAAAGTGGCCAAATAACTCTCTAAACTAGAGTTATCAAAACCCCCCAAACTAACTTTTGCTAGTCCTCGAGCAAAATCAAGAAGTAACACAAACATGGAACAACAAATCCTTTAAGATGTCCTCCAAAATTTTTCCATCTTACAATTCACAGAAAAGAACAAATTTCAACCAAACAGTGAGATCGATTTGCTATTTAAGACTAATTCTAATTTCATGACTCGTGTGTGTGTTATCCATTCTTTTCAAATTGTATGCAGTTCAGTAACATCCACATTACTCTGAGAAGTTTTGATGAGTTGTGCAAAGAAACATGTTTCATAGATTCACCTTTCATTCCTTTCTCCACTAAGACTGGAGCTTAAAACAACCTTGTCGAACGTTCTTATAAAAAAAATGACCAAAAAAGAAAATATAAAAAAAGAAGGGCATGGGCTTATTATCCTTGCATGCAATCCACCAAATAACCAGATTCCAAAACCCGACCCCAACAAAACTCGTGGAGCGGTACGGCTTAAACCCTAACCTGTATTTCCCTGTCTTCTCTACAGAGCCTCCTCTCTTTCTCTGCGTCTACCATGGGAAAGCCGAAGCATTACAGGCCTCCTGTGAGTTCCGACTAGCTTTAATCTCTTCGTTGAACTCACCAATTTGGTATTGAAATCAAAGTTCCTAACTTTCCTGCAACTTTCTCGTGTATTTTTCCAGGGAAAGAAGAAGGAAGGAAACGCCGCAAGGTACGTCACCAGGTCGCAGGCTGTCAAGCATCTTCAAGTCAGTCTTCCCGTTTTCAGGTCTTTCTCTCTATCTCTATCTTCTTCTCTTGGTGAAATTACTGATTCCTATTTTGATTGTTACTGGGAATTTATGTCTTTTTGAAGAACCGAAATGGGATGGGATTTTGATAAAACGATTCTTTGTTTCATTTACTTGTTTCGTTTCTTTGGAGTTTCAGTTTGCTTTTTATTAGATTAGATTCATTCCGTTATAGCGTTCGAAGCAGAGTCGCTATGGTTTTTAGATTTAACCTTGCTGCCCATAACTAATTCATAGCAGAAATATGCTAACCCTAAGCTATTTTTTTTTTCTCGT
Organism: Artocarpus heterophyllus; assembly: GCA_025403435.1. Classification (NCBI taxonomy): domain Eukaryota; kingdom Viridiplantae; phylum Streptophyta; class Magnoliopsida; order Rosales; family Moraceae; genus Artocarpus; species Artocarpus heterophyllus. Next base: position 5,029,258 of record CM046347.1, on the reverse strand, counting down.
TTCTTTTCCTATAGAACCCTGGCAACCAAATGGGTGATCCTGTTTCTGTATGATTATAGCCTCATATGTAGTTTCTGCATGCATAGTTTTTGTTACATCTCAGATTGAAATGGAATTTGCATGAAATTTTAATTTTTTGTAATGTGTACTGACTGCAATATCCTCTAACTTGACTACTTTGTTTTGGGAAAAGTGGGGGGTTAAAGATTACTAAAACTCTCTCTCTCTCTCTTAATGGCATACTATAGGAAGTTATGCATTCTTAAGGGTATTTTCCCGCGGGAGCCAAAAAAAAAGGTTAAAGGAAATCACCACACTTATTATCACTTGAAGGATATTGCATTTCTCCAGCACGAACCCTTGCTTGAGACGTTTAGAGAATTAAGGGTTTATGACAAGAAGATAAAGAAAGCAAAAGCAAAGAAGAATGAGGAACGGGCAAAGCGACTGGAAGTGCATAGACCCGATTACAAGCTTGATAGACTTATTAGAGAGAGGTTTGCTTCGTTCCATATATTTTTATTTCTTTTTAAAAATATTCATGGGTCTCTTATTTGATAGAATGAGTACCTTAACATAGTTGTCTGGACACGTTTGGAATTTCAGGTATCCAAAATTCATTGATGCTCTCAGAGATTTGGACGACTGTCTTACAATGGTACACCTGTTCGCTGCTTTACCTGCATTAGAGAGAGAAAAAGTTGAAGTAAAGCGAATTCATAACTGCCGAAGGTATATATGATTTTTGAGACGTTTCCATTTATGGAGGCACAGTCTTGTTGGCACTTATTTCCAGGTTCTTGACGATCTTTTTCTAGGTTGAGTCATGAATGGCTAGCATATATCTCTCGCACTCACAAGTTGCGTAAGGTCTTTGTATCCGTTAAAGGCATATATTATCAGGTATTGTTTCATATTTATTGCTGTAAAATTTAGTCTGCGTTATGTTGGATCAGTTTCTACCATTCCTGACATGGATTTACTGTGTAATGTTGTTTATACGTGCAGGCGGAAGTTCAAGGGCAGAAGATCACATGGTTAACCCCTCACGCCATGCAGCAAGTGTTGACTGATGACATTGATTTCAATGTCATGTTAACATATTTAGAATTCAACGAGGTAGTATTTTGATGGGTTTATCTTTAAGATTGTATATTTTTATTTCTTTTTTCCCTTGCTTATTATTATACTTATTTTTGTCTGTAGACGCTTCTTGCCTTTGTGAATTGTCATCTTTATCATTCCATAAACGTGAGATATCCACCAATTCTTGATCCTGAGTTGGAAGCTTTGGCAGCAGGTATGTTTTCCTTTACGTTTTTGTCTAGTCCTAGCCACTTCAAGCTGTGAAAAATTTTTCTTGTTTGTTGAATGTTACGTAATTTAGTTTTATGTGAGTTTTTCAGATCTTTATGCACTGTCAAGATGGTTTGCTGCTGGCTCCAGAGCATCCAAGTTGGATCCTCAGCCGTCTAGTTTGTCTGGGTCTGAAGAGGGTCAGGGAACAGCACTTAAAGAGTCCGAATTAAGACTAGCCCAACTGCAGCATCAACTCCCTTCCAATGAACCTGGTGCATTGATGCACCTTGTGGAAGATGTTGCTGGTGATGAGGAAGAAGAGGATGAGGATACAACGGAATGTAAGAAACTCTTCAGAAATATGAAATTCTTTTTGAGTCGGGAGGTGAGACATATCTCCATTGAAATTTGAAGTAAATTATTTTCCTTTTGGTATTTCTTTCCGAAGAGAGATCCATATGGGATAGGTAGGTGAGGCAAGAAAAGGTGCTAGTGATAGAAATGAACTGAACAACTAGAAAGCCAAGTATTATTAGAATATAAAGTTGATTGGTACTAGAAGGATCTCTGTTTTGCTTGTACTTTTGGCAGTCTTTTGTTTTTGTTTTACATTGAAGAATGAAGGGTTAATACTTAATCTGTTCAGGTTCCTCGAGAGTCATTGCTGTTTGTTATTCCTGCTTTTGGTGGCACGGTATCCTGGGAAGGAGAGGGAGCTCCATTTGATGAAAACGATAATGATATTACTTATCAGGTTTGTTTTTTGATACACTTTAAGAGCTGAAAAAGAAACAACGTTGGTCGCTCTACGCACTAGAGTTTACTCTTCTTACAAATGAGTGTTGTTTCTCTTACGTGCAGATTGTCGACAGGCCAACACAGACACGTAGAATCCTTTCTAGAGAATATGTTCAGCCACAGTGGATATATGACTCTGTAAATGCGAGGATCGTCTTGCCCACTGAGGGTTATTTGGTTGGAAGGTAATACTACGGCAAATTTTCTGCGTGTAGTTTCCTGTGTTTATTTATTCATTTTTAAACCATGATAGAACATTGCAGTATAATAAAGTTGAGAATAAGTGACGCATGTAAGGTATGGACGAGATTAAGGAAGCTCACTACTAATATTTATAAATTATAGAAACATTTTGGGCTGGGAGGAGAAATGAAATTTCCAAAATAAAAACACGCTTTTAGTTATTTCATCAAACCCCCAGATGACCTGATACCAATCATCTTGCCTTTCTCTGCCTACGAGTTGTCAGATAATTGATGCAATTATTTTGTCAACAGGGTTCCACCACCGCACTTGTCACCTTTTGTTGACAATGATGCAGAAGGTTACGTTCCAGACTATGCTGAGACCATCAAACGATTGCAGGTTGCGGCCAAAAATCAAGTTCTTCCATTGCCAGGCGTGGGCAAAGAAGATTTAGAAGATCCACAGAGTTTACTGGCTGAAGGTGTTATGGATAGAGCGGAGGCTAGTGAAGCTGCTGAGAGAAAGCGAAAGGTAAACAATTTCTGGATTTTACTTTATTTGTTTATGGAATGAGTTCCTCGCCCAATGCAGGGCTGTAGATGCACAATATTCAATGTATTTGTTCTAGGAGTATTTCCATTTGCTTATTCTCTTTGTTATATGCACTGTGTCCTGATTGACCAAATTGCATTCTAATTGGATACAGATGATGACCCTTGAGAGGCAGTATCATGATGAATTGAAAATGGAACTTCAGGGAGTCCCGTATTCATCATCTACATTGAAGCAGGTTGCTGTCGAGGAAACAGAAGGTAGGGAAGAATCTCTTCCTGACATTGAACAAATTGCCGAGGACACTGCAAACATGTCGAAGGTCGTCATGTCACGTAAAAAGAGAGGGCTTTATGAAGCCATGCAGGTAACTTGTTGATGTTCAAATGTACCTTTTGTTTTAGAAAATTACTTTCATTTATTTTCTACTTGGAAGTGATTGAGCCATATCTTTCTTTATTCAGATTGGCAAACAACGGAAGCAAGACAAGATCAATCTCCTCAAGGAACGCAAGAAAAAAATTAAAGGGTCTCAGAAATCATAGAGTTGAATGGCTCGCAAATTTTGGCCTTTTATATATTTAGGTGTCGACTTTTGTAATATTACACCCTTTTTATAAGTAAGATAAAACAACAGTTTTGTTCTGGGTGGACATTATTGTAGCTTTATTTCGAAATTTTAAATACTTTTGGCCTCTACATTTGTGGATTGTCTGGTCTAATTGTAAGAGGAGACAACCAGTCCATTTTAATCATTTTGAGCCTGTTTGGTATCAATACTAATAGGGTGTTTGGGAGGATGGTGAGAACCGTTAGAATTTTTTTACTATAGCATGCGAAAGCTTTACACTGTATCGATTTTTTTTTAATTGTAGCATGTGAAAACTTTACATTGTTTGCAACTGAAAAAATAATGCGAACCATTTTTGCCATACATAAGGTAAGAAACAGCCTTTTTCAAGGGGGAAAAAAATAGAAAACAGCTTTTAAACAAATACTTGTCAAAAACCTCAAATTTTCAATGTTAAAGAGTTACGGGCAATTTATCTACTCACTACTAAAATGAAAATGATACGCCTTAATAGCACAGATTACATTCAAAAAAAAAAAAAAAAGCATGGAAACACATTTAAGGTTATAAGAATGCAAAAGAGTCGCACTAATTGAGGTATAAATAAATTAAGTTCCACCATAGAAGCTACTTTTGAAGTTTTTTTTTTTTTTTTGAGAATACTGCTTTTGAAGTTTAGTTATTCATTTACCATTTGTTTATATTTTCTTCAATAATATAAAATTTGAATAAATTTCTTGGAGGGATATTCCTCTAGATCACCACTAATTGAAGCTCGTTTGGATTAGAAAAAGTGCAAAACAAATCAGGGCCCAATAATAGGCAGGTCCGTGGCACCTTCGAAGGCCCAATGTTCACAATCCCATTTCCCATTTCCCGCGAGCTCGCGGGAATAGATCGGAAAAAAACTAATTAAAAAAAAATAAAAAATAATATTTAATCAAGGGCCATAGCCGAATAAGACGATCAATGAACTCGTTCCTCTCCTGTTTTCAAATTGGCGCCTTTTTTTTTTTCCACCTGTTGACTAGAAACGAAAGCGCGTTCGTGCATGAAACGCAAGAGACTTGGAAACGTTAAAAGACCGAAATTGATTTCCAGTCCACCAACGACGATGTTCAGAGACCATTCTCGTCTTGAAAACGCAAATTATACACATATATATACACACACACATACTCAAATTTCGATCTTCACAAGCCAATATCTGCGCCAAAACGTCCGAAATTAGTAAGCATTTTTCTCTTTCCCTCTTCGATTTCTTTCAGTTTCAGTAGTTCTAATATGCGAACCGTTCATCCTTGCTGTCATCATTACCTTCTATTATAAATCTAATATTAGATTTTAATTTTTGATTGTTTAACTTCTTTTTTTTTCCCTCACATATTGTGTAATGTGTGTATGCAAATATTTTACTTTGATCGATGATTTTGCTTAGTGATGATACTACATGCTACTTTTATCTAACAAAATGGTTTGATATTGTGCTCTAGTAACATCAATGTTGTAATACAAGATTATTTTGAATAAAAAGTTGCTTTTAGTGGCGAGATTGAAATTTAATTTAGAATGTGTTATGGTGCTAAATTAAGCAACAAGATTAGTATGTGCTAAATTTATGCTTTGGTACAACAGGAAAGCAAAAATATTGTTCATATATTAAAATTGAGTAATAATATGACATATGCCCATTTGGAGTTATATTTAAAACATTGTAAAGAAGAAGGAAGGTCTGGGGCGATTGTAAAATTTTTGGTGGTATTTGGAAGACATTATAGACAATCTATTTAATCTTTAGACGGTTAATTTTTTTGTACAAAAAGGAAATCTCAAAACTTAATCCAACCCACAACCAATGAAACCACACAGGCACACACCACTCGCTCAAATAAACACAAAAAACTATGCAAGCATCAAACTGTGAAAAAGAAAAAGAAAATAAAAAAAGAGAAAAACTTTGAATCACCCAGATGTGCTGGGTTGTGTCTTGGAATGAGAAGACTTGCCAGTAATGGCTTTCTTGACCTTGGAAATGGAATGCTTGACCTTTGATCCAACACCTGAGAATAAGCCATGAGATCTCTTGCGTCCAACTTTGGGGTCAGTGTCTTTTGAGGTTTGAACAAGGATTGGTGCATCTGGGTGATCTGCTTCTTCATGTTCATGTTCATGTTCATGTTCATCCTCTTCTTCTTCCTCTTCTTCATCTCTCTCTTCATCCGTTTTAGTCTTCTCTGCTTCTCTGCCATTCTTTGTTGTCTCTTCTCTCTCTTCAGTGGAGTGTTCAACAACTTGATCCGTCTCTTCTTTCGAGCTCTGCATGAGTTCAGCTAAAGAAATAACTGCTGGTTTGGTCTCAGTTTTGCTTCCAACTTTTTCATTCTCTCCTTGGCAATATTCCTCTTTTTTGATTTCTGTATCAGAGATTTCTCTGTTCACAGATACATTGTCGTTTTTGGGTTTTGTGTCGTTGGGTTCCGCTCCTTGTGAAGCTTCTCCAACTGGGTCTGTGAGCTTTGGTGGAGCATCCTTGTCGCTGGTTGTAATTCCTTTTTCCAAGCTCTCTTTGCCTTCTGCTTCCTTTGGAGTTTGCTCTTTGCATGTTGCATGGAGGCTTTCCTCTGGCTGCTTGTTTTTTTGAATGATTTCATGGGCTTCTTTAACGTCGAGAGCGCCTTTTTCTTGTGAAATCTCTGTGCTTGGTTCCTGCATATAACATTGATCACCATTTCTATCATAGTTAGAGAAAGAAGGAAAAGAAAATAATAAAATCAAAGAAAAGAGAGAGAGAGAGGGTTTGTGGTTAACCTCTTTAGCTGGAGTTTCTATCTCCGTGGTTTTTTCCTCTTGAATTGTCGTCTCACACCGAGGCTCTTCAGTCCTCAAATCGGTTGATGCTACCTTGAGATGATTCTCAATGATTTCAACCTCTTCAATGCTGGTGAGTGCTTCAGGAGACTCAGCTTTTTCAGAGACGAACTCGGAAGCTATTTCACGTTTCTCAATGTTGAGATTGGAGGCTTCTACAACTGATGGAGAATCAGCATCTCTGGTGTCTCCCTCACTTTCTTGAGGCTCTATTTTCGCGACTTCATTGCTAGTCCGCCCTTCTTCCACTGTTTTTACAACAGAAGAATCTTCTAGAGTCTTATCATCTGATAATTTAGCCTTTTCCTTGATTTCTTCCTCGTCCATCTTCTTGACTGTGGCCGCAATTTCGTGCTCTTGTTCGTTGTGATCGGTGATGATTTGATCTTTGTGAGCTTCAATGTCAGCGAAATTTTCCTTGGACACTTTTTCAGAAGCTTCTTTGATATCTTCAATTTCATCTCCACCCAACACTTCCTTCTTTGAGCACGTCTCTTCTGTTGTTCTTTCTTCTATGTCTTTGGCTGTGGTTGTAACTCCATTTTCTTCTTCCTTGGGAAGCAGCACATAAGATTGTTCTAGAAGTTGAGCTTCCGATGCTCTTTCAGTGATTGTCTCGCAAGTGATCTTTTTGTCCTCTTTGGTAATGACTCCAATGCTTTGAGAATCAAATTCAGACACTGTTATAGAAGCGTCTTTGGTTTCTGCTTGAGTTTCATCTGAGAATATGATCTCCCTTGCTTCTTCCTCTTGCACACACCCCTCTTCAGCTGTCTTTGTTGCAGAAGAATCACTCGTTTTCTCATTGTCTTGTTCCTCGCGAGGCGATACTCGGAGTTCGTCTTTCGATGTCGCCGCAAGGACAGTGTGATCTTCAATGGTTTCATCCGCAATAGCCGGCACTGTAATGGGAACTTCTGTGATTTCTTCTCCAGTTTCTTCCTTCAATTTTGTCTCTTCTGCCTTCTTCTCTACCAAAGAATCTCCCGTCTGCTTCACCACTTCGGAAGTTTCAAGCTCTTGAACTTGCTCTTTCGAAACTCCAACATTGACTTCATCTTCGCTCACTGTTTCGTGAGCTCTTTTGATATCTTCTTCAGTTTCCTCTTTTACCTGCCTTTCTTCTTCCTTCTCCAAAAGTGTAGCAGAAGATTCTAGTTTTTCCGCCTGTTCGCTTGAGATTTCACCTTCGTTTGCCGCCTTAATGCCTTTGCATTCGGATGCTTGCTTAATTTCTTCTTTAATTTCATCTGTTCCCAGTTTCTCCACAGCTGGAATTGGCTTGGCTGCATTGACTTCTTCAGCATCAGATGCTAGTTCAGTTTCTTTAATGTCAGTCACAGCACAACTTTCCTCTACTATGGTCTCACTTTCTGCTTCTTTTTGATCCACTTGATCCAACTCAAAAGACCTTTCTTCAATCTCCATCACGCTTTCAACCTTTTGAACTGCTACTAGGTCTCTCTCTTCCGATTCGGTCTCAACCGGTTGAGCTTCCCCCGTGGTTGTCACCGCTGTTTCCTCTCTGGCAGTTGTAGTGTCATTGTCATCACAAGGATTGTCAACTTCTCGCTTGATTTCCTCTTCAATCTTTCCTTCTTCAGGTGATGCTATTTTGCCATCCACAGGCTTTATGCTTCCTTCATCATTTATTTTTTTGTCTTCCCATGCTGTGGAGGCAAATTCTTGGTTTTCCTCGGTAGAGGTTTCTTTAGCCTGCGAATTTGTACATGAGATATGCTCATCGGCATCTGTTGCTTTAACAACTTCAGTGACAGTTGTGACAGAATCTTTCCCCTGTTTAACAGTTAGGTTTGGGTTAATTTTCATGGAAAAAAGAAATTGAACAAAGTAATAAATCTTTAAGTATATTTGTCATGCTGATATAAGCTTACCTCGTAAACTCTTTCATCTACAATGGATTCTGTATAAGTTTCCTTCAAGTCAATCTCTTTGTCTGTGACCTGTTCTACGCTGCTTTCATTTTCCACGGCTTTTTCAACACCCTCGTGCACCTTTTCAATCATATATAGAGTTAACAAAAATAGCAAACTTTAGTTTAAGACCAAAAGAAAAGGGAAAAAAATAAAAACCAAGACTTAGAAGGCTGTTAAGTTTAGTTCCTTACCTCGGGTAGAATGGCATCCTTGCCGGTGATCTCAGGCGGCATGCTCAGGTCCTCCTCCCTCTGCTTTTGGATTTCTTCGTTCACAATTTCTTTCTCAATATGTGACTCCAATTTGGAGTCATCTTCCTCACGCAATTGCCCCTCTTCTTTTGTAGGTTCAATTATAGGAAGATTGGCATTTTCACATTCGATTTTATCCGTAGCTCTAGTCTTGTAAATTCCTTCATGTACAATGGATACTGGATTAGATTCCTTCAAGTTGATCTCTGTGTCTGTGGCCTGTCCTTTGTTGCTTTCGTTTTCGACGGCTTTTTCTACGCTGTCGTGCATCTTTTCATCATATAGAGTTGACACAAATAGCAAAGTTTAGTTTAAGACCAAAAGAACAAGGAAAAAGAAAAACGAAAAGCAAGACTTGGAAGTACTCGAGTTTAATTCATTACCTGGGTTAGAACGGTATCCTTGATGGTTATCTTAGGTGGCGTACTCAACTCCTCATCCCTCTGCTTTTGGATTTCTTCATTTGCATTTTTCTTCTCAGTACCATCAGAATCCAATTTAGAATCATCTTCCTCTTGCAACAGCTCCTCTTCTTTTGTTGGTTCAGTTATAGGAAGATTTGCATTTTCACATTCGGTTTTATCCATAGCTGTCGTCTCATCTGATCTCTCACTTGCTTCAGTTATCACGGGCTCATGTTTTGTAGATGGAACTGTAGAAGAATCTTGAAGGTTTTCTTCTGAAGACTCCTCCAAAGGTGTCTCTGCCACAGTGTCATGTTCTTTGTTTTCCGTTCCTGCAATGGGAGTTTCACCTTTTATTTCTTGCTCTATTTTTTCTTCACATTCACCTGTTACTTCTTGGACCTTGTTCTCTTCATTCTCTTCTGACTTTACGTTTTCCTTTTTTTGCACCTCACTGACGACATTGCTCACCACACCTTTCTCCTCAGGAGCAACATCAGAATTTTTGACCTTCTCCTTGTCATCTGATTCAGCTTCCTTCCCGCCTGTTTCTTCACTTACCAAACTTTCTTCTTCTAGAGCAATATCAGGACTTCTGACCTTGTCTTCATTCTTTGGCTGGTCTTCCTCCAAGCATCTTTCTTCACTCTCTTTTCCAGCTGAGACAGAGTCAGATTGTACCTTAGTATCCACATAGGTCACCAGGCTCTCTTTTTCAGGACCGCTATCTTTGACTTGCTCTTCATCATCTGGTTTGACTTCCTCCAAACTTGTTTCTTCACTTGCAATTTTAGTATCTAAACTGCTTTCCAGACTCCTCGCTTCAAAAACAATGTTAGAGCTACTGACTGGCTTGTCATGATCTCGTTTGGTTTCCTTCATGCCTGTTTCTTCACTCACAGTTTTAGCTGTGACAGAAGCAGATTGTACTTCAAAATCTGCATCACTTACGAGGCCACCTTTTTCAAGACCAAAATCACAACTCTGGATATGCTCTTCCTTGTTTTCTTTGCCTTCCTTCAATTTTGTTTCTTCATTTGCAATTTCAGCCGTTTCTTCGCTCACAATTTCTGTGTCAAGACCGCTTGTCAAACTCTTCTCTTCAGGAGCAATGACAGAATCATTTACCTGATCTCCACGACCTTTTTTGTCTTCCTCTACGCATGTTTCTGCGCACACAGTTTCATTTGAGACAGAATCGGATTGTTCTTCAATACCCTTCTCTTCAGGAGCAACATCATAACTTTTGACCTGCTCCACAGTCTTTGGTTCGGCTTCCTTCGAGTCTGTTTCTTCACTCTCAATTTTAGTTGAGGCAAAATCAGATTGTAGATCAACATCTACACTCCTTTCCAGACCTTTTTCTTCAATAGCAATATCACAACCTTTGACCTGCTTTTCATCATCTGGTTCATCTTCCTTCAGTCTCGCTTCTTCACTTGAAATTCCAGTTGAGACAGACTCCGATTCTGAGCCAACACCTGTACTGCTTGACACATCCTTCTCTTCAGAAACAACATCGGAATTCTTGATTTGCTCTTCATCATCTGGTTTGGCTTCCTTCAGGCATGTTTCTTTACTAACAATTTCAGTTGACATGGGCTCATCACTGCTTCCTAGGTCCTTCTCTTCAAAAGCATTGTCAGAACTCTTGCTTTTTTCTTCGTCATCTGTTTTGACTACCTTCAAGAGTGTTTTTTCGCTCACAATTGCTGTTGAAACAGAACGGACAATGCTTTTTAGTCCATCTTTGGAAGCAAAATCACAACTTTTGAGCTGCTCTTCTTTCTCTGGTTCCCCTTCCTTCAAGCCTGTTTCTTCGCTCAAATTTTCAGTCAAGATAGACTCAGGTTGTACTTGGATGTTTTCCAAACCTTTCTCTGGAAGAGAAATGTCATAACTTTGAAGCTCCTCCTTGTCATCTAGCTTTGCTTCCTTCACGCTTGTTTCTTCAGCTAGAGTTCTAGCTGATCCTGAGTCAGTGCCATAATGTACAGCAGGTTCTTTCCCTTGTGTTTCTTCTTCTGCAAGTTTTTCTTCCTCTGGAGCTTCTGTGGTTGTTTTAGAATACGGGTCCTCATTTGGATTTGCACCGTCCTCTAAGCTTTCAGGTTTTATGTCCTCTATCAAAGCCGCCAACTCATTTTGTTTTTTGGATTCAGAACTGCTCTCTTCTTCCTGTTTTTTTAATAAAGATAAAATAAAAAATTCTTATCAATAAATGAAAATGTAAATTAACAAAGTGAAACACCAAATTTGCAGAATCCATTGCGTATGTGTGCAAAAGATGACCTTAAAGTTCCCTACCTTTTCAACTTCCTTTGAGCTTTCTTCAACCATGTCCCTTGATACCTCCTCTTTGGTTCCTTGCCTTGCACTTCTAGTCTCTAGCACCTACATTAAAGAAGGAATTGTCCCAACATAAAAAATTGAGACAACAAACAGAAGTCATGTATAGCCAGCACAATTAAAGAACTTTTTTCCTTCTAATGATGATCTTTTGGTTTCTTCTGACGTTTACAAGTTATTTTTAGCGTGCCAAATGTGTTTGAAGAAATCAGAGGAATTACGAAAGGAAAATAAATGAAGCCATGAATACTTATTTTATGTATGCTATACGAAATCTATTGAAAATTTAACTGTGTTATTTTCTTTTCTTTTTCTATTTTTTTTTCTAGCATGTTTCTTCACTTACAATTTCAGTTGAAATAGGTTCACCACTGCTTTTCAGATCCTTCTCTTCAAGAGCATTGTCAGAACTCTTGACTTTCTTTTCATCATCTGTTTTGACTTCCTTCGGGATTATTTCTTCTCTAACATTTTCTGTTGAGACAGAACCAGCAATGCTTGTTATTACTCCTTCATCTTCAGGAGCAATATCACAACTTTTAAGCTGATCTTCATTATGTGGTTCCTCTTCCTTCAACTCTACTTCTCCCTTCAAATTTTCTGTCAATACAGATTGAGGTTGTACTTGATTGTTTTCTGAACCCTTCTCTTCAAGAGAAACTGCATAACTTGTAACCTCCTCCTTGTCATCTGGTTTTGCGTCCTTGATGCTTGTTTCTTCAGCGAGAATTCCTGCTGATCCAAAGTCAGAGCTATCATGTACAGCAGGTTCTTTTTCTTGTGTTTGTTCTTCTGCAACTTTCTCTTGAGATTTTGTCATTGTTGTAGCATACAAGTCCTCATTTGGCTTTGCACTTTCCTGTAAGCTCTGGGGTTTTATATCCTCTATCAAGGCCGCCGCCTCATTCTGTTCTCTGGATTCAGCAGTCTTGTCTTCTTCCTGTTTTTTTTGACAGATAGGATAAAAGTTTCTTATCAATAAAAGCTGTAAATTCTTAAGGAAAAAAAAGAAAATGTAAATTAACAAGCATAGAGTACTCTTAAACACAACAACTTTTGCGGAATACATTGCATATTTGTGCATAGGATGACCTTAAAGTTCCCTACCTTTTCAACTTCCTTTGAGCTTTCCTCCAGTATTTCCCTCGATACCTCTTTGGTATCTTGACTTGCACTTGTAGTCTCGAGCACCTACATTAAGCAGGATTTTCCAACATAAAAAATTGCAATGAACAAGAGAATGTATAGCCAGCAGATCTAAAGAATTCATTTCCCTCTAATGATGATATTTTTGGTTTCTTTTGATGTATGCAAGTTTTAGCATGCCAATTGTGCTTGAAGAAATTGGCAAAAACTAGAAAAGGAAAATAAATGGAGTCTTGAATACATATTTTACGTATGATGTATGAAATCTATCGAACATTTAACCATGTTTTCTTTTTTGTTTTCTTTTTTTTTTTCCAAGCACTTTTCTTCACTCACAATTTTAGTTGAGATAGGGTCACCACTGCTTTCCGGACCCTTCTCTTCAAGAGCATCATCAGAACTCCTGATTTTCTCCTCAACATCTGTTTTCGCTTCCTTTGTACATGTTTTTTCACTTACAATTTCAGTTGAGATAGAACCAGCAATGCTTGTTAGCCCCTCCTCATCTGGTTTTGCTTCCTTCACGCTTGTTTCTTCAACAAGAATTCCCTCTGATCTAGAGTCGGTGCCATCGTGTACGACAGGTTCGATCTTTTGTGTTTCTTCTTCTACAAGTTTTTCTCCCTCTGGAGCTTTTGTGGTTGCTTTAGTACACAAGTCCTCATTTGGCTTTGCACTGCCCTCTAAGCTTTTAGGTTTAATTTCCTCTATCAAAGCTGCCACCTCATTCTGTTCTTTAAATTTACAACCACTGACTTCTTCCTGTTTGTTTAATTTTTTAAATTAATCATAAATTCTTGTCAATTAAAAAAAGATATTCTCAAACGTAACAACTTTTTCAGAATCCATTTTGTATTTGTACATAAGCTGACCTTATTCCCTACCTTTTCAACTTCCTTTGAGCTTGCTTCAACTATGTCCCTTGATACCTCCTCTCTAATTTCTAGGTCTGCACTTGTATTCTCGAGCACCTGTATTAAAAAGGAATTTTCCTGATGTCAAAAATCGAGTCAAACAGGAGCCATATACAGCCTGTAGAATTAAAGAAATTATTTTCCTCCAATGATGATCTTTTGGCTTCTTTTGATATATACAAGTTATTTTTAGAGTGCCAAATGTGCTTAAAGGAATCAGATGAGATTAGAAAAGGAAAATAAATGGAGCCATCTATACATATTTTACGTTTGCTGTATGAAAGCTATTGAAATTTTAACTGTGTTCCTTTTTTTTTTTTTTTTTTATAAACTTTTATGTACAGAAAAATGACTAGAACAGAAACTATGTAACAGAATGGGACAAAAGAATTTGTCTAGTGGGTGTAGACACCAACTTGAGTTATAATTGAAATCACGCATATATGACTGCTTTGCTTTTACTAACTATTTTTTTTCTTGACACGGCAATTGCACTTAGCATAGAGAAGAAACAGGGAAGAAACCAATAACAAAGTATGGAAGTTTTTATTCTAGTCATACCTCCTTTTCTCTTTCATTTGCATCATCTGTATTCTTCCTGTTTTCTTCCTTCTTTTCTATTTCTGAAGTTTCTTCAACGTCCTGAATGGTTCCTTCCCCTTCCACGCAAGTAATAGCTATAGCATCTCCGCTTGATGTTTCTGCCCCGGTTTCTTTAGGCATTATTTGAAGCAAATCTTCAAGCTTCTGTTCTGGTTTGTCTTTTGGCATGGCTGGTTGTTGATCTTCTTCTATCTCTCTTTTTGTAACTTCAACTTTATTCTCATAGTCGTGTTTCATTACTTCTGCAGAAGATGAGTCCTCAACTTTATTCTCCTCTTTTAAAGCATCAACTTGATGTAGCTCCTTATCTTTTTCATATTGACCTTCTTGCTTCACTAACAAGTTAACAACAGATCTTTCAACATCCTCATTGGTTTCTAGGCCTGTGCTTGTAGTCTTGGGCACCTGTATCAAAGAGGGATTTTCCCAACGTCAATTGAGTCGAACAGGAGCCATGTACAGCCAGCAGGATAAAAGAACTTATTTCCCTCTAATGATGATCTTTTGGTTTCTTATGATATTTACAAGTATTTTTTAGTGTGCCAAATGTGCTTGAAGAAATCAGAGGAATAAGGAAAGTTAAATAAATGAAGCCATGGATACATATTTTATGCTATACGAAATCTTGTTGAAAATTTAACTAAGTGTTCTTTCTTTTCTTTTTTTTTTCAAGCATGTTTCTTCACTCACAATTTCAGTTGAAATAGGTTCACCATTGCTTTCCAGATCCTTCTCGTCAAGAGCATCGTCAGAACTCTTGATTTTCTCTTCATCATCTGTTTTGACTTCCTTTGAGATTGTTTCTTCGCTAACATTTTCTGTTGAGACACAACCAGCAATGCTTGTTAGTCCTTTATTTTCAGGAGCAATATCACAACTTTTAAGCTTCTCTTCATTATCTGGTTCCTCTTCCTTCAGCTTTACTTCTCCCTTTAAATCTTCAGTAAATACAGACTCAGATCGTGCTTGGTTGTTTTCCAAACCCTTCTCTTCAAGAGCAACTTCACAACTTCTAACCTCCTCCTTGTCATCTGGTTTTGCTTCCTTGATGCTTGTTTCTTCAATGAGAATTCCCACTCTTCCAAAGTCAGAGCCATCGTGTACAGCAGGTTCTTTCTCTTGCGTTTCTTCTTCTGCAAGGTTTTCTTCCTTTGGAGCTTTTGTGGTTGTTGTAGCATACAACTCCTCATTTGGCTTTGCACTTTCCTGTAAGCTCTTGGGTTTTATGTCCTCTATCAAAGCTTCCACCTCATTCTGTTCTCTGGATTCAAAACTCTTGTTTTCTTCCTGTATTTTTTTAATAGATAGGACAAAATTTTATTATCAATAAAAGAAAATGTAAATTCTTGAGGAAAAAAAGTGTAAATTGACAAACAAAAAGTGCTCTTAAACACAACAACTTTTGCAGAATCTGTTGCGTATTTGTGCGTAAAATGACCTTAAAGTTCCCTACCTTTTCAATTTCCTTTGAGCTTTCCTCAACTATTTCCCTCGATAAATCTTTGGTTTCTTGATTTGCACTCGTAGTCTCGAGCACCTATATTAAAGAAGGAATTTTCCTAACATAAAAAATTGCGAACAAGAGAATGTATAGCAAGCAAAATTAAAAAACTCATTTTCCTCTAGTGATGATATTTTTGTTTCTCCTGATGTATGCAAGTTTTAGTGTGCCAAATGTGCTTGAGGAAATCAGAGGAAATTAGAAAAGGAACATAAATGGAGCCATGAATACATATTTTACATATGATATGTGAAATTTATCCAAAATTTAACTATGTATTCTTTTCTTTTCTGTTTTCTTTTTTCTTTTCCAAGCATTTTTCTTCACTCACAATTTCAGTTGAGATAGGGTCACCACTGCTTTCCGAACCCTTTTCTTCAAGAGCGTCGTTGGAACTCTTGATTTTCTCTTCAACATCTGTTTTCACTTCCTTCATGCATGTTTCTTCACCCACAATTTTAGTTGAGACAGAACAAGCAATGCTTGTTAGCCCCTTATCTTCGGGAGCAATGTCATAGCTTCTAATCTCCTCCTCATCTGGTTTTGCTTCCTTCACGCTTGTTTCTTCGACAAGAAATCCTGCTGATTCAGAGTCAGTGCCATCGTGTATGACAGCTTCTGTCTTTTGTGTTTCTTCTTCTGCAAGTTCTTCTTCCTCTGGAGCTTCTGTGGTTGTTTTAGTACACAAGTCCTCATTTGTCTTTGCACTGTCCTCTAAGCTTTCAGGTTTAATATCCTCTATCAAATCCGCCACCTCATCCTGTTCTTTAAATTCACAACCATTGTCTTCTTCCTGTTCCTTTAATTTTTTTAAGATTGAATCATAAATCCTTGTCAATCAAAAGAGGATATAAATTAACAGAAATTATTCTCCGACAAAACAACTTGTTCAGAATTCGTTGTGTATTTTTACATAAGCTGACCTTAAAATTCCCTACCTTTTCAACTTCCTTTGAGCTTTCTTCAACTATGTCCTTCGATACCTCCTCTTTGGTTTCTAGGCCTGCACTTGTAGTCTCGAGCACCTGTATTAAAAAAGGAATTTTCACAACGTCAAAAATCGAGTCCAACACGAGCCGTGTACAGCCAGCAGAATTGAAGAGCTATTTCCCTCTAATGATGATCTTTTGGTTTCTTTTGATATATTACAAGTTATTTTTAGAGAGCCAAATGTACTGAAAGAAATCACATGAAATTAGAAAAGGAAAATAAATGAAGCGATGAATACATATTTTACGTATGCTGTATGAAATCTATTGAAAATTTAACTGTGTGTTCTTTACTCTCTCTCTCTCTATCTTTTACGTACAGAAAAAATGACTAGAAAAGAAACCATCTACAGAATGGGACAAAAGAATTTCCTTAGTGGGTATTGATACACACTTGAGCTGTAGTGGAAATCACACATATACGACAGTTACATTTGTTTGGCTTTTACTAATTCTATTTTTTTTTCTTGACTCGGCAATTGCACCTAGCATAGAGAAGAAACAGAGAAGAAACCAATAACAAAGTATGGAGGTTTTTATTCTAGCCATACCTTATTTTCTATTTCTGAAGTTTCTTTAACGTCCTGAATGGTTCCTTCCCCTTCCACGCAAGTAATATCTATAGCATCTCCACTTGATGTTTCTGCCTTGGTTTCTTTAGGCGTCACTTGAAGCAAATCTTCAAGCTTCTGTTCTGGTTCGTCTTTCGGCATGGCTGGTTGTTGATCTTCTTCTATCTCTCTTTTTGTACCTTCAACTTTATTGTCATCATCTTGTTTCACTATTTCTGTAGAAGATGAGTCAACTTTATTCTCTTCTTTTAAAGCATCAATTTGATCTAGCTCCTTATCTTCTTCATGTTGACCTTCTTGCTTCACTAACAAGTTAACAACAGATCTTTCAACATCCTCATTAGTCTTGCATGGAGTGCTCTCAGCTGTTCTGGCCGTTTCTAATTCTCGAAGAATCTGCATGATAATTTTCAAGTTAGAGTATTCAATTAAAATTTTTCCAATTAGTTCTTTATAAATTTCTTTGTTCATTTCAATGATTGTTTTAACATGTTAATTATGCGACTGACTGCAATTTATGATTCTCCAACTTGGTTATCGTCATAACACAAACATAAATTATGCACCATAATAGAGCAGAGAAAATAGAGCGAAAAAAAAATGTTTTTTTTTTCTTTCTTTAAATATAGTCATACCTCTTTTTCTAAATCATTAGTACCATCGACATGCTCAGTCTTCTCTTTCTCTGATGTTTCTTCGAGGTTCAAATCAATTCCCTCCACTCCCATGCAGGTAAGATTTGTAGCATTTTCCGTTGATGTTCCTGTCTCGGTTTCTTCAGGCATCATATGAAGCAAAGTTTCGAGCTTTTCATCACCTTTGTCTTTCTGTGTGGCTTGTGGTTGATCTTCTTCGCCTCTTGATGTTACATTTGATACTTTATTGTCATCATCAACTTTCACTACTTCTGCAGTAAACGTTTCCTCAAGTTTATTCTCCTCGATCGACGCTTGGGCTTGATCAATGTACTTAACTTCTTCTTGCTGGCTTTCTTCTTTCTTCACCAAGGAAGCGTCAAGAGAACTTTCAGTTGAGACAGAGTCTGATTCTAAGCCAACATCTGCATTGCTTGACACACCCTTCTCTTTAGAAGCAGCATCAATGTTCTTGATTTGCTCTTCATCATCTGGCTTGGCTTCCTTCGGGCATGTTTCTTTTGTCACAATTTCAGTTGAGACAGGGTCACTACTGCTTTCTAGATACTTCTCTTGAAGAGCATTGTCAGAACTTTTGATTTTCTCTTCATCATCTGTTTTGACTTCCTTCAAGAGTGTTTTTTCGCTCACAATTTCTGTTGAAACAGAACCACCAATGCTTGTTGGTCCCTTATCTTCAAGAGCAATGTCATAACTTCTAACTTCCTCCTCATCTAGTATTGCTTCCTTCATGCTTGTTTCTTCAGCGAGAATTCCTGCTGATCCAGAGTCGGTGCCATCATGTGCGGTAGGTCCTTTCTTTTGTATTTCTTCTTCTGCAAGTTTTTCTTCCTCTGGAGCTTCTGTGGTTGTTTTAGCATGCAAGTTCTCATCTTGCTTTGCATTGTCCTCTAAGCTTTCAGGTTTTACTTCCTCTATCAAATTCACCACCTCCTCCTGCTCGTTGGATTTACAACTATTGTCTTCTTCCTGTTTCTTTGTTTTATTAAGATTAAATCATAAGTTCTTGTCATTAAAAAGAAAATATAAATTAACAAACAGAAAATATTCTCAAACACAACTACTTTTTCGGAATCCATTGCACATTTGTACATAACTCCAACCTTAAAATTCCCTACCTTTTCAACTTCGTTTGAGCTTTCCTCAACTATGTCCTTTGATACCTCCTCTCTGGTTTCTTGGCCTGCACTTGCAATCTCGATCACCTATATCAAAGTAATTTTCCCAACACGAAAAGTTGAGACGAATTAGAGCATTTATATCCAAGAGAAATAAAGAACTTATTTCCCTCTAATGATGATCTTTTGGTTTCTTTTGGTTTAAACAAGTTACTTATAGAGTGCCAAAGGTGCTTGAAGAAAAACAAAAAAACAAAAAGGACAGTAAATGAAGCCATGAATCATATTCAATGTAAACATGCTTATATATATAGTTTTTTTTAATTAATTATAGCCATACCTCCTTGTCTGAATCATTATTACGATCCACATGCTCTATCTTCTCTTTCTCTGAGGTTCCTTCAAGATTCCGAGAGATTCCCTCCACTGCCATGCAGGAAATATTTCCAGCATTCTCCTCGATTGAAGCTCGGGCTTGATCAATGTACTTAACTTCTTCCTGCTGGCTTTCTTCTTGCTTCACCAAGGAAGCGTCTAAAGAACTTTCAGTTGAGACAGAGTTCGATTCTAAGCCAACATCTGCTCTGCTTGACACACCTTTCTCTTCAGAAACAGCATCAGAATTCTTGATTTGCTCTTCATCATCTGGTTTGGCTTCCTCCAAGAATGTTTCTTTGCTCAAAATTTCAGTTGATACAGGGTCTCCCTTGCTTTCCAGACCCTTCTCTATAAGAGCATCATCAGAACTCTCGATGTTCTCTTCAACATCTCTTTTGACTTCCTTCAAGTATGTTTTTTCGCTCACAATGTCTTTTGAAACAGAACCAGCAATGTTTGTTACTCCATCTTCAGAAGCAACATCACTACTTTTGAGCTGCTCTTCATTATCTAGTTCCCCTTCCTTCAAGCCTGCTTCTTCACTCAAATTTTCAGTCAAGAGAGACTTAGATTGTACTTGGTTGTTTTCCGAACCCTTCTCTGAAACAGAAACTCCATAACTTTTAACCTCCTCCTTGTCATTGGGTTTTGCTTCCTTCACGCTTATTTCTTCAGAGAGAATTCCCGCTGATCCAGAGTCAGTGCCATCATGTACAAAAACTTCTCTCTCTTGCATTTCTTCTTCTGCAAGTTTTTCTTCCTCTAGAGCTTCTGTGGTTGTTGTAGCATACAACTCCTCATTTGGCTTTGCACTGTCCTCTAATGCCTCAGGTTCTATATCCCCTATCAAATCTGACAACTCATTCTGCACTTTGGATCTGGAACTCTTGTCTTCTTCCTGTATGTTTGTTTTTTTAAAATTAAATCATAAACACTTGTCAATAAAAGAAATATATAAATTAACAAGCAGAACGTATCCTCGAACACAGCAACATTTTCGGAATCCATTCCGTATTTGTACTTAAGCTAAACTCAAAATTCTCTACCTTTTCAACTTCCTTAGAGCTTTCCCTTACTATTTCCCTTGATACCTCCTCTCTGGTTTCTTGGCCTGCACTTGTGTTCTCCAGCACCTATATTAAAGGAAATTTTCTCAACATAAAAAATTGAGACTAACAGGAACACATATAGCTAGCAAAATTAAAGAACTTATTTCCCTCTAATGATGATCTTTTGGTTACTTAGGATTCATACAAGCTGTATTTAGACTGCATTATGTGCTAGAGAAATTACAAAAGGAAAATAAAAGCCATATTTTACGTATGCTGTAGGAAATCTATTGAAAATTTAACTGTTCTTTTTTTTTTTTTTGACGTACAGATAAATGACAAGAAAAGAATCCATGTATGGACTGGGACAAAAGAATTTTTATCTGGGTATACATAGAAACTTTCGTTATGTAATCGAAAGCATACGAATACGACCGGGTTAAGTTTGTTCTGCTTTTGCTTTTTTTTTTTTTTTTTTTAAATTATAACTGAAACGACATGGCAATTGCACCTACCATGGAGAGAAAATATAGAATAAATTTTTTAATTATAACAATTATGAAAGATACTATGTACGGATTGGGACAAAAGAATGTATTTTGTGGGTAGAGACTTAAGTTGTAATTGAAATCTCACATATATGACAGTTAAGTTTATTTTGCTTTTGCTAATTCTGTTGAATTTTTTTTTTTAAAATTTGGCTCCACGCTGCAATTGCATCTAGCAAAGCGAAGTAATAGAGCAGAAACCAATAACAAAGTATAAAACTTTTTATTCTAGTCATACCTCCTTTTCTGAATCATTTGCATCATCTGCATTCTTCATATTTTCTTCCTTCTTTTCTATTTCTGAATTTTCTTCAACCTCTTGAACGGTTCCTTTCCCTTCCACGCAAGTAATATTTATAGCTTCTCCACTTGATGTTTCCGCCTCGGTTTCTTTAGGTGTCACTTGAAGCAAACCTTCAAGTTTCTCTTCCGGTCCAGCTTTCGGCATGGCTGGCTGTTGATCTTCTTCTATCTCTCTTTTTGTAACTTCAACTTTACTGTCATCATCTTGTTTCCCTACTTCTGCTGAAGATGAGTCCTCAACTTTATTCGCCTCTTTCAAAGCATCAATTTGATCTAGAACCTTATCTTCTTCATGTTGACCGTCTTGCGTCACTGATAAGGTAACAACAGATTTTTCAACATCCTCATTTGTCTTGCATGGAATGCTTTCACCTGTTCCAACTGTTTCTAATTCTTGAGGAATCTGCAGAATAATTAAGTTATAAGTTAAAGAGTATTCAATCAAAGTTTTTTCAATTAGTTTTTTCAGGCTTAATCACCTTTCCTTTTTCTTTCTTTTTTTAAAGGAAGACCTTTCCTATTACCAAACCCCTTTAGAAATTTCTCTTGTTCATTTTAATGAATGTTTTAACAAGTTTATTATGTGACTAAATGCATTTTATTGTTCTCCAACATGAATGATGTACCACAATGGACCAGAAGAAATAGAGAATATTATATATATATATATATGACAAAAAAATGTGAGAATATTTTTTTCATTGTATTTTCAGAATAATGAGTACACATATATATTGTACATTGGCTGCTAATCCAAGCCATAAAATCAGGAAAAGCAGAAAATCAGGAAAAAAACTAAAAATATTCTATTCCTAAATTAGATCCTCCTATCAAGGGATTCTCCTATCAATTACAAGAAATCAGTCCTATCAATTACAAGAAATCAGTAATCTTATCCTAAAAGAATCCTGCCAGCTTTCTAACAATATATATATATATATGTTTAAAAAAAACACATTGTACTCATACCTCCTTTTCTGAATCATCAGTACTACCCACATGCTCAGTCTTCACTTTCTCTGAGGTTTCTTCAAGGTTTTGAGCAATTACCTCCACTCCCACGCAGGTAATATTTGTAGCATTTTCGGCTGATGTTTCTATCTCGGTTTCTTCAGTCGTCACATGAAGCAAATTTTCCAGCTTCTTATCAGGTTTGTCTTTCTGCGTGGCCTGTTGTTGATCTTCTTCACCGTTTGATGCTACATTTGATACTTTATTGTCATCGTCAACTTTCACTACTGTGGTGGATGTTTCCTCAAGTTTATTCTCCCCGATCGAAGCCTGGACTTGATCAATGTACTTAACTTCTTCCTTCCGACTTTCTTCTTGCTCCACTGCAGAAGCGTCGAAAGTTATTCCAGCATCCCTATTTATCTTGCATGGAATGCTCTCACCTGCTCCCATTGTTTCTAATTCTTTAGGAATCTGCAGAATAAATTAAGTTTCACGTTAGATTAGGCAATGAAAATGTGTTGAATAGAGAGTGACTGAGAACATTTGTCCTATAATCCCCCTCTATTGGACGTTCATTTCATGATTGATTAACATTTTAGTTGTACAAGTGATGTTGTTTGTGATCCTCCAACTCGGTTATAATTATAACTCATGAACAAAAAATTATTAGTCATATACCTCCTTTTCTAAATCATTTGTGCCATCTATGTTCTCCCTTTTTTCTTCCCCATTTTCTGTTTCAGTGGTTTTGTCAAGCTTCTGAACAGTTCCTTCCACTTCTACAGGGGTAATTTGTCTAGAAACTTCGCTTGATGGTTCTTTTTTAGTTTCTTCAAGCGTCACTTCAAGCTTCTCCCCTGGTTTGTCCTTTAGTGTGGCATGTGGTTGGTCTTCTTCATCCTTTGATGCTTCCTCTATCCTTTTTTCTGTGACTTCAACTTTACCGTCATCATCTTCTTTAACTACTTCAGTAGAATCCATGTCCTTAAATTTATTCTCCTCTATTGAATCTTCGACTTGGTCTAAGTGCTTAGCTTCTTCCTGCTGAATTTCTTCTTGATTTATGGATGAAGAATCAACAGAACACTCAACGTCCTCATCTGTCTTACATGGAATGCTCTCACCGGCAGCTGCTGTTTCTGTTCCTAATTCCACAGAGATCTGCAAAATAAATTAAGTTTCAAGTTAGAGTATAGCATTTGAATTCCTTCAAGGTCGAAGATTTTTATCTTAATTATATGAGTCGCTGTTGTTTGTGATACTCCAGCTTTGGTTATCATTAAAACTTATATGGGGGACCTCATCATAGATTAGAAGAAATAGACGAACAAAAACATAAAAATGTTATTGTAGTGATACCTCCTTCTCTGAATCATTTGTATCTTCCGTATGCTTTGACTTTTCTGTCTCCAAGGTTTCTTCAAGATTCTGAGAAGTTCCCTCCACTTCTAGGCTAGTAATACTTCTAGCATTTTCAGTTGTTGTTTCTGTCTTGATTTCTTCAGGCGTGACAGAAATCAGATTGTCAAGCTTCTCTTCAGGCTCGTCTTTTTGTGTGGCTTGTTGTTTATCGTCTTTGCCTTTTGATGATGCATTTTCATCTTTCACTATGCCGGCAGCAACTGTTTCGACAAGTTTATTCGCCTCAGTTGAGGCTTTGACTTGATCAATATATTTTACTTCTTCCTTTGGACCTTCCTCTTGCTTCACTGATGAATCATCAATAGCACTTTCAGCATCCTCATTTTTCTCGCATGGACTGCTCTCACTTGCTTCTGCAGTTTCTAATTCCTTAGGAATCTGTGGAACAAATTAAGTTTCAAGTTGGAAAATATATCATATTTCAAACAAGATCAAGGAAGATTTTCCCAAAAATCTCACGTTCCATATTGTACTTTCTTGTTCATTTCATGATTGTTCAAAATTTTAGCTATTTAAGTCACTGTTGTCTATAATCCTTCAATTTGGTTATCACAACTCATATAGGGAGACGTTGTGTTCCATCATAAAGAAAAAAAAAAAGTAACAGATAAAAATTTATAGAAGTTTTATTCAAGTTGTGTACCTCTTTTTCTGAATCATCTGTATCCACATTCTTTGATTTTTCTTCCTCCTTTTTGGTTTCTGAGTTTTCATTAAGGTCTTGAATAATTCTTTCCTCTTCTATGCATGTGAGTTCTCTATCCATTTCGCTTGATTTCTCAGTCTCGGTTGCTTCAGGTGTCACATTAAGAAAATCTTCAAGCTTCTCTTCAGGTCTGTCTTCTTGTGTGACGTCTTGTTGATCTTGTTCGCTTTTTGATGCCAGCTCTATTCCTCGTTGTGTAGTTGTCACTTTGTTATCATCAAGATTCTTCACTACTTCAGTGGAAAATTTATCCTCAAGTTTGTTCTCTTCTGTCAAAGCTTCTTCTTGCCTCACGGATGAAGCATCAACAGTTATTTCAACATCCTCATTCGTCTCAAATGGTATGCTCTTACTCGGTCCGGTTGTTTCTAACTCCTGAACAACCTGCAAAATTAATGAAGTTTCAGGTCAGAGCAGTCTTACAATTTACTAATATCCAAAAAAACCAGCTAGGCTTGATATTTTTTCGCATAATCTAACCTCTTCTTTGGACTTTTCTACTTCCTTTTCATGGTCTTTTAACGCTTCAACTGCGTCTTCTTGGATATTCTCCTGCAAGAGGTCAATTATATCGCCTTCCTTTGTGATCTCTATAGTGCTTTCCTCATTTATTTTTTCTGCATCCTTAGTGTTATCTTGAGAGCTCTCACTTGTTTCATGTTGCCGTGATTCCAGCGTAGAAAATGTAACTTCTTCTCCAATGATATGTTCTTTGTCAAAATCTTCTCCTGTGCATTTTTGTCTATGACTCTCATCTTCACCTCTCAATTTCAATTCTTCTTGCTCAGGAATTTCAACTTTGGTTTCCTCTATTGAAGCACCATTTGGATCGGTGTACTTACCTTCTTCCTGCCGACCTTCCTCTTGCTTCACCGATGAAGCATCAACATAACTCTCAACATCCTTATTTGTCTCACATGAAATACTCTCATTTACTTTAGCTGCTTCTAACTCTTCAACGACCTGCAAAATTTATTTAGTTACAAGTTATATACCTGCAATTTAAAATTTTTTAGAAAGACCAACTAGGTCGGACTCTCATTCTTGTAGTCTAACCTCTTCCTTCAACTTCGCTTCTTCATTTTCATGATCTTTCAATGTTTCAATTGTGTCTTCTTGGATATTCTCCCCTGAGAGGTCATTCATTTCGCCAACCTTTGTTCTCTCAGTTGTGCTTTCTTCGTTAATTCTTTCTGCACCCTTTATGTCAACTTGAGAGGTCTTACTTGTTTCTTCTTGGATTAATTCTGGGGTACAAAACGTGATTTCTCTTTCAACAATTTGCTCTTTGTTGAAATCTGCTTCTGTGCTTTCTTGTCTGTGACTTTCATCATCACCTCTTGCCTTTGAGGCTTCGTCCTCAGGTTTATTCTTCTCTATTGAAGCTCCAGTTGGTTGAAGGTACTTGCCTTCTTCTTGCTGACTTTTGTCTTGCTTAACTGATGAGGCATCTTCAAAGCTTTCAACATCCTTATTTGTCTTGCATGGAATGCTCTCACCCAGTCCAGCTGTTTCTAACTCCTCAACAACCTACAGAATTCATTTAAGTTTCACGTTAGAGCATATCTACATTTTTTTTTTCACAAATTCCAACTAGGCTTAATTATTTCCACATAATCTAACCTCTTCTTTGGACTTTTCTACTTCATTTTCATGTTCTTTTAAGACTTTGATTGCGTCTTCTTGGATAT
The DNA here is from genome assembly GCA_025403435.1 of Artocarpus heterophyllus. Taxonomy (NCBI): domain Eukaryota; kingdom Viridiplantae; phylum Streptophyta; class Magnoliopsida; order Rosales; family Moraceae; genus Artocarpus; species Artocarpus heterophyllus. Next base: position 5,003,493 of record CM046347.1, on the reverse strand, counting down.
TCTCAGCTGAGAGGTTGTTTGTGTTGCCTTTGTTCGTGGTCTCTGCAGGGTGTTCATTAATTTTTTCTGCATCGTTTATGTTATCATGAGAGCTCTTACTTGTTTCTTCTTGAATTGATTCTGCTGTAGAAAATGTATCTTCTTCAACAATATGTCCTTTGTCAAAATCTGCTACCATGCTTTGTTGTCCGTGGCTCTCATCTTCATCTTTTGACTTCGGGGCTTCTTCCTCAGGAGTTTCAACTTTATTCTCCTCTATTGAAGCTTTGTTTGGATCTTGGTACTTACCATCTTCTTGCTGACCTTCCTCTTGCTTAATCAATGAAGCATCAACAATTCTTTCACCATCTTTATTTGTCTCGAATGAAATGCTCTCACTTGGTTCAGTTGTGTCTGATTCTTGAACAACCTACAATATTAATTTTCAAGTTAGAGTACACTTAAAATCTAAAGTTTTCCAAAAGGACTAACTCTGTCACTTCTAGTGTAATCTCACCTCTTCCTTGCACTTTTCTGCTTCATTTTCGTGAACGTTTGATTTTTTAATTTCATCTCCTTGTTTATTCTCTGGTATGCTCTCCACAGTGCTTTCTTCTTCACTTAACTTCTCTGCGTACTTTACGTTGCCTTGAGAGGTCTTGCATGTTTCTTCTTGAATGGATTCAGCTGCAGAAAGTATAACATCTTCAAAGGTTTGTTCTTTGTTGGACTCTGCTTCTTGTCTATGACTCTCATCTTCATGTTTTGACTTTAAGGTTGCTTCCTCGACATTTTCAATTTTATTTCCCTCCGTGGGAGTTTTGATTGGGCCTTGATCTTGGTCCATAACGTCTTGCTGCATTGATGAAGCATCAACAAAGCTTTCGACATTTTCATTCGTCTCACATGAAATGCTCTCACCCACTCTGGCCGTGTCTAACTCTTCAACAATCTGCAGAATTAAATTTCACGTTAGAGCACACTTAAAATTTTTTTCCCAAAAATATCACTAGGTTTGATCATTTTTTGCATAGTCTAACCTTTTCTTTGGACTTTTGTGCTACAGTTTCACGCTCTTCTAATGTTTTAGTTGCATATTCTTCGGTATCCTCTGTTGAGAGGTCATCTAATTTGTCTTCCTTTTTGATCTCTGCAGTGCTTTCTTCTTCCTTTAAGTTCTCTACAGCCTTTATGTTGTCTTGAGAGCTCTCACTTGTTGCTTCTTGAACTGCCTCTGGTGTAGAAAATGTAACATCTTTTTCAATGATTTGTTCTTTGCTGACATTTTCTTCTGTACTTTCTTGTGTATGACCCTCGTCTTCACCTCTTGACTTCAAGGTTTCTTCCCCCGCAATTTCAACTTTACTCTCCTCTATCGAAGGATCAGTTCGATCTAGGTACTTGCCTTCTTCATGTTGAGCCTCTTCTTGCTTCACCAATGGAGCATCAACAATTTTTTCAATATTTTTAGTCTCACATGGAATGTTCTCACCCTCGCCAACTGTTTCTAGCTTTTCAAGGACCTGCAGAGTAAATTAATTTTCAAGTTAGAGTATACCGACAATCTATAATCTCTGAAACGACCAACTAGGCTTGATTTTTTTTTTTTTCCACATGATCTAACCTCTTCTTTGGACTCTTCTGCTTCACATTCATGATCTTTTAACACGTGAGTTGCATCTTCTTGAATCTTCTCCAATGGTAGGTCATTTATGTTGCCTTCCTTTATGATCTCTGTTGGGATTTCTGCTTCACTCAACTTTTCTACATCATTTACATTGTCCTCAGAGCTCTTACCTGTTCCTTCTTTTATCAATTCAGGTGTAGAAAACACAACATCTCTTTCACCGATTTGTTCTTTGTTGAAATCTGCTGCTATGCATTCTTGTTTATGACTCTCATCTTCACCTGTTGGCTTTAAAGCTTCTTCCTCGTGTATTTGGCTAACAGTAGCTTCGATGTTAGTGGGGACATCATCTAATGTCGAACTTTCTTCAGATTCTTGACCTGCAATAGATGTCAAACATGCATCACTTCCCAGATGAATTTCCCCATATAATGGTACTCACAGCAGTCACACTGGCCGCTATGCTTAAATGATGCGGATGCTGTAAACTTTCTTGCACAAGAAGTCTCCATGATTAACATTGCAGACATTTGTCCAACTTAATTTCAAACGAACAATATATGATATGTGCCCAAAAACACAGATATATTTACATGTGTGTGTGTGTGTGTGGCAAGTATGGTTAGGCATTAAAAAGATATTTGTGAATATAACTAAATAAATTATTTGTGCAACTTATATTGCTACCTAATGTATAGGAGATAACTTGATGACTGAAATGCCCTATATTTGAACTTGGTTTTCTGAGTTTATATTATCACTTTGGTTCCTCTATTTTGCTGTCAGAATGTTATATTCCGTAACCTAAATTGTTTGACACGTAAATTTGCCCTCTTTTTAAAAGAAAATGTGAGTCTGAATATCTGAAGCTACTTACTTGATGTGAATTTCTGCCCGTCCAAGTCAGTAACTTCTGCCTCCTTTTTTATCTCCTTTAATTCGTTCTCTCTAGCATTCTGAGACACTAAACTTTCTTTAGAGCTCACTCCACAATCCTTCAGAGGTTCCTCAGTATTTTCATGTGCTTTCACGATTATTTCTATTGGTGGTATTTCTTCAGTTGAGGTGACAAAAGTTTCCTTTGTGATCTGGTACCCTTCAGATTTAGCTTCAGCATGCTTTTCCTGTTTCGCCAATGTTTGATCTGATGCTTGATCATTTTCATGAGATTCCAGCTTTGATACTTCATCAATCTTTTCGCCTTTTAATTCTGCTTGTTCCACCAATAAATGAGTAGCATTTGAATTGTTCGCATCATTATATGGAAATTCAGCTTCTGTTCTCTCAGTCTTCTTATCAGATTGAGTTAATGGGAGATTCTGCCAAGGAAAGAAAGGATATTTAATGAATAATCTAGTAGGAAAATTGAAAGCTTTAAAAATTAAAATAAAGGTAAAGCGTGTAATACCGTAATATCTTCACTTTCCTTGAAGCTTTCTTCAAGGCTTTTGATTTCCCCCTCTTCTTTGATAGAGGTAACTGTTGTGGCATCTCCTCTTAAAGCTGCGCTTTTAATCTCCTCGGAGACCATATTGAAGCCTGTTTGAAACTTCCCCTCTTCTGTTTCATTTTGTGGCAACAAATCATCATCAGGGTGATCCTCATGCTTTCTAGACTCCGCATCTGTAAGTTCTTCTGCTTCAATGAGTTTGACACTACTGATAACTTCAGCCGCCCCGAGACTGGATGCTTCTGTGTTTTTTGCCTCCTCTACTACCGCCTCAGTTGTATGCAGCTCCTCATCTTTTCCATGAATTTCCTCATCAGGCTTCCTGGATGAAATTTCAAGCTCTTGTTCAGAATTTTCATGACCAGTGATATCTCCACTTTCAGTGCCTTTCACTTGAGTAGTTTCCTCAAGAAATTCATTTTGTTTTGTAACCTCTATTGGGCTCTCTTTGGCAATGTACTCCAACTCGATTTTTGAGCTTTCTTTCAGTATCTCTGGATCGTCTTTTTCTTGTGAGCACGCCTCTTCAGCCTTTGCAACAAAGAGTGCTACTGAGCTGTCCTTATCCTTCACTTCATTTTTTATTGGATCTTCGTCTTTCTCTTGCCCGCTTAAATCTTTAGCATCTTCACTGCTTGCAGGACCAGCAATGTCTTCACGTCTCTCCTTTTCTGCAATTCCAGCTTCTTGATTGCCCGGTTCATCTGTCACAATTACCTTTTCAATCTCATCCCTCACAGATTCGCCGGTTTCATTGTTCTGACTTTCTTCATGACTTAAAGGTATGGTTGAGAAAGCGGCATCTCCAACATTTTCATGCGTAATTTGATTTTCCTCATCCACAGTTCTTTTATTTTCACTGGAACAAATTTCTTCGGAACCTTTTCCCTTGGTGACTAAGTCAACGCACACGCACTCTTCCTTAGTTTCTTCAAAGCTTCTTTCTTCTGTATATTCCTTTTTAAGGAGAATGGCATCTGTGCTTGAGGTATTGTCCATGTTTTCCTCTTTGGAATAAGTCTCTGCGACGGATTGAACATTCTTGTGATCCAAGGTAACGTCTGGTATGCAGGGAATTTCTTTACTAGTTAGCTGATCCTGGCTCTTCTCCATTTCTCCTTCTCTCTCGTCTTTCTCCGAGTCTTTTATCTCCTTTTCAGTGCCTTTTAAACCTTCATCAACAGAATCCTTCTCAACCTGATCCGCTTTTCCATTTTTCTCTTCCAACACTACATCTTCTCTTGCTGTTTCCTCTACAGCCTCAAATTGTTGGCCTTTCTCAAGATGCGTAGCAGTCTCAGAAATCTCTACTTCTGACGGCTTGTGTTTGTCAACCTGAAAATCTTCTTGTCCACCGGTCTCTTTACTGGAAATAGCGGAACCTGAGGGTGATGCCAAAAAAATTCCACCCTCTGAGGTCCCAGATTTTCCATTGACAAGATTGTCTGTGATTTCGACCTGAGTGCTACATGCTACTTGCTTGTTCTCTGATTCTGCCTGGCTTTCTTGAGTTTCTGGATATTCATTTACCGCACTTTCGTATTTCTTCACTTCCACAGGGAAAGTTTCGCTGACAGCTTTCTCAAACTGCACAGTTGTTAAGCTTGTGTCTTCAACTTCTAGTTTCTGAAGGAAAAAAAAAACAATATTTGGTTACGTAAGATTTAATATGGGATCTGTTTTCAGAATGACGGACTACGTGAAATAAAAAATAGTTTTCTTCCTCAAATTTTCTTATTCTCATTTCCCTTTTTTGCCAACTTCTGAGAACTAATTAGATCAATTTTCTTGTCCTATAAAATTCTAATATCGAAATTCAGCTCTAGTTTTCTATAATTATCGTGAACTATAAATACATATATTCATAAGAATTTGATCACATGCCACTTGAATGCACATAATAATTGTTTCTTGTATGGAGTTACGTGAAATAAACCACTAATTATCTGAATCAGTTCAATATCATGTTTTGATTCGTTTGCATAAGGTGAATAAGCTGCTCAAAAAATTCACAGTATATTGTCTCCAACTACACAGCATAGCAGCATTCACTAACACACAATTTGGTTCAAGTCAGAAATAAACTTCAAATCATCACTGTTAAAGTATGGTGATTCGAATTCAGTTTGGTCCGACCTGAAAAACTCGCAATGTGACAATTATGGTGAAAGAATAAATATAAGGTTTTTCATAAGATCTGTAGTGGTATCAGAGGGATCGAGCCGGCCTGATCCGTAGTCTACCACTGATCTCGCCGGGAGAATAGACTTTTGCATTTTTGGACCGTTTAGTTTATGTTTTAGGCTCATTAGGTTATATCACATATTTGGGTTTTGTTTATACCTATATATATATATATGATGTATTGCATTAGGGTTTGGTATTATCAATTTTTAGCCTCTCTAATTGCTACTGTCTTAAAATCTTTTTTGAGTTTAATGATTTTTTTCTCTGTCTGTGGTTTTTTTCCATCCTAGGTTTCTACGTTAATTTGTGTATTCTTATTTTTTTTTGTTTTTGTCACACTATTTTCATAACAATTACTTTCTATCCAAGATGTCAATAAGTGATATTCTGAAAAATTCTTAAATTATTTTCTCAGTTCCTTTATATTAGTCTCATCAAACAAGTATCAGGGTTAATTCCTTCCAGGGAAGAAAAAAAGAAGAAGCGTTAATCTCCATGATCCTGAAATAACGAAGCTGGCCTCATTCGTCTCTTGCTTCATATCTCTATTAAGGTGTATAATCACAATTACCATAGACTTAATGGAATGGATTTTTTAATGATTAAGATGAAAAGAATCTGCTTTTTGTGGAAGAGAGAGATTTAAAAGTTTCAGATAATTATTTTTATTTTTAAGAACTAAAACAAAAGGCTTATAGGTTATCTAGCATCTAGTTTGTTGAATTCTACTTGTTAGTACATCTTTATTCCATGCACTTCTTTTCTCTAATTGAAATCAAAAGGCTTTATAAATCTTTATTACATCTTTGGTACGAAAAAGGTGCTAGAAGTAAAGATATTAATCTATAGAGACACAAGATCTTGCAAACTTGTTTATCTGTCATTAAGAATGCTTATTCCAAAGTATAAACAAGAGTATAAAAAGAACTTCATGTAGTTTAGATCATTGAAAAGCATTTTATAATATAGTACAAAATCATCAAAAAACAGTAAAAGATACTGAACTAAAGATGCTATAAGGCCATACCTTATGCAATATGACCTCTGGAACATCAGCCTGGGTTGCCATTCATCGGTTTGGAACTAGTTTGAATTCAAGATCAAATAGCATGAATAAAATCAGCTTTGATTTGATCCAAGAACTACAAAACTAGCATAATGGCTTTGTGTTTCCGAAAATTCTTCGCCGTCTTAAAGACGACCTGCAAAATTCAAATTCTGAGCTAGCTGAATGTGTTGCTGAAATTTCTTTCTTTTTAACTTTCTTAGTTCAACCAGTAAAACATTTTAGCCATCAGAGTGGCAGCGTTCTCCTGATAGTTATGTTGCGAGAAGTAGGCAAAAGCTGACAAAATGCCACTTGTAATATGTTAATGTAATTGATGAGTTGGCCACTAACGCAAAAATGGTCCTACTGATTGATTATTCACATTCTTTTACAAATGTCCCAGTTTATTAGATCAAATTTTACCTTAGGTTAAAAAAATAAAAAAATAAAACATTCTTTTTTCCTTCACTTTGAGAAAGAAGCAGCTATACTTTTCAACAGTCTCCCTTTTTGTCATCATAACTTTTTATGAGGCTGTGATCATCAGGGTTATAAATCTCCCTTTTTTGGTATACAATTTAAAAGAGGCAAAATTTTCCCAAAAATAATTTCGTTATTTCAAATATTTATTAGGCCCTTTTATAAATGGCCGTAGACAAGGACTGCCCCAGATTTGGACTGTCAATCTATGTTGTGATTGTTCTTATTTGAGTTGTCACATTAAAAAAAATATCTTGATGCATGAATGTGCACTGTTTTAAGTGTACGGTCATATTTATACCTTGGCTAAATATTAAGATAAGTTCTTTTTACCATTTTTTTTCTCTTTTTTTTTTTTTTGAATCATACATTTTCATGAGGTAAAAATTATTATGTAAAATTTTTTCCTTGTAACTTTCTTGAAGTTGGAGTTATCCATCAAAGCTATTTGTAATGTCATCATTGAGGAGGTTGGCATTTTTTTTTTCTAACAAAATTTTCAATTTCTACGGCACTTAGTTTCCAGATATAAACAATTTTACTGACGAACGATATAGTTTTGGTTAGTAGAAGAATTACGTTTTGAGTTTAGATTCAGATGTCCAAAAACAATTAATTAATAATTAGGAAAAGAAATGTTGAAGATGCAGGTGTTTCTGATTGGTTATTTCTTTAATCAGTCTAAAGATTTTATTCTTTTCTAGGACAGGGACAATAATAATGGTGTTTAAAGACATATAGAAACGGTGGAATCTTGTGCCTTGTGGGATCTCTATGTCCATGTGGCGTAGGGTCCACTTGTTGGCTCTCAAGCAGGGTCCACAGTTGGGACTGCCAAGTAAACCATCTCTCACTGAATGTGTGGTCTTAATTGGGAGATTAGTTTGTTGTCAGATACAGTTTCTACAATTATCAATAAAAACAGATCTAATCTACTATGGTAAATGATGGAGATTAGGATTTAGTTCATTTTAATATTCAATCTCAAAATTTCCCCAATTGTCCCTTATATTTTGTATTAGAATTATTTAGGATTTATAGTTATAGCTTATTATTTTTTATATTTTTCTTTAAGTGTTGATGTAAAATCAATTTAATTGAGAAAAAAAATTTATTATAATATTTTCTCTCATAAAATTAAAATTGTTATGGTGTATTAAGTTTAAACCATTGGTTCGAACTAGCTTTCCAAACATTCATTTTGACTTCTTGCTCTTAAGATTTGAGTTCTTGTTGTTTTCATATTTATGTATTTATCTTTTTTGGTTCTATTCTATAGTCCCAATTTAATTTTCCATCTTAGTCCTAAATCAGTAATATTTTCCAAATATGTTAAAAATGTTATAATTCATATTTATATCAAGTAGACAGTTAGAATGGTTAGTCTAAGTGAAAAAAAAATAAATAAATACGAAGATAGAGCTAGTTTGATCTGCTGGTTTTTCTAACAAAGCCAAAAAGTTTATATTTCAGTAATTGACCTTTTAGAATTAATCTAATATGAAACTATTAAAGTCCTACACGCTTTACAGAATTTCCACAGATGAGAAGCATATCATGTCTCCTAAAAGCTTTGTGCGGGGCATGCATTTGATGTATTACTAAAGGTTTTCTTTAGAGTTCATAGCAAGTTTATGAGTGCATATTTTCACACACATAGGAAATATTCAGTGGATTATTATAAAATGATAAACATTTCCTTAGAAATTAGAAGTAGTGATAACTATGTGTGTGAAAGAGCGATTGAAATTGAAAATATTGGTTAGAAAACTGTAATAAGTGAGAACCTTATATTGTAACAAATTTTTACTTTTTACTTTAACTGTTAAAAGTTTTTCGCTATTTCTTAATTGGAATAAACAAATGCTTAGAAAAAAAACTATGAAAGAAATAGGGCTACTTCTTAGAGGAGCAAGCCACTTATTATTATTATTATTATTTTTTTAAGTAGGAGCAAGCCACGCTTTGTTCCATGGACGATAACTCAGGGAAGTTGATGGTGATGTTGAACTCATTGGTCCTGGCATGGTCAAGTTTAGTTGTCAAACATCCAAAATAATTCATCTTGAATTCTTGATGGCTTGGGCCCCTCGTGTGCCGCCCTAGTTGCAAAAAGCATTACGAATTCAAGCTGATATCTATTTGCTTTTTCCCCCTGAACTGATGTCTGTTTGTTTGGGAACTGTCACATTACGAAGGTGTCTAAGAAGTGAGTTATAAAGTTAAAATTAAAAATACTATAATTTATGAAGGTTTTATATAATAACAAATTTTATCTTTATACTATAATATGTAAGAGTTTAATGTTGTTTAATGTTGTTTGAGTTAGAATTAATAAGTTGACGCTAAGTTTGCCAAACACATATCATTAAAAAGCTTTTTCATTGGTGAGTTTTCATCAAATTGAATTATATTTCTATGTTCATTTTTTATTCTAATTTACATTTTTTCTACTTTAAGGACGAGAAAATTAAAGTGTACACTTTATGTAAGAGTCGGATACGGAACTACTACTAAACTACGTCTCCAATCAAATCATAAATTGTATTTTTCCCAATCGTAGAATCACCTATACATATCTGAAATTTGTTTTGGTGCCAAGTGAAATTATCTGTCACAGATGGTAGCTTATGTAATAAAGCATGATAATAGCGAAAAAAGCATAACATTACAAGAGAACAATTCCCATCAGACCGACCGAACAAAAAATTATTGTTGTTTCTCTGCCGTCCATAAGTGGGTGGTTGCAACTTGGTTTTATTTTTCCTCAAAAAGTTAGTTTGTTCAGTGGGTCAGATATTGCATGCGGCATGCAATTTATTCGCTAAGGAGTTTTGAAGTCGAGGAACAATAAGAAAATCAGAAATTCTTTGTACCACTACATGCTTTGTTGACTTTAAGATGACGTTGAAATTCTTATAATAAAAAGGTTATATTGATTATTGTTTGATGAAATCATATTGAAATTTGAAACCAGAAAACTAGATAAAATAATTTACTATTCATTTGGGAAATAAACCTACAATTTATATGCGGAGGATAAGACCACTTATCCTAATTCTTGGTTTTCTCTGCTAGAAATAATGTAACGCACTGAAATTAATTTAATTATAATGTAATATAAAATGATGGATTAGTGTACCATAATTAATGTTTCAACATTAATTTGATTATTTGGTTAGATTTTGAATTTTAAGTTATTTTGTTAATTTAATGAATTCTAATGATTTCTTGTTGTTTTAAAATGTTGTTTTGAGTTTTAAAACGCAACAATTTGTAAAATATTATAACTATTTCGTTTTACAAAACTGTGGGCGGCATTTGGTTTTTGTACAGTAAAACCGCCTACCGTTTCACTCTATTGATTCTCTCTCCTCTTCCTCTCTCTTCACTCTCAGCTCTCACTCTCTCTCTCCTCCTTTCCCACCCGTGATCACTCTCACTCTCTTCCTCTCGGTTTCTCTCTTTCCCTCTCAAATTTCTTTGAGATTTTTGAATCAAAAATTCGAATCCAAGCTTCGGGTTAGCAAGAAGGAAGCTCGGGAACGTGATTTGGCAACCAAGAACGCGGATTGAAGCTTCGATTCGAGGTTAGTTTTGAAATTTCTAAACTTTTTCAAAATTTTCAAATTTTGTACATTTTTGAAATCTGGGTTTGTTTGAGCTTAGAAAACATTTGATTTGAGTTAAATGAACTTAGAACACCTAGAATCCAAGCTTAGATTGAAGAAAAACGGATTAGATTCAAGATTTTTCATTTTTCCTCATTTTCCCCATTTTTGGATTTTTGAGATTTTTGTGTTTAAATCTTGTTTAAATGAGTTCAAAAGTGTTCTAGTATATTTTTTTATCATCTATGAATGTTTTTTATGCCTGAGATTTGAGAAAAACATGTTAAAATCAAGATTTGGATTTTGGGAGAACCAAAACCCGTGGCTGTAATTTCTGGGTTTTTCCAGTTCGACAGGTCAGACTGCATCGTTCGGTAGGCTGAACCTGGGAAATGTCCGACCGACCGGACCTGATTTTCGGCAGGCCGAAGCAGGGAGTCCGGCAGGCCGGCAGTGCATGGAAAATTTTGTGATTTTTCACCGTTTTCACTGTTTTGAACCCCGATTAAAATTCCAACCTTGTAAAATGATTTTAAAGATACAAATGGCACACTAGGACATCATGAAATGGTTTAGTAACATAAAATATCTCAGACTAGACATTGATCGACTTAGTGTGTATCTAAGATCGTTCGTGGATCCGCGGAGCTAACGTATAGCAGACCGAGATTTCGGTGTGGGACACTGGCACGAGTATCGAGGTAAGACTTCTACCCCATTCTTTGGTAGCTTAGTTTCAAAATAAATTGGCTTTTGAAAAGGGTTTCTATAAAAATATTTTCAACGGTTGATTGAAAATGAATTTATTGGTTATATTTTAATAATAAACCGTGAACTGAAATGAACTTCATAATAAATGTAAATGACAATACTCGGTAAATGGGTTTTGAATGATGATGAAAATAAACACAAGACATGATGCCATATCAGAGATCGGGTCGTGTAGCGATCGACCTTGGGGGCAGGTCCCGAAACCCAGTTGGGCCACTGCGGTGGTGATATCCTTATGGTTTGCCTAGGAAAAAGAAAATGATGTTTCTGATCGTCCTAATAAATTGTTTTGGGTAAGAACGGTTTTATTTAAATTTATTTATTTATTCAATGTTTCTTTTAATCAATTCCTTGAATAATGAGATTTTTTCTTTAAATTAAATTATTTATTAAAATATAGTTCTACTGAGCCTTTCGCTCACATTTTCTTTGTTTTTTTTAAATCTCCCCCCTTAGGTGGATTTCCATTTAGGTTCAGAGAAGATTCAACGGACAGAACTCAAGAGCAGTAGAAGGACTAATAAGTTATTTGTATTAGTTGAACAAGGCATGTAATGTTTTAACTCTATTTGTACCTGGACTGTAGTTGTATTATTATATTGTCAGTACTATGTGTGTGCACAAGTTGTGGGTTAATGGGACCCATTCTCACGGTTCTTTATTATTTTATTATTCGCTTAATGTTTATGAACCCTTTCATACAATGTTGTTTTAAAACTTTCACATTTTTAGATATTTGATTTAACCCCTAAACTCTTGATTTTAATTAAATTCCTCTTTTAATTAATCTAAATAATCCGCCACGTCACCTCCTGTACTCCGGGGCGTGACAGAATGGTATCAGAGCTCAAGGTTATGAACCTTGGGAATTGTGCACACATAGGTTTAACAATGAAATACCTCTGACAGTCTAAATTTTATTTTCAGAAGTGAGAGAATGGCACCTAGACGTCGTTCGACAGCTGACGCCGAGTTTGAAAACGATGAGGGCATGAGGAGGTCTATGTTTGCGGCTTTTTGGCAGATAGCAGCCAGGGCTAGACCGAAAGATTCTGATGTTGGTCATCGACATACGTATTTTAAAGAATTTTAGCGTGCGTCTATTCTAACTTTTGATGGTAATGGGGATCCGCAGTTGGCAGAATATTGGCTAGACTCGATAGTGAAGCATTTGGATACCCTTGGTGTACCTGATGAGTATCGTGTGGAGTTTGGTACATATAAGCTCGAGGGTGCTGCTAATACTTGGTGGAAATAAGCTAAGCGTTTGGAACATGGTGGTGATATCAGTTGGGACAGATTCGAGGAGCTGTTCTATGATTGGTATTTTTCGCAAGGGTATAGAGATCAGAAGGCAGCTGAGTTCTACAGGTTGCAGCAGGGTGATTTGTCAGTTCGAGAATATGAGGCAAGGTTTAATGAGTTGGCCAGGTTTGCTCCATCAGCAGTGGCATCGGAGCGTGAGAAGTGCATTAAGTTTCATGTGACACCCGTTATTCTCCTAAGGGTATTAAGGTAATTAGATTAATTACCTAGTATATATATAAAAATCAAATCAGAAAATTGAGAGAAATTCGAAACTCTCTCTCTCTACTTTCTCTCTCTAAAAAAAATTCTCTCTCTCTCCTCAAAGATCGTTTGAGATTTCGGCATCCGTTTTCGACACCTCCCGCACCAATGGAAAGCTCTCGATGAGCTGAGTCCAACGAGGTGCCGCGCCGCCCAAAACGCCGCCGGAGGAGACCACACGCGCCGCCCAAAGTGACGGCAAAACCCATATCTTTCCGACGAGATATCTTCGCCGTCCGACGTCCGATCGACGTGATTCTTGTTCCTACACGACCGCCGTGAGGAGAGGAACAAAACCCACCCTTGGTGGCAGCTCAACAACCGCCGGATTGCTCCGCCCGTCTATTGCCGCCGTGCACCGCCGCCCCCATGGTGGAACTCCGCCTTGCCGGAGGAGGTGACTGACACCACCCCTCCCAATGAGTTCAGAGGATCAAGGGGAGTAAAACCCCTCGATCAATTGCACGGAAGGAGCCGGTTTCGCCGGAGAACGGCCAACGCCGCCGTCAACAGCCGCGGGAGCCTCCGTTTTGGCTCTTCCCAGCCACGTTTCTTCAAATTGGATGAGGGGAAATGCTCATAGGAGGATGGGTAGCAAAAGCCCTCAGCCAATTTCAGGTTTCCATCGTCGGAGAATCAAGATCGGAGCTCATCCATTTCTACCGACGTTGTACTTCACGACCCGCTATGTTAGAGGCAGAATTGGGTGAAATTGACCCCGCCATTGGACTCAGAAGGGTCGATTTAGGGGGGGTAGGCCCGAGCCCAGCTGCCAACGGACCCCGATTGACGCCGGTCAACGACGGTCAAAGTCGGTCAACGCCGGTCAACGGTGGTCAACGGCCGGTCAAAGGCCAAAATGGGATTTTGTGATCCGGACCTCCGATCGAAGATCCGAGACCGCCTCCTGACTCGTTTCGATGCTCTGGATGCAATGGTGACCTCCGTTCGAGCAAATTCCACTCCGATGAAAATCATCCAGTACCGACTGCACGCGAATCGAGGCGATTCAAACAGCAGTATCGGAGTCCAGAATGACGTTTTCAAGAATGTATGATCTTCAGGAAGCATTCCTAGCCATTCATAGTCGCTCGAGGAGCACTACAGAGGATGCTTCGTAGATACAGCGAGATACAACTGGATCTGTTTTGCTTGGAGTTCAAAATCAAGGGAGTATGGAGCTAACGTTAATTGATTCCAGGATTAAGAGACTGTTGATAAGCTTGAAAGGTAGGAATTCTATTACTCATCTTTTGTGAGGTTTTTATAGAATTAAAATTGATTGTTTTGCCGCAATATATATATATCTATGTTGAACTGATATTATATGTGTATCACATATGAAACTATGACATGGACTCGTCTTGTATTGTACGGCGAGGAACATAATGAATTGACACATGTTATAAATTGAGAAGCATGGTTAGGAAAATTAACTCTATTAATAATGATTTAATATAGAGAAATTGTGAGACATGAAAAGGGCGACGGTTACGTCCTTGGGCATAAATACCCTAAAAGGTAAAATAGGGGGAAGGTGATGACGCTTCCTTGGGTTGAAAGTCCCAGAACACACTGTACAGGAATTGATTTGGTGAGGACTCGGGGCTTGATGTCCCCTCACCGGAACACCCTTGGAATGTTTATAGGGTGATCAAGTGCGCCCATTTGGGTTTCGATGAGTTGAGTGATACTCAATTTAACATGGATACCTAGGAACAATGATGATCGGTAATATTTGTATAAATGTGTAATTATGACACTTGGTAATGATTAACTACGGTATCCATAAGATGTGATCATAATAAACCTCATAATCTGGAATATAATGTGACTTACTAACCATGCAGATTTTAATGTGGTAATGATAAAAACCTAAAGGTGAGTAATGGCTTTCTCTACTGAGCATAGTGTTGCTCATTCCCTTTTGTTTATATCTTTTCAGGACTCACTAAGTGTGAGGTGGCTACGAGAAATATAGTTGAGGAAATGATGTAGCTATATTACATTGGGACTGCTTCAATCGTTGAGAATGTTCTTCATGATAATGTAAGCATCAATTGTTACTTTCTGTGACTGTATTACAATGTGTTGAGGGTTAAAATGATGATGACAACAGTTTATATTATTAAATTTAAGGTGCTACATTAAAACTGTGGTTTATTTATCGTTTATATTTTTATTTTTGAGTTGAGAGTTTTCATTTAAGTCCCGGGCAAATTTTATTTTTAAGGTTTTACTTTTATTATTTATTTTTATTTTATCTCATTAAAAACTGTTAACCCCCATATAGGGGCGTTACAGAATTTTTGGTATCAGAGCCTAGGTTCGGTTAACCTAGGGAGTGTAGCACCACTTTAAAAAATATATTTTTGAGATGATTTTGAAGCTGAATTTTCATTGTCATCATCAAAATGAACCTTCACATTGATTTATACAGTCTAGAAGGATGTAACATGGAAAGGCCATAGAATGAAAATACTAATGGTTATATGAGTACAATAATTATATAGAAGGAAAGTATTAATAGTTATGAGGGAATGATAATTATATGTAATGAGTTTATAAGTAGATTGCTTATGAGAGATTCGTATAATATTTGGATCTATAAGCATATCTAATTCGTATAAACGATGAGAAATTCGTATAGATACGAGGATTTAAGAGCCTTTTGTCTCGTGAAAAACAATAAGAAATATAAGGCTTGATTTATTGATTTTAAAGTTTGACATAGATATGCCAAATTTTTCGTAATTGATTCAAACCTAAGTAATGATTATGTGTGGATTCGATGGAGCACATAAGTGTCAATATCTTTTCTTAAAAGTTCTATTTATTTGAGGAATATGATATAAGTTGGGAATCATGGTGTTGAATTTTGAGAGAGATAAATGTTAGACTTTTGGTCTGTTGAGACTGTGTAAAGTCTAGAATGCATGAATCTCAAAATTGGAATATTTTGTTACGTACATTGTATTTAAGTGTATCAGTGAATCTTTTGGTTACCTAAGGTTTTGTTATATGAGGAAATTATATATTGTATGAGTAGAATTGTGGGGATTGTAGATGTTCTTAAGTAGTAACATCTAGTGTCTTTGTTTGTTGATATGGTCTACGTTGAAAGACGTAAATCGTATTGATTTCAAGGTTAGTCACATTCTAAACCCTTGGTAGTAATGATGATGAATCCATTGATAGATGTTGAGTATTATCAATAACATATGGGTGTATGCATTGTTCAATAAGGTTTTGATTAAAACAAAATTATTTGAGTTGTTGGATCATTCAGGAAGATCCTTGTTGTCGTTAAATTAGATTTGTTGTTTATAGTTAACTTTATCTATAGTGGACTTTGAATTGGGTTTAAGATTTATACAAATTGGTTTTCAATTTTATGTTTGTTATTTAACTCGTTCTAAATGTGTTAAGGCCCGAAACAACCTGACCATTTTCAACTAAGAACATTTGGGCCTAGTTTAAATCTTAAATCAGTTTGATTCACACTGTCTCTCCCACGTGGTTTCTATACGTGTCATATACAGTGGTTTAATCATTGTTTACATATACGTTTACTGTGCATAGGAGCTTATTTCTCCGAGTTCACTTTTTCTCTCTTAATTTGTTATTTTCTCTCTAAATCGCAAATCCTCTTCTTTTTCATTAGAAATTCTTCTTTTTCTCTAAAAGAAGAAGGAATTCTAGGATTCTGCAATTTACTATCTTAATTTTTCCTTTCTATTTACTCTTCTTTCATCTCATCATGGACCCAAAGTACCAACACCTGAGAAAGTATTTCCCATCACTCTCCCAAAAGATTCTCAGAAAGAAATACAAGGCTAGAATTACTCGGTTGTGGATTCTTATGCGTTTTGGTATCCCTTGTGATGTGAGAATGTTAATAGAGGGGAAAATCCGTCCGAGTGACTTTAGTCAAGATGTCGGTTTACCAGGAACAGGTACCAGTCGTAGTGCAATGAAAAGAAGAGCTCGTGCCATCGTGGTCACTTGTAACAAATGTGGAAGACAAAATTGTAACGGTAAATGTACTTCACCTGGTTATATGTCTACGAATAGAGAGGATAAAATAAGGTTTTGTAGGGATGGACTTTCAAAGGAGAACTTGGATAGCATCCATCCTCCTCTCCACGGTCACCCTAGTGGATATGTTCAAGGAGCTATTTTTAAACTCTGGCCTAAATTTTATACAGAAAGACAACGCCTCAGGAATATGGTATTTCTAGATCCTGTTTGCCAAGCCATAAGAAAACTGAATGGGGAATAAGTCATCGCTCTATAAAGGTTATTTAGTCTTTGCTTATTTGAAGCAGTTTTAGCTAATGTTCAACAGTTTGTGTTTTTTTTTTTACTCAGAATATTTGCTTTTGTGTTTGAAATAATTGTGATTATTAGATTGATATAGTAAGTGTTAATATCTTATTTAATTTATGATTTTCTTAAATATATATATAATAAAATATATTTGAATTTTGAAAAGCTTATCCAGATATTTCAAGATTTGTGTCTCAAATTTCAAAAGTTCTACAGTATTTGTCGTTTATATTAAATTTCTAGACTTGGTGTATATTTGTCAAAAAGTCTACAGTTGTGTCAAGAGGGTCTTCTGTCAAATTGTTCTCAATTGTCAAAAGTTATACAATTAGAGTCTAATCTTTTTCAAAAAGTGAATCAGATTTTCTGTAAACTATCAATCACCTTATCTTACTTTCTTATCCGTACAAGATTTTGTTTAAATCTTTGGATTACCTTTTCATTACCTACTCGTCTATCTCTTTAGCCCTTTTTGTATATTTCTCATCTTTAAAATCTCATGTAGAACCCGAAGTCTAAGTGGAGCAGACATTAAGCAACCACTTCTATAAACCAAATATGTCTACCTCCCAGTCCACGAAGAAAATAAAGAATGTCTGTGTCTTTTGTGGTTCCAGCCTTAGAAAAGATAAAGCTTATTTAGAAGCTGCAAATCACTTAGGGCAAGTCCTAGCACACAAGAAGATTAACATAATCTATGGGGGTGGTAGTATAAAAATGATGGTAAATATGGCACTAGCAGCTAGGTCTAGCGACGCTACAGTTGTAAGAATTTGGCCTCATATTCCAGTTGAAGGAAACCTTTGTAAGGAAGCCATAGGTAAGGGAGAAGGAGTCAGGAGTATCCCTAGAAATTTTAAAGACATAATCTATAATTCTGATGCTTTTATAGCATTACCTGGTGGTCTAGGTACTCTTGAGGAAATATTTATAGTTGCTTGTGGGCAATTGTTGGGCTTTTATTCCAAACCTTTGGGACTGCTGAACGTAAAGGGTTTTTATGACGGTCTTTTGAAATTTCTAGATTACGCTGTGGAAGAAAACATCACTACAGAATCGGAGAGACAAATCTTTGTTACTGCTTCAACAGCTGAGGAATTGATAGATAAAATGCAAATCATACATCCAGAATCCGACACTGCAACATCCAAGCTTGAATGGGAAAGGGAAAGCCGGGAGCGGCCAATTGATTTGAATCTCCATCTGTAATCTTTTTGTTTTATCTTTGGCATGTAGGCATGTGTGTCCGTATTTCGTGTGTTACGAATAACCGTTTGTCCTGTATTCTGTGTTTCTTGTGGTACGTTGTTGTTCAATCTTTTAGATTTGTTGAGCCTAATGCCGGGATGGCTGGATACGGAGTACTTGATGCTCTCGAAACGCATCCTTCTTAAGGTCCGATCTTTTGTTTATCGATGTTTTTGTATCCTCTAAGCATGCATGATATGGATAGCTGGTATACGGAGTGCCTTGTACTCTCGAAACGTATCCGTATTATGTTTGTAATGTGTAATATTCTGTTAATATTATGTGGAAGTACCAGAGTCAGTTATGGGGATATTCCATATGAAATATGAGTATATTATTTGGGTTGAATGTTTGTGTCATGAGGATAGCTGTTTAATGAAAAATATGTCGGGTATGTTTGCAACTCTGAGATTCCGTTTAATATCTCTATGAATAAGTTTAATGTATGGTTTTGAATAAAAGTGTTTGTGATATATGTTTTATGATTATGTTTTAGTTTATTAGTTGAGGTATGAAATCAAATATATTTGACTTTTCCTTACTTAAAAAGGGAAAGGAACCTAAAGATGAAGTATATAAAATTTCTCTGGCAATCTCCTTAAATGTGATTGTAAATCACAGTCCATGGACAATGAAGGACTGGAATCATGGTATGGTCAATATGTATGCCTGATCAGATTCTTAGACTATTATACGGTGTTATAAGTTGAAACTTGTCAGAAATACTCTCATTGAGGGATTTAGGAGTAAGATTTATTATGCAAGTAAATAAGTGGAGATACGATAACTTAAATTTGGAGGACAAACAACATTAACGGTTTAGACTCAGAATTGGAATCATAATTTTTACTAGTATTACTAGAATTGAAATTTCGAGGACGAAATTTCTTTAAGGGGGGTAGAGCTGTGACACCCGTTATTCTCCTAAGGGTATTAAGGTAATTAGATTAATTACCTAGTATATATATAAAAATCAAATCAGAAAATTGAGAGAAATTCGAAACTCTCTCTCTCTCTACTTTCTCTCTCTAAAAAAAATTCTCTCTCTCTCCTCAAAGATCGTTTGAGATTTCGGCATCCGTTTTCGACACCTCCCGCACCAATGGAAAGCTCTCGACGAGCTGAGTCCAACGAGGTGCCGCGCCGCCCAAAACGCCGCCGGAGGAGACCACACGCGCCGCCCAAAGTGGCGGCAAAACTCATTTCTTTCCGACGAGATATCTTCGCCGTCCGACGTCCGATCGACGTGATTCTTGTTCCTACACGACCGCCGTGAGGAGAGGAACAAAACCCACCCTTGGTGGCAGCTCAACAACAGCCGGATTGCTCCGCCCGTCTATTGCCGCCGTGCACCGCCGCCCCCATGGTGGAACTCCGCCTTGCCGGAGGAGGTGACTGACACCACCCCTCCCAATGAGTTCAGAGGATCAAGGGGAGTAAAACCCCTCGATCAATTGCACGGAAGGAGCCGGTTTCGCCGGAGAACGGCCAACGCCGCCGTCAACAGCCGCGGGAGCCTCCGTTTTGGCTCTTCCCAGCCACGTTTCTTCAAATTGGATGAGGGGAAATGCTCATAGGAGGATGGGTAGCAAAAGCCCTCAGCCAATTTCAGGTTTCCATCGTCGGAGAATCAAGATCGGAGCTCATCCATTTCTACCGACGTTGTACTTCACGACCCGCTATGTTAGAGGCAGAATTGGGTGAAATTGACCCCGCCATTGGACTCAGAAGGGTCGATTTAGGGGGGGTAGGCCCGAGCCCAGCTGCCAACGGACCCCGATTGACGCCGGTCAACGACGGTCAAAGTCGGTCAACGCCGGTCAACGGTGGTCAACGGCCGGTCAAAGGCCAAAATGGGATTTTGTGATCCGGACCTCCGATCGAAGATCCGAGACCGCCTCCTGACTCGTTTCGATGCTCTGGATGCAATGGTGACCTCCGTTCGAGCAAATTCCACTCCGATGAAAATCATCCAGTACCGACTGCACGCGAATCGAGGCGATTCAAACAGCAGTATCGGAGTCCAGAATGACGTTTTCAAGAATGTATGATCTTCAGGAAGCATTCCTAGCCATTCATAGTCGCTCGAGGAGCACTACAGAGGATGCTTCGTAGATACAGCGAGATACAACTGGATCTGTTTTGCTTTGAGTTCAAAATCAAGGGAGTATGGAGCTAACGTTAATTGATTCCAGGATTAAGAGACTGTTGATAAGCTTGAAAGGTAGGGATTCTATTACTCATCTTTTGTGAGGTTTTTATAGAATTAAAATTGATTGTTTTGCCGCAATATATATATATCTATGTTGAACTGATATTATATGTGTATCACATATGAAACTATGACATGGACTCGTCTTGTATTGTATGGCGAGGAACATAATGAATTGACACATGTTATAAATTGAGAAGCATGGTTAGGAAAATTAACTCTATTAATAATGATTTAATATAGAGAAATTGTGAGACATGAAAAAGGCGACGGTTACGTCCTTGGGCATAAATACCCTAAAAGGTAAAATAGGGGGAAGGTGATGACGCTTCCTTGGGTTAAAAGTCCCAGAACACACTGTACAGAAATTGATTTGGTGAGGACTCGGGGCTTGATGTCCCCTCACCGGAACACCCTTGGAATGTTTATAGGGTGATCAAGTGCGCCCATTTGGGTTTCGATGAGTTGAGTGATACTCAATTTAACATGGATACCTAGGAACAATGATGATTGGTAATATTTGTATAAATGTGTAATTATGACACTTGGTAATGATTAACTACGGTATCCATAAGATGTGATCATAATAAACCTCATAATCTGGAATATGATGTGACTTACTAACCATGCAGATTTTAATGTGGTAATGATAAAAACCTAAAGGTGAGTAATGGCTTTCTCTACTGAGCATAGTGTTGCTCATTCCCTTTTGTTTATATCTTTTCAGGACTCACTAAGTGTGAGGTGGCTACGAGAAATATAGTTGAGGAAATGATGTAGCTATATTACATTGGGACTGCTTCAATCGTTGAGAATGTTCTTCATGACAATGTAAGCATCAATTGTTACTTTCTGTGACTGTATTACAATGTGTTGAGGGTTAAAATGATGATGACAACAGTTTATATTATTAAATTTAAGGTGCTAC
Source organism: Artocarpus heterophyllus (assembly GCA_025403435.1). NCBI lineage: Eukaryota > Viridiplantae > Streptophyta > Magnoliopsida > Rosales > Moraceae > Artocarpus > Artocarpus heterophyllus. The sequence continues at coordinate 4,982,054 of CM046347.1, read as the reverse complement.
ATTAAAACTGTGGTTTATTTATCGTTTATATTTTTATTTTTGAGTTGAGAGTTTTCATTTAAGTCCCGGGCAAATTTTATTTTTAAGGTTTTACTTTTATTATTTATTTTTATTTTATCTCATTAAAAACTGTTAACCCCCATATAGGGGCGTTACATTTCAGGAAAGGCTCAAGGCTCCTATTTGGCGACAGTTGGTTGCTCTGCGACTTAGGAGTTTTGGAGAGCTTGTGTCGTCAGCAAAATCAGTGGAAAGTGATTATGCACATTATTGTGAGGATCGAGCAAAAGCTTTAGGAGGATCGCAGAGGAGCGGTAGGAAGAACACCAGTAGCCGTCCAGCTCCAGGAAAGAGCAAGCAAGGTGGCGCGAACAGTGGTAGTAGCAATTCATCTAGTAGCGGGCGCAGCAATTTCTACAGCTTTTATTGTCATTTCTGTCAGCAGCCAGGACACATTAAGAGGAATTGCCCGATCAGGAGTGCCCGTCTTGGATCTCAGACCGAAGAGGATGCCAATCGTCAATCTCAGCCTCAGACCCTACCTCAGCCTCAATATTATCCACAGTTGCAGTATCCTTAGTTCTCTCCTCAGCAGTTCTCATATCCGGCACGAGGGCAACAGCCGCAGCATTTCCAACGTAGCGTCCCTCAGTATCGAGCGTCGAGTGTAGCAGTGTGCAGTCGTCTCTATCTCAGCAGCATCGGCAGAATAATCTAGGACCCATAAATGTTGGTAGAAGAAAAGTAAAGGCACCAGTGCAGGTCCATGCGATGGCATCTGGAGGTTTAGATTCTCAGACCAGTAACGCGGTTGTCGATGGTACGATCTTAGTTTCTCAATCCTTAGCTCGTAATTTATTTGATACAGGGGCCTCTCATTCTCTCATTTCGAGTTCTTTTGTACATGCCTTGGGGTTAGAGATAGAAGAGTTTAATAAACCCCTAGTTATAACTTCTCCCTTGGGGCTGGTGTGTGTGAATTGTATATGTAAATCTCGTAAAATAAAGATTGGGGATGAGATTTTGAAAAGTGATTTGATTATACTCCCCATGAGCTCATATGATGTAATTACGAATTGACTGGTTATCCAGGTACAATGCAGTTGTAGATTGCCAACTAAGAAAAGTGACCCTAGTGTCTGATAGGGGGACGATGATCACTTACCAGGGTGGTGGTGATTGGTTAATGAGTGAGCGTCTCATGAAGTCGTGTCTAGGAGGGCAAAGAAATCTGGTTTGTTGTGCTTTTCTCGCGAATCTAGAGTGTGAGCCCTATGCTTTGAGTGGAAGTGTAGCGATTCTGATGGTTGATGAGTTCGAGGATGTCTTCCCTGATGAGTTGCCAGGATTACCACCGCATCGGGAAATCGAGTTTGGTATTGAGTTGTTTCTGGGGATAGCATCGATTTCTATAGCACCTTATCGGATGGCGCCGGCAGAAATGAAAGAATTGAGAAAGCAACTTCAGGAGCTTGCTGATATAGGGTATATTCGAAATAGCACATCTCCGTGGGGAGCACCGGTTTTGTTTGCTAAGAAACATGATGGGACTCTCAGGTTGTGTGTAGATTATTGGCAGCTGAATCGTGTTACAGTGAAGAATAAGTATCCCTTGCCTAAGATCGACGAGTTGTTTGATCAGTTGGGAGGTTCGCGATACTTCTCAAAATTTGATTTACGTTCAGGGTACCATTAACTCAGGATTAAGGAAGAGGATATTCCCAAGACAGCTTTTAGGACCCGGTATGGACATTTTGAGTTTCTAGTTATGTCGTTTGGGTTGACGAATGCTCCGGCAGCTTTCATGGATTTGATGAACATGATATTTAGGCCATATCTGGATCAGTTCATGATCGTGTTAATCAATGACATTCTAGTGTATTCTAAGGCTTGGGAGGAGCATGAGCAGCATCTCCGGATCGTGCTTCAGACTCTGCGAGAGCACCAGTTGTATGCCAAGAGGGAAAAGTGTGAGTTTTGGTTGACTGAGGTCAAATTTCTAGGTCATGTCATCTCTGAGCATGGTATTTCTATGGATCCGTCCAAGATTGAAGCCATAGTGGAATGGGAATGACCAAGAAATGTAGCGAAAATTCGTAGCTTCTTGGGTCTTGTTGGTTATTACAGGAAATTTGTAAAGGATTTTTTGAAGATTGCAGCTCCGTTGACGAGATTGATCAAGAAAAATGTTAGGTTTGAGTGGGGTGAAGAATGTGAGCTTGCTTTTCAGGAATTGAAGAACCGGTTGACTTCAGCCCCAGTGTTGGTTATTCCTAGCAGTGACGAGCCGTATGAGGTTTACGCAGATGCTTTAGGGCGCGGACTTGGATGCGTGTTGATGCAGCATGGACGCGTGGTTGCGTACGGATCGAGACAGCTACGACCTCACGAGCAGAATTATCCTACTCATGACTTAGAGCTCGCGGCAATGATTCACGCGCTGAAGATTTGGATGTATTATTTGTATGGAGCGTCATTTTAGGTCTTCTTCGATCATAAGAGTTTGAGGTATCTGTTCACTCAGAGGGATCTTAATTTTAGGCAGCGTAGATGGATAGAGTATATAGAGGATTATGACTTTGCGTTGTAGTATCATCTCGGGAAAGCTAATGTGGTCGTAGATCCGCTTAGCAAGAAGTCTTCAGGGATTCTCGCTTATTTGGCTTTTGAGGACTGGAGCAGGGATGCGACAGTGAGCAAGTATAGGCTACGGAATCATGAGGACTGTGATCGAGTTTTGGTATATCATGTGGAGGCGACCCCAGCTCTTGTTCAGGTGGTGAAGCAAAATCAGTGGCAGGACCAGCATCTTAGAGGGATTTGGACGCAGATTCAAAACGGAGAGTGGTTTGAAGAATGGAGCGTGCATGTAGATGGATCGTTGTATTTTCGAGAGCATCTCGCAGTTCCAGCTATCGCAGAGGTAACGAAAGCCGTTTTGGATGAAGCTTATAGGTCCCAGTTCGCCATTCATCCAGGGAGCACAAAGATATATCGTGATTTGAAGAGGCAATATTGGTGGAGAGGCATGAAGAAAGATGTTCGAGAGTACGTGGCCAAGTGTACGACGTGTCTTTAGGTGAAAGCCGAGCATCAGAAGCCTGCAGGTCAACTTCAGCCACTTCCTATTCCAAGGTGGGAATGGGAGCATGTGACGATGGATTTTCTCACAGGTTTGCTGAGGACGAAACAACGACATGATGCAGTTTGGGTCGTGGTCGACAGGTTGACGAAATCGACGCATTTCATTCTGTTTAGGCCGACATGTTCGAGGAGAATTCTCAGGGATTTGTTTCTGCAGAACATAGTGAGGTTGCATGGAGTTCCTTTGTCCATCACTTCTGATCGAGACACCAAGTTTAATGCTAAGTACTGGAGGAGTTTTTAGGAGGTTTTAGGTACGAATTTGAACTTCAGTACTGTGTTTCATCCTTAGACTGATGGGCAGTCTGAGCGGGTTATTCAGATTCTCGAGGATATGATGCGTGCCTGTGCGTTAGACTTCGGTGGGAATTGGAAGAAATATTTGCATCTAGTGGAGTTCACATACAACAATAGCTATCAGGCGAGTATTGGTATGGCACCGTTCAAGGCATTGTATGGGCGACCATGTCGGTCATCGGTGTGTTGGGCAGAGCCGAAAGACATGGTTATTATTGGGCCGGATGAGATCCATGATAGCAACGAGAAAGTCGCTGTGATTCGAAGTCGATTGAGGGCAACTCAGAGCCGACAAAAGAGTTATGTGGATAGTAGACCCTTAGAGTTCGCGGTAGGAGATTCGTTCTCTTAAAGGTATTGCCTCGTAAAGGAACTATGCGGTTTGGAGTGAGTGGAAAGCTTGCACCGAGGTATATTGGACCATTCGATATCACTCAGCGTGTTAGTGTGGTTGCTTATCGGCTCAACCTTCTGCCCGAACTTTCTCATGTTCATGATGTGTTTTATGTGTCGATGCTTAGGAAGTGTCCGCCTGAGCAGGGTAAGATAGTTTCATTTTGCGATGTGCAGGTTCGGGAAGATACGACGTTCGAGGAGATGCCGATTCAGATCATCGACTGAAAAGTAATCAGTTTGCGTCCTCGTGAGATACCGTTGGTAAAGGTCGTGTGGCAGCATCACGGGGTTGATGAAGCCACTTGGGAATTAGAGTCGAGTATGCAAAAATTGTATCCGCATTTGTTTTGTTTCTAAATTGAGTTGTAAATTTCGAGGGTGAAATTTCTTTTAGGGGTGGAGAGTTGTAACGCCCCGAAATTAATTTAATGATAATGTAATGTAAAATGATGGATTAGTGTTCCATAATTAATGTTTCAAATTTAATTTGATTATTTGGTTAGATTTTGAATTTTAAGTTATTTTATTAATTTAATGAATTCTAATAATTTCTTGTTGTTTTAAAATGTTGTTTTGACATTTTAAAACACAACAATTTGTAAAATGTTAAAAATATTCCGTTTTACAAAATCGTGGGTGGCATTTGGTTTTCACACAGTAAAACTGCCCACCGTTTCTCTCAATTTATTCTCTCTCCTCTTCCTCTCTCTTCAATCTCAGCTCTCACTCTCTCTCTCCTCCTCTCCCACCCGTGATCACTCTCACTCTCTTCCTCTCAGTTTCTCTCTTTCCCTCTCAAATTTATTTGAGATTTTTGAATCAAAAATTCGAATCCAAGCTTCAGGTTAGCAAGGAGGACGCTCGGGAACATGATTTGGCAACCAAGAACCCGGATTGAAGCTTCGATTCGAGGTTAGTTTTGAAATTTCTAAACTTTTTCAAAATTTTTAAATTTTGTGCATTTTTGAAATCTAGGTTTGTTTGAGCTTAGAAAACTCTTGGTTTGAGTTAAATGAACTTAGAACACCTAGAATCCAAGCTTAGATTGAAGAAAAACGGATTAGATTCAAGATTTTTCATTTTTTCTCATTTTCTCCCATTTTTGGATTTTTGAGATTTTTGTGTTTAAATCTTGTTTAAATGAGTTCAAAAGTGTTCTAGTATGTTTTTCTATCATCTATGAATGTTTTCCATGCCTGAGATTTGAGAAAAACAGGTTAAAATCAAGATTTGGATTTTGGGAGAACCAAAACCCGTGGTTGGAATTTCTGGGTTTTTCTAGTTCGGTAGGCCGAACTACGTGTTCGGCAGGCCAGATTCAAAGGATCGGCAGGCCGGACTGCACCGTTCGGCAGGCCGAACCTGGGAAATGTCCGGCCGACCGGACCTGATTTTCGGCAGGCCGAACTGCACAGTTCGGCCAGCCGAAGCAGGGAGTCCGGCAGGCCGACAGAGCATGGGAAATTTTGTGATTTTTCACCTGTTTTCACTGTTTTGAACCCCGATTGAAATTCCAACCTTGTAAAATGATTTTAAAGATACAAATGGCACACTAGGACATCATGAAATGGTTTAGTAACATAGAATGTCTCGGACTAGATATTGATCGACTTAGTGTGTATATAGGATCGTTCATGGATCTGCGGAGCAAACGTATAGCGGACCAGAATTTCGATGTGGGGCACCGGCACGAGTATCGAGGTAGGACTTCTACCCCATTCTTTGGTAGCCTAGTTTCAAAATGAATTGGCTTTTGAAAAGGGTTTCTATAAAAATATTTTTAACGGTTGATTGAAAATGAATTTATCGGTTATATTTTAATAATAAACCGTGAACTGAAATGAACTTCATAATAAATGTAAATGACACTACTCGGTAAATGGGTTTTGAATGATGATGAAAATAAACACAAGGCATGATGCCATATCAGAGATCGGGTCGTGTGGCGATCGATCTTGGGGGCAGGTCCCGAAACCCAGCTGGGCCACTACGGTGGTGATATCTTTATGGTTTGCCTAGGAAAAAGAAAATGATGTTTTTGATCGTCCTAATAAACTGTTTTGGGTAAGAACGGTTTTATTTAAATTTATTTATTTATTCAAGGTTTCTTTTAATCAATTCCCTGAATAATGAGATTTTTTCTTTAAATTAAATGATTTATTAAAATATAGTCCTATTGAGCCTTTCGCTCACATTTTCTTTGTTTTTCTTAAATCCCCCCCTCTAGGTGGATTTCTATTTAGGTTCAGAGAAGATTCAACGAACAGAACTCAGGAGCAGTAGAAGGACTAGTAGGTTATTTGTATTAGTTGAACAAAGCATGTAATGTTTTAACTCTATTTGTACTTGGACTGTAGTTGTATTATTATATTGTCAGTATTATGTGTGTGCACAAGTTGTGGGTCAGTGGGACCCATTCTCGTGATTCTTTATTAATTTATTATACGCTTAATGTTTATGAACCCTTTCATACACTGTTGTTTTGAAACTTTCACATTTTTAGATATTTGATTTAACCCCTAAACTCTTTATTTTAATTAAATTCCTCTTTTAACTAATCTAAATAATCCGTCACGTCACCTCCTGTACTCCGGGCCGCGACAAATAATCAAATTTTTATTTAGAAAAAAAAATGGAGAAGACCAACTTGTAATTTCTTTTTTCTTTTTTTTTCCCCACCAAAAGAGCCTCACACGCCTAAAAATGTTCATATTCAAGGATAAGAATTGGTTACTCTAGACTTAAAAATTTTGTAAATCTCCTATTTACTGATATGCATCACAAGTTGTGAAAAAAATAAATAAATAAATACAACCTCATCAAAATTGATGTTTTTACTGATATTTTTAGAGAAACTATAGGAAATAGCATATTTCAAATGATACCTTGTAAATAATGTCGGAACTTTTAAAAACATGAAATATATAGCAGATTAAGGGTGAATCAAATTTTAAAAGCTGTCAAGATCCCCAAAATACCACTCCAACATGACTGATGTTCTTTTTCTTTTTTCTTTTTAATTTTTTTCCCACTTTTCTGGTTTTTCTTCATCAATATTTTCTCTTTCTCCCCCCCCTCTCCTTGTCTCTCTCACCTCCCCCTCTCTCTTTCTGGTTCCTTGATCTGTTATCATCGGAGGGATGACCGTGAAGAGTGCACAGATCGGAGGAAGTTGCCAATCTTCTGACAATTCGCAATGGAGTTTGAATTCTATCTTTGTGACACCCGTTATTTTCCTAACAGGTATTATCGTAATTATATTAATTATTAGTGTGTCAATTAAAATTTGTTCTATTTAAAATCTAATTCATATTATTTATTTCTATCTATTTTTAAAGTTTCTAAAATTATTCTATACTTATTTAGTATATTGACCAAAATGCCCTTAGAACTTTAATTTAATCACAAAACTGCCATTTGGCATTATTTGCTTCAAAAGTCTCTGATGCAGACTTGATTTTTACCTGCCAACCCCCATTTTCTTCTCACGTCCTTTCTTTTTCTTTTCTTCTTTTCTTCTTTTCTTCTCTCCTCTCACGAGACTCTTTCTTTCTCTCTCTTTTCCCCACCATTTTCTCTTTTCCTTTTTTGCTTTGATTTCTTCAAGATTAAAGATCATCAACCTAGCTTCAAGGTAATCAAGAGAGAAATCCGAAATTATTTTCGTAGATCTTCCAAATCACAAAACAAGATCAAGGATTTTTGCAAACAGAATCACTATTTTTCTTCAAGCTTGAGGTAAGGTTTTCTAAGCTAAAAACCTTGATTTAAATCTGCGTTTTGGTATGAGAATTGTGAGAAATGTGTTCTTAATGTTTGTGGGTAATTATATAACATTTTTGAAGCTTGATTTACATAGATCTTTGTTTAAAATGAGTTTTTGAGCAAGTTTTGAAAAGTTTTAATTTTTTGGTTTAGATTTGTTTGTTAAGCATGAAAATTTTGAAAAGAAAGATCTACATGTGTTTAAGTGTAATAATTCATGGTTTTTATGTATTTTCTATACCCTATAAATTGATAAAAAGAATCGGATTGAGTTTTAAAGTTTGAAACCCTTGAAAATGGGAAACTGGATTTCTAGAAAGTGCTATGTCGGTAGGCCGAACCCTATAGTTCGGCAGGCCAAAGTCTAAATAAAACCAGCAGGCCGAACCCCAGAGATCGATAGGTCGGTTGAGGGTCCAAAAATAGTTGTTTTGTTCAGAAGGCCAGAAACGTTGATCGGTAGACCTATCAGGCAGTCCAAACTCACCTGTTTTTCATTTTTTTTAGTCACAAAATGTTCCAAGGATTTCATATAAATGATTATGACACACTAAAAAGAATAAATAATAAATTGGTATGATTATAGATTAGGAATTTAGTTAAAGTATGATTATTTTATACGTCGTAAGATGACAGAGTACTTGGAGCTTACGTTGTGAGCTAGAAGTTATCAGCATGGTATTCACCAAGAGGTAAGGAATCTATTACTCATCTTTTGTGAGGTTTTTATAGAATTAAAATTGGTTGTTTTATTGCAAGATATATATGTATGTTGAAAAGTTATTATGTAAGTATCACATATGAGATAATGATACAAACTCGTCCTGTATTGTACAACGAGAAAAATATTGATTTGACATATGTTGTTGGAAATTGAGAAGCATGGTTAGGAATATTAACTCTATAAATAATGAATGATTATAGAGGAATAGTAAGACGTGAAGAAGGCAGCGGTTACGTCCTTGGGCACGAATACCCTAAAAGGTAAAATAGAGGGAGGTGATGTGCTCCCTTGGGTCGAAAGTCTCAAAACTCACTGTACAGGAATCAACTTGATGAGGATCCGGGATTCGATGTCCTCTCACTAGAACACCTTTGGAATGATTGTAAGGTATTTAAGTGTGCCTACTTTCGTTGAGTTGAGTGATTGCACGGTGGATATAGATAAACATAATTGAATCCTGAATAAGTATGTATATATATGTATGAAACTTGGTAAGAATGATCATACTGTATCCACTGGAATTCAACATGATAATATTAATGATTGATATTGAGAGCTAACTAACCATGTAGGTTTCAATATGGTAATGGTAAAAACCTAAAGGTGAGTAATAGTTTTTCCTACTGAGCATGTTGTTGCTCATGCCTTCATATTTTCATCTTTTCAGTACTCATAATGTGCGAGGTGGTGACAAGATATATAGTTGATGAAGCTATGTAGCTATATTACGTTGGGATTGCTTCACTTGTTAAGAATGTTCTTCATGATAATGTAAGCATCGATTGTTACTTTCTGTGACTGCATTAAGATATGTTGAGGGTTTGAATTATGATGATGACAGTTTTACATTATTAAATTTAAAGGTGCTACATTAAACTATGGTGTAATTGTTGTTTATATTTTTACTTTGTTTTGAGAGTTTTCACTTAAGTTTCGGACATATTTGTTATGAAGTTTTATTTTTACTTTCTGATCTTTATTTTATTTATTAAAAACTGTTAACCCCTATTTTGGGGCGTTATAATCTTCCACAAAGAGGGATGAACTCATGATGACACTCGCGATCTCATCTTCGATGATGATTGTTGATTGTGATAGAGATCTGTCATTGTCTTCAGCATTCGAGACTTGTTCACTATCTTCGTTGATCGTTGGTGGTGGCTTTTGGCTCGTAGGCTATGGTCACAATTTGTTTGTGTCATCATTGCTCGAGATCACTGACGAAGCCATGTCGCTGGTGAAATACCAATGAATTTTTGTATTTACACGGTAAATACAATATTACCAGAGTAATATTGTATTTCTCTACTACTAATGATTTAGTGGAATTGCTAGTGAATTACACGGTAAATACGGTATTTTTTGGTAAATATTGTATTTCCTAGCCACAGGTGGTTCGACGAAGTCGTCGGTAAATTTTTGTATTTACACAGTAAATACGATATTTCCTGGTAAATATTGTATTTTTCAGCCGCTGGTTATTCGACAAACTTGTTGGCGAATTTTTGTATTACACTATAAATATGATATTTCTTGGTGAGTATTGTATTTTCCAGTCGTTGGTAAATTTTTGTATTTACACAGTAAATAAGTCATTTTCAGTAAATATTATATTTTTTGGTCGCTGGCAAAGTCGCCAGTGATTTTTGTATTACACAATAAAAACAATATTTCTCGATAAATATTGTATTTCTCGGCCGCCGGTAGTCTGGCAAAGTCACCAGTAAATTTTTGTGTTTATACGGTAAATACGGTATTTCTTAGCTGCTGGTTAATTTTTGTATTTACAAATAAATATTTATATTTTTCAATAAATATTATATTTTTTGGCTGCCAGAGATATAACGAAGTTGCCAGCGGTATCGGCAACGGAAGAGAGTAAGAGATATAGAGGAGAAAAATGTGAGGTATTTTGGGGGTTTTGTCCTCAATTTCTCATGAGATATTATTCAAATTCTTATGATATGCTATTTACTACATATTTAAAACTATATGATATTATTTACTAAGTTTTTGTTGGGCTTGGTGCCCTAAAAGCTGTGACATTGTACATATTGTTAATAAATAAATAAAATGACATTTATTATTATTTTGGTTGATTATATGTATTATGAATACATTTATAAACATCAAGAAAATTATATGATTATTTATGTGACTATAAATTTATCATATAAATGTTATTTGCTTAGGGATAAAATTTATAGATAATAATCTAAATAGTCCGTAATAATTAATTAAAGTTTGGGATCTTTAATTAAAAATTACAAGTACGGTCCAATCTCATCTAAAATGAAATAGTCATTATCTGGACTATTAATGTAGAGACATTGGGTTGGAGGTACTTTATATAATGAGATTATATAGGACTAGACCAAATAAATTATGAATCTCTAATAATCATCTGTTACAAATAGAGTATTCAAATTTATCACTATGATGATCATATATTTGATAGTCTTAATCCTGAGTATTTATTAGACTCCTATTTATTACATTATGTTTTTTGACTTGCGTGGTAAGATTTGTCTAAGCACAGATTATAACTTACCATATTAGAAACATAAAGTAATAAATGGCTGGGAATAATATTATACAGATATGAAATCCATTCCTTCCCTATGGAAGTTAGAAAAATAGTTCTTTTGAGTGATAATTCAAGGTTTGAACAATAGAGCACTCGTTCATAATAAGATTATGAATTAATTGTTCATTAGAGAATTATTGGAACTCAAGAATAAAGATGTAATAAGAGAGGTTAACGAAAATTGAACCTAACTCTTATTATGAACTATTTATGGAGGACTGACTTATATGTAATGATTATATCAATGGACTACTCGTTAATTTTCTTTGAGTAATTTCACTGTAATCTCAAGAGTTCAGTTTCAGGTTTTTAGTGGAGTAACACTGAAACTAATAAATTTGGCACATTAATTAAAGAGTTTGATTAAATGTCAAATTTATTGGAGCTTAGGTTATAGGTCTATAGGTCCCCAATACCACATCTGTAACACTATATTGGATTTTTGCATAGAATGAATTATACATGTTTAATTCAAAATTTTTGAATTCTGAATTAATTTTTTCACACTTGAATTATTAACGTGACACAGAAAAATGTTCTCTGTGATACATAATGTAATGTGATAAATGTTATCACATTTAACTGAGCATTAGTTAATTAATTGATTATTGTTAAAATCTATTCTTAAATAAATGTGATTTATTTTTGAATTGAGATTTATATATATATATATGGTTTTGAACCAAATCTTTTTATATATATATAAGATTTTATAATATATTAATATATATATATATTAATATAATATTATAAAAAAAGGTGCAGGCGTGAACCTTTCACGTTTCACTTATATATATATATATATATATAAACCGAATCACATGTTGTGATTAGGTCAAAGTCAAAAAAAAAAAAAACTTTATGTAAACTTACTAATAAGGATTCGGAAACAAAACAAAAGGAAAGGAAAAGAAAAGGGAAAGTAATATTACTAATGGTTCAGTTATAAAAAATGAGAGATAACAGTTATCTCAGTAATTTTTTATTCGCATAATTTTTAGAGAGAAAAACTGAGAGTTCTTCTCTAAAGAAAAAGGTCTGCTATCTCATGTGTTGAGTACATAGCAGATTCAGAAAAGTGTGAGGAAAATTCATTCTTGCAGTTTGACGCCCACTCGTCTTTCCATTGGTGTGGAGGCCTGGTTTGGAAGATCGTGGTGTCAAAGAGGAAAGCTAGGATACCCTGATAGTCTTCAAAAGGTTAGTAAAAATTCCTAAAGCTTTCTGTAATTAAAATTATATATCTATTCCCGATGAGCAAAGTTTTCAGAAAATTTTTGTTTGTCAACTATCCGGTCCTTCCGCTGCGTTTCATGTTTTAATTCCAACAAATGGCATTAGAGCGGGTTATAGCATATATAATTTTAATTAAACATGATTTTATTTTGATGATATCATGTTTTTGATGCATGTTTGTGGGCACTTTGCATCTTTGTTAATTTTTATTCATGTGATGAATGGTTGTTTAATGAAAGGATTTTTGGTCGTTAATTATATAGTCCTTTTGGATTAATAATTTTATTTTCAGTTTGATTAGATCAATCTGTGTAAACCCATAAAGGGGTATAGGATTTTTGTAATTTATTATTATTATTATTATTTTTTCTCTTCTCTCCTCTCATTCACTTGCAACACGTGGAGCGATGAAGAAAAAGATGTCCATTGGATTTTTTGGCCCAGTTGAGAACTGTGGGCCTGTCAAATTTCAAAGGTAATCCAGCAAATTGTTGCACAATAAACCACTTGATGAAGACTGCAAAATTGGAGCAGGGAATTATGTATAAATTACAAGAAGACCCCTGTAATTTTATTTTTTATTTTTTATTTTTTTTTGGGTTGTAATTTTAATTATCCAAAAGGACACGGCCAAAAATTCGTTGTTTAGTTTCATTTTTATTTTCATGTGATGATTGTGATAACATGTTTATGCATGATAACATGTCATCTAGGAAAGTGCCCACTTATAGTTATTGTAACATGACATGCATACGCTTAGCATATTATTTTTATAAAGGAGTTTATAAAATGATTTAATATGTGTTAGCATTAATTTAATGAGATTAAATTAATTGGGTTGGTTTTATAGAATCTTAATTTATTAATCAACCAAATAATGTGAATTTAGTTTTAACAGTTAAGACTTGGTAAAATTCACATTAATTCTAAGTTATCTAATTTTAAATTGTTTAATTTTTGGTAACTTAGACAATTCATAATAAATTTAGATTTTTAGAAAATCTGGTAATTTATTTAAGTGTAAATAGAATGAGAGTCTATTAACACATAATATAATCTAGTAATTAAAAATTGTTTTTATCTACTAGAATTATGAAACATATGATGTTTTATAAGATAAAACACATCTTTTAAAATAATGAGTGAGAGAAGGTAATATGACAATATAACCTGCGGTCTCCACCATTAGTACAATACCGTGAGATTTAGGTGGCGCCTCGCGACGCTTTGATTTCGTCCTCCCTACGGAGGGTGTCCATTTAAATCAATATCAAGGTTGGCTTCCTTGAGATAGGATTTTATAATATATTTCAAAATTAACCTACCCTACAGCGGCAATTTTGAGTTAAGTTGTTAAAATCCAAAATAGTGGGTTACACTCATAAAGACATAATTAAATTGTTAATTATATCTTGACAAAAAAAACGGTTATTAATAAATATAGAAAATATGAGATATTTTGAATATATTTATTAATTGAGAATGTCTTAATTCAATTCATAAATAATTTGACCTACCCTATGGCGGCATTTTATTTATTAAAATTGAATAATCGTGGAATTAGTAAAATATTTTCTGTGTTTTTCATATGCATCATGCATCACGTTTACTATTCCAAAACATATATTTATGATGTTTATGCAACCATTTTAATTTATGCTATTTTATTTATTTATTACAGCAACAATGTCTAATCCAATCATCGCAATTCTCTCAAATGAAAAATTAACTGGAGATAATTTTGTCAAGTGGAAGAGTAACATGAACATTGTACAAATTTGCGAAAGTTACAAGTTTGTCCTGACGGAGGAATGTCCTCTAGAGCCTGCTACAAATGCTCCTCGTAATGTACGGGAAGCATATGATCGTTGGATCGAGGCGAATAATAAGGCCCGCTGTTTTCTTTTGGCTGGGATGTCTGACGTGCTTAGGATGAAGCACGAAAGCATGGAGACCGCTTATGAGATAATGCAGTCTCTGCAAGACATGTTTGGTAAACCTTTTGAAAAGGCACGCCACGAAGCCATTAAGGCAGTAATGAATGCAAAAATGAAGGCAGGGATTTCGGTCAGAGAACATGTTCTCAACATGGTTAACTATCTCCATGAGGCCGAGGTCAACGGGGCTATGATAGATGAAGCCACACAGGTGGGGATGATTTTAGAAACCCTCTCCCCTGCGTTCCTACAGTTCAAAAGCAACTATTTCATGAACAAGCTGAAATATAACATGACTGAGTTGCTTAATGAGCTTCAAACCTTCGAGTCTATTTCGAAAGAAAAGACTAAAGAAGCTGAGGCAAATGTTGCAGAAGCTCAACCCTCCTCTTCTGCCCAAAAGAATAAGAAGAGGAAGGGGACTGAAGGAAGTGGTAAGTCTAAGAATGGAGGGCAACCTAAGAAGAACAAAACCAACAACAACAAAAAGAGCTCCAACCAAAAGAAGCCTAAAGGAAAATGTTTCCGCTGCGGCGTAGTTAGGCTTTGAAAGAGAAACTGCAAGAAGTATCTTCAGGAGCTCAAAGAAAAGAAGAACAACGGTAAATTAGATTTACTCGTTTTAGAAGCTTGTTTAGTTGAAGATGATACTTCACCTTGGATAATTGATTCAGGGGCAACTAACCATGTTTGTTCTTCTTTGCAGATGCTTAGTTCTTCAAGGGAGCTTGCCGATGGGGAACAAACGATGAGAGTGGGAACGGGAGAGGTTGTTTCGGCAAGAGCAGTGTGAGTTGTTAAACTTTATTTTAGAAATAAGTTTTTAATTTTAGACAATGTTTATTACATTTCTTGTTTTCGCAGAAATTTGATTTCTGTTTCCAGGTTGTTTGAAAAAATGTTTAATGTTTCTTTTAATAATAATTATGTTAATATTTCTAGAAATTGTTTGGATATTTGTTCTGCGCATCTGGAAAATGGGCTTTACACCTTAAGGCCCAACGAAAAAGCACTGCTCAATACCAAAATGTTCAAAGTTGAACAACCTAAACCCAAGAAGCAAAAGATTTCTTCTAATAATGAAACATACCTATGGCACCTTAGATTAGGTCACGTCAACCTTGACAGAATTAACAGACTGGTAAAGGAAGGTCCACCCAAAGGGAACGAGGGAAGGTTTGTTTTATAGTCTACAGGATAAGAAAGTATTTGTATCGACAAATGCCACTTTTCTCGAGAATGATTATATGACAAACTATAAACCTCGTAGCAAAATTTTACTTGAAGAGTTACTTTTTGATTAGATCAGACCGCAACCGACAATTGTTGTCGAAGGACAAAATGAGGAGACCACATCTTCCTATCAGAATGTCATACCACCTCGACGTAGTGGGAGGGTTGTGAGACCACCTGCTCGCTACAGGGAACTTGGAGAAGCAAATGTTGCTATCTCTGATAATGGTGAAGATGATCCATTGACATATCGTGATGCAATGGAAGTTTCTGAGAAGGAAAAATGGCTGGAGGCTATGAACCTTGAAATGGAGTCCATGTACTCCAATTTGATCTGGGATCTTGTAGACCTACCTGAAGGGATAAAACCCATAGGGTGCAAGTGGATTTACAAGAAGAAAAGAGGAGTGGATGGGAAAGTTGAGACTTTCAAAGCTAGGCTTGTGGCAAAGGGTTATACCCAAAAGGAGGGAGTTGACTATGAAGAAACTTTCTCGCCTGTAGCTATGCTTAAATCCGTTCGGATTCTTTTATCCATTGCTGCTTGTCTTGATTATGAGATATGAAAAATGGATGTCAAGACTGCTTTTTTGAATGGCTATCTTGAGGAAAGCATCTATATGGTGCAACCAGAAGGGTTTGTAGTCAAAGGTCAAGAGCAAAAAGTTTGCAAGTTGCAGAGGTCCATCTATGGACTCAAGCAAGCTTCAAGATCTTGGAACTTAAGATTTGATGAAACGATCAAATCTTATGGTTTCGATCAAAATATTGATGATCCTTGTGTATACAAGTACATCAAAGATAAGAAAGTGGCCTTTTTTGTTCTTTATGTAGATGATATTCTACTAATTGAGAATGACGTAGGGATATTATCTAATGTAAAGAAATGGCTCGCCAGCAATTTCCAAATGAAAGATTTAGGAGAAGCAAGTTATGTTCTTGGAATCCAACTCATAAGAGATCGCAAGAACAAACTGTTGGCGCTGTCTCAGGCATCGTATATCGATAAGGTGCTTATCAGATTTTTGATGCAAAACTCCAAGAAAGGTAATTTGCCTACACGTCATGGAGTTTATCTTTCAAAAGAGCAGTGTCCTAAGACACCTCAAGAGGAAGAAAATATGAGACAGGTACCCTATGCATCTGCAGTAGGAAGTCTAATGTATGCCATGTTGTGTACAAGACCTGACATTTGCTATGCGGTGGGTATAGTCAGTCGGTATCAATCCAACCCAGGATTAGATCATTGGGTAGCGGTTAAACATATTCTCAAGTATCTTAAGAGAACGAGAAACTATATGCTAGTTTATTATGGTGAGAATTTGATTCCCATTGGATACATTGATTCTGATTTTCAATCAGACAAAGACACATGTAAATCTACTTCTGGATCAGTGTTTACTTTTGGTGGTGGAACCATAGTTTGGAGAAGCATCAATCTTGTATTGCTGATTCAACTATGGAAGCAGAATATGTGGCTGCTTGTGAAGCAGCTAAAGAAGCTGTTTGGCTCCGTAAGTTCTTAAATGATTTGGAAGTAGTTCAAGGCATGCATAAACCACTCACATTGTATTGTGACAACAGTGGTGCAATTGCAAATTCAAGAGAACCTAGAAGCCATAAAAGAGGAAAGCATATAGAAAGAAAATATCATTTGATTAGAGAGATAGTGCATCGAGGCGATGTGGAAGTTGTGAAGATAGCGTCGGAAAACAACCTTGCCGACCCTTTCACCAAAACGTTACCTGCAAAGAGTTTTGAGGGACACTTGGAAGGCTTAGGTCTTAGAGACATGTCTCACCTGCTTTAGGGCAAGTGGGAGATTGTTGGGCTTGGTGCCCTAAAAGCTGTGACATTGTATATATTGTTAATAAATAAATAAAATGACATTTATTATTATTTTGGTTGATTATATGTATTATAAATACATTTATAAACATCAAGAAAATTCTATGATTATTTTATGTGACTATAAATTTAGCATATAAATGTTATTTGCTTAGGGATAAAATTTATAGATAATAATCTAAATAGTCCGTAATAATTAATTAAAGTTTGGGATCTTTAATTAAAAATTACAAATACGGTCCAATCTCATCTAAAATGAAATAGTCATTATCCGGACTATTAATGTAGAGACATTGGGTTGGAGGTACTTTATATAATGAGATTATATAGGACTGGACCAGATAAATTATAAATCTCTAATAATCATCCGTTACAAATAGAGTATTCAAATTTATCACTATGATGATCATATATTTGACAGTCTTAATCCTGAGTATTTATTAGAGTCCTATTTATTACATTATGTTTTTTGACTTGCGTGGTAAGATTTGTATAAGCACAAATTATAACTTAGCATATTGGAAACATAAAGTAATAAATGGCTGGGAATAATATTATACAGATATGGAATCCATTCCTTCCCTATGGAAGTTAGAAAAATAGTTCTCTTGAGTGATAATTCAAGGTTTGAACAATAGAGTGCTCGTTCATAATAAGATTATGAATTAATTGTTCATTAGAGAATTATTGGAACTCAAGGATAAAGATGTAATAAGAGAGGTTAACAGAAATTGAACCTAGCTCTTATTATGAACTATTTATGGAGGACTGACTTATATGTAATGATTATATCAATGGACTACTCGTTAATTTTCTTTGAGTAATTTCACTGTAATCTCAAGAGTTCAGTTTCAGGTTTTTAGTGGAGTAACACTGAAACTAATAAATTTGGCACATTAATTAAAGAGTTTGATTAAATGTCAAATTTATTGGAGCTTAGGTTATAGGTCCATAGGTCCTCAATGCCACCTTTGTAACACTATATTGGATTTTTGCATAGAATGAATTATACATGTTTAATTCAGAATTTTTGAATTCTGAATTAATTTTTTCACACTTGAATTATTAACGTGACACAGAAAAATGTTCTCTGTGACACATAATGTAATGTGATAAATGTTATCACATTTAACTGAGCATTAGTTAATTAATTGATTATTGTTAAAATCTATTCTTAAATAAATATGATTTATTTTTGAATTGAGATTTATATATATATATGGTTTTGAACCAAATCTTTTTTTATATATATAAGATTTTATAATATATTAATATATATATTAATATAATATTATAAAAAAAAAGGTGCAGGCGTGAACCTTTCACGTTTCACTTTTATATATATATATATATATATAAACCGAATCACATGTTGTGATTCAGTCAAAGTCAAAAAAAAAAAAACTTTATGTAAACTTACGAATAAGGATTCAGAAACAAAACAAAAGGAAAGGAAAAGAAAAGGGAAAGTAATATTACTAATGGCTCAGTTATAAAAAGGGAGAGATAACAGTTATCTCAGTAATTTTTAATTCACATAATTTTTAGAGAGAAAAACTGAGAGTTCTTCTCTAAAAAAAAAGGTCTGCTATCTCATGTGTTGAGTACATAGCAGATTCAGAAAAGTGTGAGGAAAATTCATTCTTGCAGTTTGACGCCCACTCGTCTTTCCATTGGTGTGGAGGCCTGGTTTGGAAGATCGTGGTGTCAAAGAGGAAAGCTAGGATACCCTGATAGTCTTCAAAAGGTTAGTAAAAATTCCTAAAGCTTTCTGTAATTAAAATTATATATCTATTCTCGATGAACAAAGTTTTCAGAAAATTTTTGTTTGTCAACTATCCGGTCCTTCCGCTGCGTTTCATGTTTCAATTCCAACAGTTTTAACCTAAATAATTTATTTTGCTCTTTCTTACATATTTTCATATATTTACGGGAATTTTTATAAAACTTTATATAAACTTTTTTTTTTGGCAACCAGATAAAAATATAAGAATCTTGAGATTTTTGAAATTTAGAAATATAAGTGCGTTTTTGTCATGAACATAACTACATGCTTTAAATTATAAAGTTTATCCGTTTTGATAAGAAAATTTAGAAATATAAGTGATATGTATGTAGCTATGTTCATTGATATGTTATAACTGGTAATAAAACCTAGAAATTAGACGGCACTTTTTTTATCTATATTTATATGCTTTTTCTTCGTTTCCTTTTAAAACTTTCTTGTTCCATGTTAATTTTCTTGAATTGACGTCCAGGGCTGCAAAACAATAAGAAATAAATTGAACTGATGCATATATTCAGCTGTATTTTTATGACCACTAAAACAAAGAGGGTAAGAAAGGGGCAGTCTTTGAATTGAATTTAAACACATTTCTTAACTTCGTTTGAATCTTCGCGTAAAATTTGACAGTACTTGTACACTTGTACTTCATTTCAAAATGACCCTCTTATACCTAACTTCTTTCCCTAAAAGTTTGCATTAAATTGAAGGAGAGAAGAATCATCTTCTAGCAAGCAATGCCAATTGGTCAAATTTCACAATCGGTTTTTTTTTTTTTTTTCCTTTCATTTTTGGAAGCCAACAATTCACAATCAAGATATAAATCAAGATTAGGCGTAGGCATTGTGTGTGGGTCCACCAAGAACCTGGTTTCAGAGCTCATCCGTCCACCCCCTTATCCATGCACATGGGTATGAAGCATTCTACATGGGCCAACCTAATTTTTTTTTAGTTAAAAAAAGAGACAAATAATGTTTTCACGTTGTATTTTCTACTTTGAGAGAAATCTATTAAGATCATAAGTAAAATGATAAAAAAAATTTGTCAATGTTTTGCCCATTAGCATCAAGGGAGCTCAAATTACTAAATTTTAAGCCAAAATCGGCAAGTAATTCATTAAAAGGCACGATTACATTAAAAGGGCACAATTACAGTCTTATTGTAGATGAGAAAAATCAATTAATGAGAAATTATTATTTTCCCGCGATCCTATCACCGCCACCGGTGTCCGTGGGCCAACCTGAATGGTAAGCTCTCATGTGACATGCATCTACATGATAAACGGCTGAGATTGTCTACAGTGAGCTCGATCAACGGTTGGTGATTTGGTCCAGCACGGTCTAAGAGGGAAACGACTAAGCAGAGCAAAAGATTGGGACGTAGTGCATGGATTGTCGCACTCTGCCAACTGGCTGCTACACGGTCAGCATTTAGCATCAAATTTTGTGGGGTCCAAATTTTTGGGACCACTGATATGACAACCATACGATGCAAGAAATTATTGTTTTGGGACAGCCCAATTCGTACGTGGCGCCTTGTCAGCAGTGATCGCAAAGTTGGGCTGCTGGTAAGGCCTACAGTGAATCTGGGTGATTTTTCATCATATGCAAGCAAAAGAAAAGGAATAGTGCAAAACCCCTTTTATCGTATAAGGTTATTTTTGGAGTCTATCTTCCCGCCACGCCGTCAGCTTAGTATCTGGTCTCATAGAAAAGAGGAAAAAAAAGTGTTTTCTTTTCTTTCAACTCATAAACCAAGTGCTAACATGGTTTGCACCTTTTTTGAGATATACACAATAACTAGCTCGTTTGAAAATTTATATTTGGAAGATTCCACAGTCTGTAACTATATATGAAACCAAAGGACTTTGTAGAAAGTTTGAAAGTTTATATTTGAAAGATTCCACGGTCGGAAACTATATATGAAACGAAAGGACTTCCAGAGTTGGAAAATTCAGGGTTGATGGGGCCCATAAGGTAAAAGACCTCTTTTGGGATTTTAGGGGGCTAGTTTGATGTTTTCATTGTTTTGTATTTAGATGATTTCAAAGTCAATGACCAAAAAAACTCTTTCGTATTGGATTTTTTATTTTTGGGAATTTGGGGACTTGATTTGAATTAAGTTAAGATAATGCAAAGCATTGAGTTTGAATTTGGATATTTCTTCAATGTACGGCCATGGGACAAATGGTATTGCCCTTACAAATATGATTCATTTAAAGGTAGGTCTGAGACACCTTATTCGGATCCCATCTTTAAAGTGCTATCTGAACGTCATAATGAAAAGGCTCAAAGTAATCTTCAAAAAGCCTCTTTGTATGAAAGCCTCTTTACCCAGATGAATACTTGATGGAACTCCCAAGTAGCTCAGATTTGAGTTGGTCAGACACATAAAAAGCTCAATGGGAGTTAATTTGAGTGAATTAGCTAATACAATGCCGTGACTAAGCGTTCTACGGTCCAAATATGAGAATGAACAGCCCTTCTTGCCATTAGTTTGGGAGCTAGTAAAGCCCGTTTTCCCCGAAAAGATACAAAATGCTTTTCAGTGATGAAAAAACTACATGCCCGATTGGACCTATACTTTTAATAAATCAGTACTTTTAACTCTTCAGATAAGATATGACATCAACACAATAACGCTCTTAATCTTCTCATTTGCCCATCCAACCAACCAATAATACATGAAAAGTTCGACTACGGCGTGTCAACAATGATGGAAAAAAATGTGAATGCACAATACCCAGCATGGCAGGTGAACCATACCCATATAGAGGTAAGTAGCACTATTCCAAGCCCAAAGAGATTCCACCCAGCACCAGAAGTCACCAACACTAATGCTGTTGAAACCTTCAAAAGCACCTTTCAGCACCACAAAACTAACTGGTGGGAATCCAAGAAAGCATAAAAGTAGATTACATGCCAGTCTTGAAAGAGTTCTCAAGCTCCCAACTCCAATATCATGTCTCATTGGATGAGCCAGCAAACACATCGGAACCAACAATAACCCCCCAATTTCTGCTGTAGAAAAGTTGATGACTGACATGAGACACAAACCAATGAAGGAAGCTGAGATGGTCACTGATTTCAAAATAGCCCATTCTCGAACATGAAGTTGAGATGCTTTGGCATGAAAAAATGAAGAAGCCAAAGTCGAGAACATGATAAAAATGCTGAGCACTGAAAGCAGAAACCAGATAATAAAGCTGACTGTTGGAGAGCAATTGGGTATTTGACAGATAAAATAGGGCTGTAACGAAACTTCAGAGCCCCAAAAGTGAACAACGAAAACTTTCTTTGCTGCATTAACCCAGTTCAATGATCTGAGAGCGGTACTGGGTTCATCACCAACGGTTTTTTCGTTCTTCTGTGAAGAATTTAAGTTAGTGGAATCGGCATAGAAAGATGCCGCAACCATAGGAAGTGGTGCAACAAGGAGTGCAAAAGCAATCATGTAGACTCCTACTGACACAAATTTACTGGGAGATGTAAGTAGATAGAGGAAAAACGACTGGTGGAACTTCTCAAGAAGATTATTGACCGACCGAATGACTCCTTCAATTAACCTGCATCAGAAAATAACAGGACATCCCTCAGCCAAATAATGAAAAAAGAGACTATTGAGTTGACACTATCATTTGAGTATAGGGGTCTTACTAAAGCTGCAAATAAAAAAAAAAAAAAAATCCTTTTTTCTTCCTATTAAGCAAACAGTTATAGTTGTTTAATTCACCACTGACATTGTTAACACACAAGTAAATATATGAAGATTGTGAGAAAGAATAGTCTTCACTTCTTATTATTTTAGCTGAATATTACACCTTAATATACATGATTTCCAGGACTAAAGATGGTAACAAACAATCATCCTAAACTCAAGGAATCCGAATAGGAAAATCAGGATTCTTTGACCCATAATTCTCTCACCTAAATTATCATCTTTGACCCCTAATTCTCTCACCTAAATTATAGTAAATAAATTCTAAGTATGGTAACTTTGAGAGAAATTCAACACTCCCCCTCAAGTTGGGTTGTATATATTGTACATTCCCAACTTGTTACATAATTCCTCAAAGTTAGGTCCTAACAGAGCCTTTGTCAAGGTGTCTGCAAGTTGTTCTTGAGTAGGAGTGTAGATCAGCTGAACCTCTAAGTTCTCAATCTTTTCTGCTATGAAATGCCGATCAATTTCCACATGTTTAGTTCTGTCGTGATGAACTGGATCCTTTGCAATGCTAATAGTGGCTTGATTGTCACACTTAAGCTTTACAGACTTCTCAAATTCCATCCCCAACTCAGTCATAACTCGCCTGATCCATATTCCTTCACAAATTGCTGCTGCTAAGGCTCTTAGTTCAGCCTCAGCACTACTTCTGGAAACTACAGACTGTTTCTTACTTTTCCATGTTACAAGATTTCCCCAGACAAATGAGCAATACCCTGTGGTTGACCTCCTGTCTATCTGGCTTCCTGCCCAGTCTGCATCAGAGTATAGAACTATATCTCTACACCCATTCTTCTTGAACAATAACCCTTTTCCAAGAGTCATCTTTAGATACCTGAGAATTCGGTACACGGCTTCCATGTGTTCTCCCGTTGGGTAGTTCATAAATTGACTTACAATGCTTACTGCAAAACCAATGTCAGGTCGAGTATGGGAGAGATAAATGAGTCTCCCTACTAGACGTTGATATCTTCCTTTGTCTACTGGAATTCTTTCTTCTTCACTCCCTAACTTCTTTTTAGAATCCATGGGGGTGCTTGCAGGTTTACATCCTAGCATACCAGTCTCTTTAAGTAAATCCAGAGTATATTTGCGTTGAGAGACAAATATTCCTTTCTTTGATCGAGCCACTTTCATGCCTAAAAAATAGCGTAGAGGACCATGATCTTTTACTTCAAATTCTTCTGCCAAGGATCGTTTAATCTTTAGTAACTCTTCCTCATAATCTCCGGTTAGAATGATGTCATCAACATACACAATGAGAATGGCTAATTGATTCTCAAAAGAGCGCTTCACAAAAAGTGTATGATCTGCCTGGCACTGAATAAATCCATGTTCTTTTACTGATCGTGAGAATATGTCAAACCATGCTCTTGGAGATTGTTTAAGTCCATACAGAGATTTCAATAACTTGCATACCTTATTTCTTCCGTTGCTTATTTGTAGACCCACGGGAATTTCCATGTAGACTTCCTCTTTGAGATCTCCATTCAGAAAGGCGTTCTTCATATCAAGTTGATGAAGTGGCCAGTCCAAGTTTGCTGCTAACGAGAGGAGTATCCGAATGGTGTTAAACTTTGCAACTGGAGCAAAAGTTTCCTGGTAATCAATACCATAGGATTGAGTAAAACCCCTTGCCACTAACCGAGCCTTAAGTCTTTCAATGCTCCCATCTGCCTTATGTTTAACGGTAAAGATCCATTTACAACTCACTGTTTTCTTTCCTGGTGGGAGTTCTGCAATAATCCATGTACCATTCTTTTCCAAGGCCATAATTTCCTCTTGGACAGCCTGTTTCCAACCCGGGTGACTTAGAGCTTCTTGAATATCTGTTGGAATTTGAACATTATCCAGCCTCGAGGTAAAATCTCGATAAGACTGAGAGAGATTTGAATATGATATAAAGTTCCTGATCGGATGTTGAGTACAGGTTCGAGTACCTTTCCTTAATGCAATAGGAAGCTCCAAATCATCTATAGTATGAATCTCTTCTGACCCGTTTTGCTCTAGTTCTTTTTCACCTCCTGTGCTAGTTTCTGCAGTCATTGGGTCCAGTTCAGATTCTTGGACAGGTGTGAGATGTGTCAAGGTCTCAATCTCCCCTTGAGGTTGTCTTTTCCTTCTGGTGTACACCTGAAGTTCTCTGGTTTCTGACAGACTCGAAGGAGGAATATTTGACTGGGATTGGTGAGAATCAAAATCAGGTACACGGGCTGGACTTGACAGACTCGAAGGAGGAATGGCTGGACTTAACAGACTCAAAGGAGGAATATTAGGTTGTTCTAGCACGGAATCCCAACTCCAAAGCTGAAGTTCTTTCTGATTCTCCCCCTGAATTTCAGATTTGGAAAAATAAGGAGTTTGTTCAAAAAATGTCACATCCATGGTGTCAAATACCCGTCGTGTGTTGGGACAAAAACACTTGTAACCCTTTTTATTGGTGGAATAACCGATGAAGACACATTTTATGGATCTTGGATCAAGTTTACTCCGGTTTTGAGGGTACACATGAACAAATGCAGAACATCCAAAAATTTTGAAAGGAAGATCAGAGGAAAGAACTCGAGCATGAGGGAATATTTTAATGAGAGATTGACGTGGTGTTTCCAATTTGAGAATACGGGATGGTAACCTATTGATGAGATATGCAGAAGTAAGAATGGCTTCCCCCCACAGATATTTTGGAACATTAGTGGAAAACATAAGAGAGCGGGCTACTTCCAACAAATGACGGTTTTTCCTCTCAGCCACTCCATTCTGTTGGGGAGTATTGACACATGAACTTACTTGGACAATTCCCTGTGTTGACAAGTATTCTCTTAGAACTGAATAGAAATACTCCCTAGCATTATCAGATTTTAGAATTTGGATTTTGGTATTAAATTGTGTTTGGACCATGGAATTGAATGTTTGGAATATTCTCTCAATTTCTGACTTTTCTTTCATAAGGAAAACCCAAGTGAGTCGCGTATGATCATCCACAAAAGTCACAAACCACCGTGCCCCATTAATATTTTTTATTCGAGAGGGACCCCAAATATCACTATGAATTATTGCAAATGGTTTTGATGGACAATAGGGCATACTTGGATAGATAGAACGAGTGTGTTTCGCAAGTTGACAAGTCTCGCAATTGAAAAATTTTGGATTTCTATTGATGAATAAATGGGGATATAACCTTTCAAGATACATAAAGTTTGGATGACCTAACCGATAGTGCCATAACATGACTTCACTATCTTTATTGACACTTGAGTTAAAAACAAGCTTAGGACTGAAATTATGAAATAACTGACTTTTAGAAGAACCACTGCTCACAACTAAGGCTTTTTTAGGTTGAGATGTCTTGAAAAGGTAAAGTCCTGAACACATCTCAGCACTGCCAATCATCTTCCTCGATCCCAATTCCTGAAAAACACACACATTTGAGAAAAATTTAGTGAAGCAGTGATTGTCACGGGTCAGCTTACTGATGGATATTAAATTGCAATCAAGTTTAGGAACATGAAGCACAGATTTTAAAGTGATTCCAGGTGGAAGTTGAACTGATCCAGTCCCGGCCACCTTGGACAGAGAACCATCAGCAATGCGAACTGTAAGGTTGGTATGAGACGGTTGATAATCATGAAGAAGAGACTCATCTCCCGTCATATGGTCTGATGCCCCTGAATCAATAATCCAATGTTTTGATCGTTTAGCCCACATTGAGAATGCAGAACATGAATTACCTGCTTGTGCGTGCATGCTAGCAGATGGGACAGGAGCAGATTGTTGAGAAAGTGTGCTGCTTAGAAGCTTTTGGAGCACTTCAAGTTGTTCCTTGGTGAAAGGACTTGACTCAGCAGTAGCTGGCTGCTCCTCGACTGTATTGGCTGAGTTTGCATGGCTGTCTCTGTCAGAACTTGACCTAGATGATTTAAAATCAGCTGGTTTGCCGTGTATCTTCCAACATGTGTCCTTGGTGTGACCAGGTTTAGCACAATGATCACACCACGGTCTTCCTTTCCTCTGTTGACGAGTATCTTGCTGGTTTGGTGGACGTGAGCCACGGGCAGCAAGTGCAGATCCCTCCGTTGTTGGAGATAGATGTTGGCCGCCCATCATGACCTTTTTCCTGCTTTCCTCACGGCGAACTTCAGAAAAGGCTTCTCGAAGACTTGGAAGAGGCTTAGTTCCCATTACTCTGCCTCTAACATCATCTAGATTCTTGTTTAATCCCAATAGGAATTTAAATGTCCTTTTTTGCTCTATTATTCTTCGATATAGAACATTGTCTTCGGGGCACTTCCATTCATAGCTTTCGAACATGTCTAGTTGCTGCCAGTGACGAGTGAGTGTGTTGAAGTATTGCGTTACTGTGAGGTCTCCCTGCCGCAAATCATGAAGAATCGATTCAATTGCGAAGAGTTCCGATGTATTCTCAGAACTTGAATAGGTTTCTCTCACAGCTTCCCAAATTTCTTGTGCAGTCTCATAAAGAAGAAAATTCTCACCAATATCAACATTCATTGAATTGATGAGCCATGACATAATCTGATGATTTCCGGCCTTCCATCTTTTGTAACCTGGATCTTCCTTCTTAGGAATTGGAATTTCCCCTGTTAAATAATCTTCTTTGCCTCTGCCACAAATGAACATCCGGACGGATTGAGACCACTGGAGAAAGTTTTGCCCATTAAGCTTGTGGCTGGTGATGAGGAGAGAAATATTTTCAGAAACTCCAGAATTCCCAGGGTTTGGAAAGGCAGATGTTTGACGAGAAGAGACTTCAGAGGTGGAGCTGGTTGTCTCGGTTGCCATGCCATGCTTGACCATGATCGCTGGGTTTTATTAGAAAACCGGCTCTGATACCATGAAGATTGTGAGAAAGAATAGTCTTCACTTCTTATTATTTTAGCTGAATATTACACCTTAATATACATGATTTCCAGGACTAAAGATGGTAACAAACAATCATCCTAAACTCAAGGAATCCGAATAGGAAAATCAGGATTCTTTGACCCATAATTCTCTCACCTAAATTATCATCTTTGACCCCTAATTCTCTCACCTAAATTATAGTAAATAAATTCTAAGTATGGTAACTTTGAGAGAAATTCAACAAATATCTATGAGGACATCAGTACCATTGAAAGAAAAAAAACCCCACAAACGTCAAGAAAATGGCACTGAAAATAAAATGCACATGATTCACTCGGTTTAAAAAATCAACAAACAGTTTAGTATACAGATAATGCACAGGCCAAAGCAACGAATAGAAGGAAACCTCCACCGATCCACCTCACACACAAAAAGAAATCGAACAAACAACCAAAATAAAACAAAATCAGATGTGGATATGCAGGATTGAAAATTGTTTTCCAAGTGTGCTATCAAAAGGGAAAAAATGATATTTGGAAAACAATATAAACAATGGTATGCAATATAGAATGTTTCTTTTAGAGGTTATTTATTTATTTATTTATTTATTTAATAAATATTAAATAGCTAAGAAGTATTGTTGACTACTAACCGACCACTCCGTAGCAAGAAGTCATTTTGTCTGATCACTTTATCAACAGAAGCTCTAGGTGAAATTTCCAAAGTAATTGCATCAACTTGGTAATCACGAAAAGCACCATGAGGACCAGTAGGAACTCCCAAAGCCTAATAGAAGAACAAATACAAGCAAAAATATAAACCAGTGCCCAAAGATGGGCCAAAAACAAAAGATTAGAAAAGGAATAAGAAAAGTAAACCTTGAATGAAATGGTACAATAAGCATGTAAATCTAAATAAGAGCGGAAAATTGAAAGGGTAGGAAAATATATTCAACAAATACAAAAAAAGTTAGACCACCTGATTATACAATGAACTTGCAAGTGTGGCAATGCCCTCAGTATAATCAACTGCTGGGATACCAAATCTCCATTGGGGATTTATGCTTCTCGCCCCTTGCCCTACTGATTCAAATAATTCTCCCAAATTCTTGAGCCACTTGGAATCAATTAGAGACCACAGTTTCCCCACCTTTACTTGAAACCCTTGCCTATGCACTGCTAAATAATTCACAATATTAATGAGGTCAAGGTTTGGCATCTGCCCATTGGACGCCTCAGCATAGATGTTAAGAATATCATCGAATCTTTCACTTCTGTCTACTACCTTAATTACCAGGGCTGCAGCCATGGTGCCAGCACGTTTAAATCTTTCATGTATCTTTCTTCTGGTAATTGGATTATCTTTCGCATCATATAAGTAATTGATATCGGGACATGTTTCTGCATTTACTGTGTGGAGTTGAGCAAACATAGGCATGTGATAGTCTCTCAACCATGCAGAAACTGCAGCATATTCGCCATGTTGGGAATCTGACACCAGCCAAATAATATCCTTGGCTAGCCAAGCGACTTGGGAAAGTAAGGAAAATACCGAGTATGCGATGCCTAAAGACAAAGCCTCACCTTGCTTAATTTTATTTGAATTATAAGGAGTTACCAGGACAATAGCTTCCTTTCCATCCCCACGTGGTGCTCTTATTATTCCCACAGTGTTGACGCCATATGATGAACAACTAATGTTCTGCTCAACTATTCTAGAATCGGGACTGGAGAAAAACTGCAACGGATGAAACTGATTAATTTGAGAATGAAACTTGTGATAGTTCACCTCTGCACCTAAATCTTTCATATACTGTGCTATCAGTCTCTGACTCTCTCTGCATCAGAACAATGGAAAAAGAACAAAAGGGGTAAGAACATATTAGTATTGAAATTCTCCTCTTCTGCTTTGCCTTTTATCAAATTGAAGAAAGAAGGGGAATGCCAATTTTGGCAAAACAAATATTGTGCTGTCATTGCTGCTAAGTCACCAGGCAAAATGGCATACAATTTGTGGAAATATTTAGCTAGGTGACTGAAGAAAGTTAGATAAAACCATAGTAACAGAACAATCAAATACATGTACTTTCACATACAAATAAAGGAACAATCAAATAAGGGCACCTTTACTAATTCGTAATGGATTGTTAGTCGAAAGGGAAAGAATTTGAAAAGAAAGTAGGAGAATAAAAAGGGAATCAAACATTTGATTCAAATGTATAATGGACTAATTGTCCATTAGGAATTAGAATTGCATTCCTAACTTAAGCATATAAACCAGAGGAAAGGGAGACACTCCTTGCTCTTTCCATTCATGAAACGTAAATACACCATGAGAATTAATCTTAGTAATCACAATTTCTGAAACATGTAAAGAATAATCCTCTTCAGCTTCCTCCGAGTAGTTACAAGAGCTTGGTTAGTTTGTTAGTGATAACAGATAAACCCCACTATTTCCACAATAAGATTCTTAGATAACCAAGCCAAACTCCATCTAATTCTCAAAAATCTTAGAAGTGGCTAATATTTAATATTGGCTCCTAAATCCGAATAAATATTATAAAATCAGAGCATTAATTTGGTGATAAAGTCGTTAAAACAACTTAAAACAAAGAATGCTTTAAGAAAATACATACATGCCTGCACCTCGAGGCCTCGAATTCAAATCAATTAAATCCTTCACAAATCTATTCGCCTCTGAGACCTCCTGATTGGAAAGCATTGGATTCGCAGAACCTTTTAGAATGAAAAAATAAAAAACATGTTAATCTAATCGAATATTGATGTCTAGACTAACCGATTAATCACTAGATTAAGGTAAAACAAAAAATAAAAATGAAAAGCAAGTGCGTGGATGAAGGAGACCTGGCATTAGGGCATTTTCTGAAATGTAGGTGTTCTTGGCGAGAATCGGAAGCAGCAAAAGAGCCAAAACACCGGCAGTGCAGCAAACGACGCTGAAAATCCTCCATAACCAGTCAAATTATTGCTGAACGAATCGGATCTTGGGTGAAATATATGAAAAGAGAAAGAGCACCTGAAGAAGAAGCTGTGGGAGATGAGGAAGATCCCCAGGCGTACGATCGGTCGCTGTCTGGGTCTAGGAGTCTCAGTTTCCGCCATAGGTACGGAGTTCTGCTTGAACGACGAGCTTGTTCAGGTTCTGTGATGGAGATTTCGGCTAAGTTTCGCTCCGGCGCAAATGGCGGTTTGAGATGAGACTTCAGTGCATTTCAGGAAGGTCAGTGAACGATGAGAGAGATGGTGGAAGGCTGAATGGATTGGATTTGGACGTCAAATGGTTTTGGATCTATGATATGGGCTTGAGGTTTGGTTTTGGGCTGAGCTCTTGTTGGGAGCCCAACATGGGAACATCGACTCACCCTGCTAGCATTTGTCTAACATCAAAATTAGAGTTAAGTGTTAATTATATAATTACACTTCTTAATTTTAATTTTTTCTCAATTTAACAGTCTATTCTTAAAAACTATAAAAATATCTTTTAAATTTTAAAAAATTATTTTAATTTTATCCCTATAAAAAAATTGGAAAAAAAAAACATAACTACCTTTAAAATAGTTTTGCACAATATTTTATACAATAAAAACATTTAAAAATCCTAAAAACAAAACATTAAATCTAAAAAAAATATCTTCAGCTTCATGAATTTTTAAATTTTAAAATATTGTTAACAAATTTTCTAAAAAAACATATATTTTATAAACAAAGTAGGTTTAATTAAAGGTATTTTTATTTTATCTTCGTGTTTTTCAATCGAAAAAGTTTGTGAGGGATAAAATTGAAACAAGTTTTTAAAATTTAGATGATACCTTTATAGTTTCTAAAAATAGAGAGATAAATTAAGATATAATAAGAACTGTAAAGTATATTTATGTATTTAACCCTCAGAGTTAATTCATTCTCAAACAAAAAAAAAATTATGTTTAGTAATTTAGACTTTGAACTTAAGTTTATGAACATCAATTACAGGAAGAAAATTATCTAAAATTTTTCACAAATAAACCATAAACTTTTAACTAGTTAACGAATTATATTCTAAATTTTTTAAATGTCAAATTCTAATTATTGTCCATCAATTGACGTTAGTCATTGACTGGAGTGTATGGCCAAAGATTGTAAAGCTTAAGATTTTAAATATCAAAATTAAAGAGTTTGGGTGCAGCCATAGACAAAAATTCTTTAATATTTTTGAAATTTTTGCTAAAATTTTTGCATTTATAAGGTACCAAGATATCTTTTGAGTGTAAAATAATTTCTTCAAAACCTGTTGAAATTAAAAAAAAAAAAAAACAAAGAAAGAAGTTTTCTACTTACAATCAAAGGATGTCCTGTAATTTAAAAAAATATGAGAAATTTTTGCCTAAACACTAAAATTTAAAAGAAATCTTGGTTAACATTGTAATAAATTAGTAAAAACTTAGGTTGCGATATATTGTTTTTTCCACAACCTTAGCTTATATCAAAATTTTATATAGAAAAAGGTATTTAGAGTTTCGATGTTTTTTTTCATTTTTTTTTACTGATGTTGATAGTTTCTCTAAAATTTATTTAAATTTAGACTAGCATATTTCCATTGATGTCAATATTTTCATCATTAGATGCAACATAAAAAAGTCAATAATTTTTAAGTTTTTAGCACTGTTGTCCTCTGAATTAGCAAATTGTCCTTTGAATTTTTAATTTTGACAAGTTATACCTTGAACTTGCAAAATGGATAACAAATCATCATCATTGATAGCAACGCTAGTTTTTAACTGAAACTGACATGTGATTTTTACATATATCGTTAATTAAGAGTACATATAGTAAGGTGTTTTCAATCTAAAATCTTCAGATTGAGAAAATCTCAATCCTCAATTCGATCCAAAACTTTCAATCTGGATTTGTAGATTCGCAGATTGAGCTATGACCTTTAAAATAAAAATATTGAAGGCTATTTTTTTCAATATCACATATTAAAATAAACAATTCATAATAAAAAAAAAGCTTAATAAAGCTAAATTTGTTACAAGTAATTATTAAGATAAACTAAATTTAATAAAACTTAAAACCAAATATTCTTTAAAAAACAAAAGAAAAACTCAAAATAAAGTATTATTCATACATCAACCATACTTAAAATTCAAAACAATTCAAAATTATAAGATATATATATATATATGTATGTATATGATGTTTTAGATGGAATCTATAATCAAATCCACAATTTTGAAATTGGAATTTTTTAAAGGTAAATTGCCATGTTAGTCCAAAACTTTTCACGAAAGCCTGATTTTGGTCATCAATATTTTATTTTTAATGTACCAGTTATCAACCTTTTTATTTTAGTTGTTGAAAGACTAATTTAACGGTTTAACAGTTAATTTTATGGACTAGTTTGTCACATTTTTTATGACTTTGGAAACTAGTTTATCACATTTTTCCATACAAAAATAATTGTTTGGCCATAAATTGGTCAATCGGCAGCTAAAATTAAAGGTTGTAGACTATTAAATAAAAAATAAAAATGTTAGGGACTAAATGCTTACTTTTGTGAAATGTTGGGGACTACTAGAGTAATTATTAAGATAAACTATATTTAATAAAACTTAAAACCAAATATTCGTAAAAAAACAAAAGAAAAACTCAAAATAAAGTATTATTCATACATCAACCATACTTAAAATTCAAAACAATTCAAAATTATAAGATATATATATATATATATATATATATATATATATATATATATGATGTTTTGGATGGAATCTATAATCAAATCCACAATTTTTAGATTGGAATTTTTTAGGGGTAAATTGTCATGTTAATCTAAAACTTTTCACGAAAGTATGATTTTGGTCGTCAATATTTTATTTTTAATTTACCAGTTATCGACTTTTTATTTTAGCTATTGAAAGGCCAATTTAACGGTTTAACAGTTAATTTTAAGGACTAGTTTGTTACATTTTTTATGACTTTGGGAACTAGTTTATCACATTTTTCCGTATAAAATTAATTGTTTGGCCATAAATTGGTCCATCGCAGCTAAAATTAAAGGTTGTTGACTATTAAATAAAAAATGAAAGGTTAGAGACTAAATGTTCACTTTCGTAAAATGTTGAGGACTACTAGAGTAATTTATCATTTTTGAAATCTGTTATCAATCCAAAACACTTTTCAACGGACGCTGGTTAATGGGTTCATGAACATCCCTAACACACATATTTTTTAATTAAAATGTTAGCTCAAATTTATATTTTAAAAGAAGTTAATACTAAATTTTTTATTTTGATAAAAACTTAATTAAAAATACAAATGCAGCAAATATAAGTTAAAATACATAAAAATGACTATTAATGTTATTGATCAATTATTTATGTGTAAATTACATGTCAATTTCAGTCACAAAACTAATATTAATGTCAATAGCGTTAATTTACAATAAATTTATAAATTCAGATTATAACTTGTCAAAATAAAAAGTTAGAGGACAAATAGCAAATGTGTAATAAATTTAGGGGTATCATTGCAAAAAAAAAAATCCTAATTTTTAAGGATGGTGAATGCAATTTAACTTTAGAATTACTAAAAAAAACCCAAATGCAGCTCTCTAATTTACTTTTCCATGGCCATTATCTACCACTCACCCTTTCGCTCAATTAGCAGAAATGGCACTATTTCATCTCATTTTCATCCCAATCAGTACAGGTACATCCCCCAAAAGCTCTCAATTCTCTCCCAGTGGAGAAACAAACACCAATGGCGAATTCAAAGAACCGTATCCAAAAGCCGCCATTTTCGAATTCTAAACTCGGCGTTGGCGCGCTGCCAATTCAGCGCGCCAAAACGTAGACAAAGCGGAAAAACGACCGCTGAATCAATCTCGGACGTCGTCGGAAAATCGGCCAGATTTTTCACGTCGGTTTTGCCCGGTGGTGGTTGGTGGAGCTTGCCAGAGCACGACGAAACGTCGGAGAAACGCGTTTCGGTCTGGTTCGCTGTTAGTCGAATGTGGGAATTGGTTGGAGATGATAGATGGATCATCTTCGTCGCATTCGTAGCTTTAATCTTCGCCGCGGTTTGTTCAATTTGCAAAACATTATACTTGAATTGCATTTTCTTCAGATATCTAATGTTGTATTTTGCTTTCTTGCTGCAGATTTCGGAGATTTCAATGCCTGGAATATTGACGGCGTGTATTTTTTCAGCGCAGCGTGGGGAAGCCGCGGTGTTCTTTCGGAATTCGCAGATATTAGGTCTATTGTTTATCGTCTCAGGAATTAGCAGGTTAATCGGTTTTGTGCTCTGCATTACGTACATTTTGAATATCCTTAGAAATTGGGATGGTTTAATTAGCATGAATGATGTATTGTGTGTTTGACTTGTAGTGGCCTTCGAAGTGGCTGTTTCGCTGTTGCCAATGTGATCTTGGTGAGTATTTTCCTGAACTTCTGAAGAATATTCTTTTCTACATGGTGCTAGAGGGATGGTTTCTCCAATTAATGTCTTAAATAATGTCTTATCAACTACATTATTGAAACTGAAATTCTTATGTTAGTAATTACTACTTTTGTGATAAGTTGAGAGTGTACACAATATTCACCTTATCGGAATCAGGATACAAATCAGGATACACATGATTGGATAGCGTTCAAACGTCTACTTCAACTTGAAAAGAAAAAATGTTTATCCATATAAACTGCATCTGTATCATCTTAAAAAACAACATTTCTGGGTTTGTACGTTGTCTTTTATAGGAAAAGCAGGCACGAAAATCATGGCATCGTTCATTTGCTATATTGCAGGTCAGACGCCTGAGAGAAACTGCATATTCTGTTATTACTTTTCAGGTTTGTGTCTTGATTGCAACTGTAACATATTCAAGCTGCCATGGCTCTTTCTGAAGTCAGTTATTCTAAGAAAAAGTGTTATTGTTATTATTTTTCAGTTAGAAAAGTGCACTATGTCGTGTGTTATCTTTGATGTAGGATATATCCTTTTTCGACAGAGAGGCAGTTGGTGATTTGACAAGCAGGCTTGGGGTGGATTGTCAACGATTGTCTAATGTCATTGGAAATGATATTAATTTAATTTTTCGGAATACTCTTCAGGTTTGGTTGTTTAAATATTTAATTCTGTAAAATTTATTCTTGGTGACGAGAGCCTAAGTTATGGTGAAAGCCCTATGTTTAGGGGACTGGTGCATTGGTGAATTTGTTGATGCTATCTTGGCCTCTCGCACTATCGGCGGTGGTGATATGCTCTGTGCTATCTACAATTTTTCTCTTTTATGGCCGGTGTGCATCTCTGCCTTATCTGCACTTTACGTAGCATTCAGATTACTAATTTGAAGCTCTTGTTTTTATTTTCGAAGAAACATAATATATTAATATATGCTAGTCATGTATTTAATGTGTTCTATTTACCACCATTTTGCTTTTTTGATGATTAGCAGAAGACGATTAACTGATTTGGTAGTCTCCTTGAAAATATAACTTAAATAAAAGAATGTATGTTAAAATGTTTATTCTTGACGAAGTTTATGAACTTGACTTCTTAGTTTTATTCACTCCGTGAAGTGTCATACATGTTAGTTATCTGCTCTGAGGCATGTCTCTTAAATTCTAGATGGAAAAAAAAAAAAAACCATAAATTGTATTGTTAAGCAGCTAAGGTAACAAAAATGGACCAAATCCTCAATTTCAAAATTCTTGTTGTGCTTTATTTCCCAATCACAACGCAGACACAAATTTTAATTAACTTCACCGAAATTATTATTTGCTGCTAATAGGCTGTATCTCCTCAAGCTTTTATACTCTTGATTGTTCAAAGGCTTTAGTTTGTAAAACCTGCTTTTTTGTTTGATTCTTTTTTTTTTTCCTCCAGGTATCAAAAGAATGCTGCAAAGTTGACACAAGACTTCACCGCTGCTGCAAATGAGGTATAGACCAAAATATAATCCAAATTGTTATGTCATATACCTTCGATTAAAAATATTATGAGGTGATTTTTTTCTTGTGCTGCTATGTAGGTTTCACAAGAGACACTGTCTCTGGTAAGAACCGTCCGGATTTATGGAGCGGAAGAAAACGAGCTAAGAAGGTAATGATGTCTTCTCTTAGCGTCCTTTAACAAAAGAAAAAAGAAAACGCAGCCTTTGATTCCAAGGTATATATTTGCTCGAGTCCATGACCATGAGATGATGATATATATAAGCATGATCTGTCCCATATCATACTAGGTTCAACTACTGGCTGGATAAAATAGCGTTTGTAGCAATGCGAGAAAGTGGGGCTTATGGAATTTGGAATTGGAGTTTCAGTACTCTATATCGTTCAACACAGGTAGGGTACAATTTTGAGTTAGAAAAATCATGTGTTATAAGGGTAAAGATTATTGTCACTTAACAGGTCAATTGTTGCCTCATATTACATTGGTACATGGTTTACGGAACTTTTTTCTGTGGGCTGAAATCTGAACATCTATTAGGCATCTAAGTTGCTTTTTCTCAACCATCACATTTTGTAGGTTATTGCAGTTCTTTTGGGAGGAATGTCAATTCTGAGCGGCCATGTCTCGCCTGAGCAACTTACAAAGTATGTCTTGTACTGCGAGTGGTTAATTTATGCAACTTGGAGGGTCACAGACAATGTGTCATCATTAATAGAGTCTGTTGGAGCAAATGAAAAAGTTTTCCAGTTAATGAATCTTGTGCCCAGTAGTTATTTCCCATCAAAAGGCAAGTTCTCTGTACATCATGAAGATGAAGAATAGTTTTTTTTTTTTTTTTTCTTTAGTTAGTAACAATAAAGGTTAAGCAGCAGCAAAGCAGATTTGAAGTGAAGCCCAGCATCACCCGCTTTTCCTTTTTTGTTGTGTAAAACTATAGAGAGCACTCTAGCTTTTGGTCTCTTTTCCATGTGTAACAAAGCCACTTAGGATGAAATTCCTGTAATGCATACAACATTATTTAGGTCCAACAAAAAGATTGTTATTTGGTTTCAGCTATCAGAAGGTCTAGGATATAGTTATGTTAATGAGCATTCCACCGTCTACAGGACTGAAATTGCAGAGGATAATGGGACACATCCGGTTTATGAATGTTTCTTTTCACTATCCTTCGAGGCCAAATGTAAGTTCTTTTATGTTACCGATTCCTCCCTCCTTTTTCTGTAACGCCAACTGTATAATGAATATATCAGAGTTTGTTTAGTTCCTCAGAACGTTATGTCAATGTGTTAAAACTCCTTTTCACGTTGATGGACAAGAAGTTTTGAATCTTTATATATCTTCTGCATTCTACCAGGTACGAGTTCTAGATAGCGTAAACATTTCGGTACAAGCAAACGAAGTCCTGGCAATTGTATGTCATATCTTGCTTTTTATTATTGTTTTCCTCGTGATGCTTGCGCTAGGGTCCTCGGAGTGACTGTGCATCTAAATTTGCGAAGGTTGGTCCAAGTGGTAGTGGAAAAAGCACATTGATCAATCTTTTGCTTGGTCTTTATGTGCCCACTAGTGGTCAGGTATGCTATAATCAGTGTATATTAGGCCCTTTTTTATTTTTTTCAATCAAGAGGCTTGTGGTTGTGGGACGTTACACAAAAAGTGGTATTGGTTTGCAGATTTACTTTGATGGTTTTCCTCTTAGAGAGTTGGATATAAGGTGGCTGAGAGAAAAAATTGGATTTGTTGAACAGGTTAGAATGTATAAACTGACAAATTATTTAAAGCTGCATGTAAAATTGCAATCTAAATTCTCATATTGGACAGGAGCCCCATCTGTTTCACATGGACATAAAGTCAAATATCAAATATGGCTGCTCTAGAGACGTTAAACAGGAGGACATAGAATGGGCTGCAAGACAAGCCTACGCCCATGCTTTCATCTTATCTCTCCCTGATGGCTATGAGACCCTTGTCGATGACAAACTGCTCAGTGGCAGACAAAAGCAGCGAATAGCTATTGCTAGAGCCATTCTCAGAGACCCTTCTGTTTTGATCCTTGATGAAGCCACCAGTGCTCTGGATTCCGAAAGCGAACATTATGTCAAGGCAAGTTGTTTGAACATTTAGCATGTCTTTATTATTTCATAAAGTGCTAAAATAGAAAGGAAGAATGACAGTTTATAATATCTCTCTCTCATTTGATGACACTCTTTGATCTTTTTAGGGGGTTATCCATGCATTCAGGAATGACAGGAAAGCGAAAAGAACTGTCATTGTTATAGCACATAGGTGAGTTTCTCGCTCCATTTTTTATGCTTTTCCATGTTTTATGCTATTGGCATTATGGTAATTGGTGCGCAATCATTTCTGCAGGCTTTCTACGATAAAAGCTGCTGACAGAATCGTTGTAATGGACAGTGGCCGAGTCATTGAGGTTAGCTATTTCCGCTTTATGTTCAAAAACATAATTTTTTCTCATGCATACGCCTATTGAAGCGTGATTGGTTTGCATGTGCAGACGGGAAATCACAAGGAGCTGATTCTAAACGATGGGCTATACGCAAATTTGATTAGAACCCAGACGGATGGTTTGGCTTGATTCAGAACGTTGCTTCTTTTGGCTGCATTTTATTCCTACTCTCTATTAGGCACTTATTAAGTTTTTGCGCTTGCTTGTTTGTACATGCATATTAGTTTAGGTAGCATATACGGCTGTGGGCGTAGTTATGATTTGCTATGAGGGTGTAGGATTTTTGATTTTTGACCATTGGAGAAAATACTAAAGTTTTTATATGATCTTGCCCCAACTAGGATCACCAAATTTATGAACTCACAAAACCTTATTTACTACTAGATTGTGGGGTGTTTAGCAATCGGTTTGAACTATATATTCCGTATTGAACTATAAATTGTAAATTATAGTTCAAATTAAGGTTTATTTTTTATTTTTATTTTTAAAAATATTGTATCAAACTTAGATTGAATTATAATTTTTTGTTTGAATCGCATTTGCCAAATCACCTATACTTTTATTGAGCAAATATTTATTGGTAGGCAAAAGTGATTGCTTAAGAAAGGCTGCGCTACAAGGAACTCTTTGGATGAAGAACTAGAACAAGAAGTCTATAGCACAAAAGAAAGTGATAAACGAAAGCAATAAAGGGATTTTTAGATGTGGTCAAGGGCCTCACTGGAGAAATCCCCCGGCTATGGAACTTGTTGGTGAGGAAGACCTTTTGGTTGTTCTTGTTTTTCTTTCACCGTCTTATTGTCGTTTTTTCCCTCTATATCCTCCCTTTGGCCCGTGTCGTTGGTGCTTGGGGAATCCTCAAGTACGCGTTAAACTTCTTCGGCCGTCTTGTTTGCTGAGGACTGCATCTGCTGGGCCTTCTTGTCCTTTGCATCCATGGCTTGTTCTACCAATCTTGGTACAGCTTTCCGTTCACCCCTTTTGGTGTCCTCTCTTTCTTTTCCTTTTTCCTTTTGCTTTTTTGGGTGCTCAAAGATTTTTGCAAAGGGGTTAACACGTGGGATGGCTGCAAATATTATTTGGAGCCACGTGTTTATGAGATGCTGACTCTGCACGTTTTTTTTAAATTAGCTGACGCTGCATCTATTGTTACTTGCTAGATTCTGGTTCCCTTTTTTACGGGGATAGTAAACGTCAAGATGTTTATGATCGCCAAATGTCGTTCGTTACTTAAAATTAAAAAGATTGTAATTAGAAAAAAAAAAACAAAACAAAAACAAAAACTAAGAAGAAAAACAACAACGACAGCTTAGTATTGATGCGATCATAGAGATTCTATGGGTCAAGTTACGACTTAGCAAAATATTCGCCCTCAATAAATGATAAACTAACGGGGCATTTTGAGCGCCGGCCAAAATTTTTTTTGTCAAATACATCATTTTTTTTGACAGTTTTTAACAAAAAAAGGTTTTTTGGACATTAAAAAGATTCTATTTTTTTTCATCATATTGAGATTCTTTAATTTGCTACAGTCATTTTTCTTATTTTGTTGAAAAAAACTGAGACAGTTTACTTGTATAGAAAAGTGTGTTTTTTTTGTTTAAAAAAAAAGAAGACTTTTACCCAATTCAAATTTTTTTTTGTCCCTTTCATCAAAATCTTCCTAAACGTTAATTTGGTTGGAAGAAATTTTGACTCCAATTGAATTAACTAGTATTTGTGCCAAATACCATTGTTAATTAATAATAGATTCTATTTTTCTGAAATTAAACTATACTATTGCATTTTTAAGGATTTTTTTTTTTTGGTTGAAATTTAAAGATGAGAGGAACTTGTATCACGTTGTGGATAAAACGAGCTGCCCAAAGAGAGAATAAAATTGAAATTAAATTAAATTGGAAGATTTTGATGAAAGGGCCAAAAGAAAATCCTAATTGGATAAATGGCCTTTTTTTTGAACTAAAAAACACTCTTTTTAATGTAGGTAAATTGTCTCAGTTTTTTTCAAAAAAATAAGTAAAATGACTGTAACAAGATAAAGAACCTTAACATGATAAAAAAAAAACTGGAACCGTTTTGATGTCCAAAAAGTCTTTTTTTTTATGCCAAAAATTGTCTAAAAAAATTTGGACCATTTGTCCAAAAAAAAATTTCTCAAAAGGGCCTTTCTCAAAATGCCCCGAATAAATTTGTATTATGTTGATAACAAAACGAGCTGCTTTGAACGACGTGTCGTTTCTTGCAAACTGCCGTTACTTAGGATTTGATATGGGTGCACTGAAGAACAAGCCGTGTTGCTTTCACCACGCATGTCGTAGATCTATCAACGTGCCTCTTTTTACGAAAACGACAAGAAGCTATAGTGTCGTGTTGTATGAGAACGAAATATCGTTTGTCATAATATGTTGTCGTTTATGACATGAATAGATGTTCTGTCCGTTAACATGGGGCAATGAACTTGTCGCTTTTAAATGGACAGGCATGCTGTCTTTTCTAGGAGAAACCAAGTGGCATTATGTTGTCGTTTCATCAGATAATTGGTTTATATAGAACGAGGTTTCATTGAAAAAATGCACACGTCGTTTTTTAGCTAACCAGCATGCAGTTTTGAAAAAACGACAAACAAATACGACGTGTTATTTATTATATTGTTTTCTTTTTTTAATTCTTTTTTTGGCATCGTTTATTTATCTCTAGGAAAATCTAATTGGGTGTTCCAGAAAGTTAATTAAAACTCATTTTTTATTTAAAAAATAATGTAAAATTTTTACAACAAAAGATAAAAAAATCGTTGTAATATAAAACTTTTGAAAGCATGTATTTTAAACCAATAAATTCATTCTGACTTATTCTGTCAAACAGCTGTCAAACTATTTATGATTCGCGTCACTTCTTTTCAGGCGGAAGCGGTGTGGCATTTTTGGGAATTTTGAACCGCAGGACATAATTTATTTAATTAATATATGATATAATAAGCGTACAAAAGGCACGACATCCTTTTCTTCCAAAAAAAAAAAAAAGCCCCGATCTCCAACGGGACGTTTTTACATGTGGCGCTTTCAAGGTACTTTTCCGACCAGCCATTAATCGGGCCCATGCTTGCGGAGCACATGAACGCTCTCGATCTTCGCCACGTGTCGATTCCAGGACTATACTGACAGTTTACTGTTCTCTCCAATAAATCGCGCCACGTGGCCCACTTTTACTTCACTCGGAAATGGAAAAATAGTTACCGCAAAACCATAAACCCTCCTGTCTCTCTTACTTGAAGCTCTGATTCCCGAGAAATTCCAGAGCCATAGCCATATAGTCAATCGCCATGCCGAGCTCTGTGAACTTTCATGGTTTCTGACAGTCTCTGAGAGGTGAAAAGATGTCGAACCTCTCTTTATTGCTCGGTGTCCTTCTTCTTCTTCAGTTGGTGAGCCAAACGACGTCGTATTTGGCTTCTGGTCCGCACATTGCCGATGTGAACATTCTCTTGCCTCCACAGGATGTGCAGGCTTCTAAGAAGTGACGGTTGCTTCAAATGGTACTTCTTATACGGTTCGCGCGTGCTTCACATGCTCCCTCTTTACTCTGGAATTGGTGACCTTAATCATCTAGGTTAAAACTCTGATCAAATTGGTAAGCCTCGAAATCGAATTTCCGTTTTCCAGCTAGAAAATGCAACGAAATGAAGAAATTTGTTAGTCGGGAATACAAATTTATTGGAATGAAACAATGAATCTTTAAATATTTTCATAAGTTCAGTTTGAGCTTGTTCGTTACTATTGACAAGTTTGTTAGTCGAAGAACAAAATAAATAAAATGAATTTTTAAGTTTCCTTTAAGCTTGTTCTTTAAAATTGATTTTTTTTTTCTTTTAGTTGGAATTTTAATGTTGTTGTTGTTTGTTTAAGGTCGTGGGATCATCATGATGTTCTGTCTGTAATACCCGAATATAATACAGCAAGTCACTGTTCGACAAGTGCGAGGTTGAGATCAATTGCTCCTTATAGTGGTCGAAAGGAGACTGCTGTTTATACAGCTGATGTACGGACTGGGACTGTTATACGCTGCAAAGTTTTCATTGATAATTTCTCCAGGATTCAGATATTTCACAACTCCATTAAACTTGACCTTGATGGACTTGCCACTCTCCGCGTCTGCGCTTTCGACCGTGAAGGTATCTCTATAATGCTAATTGATCAAAAGCGGGGTTTGTTGAAATGAACTCTCATTTTGCATATTGATGAATTCTGTGCTTTCACTATGAATGTTCATCTCCTTTTGCCCAGGAAAGTGTTGCATTTGATAATACGGGTGAAAGATGTTTTTCGATTTGACTTTTTGATGTGGGTTTTGCAGATAATGTTTTTTCATCAGTTGTGGGCTTACAGTTCATGCGGTATCGGTC
Source organism: Artocarpus heterophyllus (assembly GCA_025403435.1). Taxonomy (NCBI): domain Eukaryota; kingdom Viridiplantae; phylum Streptophyta; class Magnoliopsida; order Rosales; family Moraceae; genus Artocarpus; species Artocarpus heterophyllus. Next base: position 4,938,704 of record CM046347.1, on the reverse strand, counting down.
ACCTAAAAACAATAAATTGCCTCATCACCCTGTTCATGTTCCTTTGAAGGATTCCCCTCTAAGTGACTCCAGTGGTTTTTGTCGAGACCATGACATTCAAATAAAACTTGAAGACAGTGTATGACTTGTTACGTTAGACTTGGCGACATTTTTTTTCCTAACCTAAAATTTTGTCTAAATGTTTCTTTAATTTCTGATGCAGGGAAGATTTTCAGATTTACATGTTGTAAAAGGAATTGAAATTGGGCGTGAGGTTGTTTCTGTGAATTTGTTTGAGCCAGGATTTGAGCCCTTGGAGGACAAGATCGTTTTAACTGTGGCGGAAGCCATGTCAATTAAACCTCCCTCACCTGTTCTTGTATTAATTGGTGCTGTTGTGCGCTACAGCCTAAAAGTTATCCGTGGGGATAATCCTCAAGGTTCTCATGTTAAATTCTTGTTTAAGTACTTTGAAGCAATTAAATCTTTTGTAGCTACTGAAACATATTGTTAAAGATGGTTCAGGAATTTATTGCATTGTATATACCGAATCAAGTATGTCTAGGTGGATTTCTTTATTTTGAAGTCAGTACTTGTGTTTTTGGCATTTAGTTCCATTAATTTAAGCATCGATTTTTCTTGTGCTTGCTTCCGTACTTTGGCAACTTTTTTAGCAAGTAACAGACCATTTTAATTTAATTGTACGCTTACTGCCTTTTCTTACCTGGCCTTTGCAGTGGTAACCTTACCATCTCCACATCATCGCTGGTCAGTTTCAAATTCTTCTGTTGCAAGGGTGGACCCTATGATGGGTGTAACAAATGCACGATGCTTGGGGGTAACCGATGTCATTGTTGAAGATACAAGGGTTGCTGGCCGTACACAAGTGTCATCACTTAAAGTGGTCTTACCAGATCTTTTATACTTATACATCGCACCTTTGTCTGTTTCTGGGCATCCGGAGGAAAAGATTGAAGCAATTCCGCCTTTGCCAAGGTAGTATGTTGTTTCTGGCTGCCAATATCTCAGTCACATGAAGGTTTTCTCACAAGGAACAGATGCACAAGAAATTTATATAACAGAGGTAATTTTCCGTTCCTCCAGTATCACATCAAAAATTGTAATGTATTTGACTTCTTTGCATTTATAACCTGTAGGATGCCCTTGATCATAAAAAAAAACCTGTAAGATGCCTTTTTTGCATTGTGCATTTCGATGAGCCCGTGCACTTTTTCTTGTCATTGAATGCAATGCTAATAGGTTTCCCCGTTGTTAGGAATGTCATTTATCTTTTGATGTCGAAAGAATTTGTTCAAAGTTTTCGTGGGATAGTTTAGTAGCTTCAAATCTATATGTAAAAATTAAATGTGGATGTAAGGGTTCCAAAATATAAAGTAGATTCTAATTTCTGCGTTGCTTTTATATATTTTATTATGCTGCTGACTGGCAAAAAAGATTGGTTCTTGTCCTCACTTAGTCCAGCATTTCTTTTATAATTTCCTGTGTCGTAGTTACATATTACTCGGGATCCCCTTTGGTGAAATGCAGAGCGATGAGATCAAGTTTTATGATGACCAAACAAACAATTGGAGACTTTTTCCAGTATCAGATGATATTGCAATCAGAGATGACTGGCGGAACTCCAGGGTCCTGAAGGCAACTTCACAAGGACTTGGAAAATTGACAGCAACTTTGAGTTATTATAGTCAGCGTGATAAAATGAAAGGGGTAGATTGTTACATTAACTTGATTTTGTTTGGGGCCTTCAATTTGTCTCTACATTCATCATCTTGCTGTTTTGTTTTCTATATTTGATCTTTCTTGAGGGGTACTTTATACCTTTTTGAAAGTGTTCAAGTCGATCTTTTTTCTTTTTCCCTCATGCTTTTGTTGCCTTTTAGGTTCTTAAGGTGGTGCAAGAAGTCATGGTCTGTGACCAAGTGAAGTTTGATTTGGACAAAAGAAGTGGCGCAGCTCAAAGTATTCTCCTTCCCTGTGCCCCTGGTGTTTATCAGGAGGTGGAGCTAAGTGCTTCAGGAGGTTTGTAGCTTTCCTGCTGCTCAATTGTTTTAATCAACTTCTGATGAGGTTAATGGGCCACACTGCTATATCATGTAGGTTGTGCTAAATCATCAAATGACTACAAATGGTTTTCCTCTGACACAAGTGCCATATCGGTGTCTGCTTCTGGAGTTTTTCAGGCTAAGAAGCCTGGTAAAGCAACTATTAGAGTGCTGTCTGTTTTTGATTCATTCAATCATGACGAGTTAATGTCGTTGGAAATATGTCTTTCTTTTGTAGCGTTTTTGTTTCCTAATACATCGAATGATCGAGACAATAAACGATTCTTTATATCCTTTTCACTTATGTTTAATTTTTGATAAATGAAACACCAAATTTATTCATCATAAGTGAAAAGGTGTACAAAAAGGGTCAAGGATTCCACCTAAAGCGTACACTGTATATCTTGTCCGTCAATTTTACAATATGCTGAATTTGCTGTGAAAGTTTATAGCATGTTCATTTATTTATTTTTCATTTTTGGTTCCTTGAAACTTCCAGTAAATGTTTGCTACAACTATAGAGTTCCTATGGATACCTGTGAAACCGATTTGTGTAGGTATTTCTATGAGCTTTAAATCTATATGTATCTTGTTTTATAGTTTTAATTTATTTCTAATAGGTAATTATTGAAGTTTCCATCCCATCGTCTATTGTCAAGCTTCGTAAGTTCCCTGTTGAGACTGTTGTAGGATCATATCTCCAAGCTGCTGTAACAATGAAAGCCCCAAATGGTAATGATTTCGAAAGAATATATTGGAATGTGTACTGTGAGTGTTGATAAATTTTGTATAACTGGACTTGTTGTTTGCGGGAGCCTTTTATTATAGATGTGATGGATTTAATTCCTTATAAAGTGGAAAGCGGGAAGGGATGCTTTCGTCATTGTCAACGCAACAAACGAAACAGGTGTTTTAGATGTGTTTGCTGGCCTTCATGGTCCTCCCTGTTCGTGGACAAGAGTATATGCAGCTCATGCGGGTCGTGACATGCTGCACGCTGCGTTCTCTATAGAATATGATCACGTTGACAACTCTTTTCATGGACCCATTGTTTTAAAAGCATCTTCGCGCATTGCAGCATATACACCACTTGTTATTCGTCAAGCAGGTGATGGAAACCGATTTGGTGGTTATTGGTTTGATTTGGATAGAGCAGAAGCTGATAATAAAGTGCAAAATTTGGACAAGTGATACCTTGTCCCCGGAACATATATAGATGTCATGCTTCTTGGCGGACCTGAACAGTGGGATAGAAGTGTTGACTTCATTGAAAATGTGGACATTTTGGATGAAGAATATGCTCAAGCAGAAGTTGGAGTTCATGTGCATCAATTATCTGGTGGCTATCGGAATGTGTACAGAGTTTCATGCCAAATTCCGGGAAACTTTGTAATACTAATTTTTCCTTTACACTTGCTTGATTATAATTTATTATCCTTGCTTCAACTTTTGTGATTAGTTGATTTCTATTTTAAATGGTTCAGAAAGTTGTTTTTGAACGTGGTAATTTGGTAGCTGATGAACATCCTCAGCCTGTAATAGCAAAAGCTTCGCTGTCTGTCATATGTAGCATTCCTAATTCTATTGCAGTAATAGTGGATGAACCTCGCACAAACAATTTCCTTTGTTAAGACTCTATGCAGTACTACTCGAATATTACTATGATTTTTTTATGTGGTCCTTGGATCCATGCCATTTTTCAGTAAATGAACTTGAAGCAATTCGGGCTGCGATTCAAGCCGACCAGAGTCCAGGAAGACTTCGGGTCACCCCAATTAATGTGGCAAACAGACGTACAATTTGTTTAGCTGCAGTTGGCATTAGCAACACTGGAGAAGCTTTCGCAAACTCATCTTCTCTCTACTTGAAGTGGCAATTAAGCGGTTGTGATGGCCTAGCTTATTGGGATGATACTCACGATTCAAAGGGGGCTAAATGCAGTTGGGAGAGGTTTCTGAGATTGCAAAATGAATCTGGGCTTGTACAATAAGACTTTTGATGTTGTCTTTTTATTATTTTCTGCATTACGTATTTATCAGAAATTACTATAATTTCCATTTAAGTCTGACATTTAGAGTGTTTTTAAACCTTTACTGAAAAATTGCACTTGTTTAACCAGTCTAATTTCATTGCCCCGTAGGAGAGCTTGAAATTTTAGCTTCCAGTTCAATATGATCATTACGCCAAAGTATTTATTGGCTATTGGTATTGCTTCTTCAATGTTATAAGTAGGATATGACGAGTTTTAAGGTTGACTATCTGATTCCTTGAGTTGTGAAGGATCAGACGCTTGTTATCCTGGTTGATTTCTGAAAGCCTTTCTCTGTATGAGTTATTTGTGATGGATATGTAATCTCCTACTTAGATTTATGATTTTCGCTGACCTTTATGGTTATCAAATTGCATTGGTCCATTCTATGCTAGCAAAAACTGCAGCTTTAATATGAAGGTTGCTTTCGTGGACCGTAGTTCTATTCCCATTATTTATTTCTATGTTGGAACTTCGGTTGATTATGACTATGATTAAGCATGTTAGTTTTATGCAGTTGTACGACTAGTAATGTTTCCACTGGATATCAATTGGTCATGCTTCATACATACAACAGCTATATGACACTAAAGTGTCAAAATATCAACTCTAGTTAATGTGCATTGCTTTAGTTTCTAGACTTACTTCATCTTGTGAATCACACAATTCTAAGTTGCCTTATTATGATGCATAAAATAGTATGGGCCGTTTGAGCTGAAATGTCAATGGCTTGCTTCGCAGTGTACTGTTCGTGCTACTGTTAACTTATTGGCTTTGGTGACCATAGCGTTGTTCAGCTGCATGAGAGTTTAGAGAACGTTCTTACAGATGCAGTACGTCTACAGGTATCATGTTCGGAGTTCATCCATATTTAAATACATTAGAGGTGAGAAAGAGACTGGAAGGCCCATATAATTTTGTAGTAAGTACCACAAGATTCATTGTTACCAAGTCCGCCTTATTTTTTCTCCCCTATTTTTCCTTCTTTTTCTTGTACGTGGGTGTTCTTATCCTAGTTAACGTCAATTGTTTAATCTCATAAAGTATCTTCTTATGTTTCATTTCTTCAATTGTGCAGCTTGTTTCTACTCTAAGGGTCAGCCCTGAGTTCAACTTGTTATTTTTCAACCCCAATGCAAAGGTAGGCTCAAACATTTGAACTTTAATGGGGCGTAGATATGTGACATCTCTTGTTTAGATATTCTTTAGTAGTTTCTTCCCTTGTTTGTCAATTTGCACATAGGAAAAGGGGCCGATGGACACTTCAAATGTATGCATTGATATTTGTTCAGGCTCAGACGGAGTAAATTATGCACGCTGTAAATTCTGAAATGACACAAATTTACAAGTGATAAGCGACATTGGCAGAGCAAAGATAGATCATGTCTTACACTTTGGTATTGTTTTGCATAGTTATGGAGAGTTGAAGTGCTTTAAGACCTATAGATGGTGCCCTATCTGCAGTGCTCAGTGATATACACAGTTATATATGTGGTACTGCCTTAATATGCGGACAAGCTTATGTAATACCCTCTTCTTGCAGGTTAATTTATCAATTACTGGTGGGAGCTGTTTCTTGGAAACTTTTGTGAATGATTCTCAAGTAATAGGAGTTGTTCAACCACCTACAGTTTTACAATGTTCACGACTGATACTGTCTCCAAAAGGGCCGGGAACAGCAGTAGTGAAGGTTTATGATATCGGGCTTTCTCCTCCACTTACAGCTTCTGCTGTGGTAATTCTTTATCCATTTTGTGACCTTAATATTTTTCCTTGCTCTTTTTTGTGTTTCTGAAGTTTCCTTGTTCTTTATTTTTCATATTCCTTTTTCTATTTTTATTTTTTCCTAAACGAGCACTTCTTCTACTTGTATTAACTCTATTCAACTTTGTCTATGATGCTGCTGACTATGAAAACAATTTTCCATAAAAAACACTCCAGCCTAAAAGGTATCTGTAACTTTACATTGCAAGCACTTTTCACTTAAATTGTTGGTCCCTAGCAGAGAGGGAAGTTCTGAAAATTATTTTTCTCTATAAAAGTTTGTTATTTAGAGGAGTTTTTTTCTTACTAATTGGAGTTGCATGATAAAGATCCCTAGCCTTCACGAGGAGTAGTCAGCTTCGTGCAAGAGAAAAAAGAAAAAAAAAAGGAGGAACTTTTAGATGCATAGTATCCGTTCTAAATGGGTAGCTTGTAGCTGCAAAACATACACGTGAATTGAAAAAATCTTCCTCCAATATTGTTTTTTCTGCAGGAGCTGCACCTTCATTCCCTATTTGCCGTTTCATCTCAAGCAATTTCTTATGGAGGTCCTTTGTTGTATGTACATGTTGTGGATGTAGACTGGATTAAGATCACCAGAAGAAATAAGCCTGATGGTATGGCTCCTTGGTCTTTTTCATTTTAATTTTAGTCCGTAATCCTTGCTCCATTGAGGCCTTTTCAATTATGTCCTTACAGGGGGGCGCTTCTCTTCTTAATTTCAGGTAGGAAGTTCTCGGACTATTGCTCTAATGGCTGGCATAAATGATGGGAGTACTTTCGATTCTTCTCAGGTTTGGATTGTTTAAATCTCTCTCTCTCTCTCTCTCTCTTCTTCTTCTTCTTCTTCTTCTTTTCCTGCTTCTTTTGTTGCGCCACTCTTTCTATTTCCCTTTTTTTATTTTTTATTTTATTTTTGATTAGAGTGGGGGGGTTTGATATAGGACAAGTTGCTTCAAGGGTGTCTTGGGATGTGCTAAGCTTCTCTAATATCAGTTACCCTCTCTTTGTTTGCTAAAAAAAAGGTCTTGTTTTCAACTGTTTTTCTGTGCTCACATCATATTTGTAAGCCATATATATCTATATTTATTTCAAAATAGGGCTCAAGTCTCTAGAAATTTATATGCAGTTTGCCTACATGAATATTAAAGTGCATATTGAGGATCAAATTGTTGAATTTGTCGATGGTGATGACATCTCAAGTCTTGATGGCGGATATGTAAAGACACCACAGTTTAAGATTACGGCCAGGCATCTCGGGATCACTACTCTTTATGTGAGTTAACTATTGGCCTTGTAAAGTTGTAATGATGTGTTGTTGTTGTTGTTATTATTATTATCATCTTTTATTTTTGGTTCAATTTCCTTGTTGGGTTTCTGGAGTAAGGCAAATTTGCATTTGGTACTTGAAATCAGGTCAGTGCAGTACAGCAATCTGGGAATGAAATCTTAAGTCAGCGAATAAAAATGGAAGTGTATGCACCACCTAAAATTCACCCACAAGATAGTTTCCTTGTGCCAGGTGCCTCATTTATGGCATGCTTGCTTCTTTTAACTTGTTACATCAAAGTTTAATTTTAATTGACGTTATATAGATTAGCAAATGCATTAGTTGCTAATATGCAGCTCAGTGCGATTGAGATTAGGTCATTGAAATTGATTTTAGTTCCCATTTTTCTTTCCAACAGTCTTGAGATATCTATCATCTTCTAGGCTCCCTCATTCTGCTTCCTGCTGTTTGATTATTCTGTTCGCTTTCATTGCTTCTACATTTTATAATTAATTTTTGTATGCTTGCTTAGCTTACTGTGGAAGGAGGGCCAACAGTTGGCGTATATGTTGACTATGCCAGCAAAGCTGATAGTATTGCAACAATTCACAAATCCTCTGGACACCTCTCTGCAATTTCACTTGGGAACACAGTGAGATGGCCTTCAACTGACAAGTGAAATACTCTGTTTAGCAAAGAGTGTTTATGGTTGTGTGTGTTTGTCTTTGCTGTTTTTGATTTTTGTTTTTGCCAAAAGAGATCGTCACGAATTTGAATGCATTAGGAATTGTGCTTTATACATTTACATTCAAGCTTGCAATTTGGTAATCTGCCCTCTACCTGACTGTGCGATGGTTCTCAATTGCTTAATTCCTTGGTTTGGAAAGAATGATGTTCAGATCAACTTGTTCATAAACCTCTTAGAAACATATTAAGAATAATCGGCTACTCATTTTGTTACTTTTACGGTTTAATGAATGGTACTTAATTTTATCTGATCATATGCATCTTGTAATATGATCAGACTATTCTTGCCTCAGTATTCGGGAATGGAGACATATTCCTTTGTCAAGCATATGGTAGCGTCAAAGTAGGAATTCCTTCTTCTGTGTTGTTGAATGTACAAAGTGAGCAGCTTGCTGTTGACCGTGAGATGCCTATATATCCTTTGTTCCCGGAGGTAAGAACAAAAAAAAAAAAAAATGGAATTATCATTTTAGTTACCTGTACATTGTCAGAGTGCTAATACTTGCAGGTGTAATCAGGGAGATTTGTTTTCCTTCTATGAGCTCTGCAGAAATTACCAGTGGACTGTAGAAGATGAAAAGGTCAAACTGCATTTGTCTTTTTGTTACTACTGTTTTTTTTTATAATTTAATTTTTCATTTGCTCTTGGGAAACAAGCAACTGTGCCGAGTGAATAAAAAAAAATTGCTGATTTTGGTTCAGGTTTTGAGTCTCTATCCATCAGATCGCTTAAGTATGGATAAGCGATTGACCACTTCAGAAAAAGTTCAATTTGCTAGTTATTTAAGTGAGAAAGAGCTTGGTTTTATCAATATCTTACATGGAAGGTACAAAGTGATTGCAAATTACAGTTCCTATTTGTGTGTTTGCGTATTCCTTGTATCTGTGTAAGTATAGCCACTGAATATCTTATTTTCTCATTAGTTGTTATCATTCTATCTACTAGATCTGCAGGGAAGACGAAAGTCACGATCTCCTTCTCATGTGAATTCAAATCATCTGGTTTTACCTCGGAAACAAAGTTTTATGATGCATCAATATCATTATCCATGGTGCCTGATCTCTCTCTTGCTCTTGGAGCTCCAACAACATGGCTCCTTCCTCCCCATTATACTACAAAAAGCCTTTTGCCTTCATCATCCGGATCATATGGTCACAGTCGCAAGGGCACTATAACATATTCTTTGTTCAGAAGTTGCTATGACAAGAACGAGATGGTGCAAAAGGATTCTATTTCCGTTGAGGGGGATAGAATAAGAACAACAGAGAGTAACAATATTGCTTGCATTCAGGAAAAAGATCATACCCCAGGTAGAACAGAGGTTGCTGCTTGTATTAAAGTTGTTGAGGTATGAGTATTTTCTCCTGTGGCCTGTAATTGAGTTACAGAACATCGGATGAGATGGTTTAAATATCTACGGACTACTAACTAAAGATATAATGCATAGGTTTGCCGCATCATTGAAATATATATATACATATATGTGTGTGTGTGTGTGTGTAACATATCAAGCATGAGCCTTCAAATTGAAGTTTCAACGGAATAAATGGCTTCTGCTGCTTTTTCCTTTTTATTTTTACCAAGCAGGTTTTTTTTTTTTTTTTTTGCCAAGCAGTTTTCTTTGGCTTAATTAAGCTGGGCTTGCCAATGCCAATCATTTTAAACCAGGTGCTTGTTAATTTGCTATAACTTAGCAAGGGCATGGTTAGTCATTAGCATTGACTATTGTCATATTCCCAGTTTGGCCTTGTGCCTCAAATAGGGTTGACTTTGTTAAAGATGCATCTCCTTTTTGTTTACAATTCTAAAGTAAACCATTGTAATTACAATATGCACGACTAAACAGGTGGCTCAAATAAGGACCAGAAATGAAGAGCTTCCCTTTCATGCAATTAGTCTTGCTGTTGGTGCTGAACTTTCTTGTCCAATAACCTACCGGGATGTTCTAGGTATGTATGATTCGTTTATATCAACTACTGTTGAAAAATACGTAGAAACAACATTGAGAAGAAAGAGACCTTTTCTATTCTGTACTCAATAATTTTACATGGCTATGGTCAGAATATATACAAAGGAAATTGCCCTGGGTAAACTAAGAAACTAGCTAAAAAAGGAAGAAAACTAAATGCTGTGATCCTTGACTTTCTCCTAATCACATCCCTATTTTCTAGTACACAATTACAGCAGATTTCTAGTAATCAATTACACAAATCAAGGTATACTATAATAAACCCGTATCTCTCAACACTCCCCCTCAAGCTGGTGAATATAAATCTTTTATTCCCAGCTTGTCAACAATTCCTTGAAAGGTTCCACTGTCAAGTGCCTTTGTTAGAGCATCTGCTAATTGACCGCCAGTGGGAACGTATGGAGTACAAATCAGTCCGCTTTCCAGTTTTTCCTTGATGAAGTGTCTGTCCACCTCAATGTGTTTAGTCCGGTCGTGTTGTACCGGATTATGTGCAATGCTAATGGCTGCCTTATTGTCGCAAAAGAGTTTCATTGGCCCGCTCCACTCAACCTTTAGGTCGTTCAGTACAATTTTTACCCACAATAATTCACAAATTCCTTGAGCCATTGCTCTAAACTCAGCTTCTGCACTTGATCGGGCTACAACGCTTTGTTTCTTGCTTCGCCATGTTATCAAATTACCTCCAAGGAAGGTACAATAGCCTGTAGTAGACCTTCGATCTACGGGAGATCCTGCGTAATCTGCATCTGTGTAGACTTCAAGAGAAAGTTTGGAGTTTCTTTTAAACATTATTCCTCTTCCAAGGTAGGTTTTTAAGTATCGAAGCACCCTATAGACAGCTTGAAGATGAGCCTCCTTAGGAGCATGCATGAATTGACTAACAACACTCACAGAGTAGGCTATGTCTGGCCGTGTATGAGAAAGGTAGATAAGCTTCCCAACCAACCTCTGGTACATTTCTCTGTCTACAGCTCGATCTTCAACAGCTTCTCCAAGTCTATGGTTTTGTTCAATGGGTGTTGCAATTGGTTTACTTGCTAACATTCCTGTTTCCTTTAGAAGGTCAATAACATATTTTTGTTGTGAAATAAAGATTCCTTGTCTGGAATGTGCTACTTCAATCCCAAGAAAGTACTTTAATCTTCCCAGATCTTTTATCTCAAACTCCTTGACCAAGCATTGTCTTAGAGCTTGTTTTTCTTTTTCATCACTTCCTGTCACAATTATGTCGTCTACATACACTATCAAGACCGTGACTCCCCCTAAGATCGAGTGCTTGATGAAGAGTGTGTGATCTCCTTGACTCTGCTTGTATCCCATAGTTAGCATTACCTCCGTGAATCTTCCAAACCATGCACGAGGAGACTGTTTCAAGCCATACAAAGCCTTTCTTAATCGACATACTTTATTCCCTTCAATTCCCCCAAATCCTGGTGGGATGCTCATATAAATTTCTTCTTTGAGATTTCCATGAAGGAAGGCATTCTTCACATCATACTGGTGTAAATCCCAATTAAAACTGGCAGCAAGAGACAACAGTATCCTTACAGTGTTCATTTTTGCAACTGGTGCGAATGTTTCTTGATAGTCGACCCCATAAGTCTGAGTGTATCCCTTAGCCACTAGCCTTGCTTTGTGTCGCTCTAGTGATCCATCAGCCTTAAACTTCAGGGAAAAAACCCATTTACATCCTACTGTTTTCTTTCCTTCTGGTAGATCGGATACCTCCCATGTCTTATTCTTTTCCAATGCAGCCATTTCATCCATCATAGCTTTTCTCCATTCCTCTTTGGATAATGCCTCAGATAAAGTGCTTGGAATCGAAATTTCATTTAGACTTGTGAGGAAACTTTTATGGGTTGGTGAGAAGTTCTTCAAGGTTACAAAATGGGACAAAGGATACAAAGGTCGCTTGGTACACTCACGAGTTCCTTTTCTCATAGCTATGGGTATGTCTAGGTCTGTGATCTGAGTTTCAGGAAGTTGACAATCAGCACTTAAGGTGGGGTTAGATACTGTTACCTCATTCTCAGGATTTGAATTGGTGGCTTGGATTTGCTTTGGATCCGGAGATGGAGCTTCCTTTCTCGAGTACACCTGTTCAAATCTGAAATGATCAAAGACTTTATTATCCCTTATTGGAGACTTGTGTAGACTAGGACTTGGTGGAACAGAAGATTTGGACTCAGATTCGGATGGAACAGAGGGTGTTGGAATAGTGGACTCAGAATCAGTATTCGTGTCTTGATTTGGTGACTTGGGTGTGGGAGAAGGAGGTAGATCGAGCAAGAAAAAATCCTTATCTTCCATGATAGTTGTCTCCCCCTGAAGGTAAGGTTTGGTGAAATATGGTTTTGCTTCCACAAATGTGACATCAACCGAGACATATAGTTTTCTAGTTAGTGGATGGTAGCATTTGTAACCCTTTTGAGTGGATGAGTACCCGACAAACACACATTTAAGGGCTCTAGGATCCAATTTTCCCCGGTTATGATTATGGATATGAACAAACGCGGTACACCCAAATACTCGAGGAGTAAGATTGCTTGTGACTCTAAGGTTGGGATAAAACTTGGAGAGGGCTTCCATTGGGCTTTTTGAATCTAAGACTCGTGAAGGAATCCTGTTTATGATGTAAGCTGATGTAAGCACTGCTTCCCCCCAATAATGTTTTGGTACATTGTGATAAAATAAAAAAGCTCTGTGTACTTTCTAGAAGGTGACGGTTTTTTCTTTCAGCTACCCCATTTTGTTGTGGAGTAGTGATACAGGATGATTCATGAATAATTCCTTCCTTTTGAAAGTAAGGAGATAGGACTTGGTTAAAATAATCCCGAGCATTGTCAGTCCGAACCCTTTTTATCTTTGTACCAAACTGATTTTGGACCATCGTATGGAAATTGGGAAAAACATGGCTTGCTTCATTTTTATTTTTCAGCAAGAATATCCAAGTAACCCTAGTGCAATCATCAATGAAAGAAACAAACCAACGAGAACCAGAAATGTTTGGAACTGTTGAGGGTCCCCATATGTCACTGTGAATTAAATAAAAAGGAGAGAGACTTTTTTTATAGCTAATGGGAAAAGAAACCCGAGTGTGTTTTGCATACTCACAAATATCACAGTGAAATTCTTTAATGTCTAATCCCTTAAACAAAGAAGGAAACATAATTTTTAAGATTCCAAACGAAGGATGTCCAAGGCGGTAGTGATGTAACCAAATGGTATCTTTATTGGAAGAAGAGAGAAATGACATGGATAAATTTGTTTTGATCATATTCGATTGTGTGGATGTCTCGAGATAGTACAGCCCGTCCTTTTTCTTAGCAAGTCCAATCCTCTTCCTCGAACCCTGTTCCTAAAATTCACAGTAAGAGGGATAAAACGTAACATGACAATGTAAGTCCTTCGTAAGCCTTTGAATGGACTCGAGGTTCGTGGATAATTTTGGAACATGTAAAACATTTTTAAGAACAAGATTTGGCGTAATAAGGACATTTCATACTCCTGCTACTGTGGTTGTAGTTCCATCAGCAACAGAGATCTTCCTATTACTTGGACATGGGGTATAGGTAATGAATTGTTTTGATGTGTGGGTCATATGATCTGTGGCTCCTGAGTCTAAAATCCATGAATCCACAAGCACTTTATCGAAAACATTTAATCCAAGAGAAAAAAGAGTTTCACCTGAAAGGGCTAAAGAGCAAGAACCAGATGAGGGCTTCTCAAGTGAACCCAGTAATCTTCTCAGCTTTTCAATTTCTTCATCTTTGAATCCTCCGGGTCCTTGTGTTTGATCTTGTGCTACTTGTGAAACCATGTGGGCTTGACCTTGTTGTCGTTGCTGTGGTCCTCCTTTATTTCCCCACTCTCGGCTAGCTGGCTTCCCATGTAATTTCCAGCAGCGTTCTTTTGCATGGCGCGGTTTTTTGCAATAAGTACACCTAAGCTCATCACGGTTTATCCCCTTGGCTACTTCTGCCTTTCCAAGTTCGGCATCTGGTGTCCTTTCCAAGATGAGACTTCGCTGTTTGTTTCCAGCTGCTGCAAGTGCCGAGGCATCAGTCAATTTGGGTTCAAGCATAACTCCCCTTCGACTCTCTTCAGCTCGAATCAAGGAGATTGTTTCATTAAGGGATGGAACCTCTGTTCTCCCTAGAATTTGAACTCGAACTTGGTCAAAATCAGGATTTAAACCTACAAGAAAGTCATAAACTCGATCTCTTTCAATAAAATTTTTCATTACAGCTGCACATTCAGTGCATTTTAGGTCAATTACTCGGTAATAATCAAGTTCCTGCCACAAATTTTGCAGTAAATTAGCATATTCGGTCACTGATTTACTCCCTTGTTTGGTTGCTCCCGTCTTGGTCTTGATTTCGTATATAAGTGCAGCATCATGGACTTTGGAATACGTCTGGTTTAGGGTATCCCAGATTGCCTTTGCAGATGGCAAGAACATACATGTGTCGCTGATTTCGGGCGTCATGGAATTCCACAGCCAAGACATAATCATCGAGTCTTCCTCATCCCATACTTCGAAGCTTGCCTCTCCTTCCTTTGGTCCAGTCCGCAGCAAGTGCTTCAATTTCCCTTTCCCTTTTAGAAAAGTCCGAACCAACTGAGACCACTTCAAGTAATTTCTACCGTTGAGTCGGTAGGCTGATTGAATATTCTGTAACTCGCCTATTGTTCGTGGGACCTGCTCTTCCTCCACTGGCTGAGAGTTTTGGATAGCAGGGCTGGGTGATGTTATTTCTGACATCCTTGAAGAACCGGTTATCAAGACCAAATAAAAACAGGAAAAAAAAAAAATTGTAATGCAGGCACGTTGCAGTACAGTAGAGGGTAAAGGAAGACAAATGATGGACGATTATGGCAATGAAGGCCAAAAAATAGTAGCGGAAATGAAGGCTGAGAAGATTACTCTGTAGCACAGCGAAAAAATGAAAGAAAAAAAGGTAAAGAACTCTGCTGTGGTTTTAGAAAAACAGAGGAAAAAAACGTGGTAAAGGCTGGAAAAAATACTCTGTTCTAGTTTCAGAAAACAGAGTAAAACAGGGCATAAAAAACAGCCATAAAAGCTGGAATTTTCAGGTCCAAAAAAGAACCTACAGCTCTGATGCCATGTTGAAAAATACGTAGAAACAACATTGAGAAGAAAGAGACCTTTTCTATTCTGTACTCAATAATTTTACATGGCTATGGTCAGAATATATACAAAGGAAATTGCCCTGGGTAAACTAAGAAACTAGCTAAAAAAGGAAGAAAACTAAATGCTGTGATCCTTGACTTTCTCCTAATCACATCCCTATTTTCTAGTACACAATTACAGCAGATTTCTAGTAATCAATTACAGTAATCAATTACACAAATCAAGGTATACTATAATAAACCCGTATCTCTCAACAACTAGCACTGGCACTTCATATGCTGCAGATTCCTAGTAATCTTGTGATCTTGATTTTAACCAGGAAACCCTTTCTATGAGGCACATGATGCTGTTTCCTTTGATGTTGAAATCAACTACCCTGATGTTGTGTCCATAAACAGCACACGTGATGGCAGTGGATATATCATTCTAAAGGTCCGGTGATCGTTCAAATTTACCAATCTGCTGAATTTCAATTGGCAAAGATCTGATGAAATAAGCTGCCCACTCAGGAAGCAGATTTTATTTTTGCTTTTAAATGACCAACAGAAGAAGTCTTTATTTGATTTTTTTTTCATCAATGAAGGGATGGTTTTTATTTCCAAGAAAGGAAAAAAGAAAGAAAGAAGAAAAGTTGTTTATTTATTTTTATCTTAAATGACTGGTTTTTCTATCATCTGATTGCAGGCAATACGGCATGGTAGAGCACTTTTGCGAGTATCTATTGATAGCATTCTGCAGAAATCTAACTACTTGCTGGTACCTTACTTGCCTTTTTCAAGCCTTTGATATATTTTCATTTGAGCAATCAGTTACAAGTTATACGGTGGTGATAGGGGAGGAAAAGCTGCAGAAAAGTGATTTTGTGTTCTTAAAGCATGATGCCCCCTGCTTTTTCTAGTCATTTAACTCACTTTCTCAATATAATCAAACATCTTGTTCTTGTCCGTCTCTTTAATAACGAATAAGAATTTATGTACAAGGACGTGCTATTTTATGAAAAACATGATATCATATTCTTTGGAAGTTGTAAAGTGGTGCATGACCTTGTGAAAGTTGTGTTAGACTTGATTTGCTGGTACTTGGAACATAGTTTTGGTCGTTCATCCGTACATGTGCCATTTAGATTCCTGTGTCACTCAACTAGCGCTTGTACTTGAGTCTTAAACGTACCAATACCATACTCTTTAAAAGATATATATATGCATATATTTTGAAAATCTTTAAACGATATTTTTGCTTCCGCTCAAAAGATAGACTTTCATGCCAATGATTTTTTATTTTCTTTTTTTCCCCCTTAAGATCTGTGTTTATTTTCACTTCAAAGTTTGCTAAATAATCTTAATTTCTTCAGATTTTGGTTGGTGCCTACATACACCCCCAAACTCCAGTTCTTCCTAAAGGAAGTCGTGCTAACTTCATAATAGAAGGTGGGCTTTGGTTAACATTTACGTTTCTATTTTTTTTATATAAACAAAATCCAATTACAAAAGAAACATTTGTAATCAATGATAAAAATCAATTACAAAGGAAAAGAGACAAAATGTCCTCAAGAAATATCTAACACACAAGAAAGAAAAAGAGAAACAAACTGCCGAAAAGAACCACAGAAATGAAACTTAAAGGTATCTTTAAAGGCTGAAGGTATCTTTAAAGGCTCATGAATGCTATAGGATATTCATGAATTAGCCGTGTATTTACTTTGAGCATGAAGTTTAGACTTTTTTTCAGATTTCCCCCCAGTAAAAATATGCTCACATTTATTACTTTGATTTGCTAGGTCTAAATGATCATGTTTCTGGTCATCGGGTTACTGCTAATTCAAGTGTAGTATCGGTCGACATTTCATCAGGAATAGCTGAGGCAGTTGGGGAAGGTACAACCCAAGGTAATGAATAGAACGTACCTTAATATCTTTCACTCTGCTGATTATACTGGCCTTCACAGATTTTATGTATAGGTTATCATGTCCCTATACTTAGATAATTAAATCAGGACATTGGAGTTTTTTATAGTTTTTTGGTTACCGCCTAACAGTATATTTTGAAGCATCAAGTTTGAAGCTGGCTACAACAGTTACAGTGTTAACAAAGGATATTGTTTCTGTGGATGCTGTAGAAAAATCAGAAGAAAAATCAGGAATTTAGAAAAATCAGGAATTTCCATGATTTATGGACTGATTAGTGCTAAATTGTAGATAACATTCATATCCTAAAGTCTAGGGATTTTATTCTATGTTTGTTCCTATTTATTAGGTTTTGTTTCCTCCCTTTTAGGGATAATATCGTGTATATATTGGCTGGTACAGCCTTGTAAAATCATTCAATTCAGAGTAATAAAAATTCTATTCTTTTTATCATAGTATCAGAGCTACAAGGTTAGGGTTTCTGGGAATTTAAATTTTTGGCCTTCATTGCCACCCTTTCGGTTCTTCTTTTCTCGGGTATACAGTTTCCTCCCTTTAGGTTTAGGCCTTAATTGCCATTACAACCGTTTTTTCTCTTTTCTGGCCTTCATTGCCATTTTTTCAACATGACAAAGACAACTATCTCTACACCTAGCAACCCTCGTGAAACCCCAGTTCAGCCCGTCGAAGATGATAGCAAACAGCGGAACTCCAACGAACTCCAGCACATCCAACCTGCATATCGGCTTAATGGCAGAAACTATTTAAAGTGGTCTCAATTGGTTCGGACATTTTTGAAGGGCAAGGGAAAATTGGGACACTTGTTGGGCGCTGGACCGAAAGAAGGAGAGGCTGGTTTCGAAATCTGGGATGAGGAGGATTCCATGATCATGTCATGGTTATGGAATTCTATGAACCCGGAGATAAGTGACACCTGCATGTTTCTTCCTACAGCAAAGGCAATCTGGGACGCTTTAAATCAAACCTATTCCAAGGTTCATGATGCAGCACTGATTTATGAAATCAAGACCAAGACAACAGCTGCAAAACAGGGGACTAAAACAGTGACAGAATTTGCTAACTTTCTACAGAATCAGTGGCAAGAATTGGATTATTATCAGACTATTAATCTGAAGTGCAGTGAGTGTGCTGTTGCTGTAAAGAATTTCATTGAACGAGATCGAGTGTACGATTTTTTGGCTGGCTTAAATCCTGATTTCGATCAGGTACGTATTCAGATTTTAGGCAAACCTGAGGTTCCATCTCTTAATGAGACAGTGTCCTTGGTCCGGGCTGAGGAAAGTCGCAGAGGAATAATGTTAGAACCTCAACAAACCGATAGTTCAGCCCTTCTCAGCACTAAAACCCGGAACTTCACCCTGGAAAGACCACCGGCTGCTGAAAACAAGTCAGAACCATCAAACGGAGTAAATCGAGATGAACTTTGGTGCACTTTTTGTAAAAAACCAAGGCACACTAAAGATCGTTGCTGGAAATTGCATTTGAAGCCTTCCACATCCAACCGTGAGTGGGGAACTAAGGGAGGACAGCAGAAACAAGCTCAAGGACAGGCTCATATGACTTCTCAAGATCAGAAACATAGTCTTGGAGGACTCAACATTGAAGAAATTGAAAAATTAAGGAGCTTATTGGGGTCTCTTGAAAAGCCTCCTCCTTCAACCGAGAGTCATTGTTCCTTAGCACTCTCAGGTAAGTCTCGAACCTTTCTTGGATTACATGTCTCTAATAAAGTGTTTGGGAATTCTTGGATTCTTGACTCCGGTGCCACAGACCATATGACAAATACTTCAAACCAATTTAGAACCTACACACCATGTCCAAGCAATAGAAAAATAACAGTAGCTGATGGTACAACAACCACAGTAGCAGGAATAGGAGATGTTCAAGTTACCCCTAGTCTGGTCCTTAAAGATGTCCTTCATGTCCCTCAATTATCTACTAACCTTGTATCCATACAAAAACTTACACGGGACTTACTTTGTCATGTTACATTTCATCCATCTTATTGTGAATTTCAGGCCAAGGGTTCGGAGAAGAGGATTGGACTTGCTGAAGAGTATAACGGACTCTATTACTTGAATACATCCAATCAACCGAAAGTGATCAAGTCAAATTTATCCACTTCGTTTTTTTCATCATCCAATAAAGATGTCATTTGGTTACATCATTTGCGTCTAGGTCATCCTTCTTTTTCAGCATTAAAAATAATGTTTCCTTCATTGTTTAATGGATTAGATGTTCAAACTTTTCATTGTGATGTTTGTGAATATGCAAAGCACACCCGTGTAACTTTCCCTATCAGCAATAAAAGGTGTTCTTCTCCTTTCCTTTTGATTCATAGTGACATATGGGGGCCTTCAGCTATTCCAAACATTTCGGGAACAAGATGGTTTGTGACCTTTATTGACGATTGTACCAGGGTCTCTTGGATTTTCTTACTAAAAAATAAGTCTGATGTAAGTCACATCTTTCCTAATTTTCACAAAATGGTTCAAACTCAATTTGGTACAAACATAAAGAAATTTCGATCTGATAATGCCCGAGACTATTTCAATCAAGTCCTGTCTCCTTATTTTCAAAAAGAGGGAATTATACATGAATCATCTTGCATCAACACTCCACAACAAAATGGGGTAGCCGAACGAAAAAATCGCCACCTTCTGAACACTACTCGATCTCTCTTGTTCCAAAACAATGTACCAAAACAATACTGGGGGGAGGCAGTTCTTACATCAGCTTATATCATAAATAGACTTCCTTCTCGAGTCCTAGATTCAAAGAGTCCAATGGAAATTCTTTCCCAATTTTATCCCGATCTTCGCCCTTCCTTCAATCTTATTCCTCGGGTGTTTGGGTGTACTTCCTTCGTTCATATTCACAACAATAACCGGGGGAAATTGGATCCTAGGGCCATCAAGTGTGTATTTATAGGATACTCAGCCACTCAAGAGGGGTACAAGTGTTACCATCCTCCCTCCAAGAAATTATATGTCTCTGTTGATGTCACCTTTGTCGAGGGGAAACCATACTTCACCACACCTTATCTTCAGGGGGAGATATCAACAATGGAAGATAAGGATTTCTTACTGCCATCTCTTGATACATCCACCACGCCACATCCACATTTCTACCCCAAATCATCTCCCGAGTCTCCCGAGCCATCTCCCGAGTCATTGAACTCAAAAAAATCTGAAACACCTGAGTCACCCACTCCATCTGAACATCCTAGTTCATCCGAATCACAACAAGGGAACAATAAGATTTTTGATCATTTTCGGTTTGACCAAGTGTATGCAAGGAAGCAGGATTCAACTCAAGCACTAAGGCAAGTTCAATCCACCAATCCGACTCCTGGAAATGAGGTAGTAATTTTTGAACCTAACTCACCTCTTACATCTGAAACCGACTTGCCCATAGCAGTGAGAAAAGGAACCCGAGAGTGTACCAAGCGACAACTATATCCCTTATCTCACTTTGTGTCCTTTCAAAAATTCTCAACAAACCATAAGAGCTTCCTTTCAACACTAAGCAAAATCCCTATTCCCAACACTTTATCTGAGGCATTATCTAAGGAAGAATGGAGGAGTGCTATGATGGCAGAGATGGATGCGCTGGAAAAAAATGAGACTTGGGAATTGGTTGATTTGCCAAAAGGAAAAAGGGCAGTAGGATGTAAGTGGGTGTTTGCATTGAAGTTTAAGGCAGATGGGTCATTAGAACGCTACAAAGCAAGACTTGTTGCCAAGGGCTATACTCAGACGTACGGGGTAGATTATCAGGAGACCTTTGCACCTGTAGCAAAAATGAACACTGTGCGAATTTTATTGTCACTAGCTGCTAATTTTAATTGGGAGTTACAACAATATGATGTGAAGAATGCGTTTCTTCATGGGGAACTAGAAGAAGAAATTTACATGAGTATTCCACCAGGGTTTAGTGGAACAGATAAACACAAGGTTTGCCGTTTAAAAAAGGCTTTGTATGGTTTAAAGCAATCTCCACGTGCTTGGTTTGGAAGATTCACCAAAGTAATGTTGGCAATTGGTTATAAACAAAGTCAAGGAGATCACACACTCTTCATTAAACATTCGGCCTCAGGGGGAGTCACAGCCTTAATAGTCTATGTGGATGATATAATTGTGACTGGAAATGATGAGAAAGAAAAACAAGTATTGAAGCAGTGCCTGATCAAGGAGTTCGAGATAAAAGATTTGGGAAGATTGAAGTATTTCTTAGGGATCGAATTAGCTCACTCCAAACAGGGAATCTTAATCTCTCAGCAGAAGTACATCACTGATCTCCTTAAAGAAACTGGCATGTCGGCAAGCAAACCTGTTGCAACCCCAATCGAGCAGAATCACAGACTTGGAGAAGCATCAGAAGATAAAGAGGTGGATAGAGAGATGTACCAACGACTTGTTGGGAAACTCATTTACCTTGCACACACACGACCAAACATAGCTTACTCAGTTAGTGTTGTCAGTCAATTCATGCATAATCCTAAGGAAATTCATCTACAGGCAGTGTACAGGATATTGCATTACTTAAAAGCACATGTCGGAAAAGGAATAATGTTCAAACGGAACTCAGAAATCATTCTTGAAGCCTACACAGACGCAGACTATGCAAGATCTTTTGTGGACCGCAGATCAACCTCAGGGTATTGTACGTTCCTTGGAGGAAACCTAATATCATGGCGGAGCAAGAAACAGAATGTGGTGGCTCGGTCAAGCGCAGAAGCAGAATTTAGAGCAATGGCACAAGGAATATGTGAGTTGTGGGTGAAAATCATTTTAGAAGATTTGAAGATCAAATGGAGTAGACCCATGAGACTTTACTGTGATAACAAATCAGCCATTAGCATTGCACATAATCCAGTGCAACATGACCGGACAAAACACATCGAGATAGACAGACATTTCATCAAAGAAAAGTTGGAGAGTGGTTTGATTTGCACTCCATATGTTCCCACAGGGGGCCAGTTAGCAGATATTCTCACAAAGGGACTTAACAGCAAAATGTTCCAAGAAATCATTGGCAAGCTGGGAATGAAAGATGTATATTCACCAGCTTGAGGGGGAGTGTAGAAAAATCAGGAGAAAAATCAGGAATTTAGAAAAATCAGGAATTTCCATGATTTATGGACTGATTAGTGCTAAATTGTAGATAACATTCATATCCTAAAGTTTAGGGATTTTATTCTATGTTTGTTCCTATTTATTAGGTTTTGTTTCCTCCCTTTTAGGGATAATATCGTGTATATATTGGCTGGTACAGCCTTGTAAAATCATTCAATTCAGAGTAATAAAAATTCTGTTCTTTTTATCAGATGCTCCTAAAGAGATGCTAACAAACGTTCCTTTCCCTACACAAGGATATAGCTTCCTAGTGAAGTTCAGGTTTGTAGACCATTTTTGTGCATAGGAGGGGGGTTGGACTAATTCATTTCTCATTCATTTTGACGTAGTTTTGTGAGTCTGTTTGTAACATACTATTGTGGTAATTATCTTCTGTTTTTCTGCTAACAATAGTAATACTTACGACAACAAGTTTAGAGCTCTTGGAAAGACCAATGGAGTTGCATACGACTGCAGAGTAGACCCACCTTTTGTTGGGTATGTTTTAGTTCTGGTGTCTTGACTTGTTTGACTGTATATGGTGTATAATCACCGCATGTTTTGATATTCTTTAATTCATTGACTGAAGGTATGCAAAGCAATGGTCAGATATTGACACTGGCAATTCATGTTGCCTCTTTTTCCCCTATACGCCAGAGCATTTGGTTCATTTGATGCCCAAGACAAAGGACATGAAACCACATATATCTATTTCCATTCATGCCTCATTGAGAGAAGCCAAGCATGTTTCTGGGTCTGCATCTGTTCTTTTTATTGGAGGGGTTTCCATGTTGGAGATGGGGAAGGTAACACTGTTCACCATATTAAATATCCACTCTCTTTTCTTTTGTATCAAGACAAACTTCATCAACCTATGCCTATTTGACATATTGTGGCTAAGGATAACATTCTTGAAAGCAAGTGTTTGCTGATGACTAAACTTAGTTTGAACTTTAGTTTTTATTGTTCACTTAATGCCTGGATATGAAAAGCTGAATGTGTTAGGATTCAATGCGGTTGAACTTGACAGCAGACTCTAACAAGACCGTCATAACCATCATGGGGAATACAGGTAAACAATTCCTTTTCTGGCTTCATCTCACTATATGCGTGAGCTTGTGTGCATGTGCATGTACAAAGCCATGTATGTGTTGTTGACGGTCCAAGAATGGGAGAGTGGAGGGCACAAGAAATCACTTATTTTCCTAACCCATATTTCCCCTGCTATCACCATGCTTATACTCTCTCAATGTCTCTGTTCTGCTTAAAGGCGTCTCATGTCACCGGTTTTCTTGTGATTGCAGGTGTCGAATTTTTTTGGCACGAGCATGATTCATTAGTCATTAGTCCCATCCACAGAGAAGATTTCGGTATTGGTAGCCGAGCTCAGTACGAGGTGAGCCTTATGTATTAATTCTTGACGAATACCCTGCAGGATCTTATTTATTTCAGTGATCATATCTTCCTATGTCTTAGGGTCAAGGTGCTAGGAAATGAGACATTTAACGATAAAATTACCGTTAGACTTCCAGCCAATGGTGAGTTCCTAGAACTTGCTATGACATTAAAGCGATGCAGTCAAGGGGGGAAATAAAGTGAGTGTTGATCTCAATATTTCAAGGACAAAACTGTAATGTGCTTCATCTCTTTTACAGGCCAGCAATTGGAAGTCGATGTTAACTATGAACCTCAAGGAAAAGGAGCATCAAAAAGTCCCAACAACATTACCCTCTGGGCAACTGTACTTGGATGCGTTGCCCTACTAGTTGTTACAGTGGCCGTGTTCATCTATTTCTTGGACAGGCCTGACCGATCTCAGCCATCCGTTGCCCCTTCCACCCCAAGTTTCACAGCCCAGTCAAACCAGATCGCAGCAGTCCCGTTGTCTTGAGCGATCAGTCTCCTCGGACGCCACAGCCTTTCACAGAATATGTTAGAAAGACAATCGACGAGACGCCAAACTACAGGCGTGATGGGCAGAGGAGGTTCAATCCACAAAATACCTATTAACTCTTAGTTAACAAGTAGGATAAACTTTAATATCATTCATGTGTACCGTGAAAATGCTGATGCTGTTGCTCAGAATTTGGCAATTTTGCTTTTCAAACTTTTGTTGTACTTTATGTACATTAGATCTACTGAAAAAATAGTATGCAACAGAATTTTTAAAATTTTTATATCAGAGTAATTTTCAAAACACAAGTTTGACACGCTATATATATAAATTAACCAGATCTTACTGATCTTGTAAATGTCGAAAAGCTTTCTCAATCAGTGAAGAGAAGTAACATTTCAGAATAACTTCAACCAATTGGCTTTCTTTGCTATTCTCTATCCATGATCGGAATGAGTGTGGGCTCACACGTATAGCTCTTTCATCAGGCGACTCTCACCCAAAGGTAGTGTTCGTGATTTGTGAACAAGAGCTCTCAGGGAGTTTTTAGAATTTCACCAGCAGAGTATCACTCTTAATCTCTCAATTGATCTAAATAATAATGAGATTCACTTCCTTTTTATAGAGGCCCAGGAGTTAGTCTTTATTAGATAATGCCTCAGAATTCGAATCAGAATCAAATTCGAATCAATATCTGATGAAATCTGCGTGAAAACATGTTATTTTTTATCGCGCGGTTGGCATGTCGATCTGTCTAACTGGCATGCTGAACTGTTGATTAAAATCTCAGCGAATCTTTTATTTTCTACCTGAGATTTTATAGGATAAAGTCTCAGTTTTAATTCAAATAACCTAATAGAAAAGTTATCTAATTAAAATAACTTTATTTAGATAATCTCTAAGAAAATAAATGAATTCTTGATAACTTAACAGATTTATCTTGAATTAATTCAAAATTAATCCAACGGATAAATAGACATAAATTATCTGATCTCAATAATTTAACAAGTTTTTCTTGAATTAATTTTATCACAAAATTAATTCAACCGATAAACAAACATGAATTATTTGATTTTACCGAATTTCAGCCAATATGATAAATCTGACATAAGTCACCAATTATTGAAAAAATAAGCCGTATTGTTACAGGATTTTTGTAAGCTAACAAACGGGACCTGACAGACCTATATAGTTCAAGCTCTCGATAATTATTAAACCCAATATTCCAGATATACATTTCATAATTATCAACTCCAACGCTACTCTACTTGTGACACCCGTTATTCTCCTAACGGGTATTGAGGTAATTAAATTAATTTTTAATGTATAAAAAAAAAATTGCTTCATTTAAATTTATTTTATAATATTTATTTTTATCTATTTTTAAGTTTTCTAAAATTCTCCTATATTTATTTAGTATGATTACTAAAAAGCCTTAGAACTTCTAATAAATCTCAAAAATGTCATATTGGCATTATGTGTGTTAAAGTCTTTAGATGAGACATAAGGATATCTTTTCCAACTACTCTTGACCCTCATTTTCTTTATTTCCTCCGTGACATGCTTCAACATGTCTCCTCTATAATTGTTTCTATCACTTCTCTTCAAAGACTTCATCTTTTCTTCCTTTCTCTTCCACGGTTCCCACACTCTTCTTCTCATTTCTTTGCTGAAGCAAAATACTTAGAGAACTTCTTCAAGGCAGCCATAAAAATCAGCCACCATCACCTCCATTTGAGCAAGAATTTCAGTCATACCGAAGTAAAGGAACCTGTTTTGAAGCCATTTCAAGCTTCCAACTAACCATAATCCGAGGTTAGAATCTTATGAACAAATTTAGTCTTTCATTTATAAATTTTCTTTTATACTAAAGGATTATTCAAATTTGCGTTCTTAAACCTAAGTATATGTTTGTTGCTATTTTGGAGCATATGTATGAAGTCTAAGTGTATATGCCCTAGACAGAAAATTTATATTGTTAAACTTTATAATACCTCTATGGGCAGTGGTTATTTCTTGAAATTCTAAGATTAAATTAAAATAAATTTTATGAATGTAGTTGTATGTTGTGCTTTAGTTTTAATTGTCCTTATGCACGCCTTAGGATCAATGGAGTATGGAGCTAACGTTAATTGATTCCAGGATTAAGAGACTGTTGATAAGCTTAAAAGGTAGGGATTCTATTACTCATCTTTTGTGAGGTTTTTATAGAATTAAAATTGATTGTTTTGCCGCAATATATATATATCTATGTTGAACTGATATTATATGATTATCACATATGAAACTATGACATGGACTCGTCTTGTATTGTACGGCGAGGAACATAATGAATTGACACATGTTATAAATTGAGAAGCATGGTTAGGAAAACTAACTCTATTGATAATGATTCAATATAGAGAAATTGTGAGACATGAAGAGGGCGACGGTTACGTCCTTGGGCATGAATACCCTAAAAGGTAAAATAGGGGGAAGGCGATGACGCTTCCTTGGGTTGGAAGTCCCAGAACACACTGTACAGGAATCGATTTGGTGAGGACTCGGGGCTTGATGTCCCCTCACCGGAACACCCTTGGAATGTTTATAGGGTGATCAAGTGCGCCCATTTGGGTTTCGATGAGTTGAGTGATACTCAATTTAACATGGATACCTAGAAACAATGATGATTGGTAATATTTGTATAAATGTGTAATTATGACACTTGGTAATGATTAACTACGGTATCCATAAGATGTGATCATAATAAACCTCATAATCTGGAATATGATGTAACCTACTAACCATGCAGATTTTAATGTGGTAATGATAGAGGTGAGTAATGGTTTTCTCTACTGAGCATAGTGTTGCTCATACCCTTATGTTTATATCTTTTCAGGACTCACTAAGTGTGAGGTGGCTACGAGAAATATAGTTGAGGAAGTGATGTAACTATATTACATTGGGACTGCTTCAATCGTTGAGAATGTTCTTCATGATAATGTAAGCATCAATTGTTACTTTCTGTGACTGTATTATAATGTGTTGAGGGTTAAAATGATGATGACAACAGTTTATATTATTAAATTTAAGGTGCTACATTAAACTGTGGTTTATTTGTCGTTTATATTTTTATTTTTGAGTTGGGAGTTTTCATTTAAGTCCCGGGCAAATTTTATTTTAAGGTTTTACTTTTATTATTTATTTTTATTTTATCTCATTAAAAACTGTTAACCCCCATATAGGGGCGTTACAGAATTTTTGGTATCAGAGCCTAGGTTCGGTTAACCTAGGGAGTGTAGCACCACTTTAAAAAAATATATATTTTTGAGATGGTTTTGAAGCTGAATTTTCATTGTCATCATCAAAATGAACCTTCACATTGATTTATACAGTCTAGAAGGATGTAACATGGAAAGGCCATAGAATGAAAATATTAATAGTTATATGAGTACAATAATTATATAGAAGGAAAGTATTAATAGTTATGAGGGAATGATAATTATATGAAATGAGTTTATAAGTAGAATGCTTATGAGAGATTCGTATAATATTTGGATCTCTAAGCATATTTAATTCGTATAAACGATGAGAAATTCGTGTAGATACGAGGATTTAATAGCCTCTTGTCTCGTGAAAAACAATAAGAAATATAAGGCTTGATTTATTGATTTTAAAGTTTGACATAGATATGCCAAATTTTTCGTAATTGATTCAAACCTAAGTAATGATTATGTGTGGATTCGATGGAGCACATAAGTGTCAATGTCTTTTCTTAAAAGTTCTATTTATTTGAGGAATATGATATAAGTTGGGAACCTATGGTATTGAATCTTGAGAGAGATAAATGTTAGACTTTTGGTCTGTTGAGACTGTGTAAAGTCTAGAATGCATGAATCTCAAAATTGGAATATTTTGTTACGTACATTGTATTTAAGTGTATCAGTGAATCTTTTGGTTACTTAAGGTTTTGTTATATGAGGAAATTATATATTGTATAAGTAGAATTGTAGGGATTGTAGATGTTCTTAAGTAGTAACATCAAGTGTCTTTGTTCATTGATATGGTCTACGTTGGAAGACGTAAATCAT
The DNA here is from genome assembly GCA_025403435.1 of Artocarpus heterophyllus. Taxonomy (NCBI): domain Eukaryota; kingdom Viridiplantae; phylum Streptophyta; class Magnoliopsida; order Rosales; family Moraceae; genus Artocarpus; species Artocarpus heterophyllus. The sequence goes on along the minus strand of CM046347.1, from coordinate 4,910,719 downwards.
ATTGATTTCAAGGTTAGTCGCATTCTAAACCCTTGGTAGTAATGATGATGAATCCATTGATAGGTGTTAAGTATTATCAATAACATATGGGTGTATGCATTGTTCAATAAGGTTTTGATTAGAACAAAATTATTTGAGTTGCTGGAAGATTATGTTGTTATGAAATGATTTTAAATACCATTCAGGAAGATCCTTGATTGTCGTTAAATTAGATTTGTTGTTCATAGTTAACTTATCTATAGTGGACTTTGAATTGGGTTTAAGATTTATACGAATTGGTTTTCAATTTTATGTTTGTTATTTAACTCGTTCTAAATGTGTTAAGGCCCGAAACAACCTGACCATTTTCAACTAAAAACATTTGGGCCTAGTTCAAATCTTAAATCAGTTTGATTCACACTGTCTCTCCCACGTGGTCTCTATACGTGTCATATACAGTGGTTTAATCATTGTTTACATATACGTTTACTGTGCCTATGAGCTTATTTTTCTGAGTTCACTTTTTCTCTCTTAATTTGTTATTTTCTCTCTAAATCGCAAATCCTCTTCTTTTTCACTAGAAATTCTTCTTTCCCTCTAAAAAGAAGAAGGTATTCTAGGATTCTGCAATTTACTATCTTAATTTTTCCTTTCTATTTACTCTTCTTTCATCTCATCATGGACCCAAAGTACCAACACCTGAGAAAGTATTTCCCATCACTCTCCCAAAAGATTCTTAGAAAGAAATACAAGGCTAGAATTACTCGGTTGTGGATTCTTATGCATTTTGGCATCCCTTGTGATGTGAGAATGTTAATAGAGGGGAAGATCCGTCCGAGTGACTTTAGTCAAGATGTCGGTTTACCAGGAACAGGTACCAGTCGTAGTGCAATGAAAAGAAGAGCTCGTGCCATCGTGGTCACTTGTAACAAATGTGGAAGACAAAATTGTAACGGTAAATGTACTTCACCTGGTTATATGTCTACGAATAGAGAGGATAAAATAAGGTTTTGTAGGGATGGACTTTCAAAGGAGAACTTGGATAGCATCCATCCTCCTCTCCACGGTCACCCTAGTGGATATGTTCAAGGAGCTATTTTTAAACTCTGGCCTAAATTTTATACAGAAAGACAACGCCTCAGGAATATGGTATTTCTAGATCCTGTTTGCCAAGCCATAAGAAAACTGGATGGGGAATAAGTCATCGCACTATAAAGGTTATTTAGTCTTTGCTTATTTGAAGCAGTTTTAGCTGATGTTCAACAGTTTGTGTTTTTCTTTTACTCAGAATATTTGCTTTTGTGTTTGAAATAATTGTGATTATTAGATTGATACAGTAAGTGTTAATATCTTATTTAATTTATGATTTTCTTAAATATATATATAATAAAATATATTATCTTATCAGACACGTTACATACGGTACAGTAATATGTTTGAATTTTGAAAAACTTATCCAGATATTTCAAGATTTGTGTCTCAAATTTCAAAAGTTCTACAGTATTTGTCGTTTATATTAAATTTCTAGACTTGGTGTATATTTGTCAAAAAGTCTACAGTTGTGTCATGAGGGTCTTCTGTCGAATTGTTCTCAATTGTCAAAAGTTATACAATTAGAGTCTAATCTTTTTCAAAAAGTGAATCAGATTTTCTGTAAACTATCAATCACCTTATCTTACTTTCTTATCCGCACAAGATTTTGTTTAAATCTTTGGATTACCTTTTCATTACCTACTCGTCTATCTCTTTAGCCCTTTTTGTATATTTCTCATCTTTAAAATCTCATATAGAACCCGAAGTCTAAGTGGAGCAGACATTAAACAACCACTTCTATAAACCAAATATGTCTACCTCCCAGTCCACGAAGAAAATAAAGAATGTCTGTGTCTTTTGTGGTTCCAGCTTTGGAAAAGATAAAGCTTATTTAGAAGCTGCAAATCACTTAGGGCAAGTCCTAGCACGCAAGAAGATTAACATAATCTATGGGGGTGGTAGTATAAAAATGATGGTAAATATGGCACTAGCAGCTAGGTCTAGCGACGCTACTGATGTAAGAATTTGGCCTCATATTCCAGTTGAAGGAAACCTTTGTAAGGAAGCCATAGGTAAGGGAGAAGGAGTCAGGAGTATCCCTAAAAATTTTAAAGACATAATCTATAATTCTGATGCTTTTATAGCATTACCTGGTGGTCTAGGTACTCTTGAGGAAATATTTATAGTTGCTTGTGGGCAATTGTTGGGCTTTTATTCCAAACCTTTGGGTCTGCTGAACGTAAAGGGTTTTTATGACGGTCTTTTGAAATTTCTAGATTACGCTGTGGAAGAAAACATCACTACAGAATCGAAGAGACAAATCTTTGTCACTGCTTCAACAGCTGAGGAATTGATAGATAAAATGCAAATCATACATCCAGAATCCGACACTGCAACATCCAAGCTTGAATGGGAAAGGGAAAGCCGGGAGCGGCCAATTGATTTGAATCTCCATCTGTAATCTTTTTGTTTTATCTTTGGCATGTAGGCATGTGTGTCCGTATTTCGTGTGTTACGAATAACCGTTTGCCTTGTATTCTGTGTTTCTTGTGGTACGTCGTTGTTCAATCTTTTAGATTCATTGAGCCTAATGCCGGGATGGCTGGATACGGAGTACTTGATGCTCTCAAAACGCATCCTTCTTAAGGTCCGATCTTTTGTTTATCGATGTTTTTGTATCCTATAAGCATGCATGATATGGATAGCTGGTATACGGAGTGCCTTGTACTCTCGAAACGTATCCGTATTATGTTTGTAATGTGTAATATTCTGTTAATATTATGTGGAAGTACCAGAGTCAGTTATGGGGATATTCCATATGAAATATGAGTATATTATTTGGGTTGAATATTTGTGTCATGAGGATAGCTGTTTAATGAAAAATATGTCGGGTATGTTTGCAACTCTGAGATTCCGTTTAATATCTCTATGAGTAAGTTTAATGTATAGTTTTGAATAAAAGTGTTTGTGATATATGTTTTATGATTATGTTTTAGTTTATTAGTTGAGGTATGAAATCAAATATATTTGACTTTTCCTTACTCAAAAAGGAAAAGGAACCTAAAGATGAAGTATATAAAATTTCTCTGGCAATCTCCTTAAATGTGATTGTAAATCACGGTCCATGGACAATGAAGGACTGGAATCATGATATGGTCAATATGTATGCCTGATCAGATTCTTAGACTATTATACGGTGTTATAAGTTGAAACTTGTCAGAAATACTCTCATTGAGGGATTTAGGAGTAAGATTTATTATGCAAGTAAATAAGTGGAGATACGATGACTTAAATTGGAGGACAAACAACATTAACGGTTTAAACTCGAAATTGAATCATAATGGAATTAAAATTTTTACTAGTATTGCTAGAATTGAAATTTCGAGGACGAAATTTCTTTAAGGGGGGTAGAGCTGTGACACCCGTTATTCTCCTAACGGGTATTGAGGTAATTAAATTAATTTTTAATGTATAAAAAAAAAATTGCTTCATTTAAATTTATTTTATAATATTTATTTTTATCTATTTTTAAGTTTTCTAAAATTCTCCTATATTTATTTAGTATGATTACTAAAAAGCCTTAGAACTTCTAATAAATCTCAAAAATGTCATATTGGCATTATGTGTGTTAAAGTCTTTAGATGAGACATAAGGATATCTTTTCCAACTACTCTTGACCCTCATTTTCTTTATTTCCTCCGTGACATGCTTCAACATGTCTCCTCTATAATTGTTTCTATCACTTCTCTTCAAAGACTTCATCTTTTCTTCCTTTCTCTTCCACGGTTCCCACACTCTTCTTCTCATTTCTTTGCTGAAGCAAAATACTTAGAGAACTTCTTCAAGGCAGCCATAAAAATCAGCCACCATCACCTCCATTTGAGCAAGAATTTCAGTCATACCGAAGTAAAGGAACCTGTTTTGAAGCCATTTCAAGCTTCCAACTAACCATAATCCGAGGTTAGAATCTTATGAACAAATTTAGTCTTTCATTTATAAATTTTCTTTTATACTAAAGGATTATTCAAATTTGCGTTCTTAAACCTAAGTATATGTTTGTTGCTATTTTGGAGCATATGTATGAAGTCTAAGTGTATATGCCCTAGACAGAAAATTTATATTGTTAAACTTTATAATACCTCTATGGGAAGTGGTTATTTCTTGAAATTCTAAGATTAAATTAAAATAAATTTTATGAATGTAGTTGTATGTTGTGCTTTAGTTTTAATTGTCCTTATGCACGCCTTAGGATCAATGGAGTATGGAGCTAACGTTAATTGATTCCAGGATTAAGAGACTGTTGATAAGCTTAAAAGGTAGGGATTCTATTACTCATCTTTTGTGAGGTTTTTATAGAATTAAAATTGATTGTTTTGCCGCAATATATATATATCTATGTTGAACTGATATTATATGATTATCACATATGAAACTATGACATGGACTCGTCTTGTATTGTACGGCGAGGAACATAATGAATTGACACATGTTATAAATTGAGAAGCATGGTTAGGAAAACTAACTCTATTGATAATGATTCAATATAGAGAAATTGTGAGACATGAAGAGGGCGACGGTTACGTCCTTGGGCATGAATACCCTAAAAGGTAAAATAGGGGGAAGGCGATGACGCTTCCTTGGGTTGGAAGTCCCAGAACACACTGTACAAGAATCGATTTGGTGAGGACTCGGGGCTTGATGTCCCCTCACCGGAACACCCTTGGAATGTTTATAGGGTGATCAAGTGCGCCCATTTGGGTTTCGATGAGTTGAGTGATACTCAATTTAACATGGATACCTAGAAACAATGATGATTGGTAATATTTGTATAAATGTGTAATTATGACACTTGGTAATGATTAACTACGGTATCCATAAGATGTGATCATAATAAACCTCATAATCTGGAATATGATGTAACCTACTAACCATGCAGATTTTAATGTGGTAATGATAGAGGTGAGTAATGGTTTTCTCTACTGAGCATAGTGTTGCTCATACCCTTATGTTTATATCTTTTCAGGACTCACTAAGTGTGAGGTGGCTACGAGAAATATAGTTGAGGAAGTGATGTAACTATATTACATTGGGACTGCTTCAATCGTTGAGAATGTTCTTCATGATAATGTAAGCATCAATTGTTACTTTCTGTGACTGTATTATAATGTGTTGAGGGTTAAAATGATGATGACAACAGTTTATATTATTAAATTTAAGGTGCTACATTAAACTGTGGTTTATTTGTCGTTTATATTTTTATTTTTGAGTTGGGAGTTTTCATTTAAGTCCCGGGCAAATTTTATTTTAAGGTTTTACTTTTATTATTTATTTTTATTTTATCTCATTAAAAACTGTTAACCCCCATATAGGGGCGTTACACTACTAAAAGCTTAGAGCTGTACTCTCGAACTATATAGAATTATGAAGCCCGTATAGCTAAGTCTCTATGACATATCATTGTGTATTGTATCCCCATAGGATTATCCATAACCGACTTAAGAATAAGTTCTGTCTTAACTTCCCGATTATTTTTTATCTTACGTTCCATGATCTCACCATCAAGAAAACTTACCATCCAAAAACGGTATACCATTCGGTTACACCTATGTATCTAAATGGTTAAGCGCTTCAATTTTTCAATTACAGGATAACGCATATAAGAAGATATCACTACTTTTAAAGAAAAGCTATAGATTTCATATCTATGAATAACGGGTCTACGCTATCAAGAGTCATGCCTCCAACGTACCCGTATGCATACCACTTATGAAAATGTGGGTGTCATCCTTTGGTATATCAAAAGACACAAGTCAAGAAAACGGACCCACTATTCATCTAAGGACTAAGATTCAATACAAATGATTGTTTAAAGTGAATCAATTTGCCAAAGACAAAATTATTAATCCAAATTAATTCACTTTATGTTCCGCTCCAACACATCGTCACTTATAACAATGCGTCAATGTTTCCATTCATGGAATCCACCTCCGATGGTAAAGACAAACCAACTCCCAATAGGAAAATAGACAACATAACAATCTTTGCATGAATAAAGCGCCAACTTTATTCCATCGATTGCGGATCTTATAATTCAGACCGTCACCTTAAGAATCGTGTCTTTTGCATAATCTGTCCATCATATGCCCAATTCTTAAAGGTTTAGACTGACATTCAGAGACTTTTGTTTGTTTAATATACATTCAACAAATATAAACGTAAAAAGATCAAGATTTGGTATATAAAAAATAAATAAATTCTTTATTGATAAAAATGTCTCAAAAAACATGTTATATTTTTACTCCTTAGGACATACATATCTAACAAAATCAATATTAATTTGGCGAATGAGATATATATCAAAATAGGCTTTCGAATGTCGGTCATAAATCTCTGTAATCTCTCCCTATCTGATGTCGTTGCTGTTGTTTTGTTTTGTTTTTTTTTTTTTTTTGGTTTTTAACAATCTCTCCCTATCTGTTTTTTTTATCTATTTATTTGTTTTCTTGAAATTATTCTGCTCCGAATGAATGGGGGCAAAAAAAAAAGAAGAAAAAATTCAGCAATATGTTAAGCTAACAAAGAAAGATGCAACGGTGCATTGGCAATTATTTGAAAAGGAATGAAAAAATTTTCAATGTTGAAATAGTGATTAATATTTTTCTTTTAGACTTTAGTTCTGACTATTCTTACCTTGTATATGCACTACTTATTTTTCTTTACAAGGCAAATTAAAATATACATAAATGTGGATTAATATTTTTGTAGAAGATGATTTTTATAAGCTTAGTATGAAAACAAAAAAAATGAATGATTGTTAACTGAAACTGACATAACAATAAATCAAGTAAACCATAATTTCCCTTTTATATAGTTGTGAGTTCTGGTAATATAAAGATTTTTTTTTTTTTTACTACGGGTGATTTGGGTCTCAACTCAAAGTCAAAACGAACATGATCACAACAGTTGCACGAACACGCAAGTCAAACTGCCAACCTTTTTCTTACAGTTGCACGCCAAGACAAACGGGGCTTTGCACACTGGATTATGAGCTCGTGTTAAAGTCAAGATTTAAAACAACGTAATATATAATGGCTTTATTTTATAATATATTTTTATTTTATATTATAATATATAAAAATTTTATATTATTTTATCTATAAAATTTTATAAAATAGCAGTTAAAATTTATTCCTTACACACCTTAGTACCAAATGCGTTAGCTATTTTTATTTTATATTATAATATATAAAAATTTTATATTATTTTATTTATAAAATTTTATAAAATAACAGTTGAAATTTGTTCCCTAAACACCCAGTAACAAAAGCGCTAGCCAATAAATAAAACAGTTGAATATTTTTTTAAAACTTTCGGTGAATATTGAAAATAATTTATAATCAGGTATTTTTTTAATTAAATATAAGTTTGATCAGATTCAAGTATTTAAAAAAAATTTAAGAAATTTTATTTTATTTTATCAAGAAGAGAAAATTCTTCACATTAAACTAGCCAAAAAAAAAAAAAATCAACAAATCAACGACATCTTCTTCTATAACTATTGCTCCACTCTCTATCTCTCCTCTTTCTTCTGTGTCTTCATTAGGGCTAAAAAGTCTCCCTCTATTCCTTCTCTTTGAATTTATACCCAAGCCTCCATGGATTCACAACCCAAGGAAGCTAACTCTAATGGAGAAGCTCACAAGGCCGCCGAGAGGTTAAACCACCGAGAAGACGAAGAAGAAGATGACTACAAGTCTCAACCGCACACCGGCGACGGCGCCAGCCCTGGGTAATCCCCCTCTTTCTCTCTCTTACGTCTGTTTGGTTCGCGAGAAACTTCTTCGTATGAATAAGAATTAGGAGAAATTTTTTCTTTAATTTGTAGGAAAATCTTTATAGGGGGTTTAGCGAGAGAGACGACTTCTGGTATGGTCTTTTTTTTCGTTATTTATTCAATTGAATATAAGAAAAAGTTTTGATTTTGATTTTGTTTTTGGAAAATTTGTGATTGAAATTCTTGTGGGAAATGGAAAATGCAGCGCAATTCGTTAAGCATTTTGGCAAATACGGTGAGATTATAGATTCGGTGATAATGAAGGACCGGAAAACAGGACAACCCCGTGGATTTGGGTTTGTGACCTATGCAGACCCCTCTGTGGTTGATAAAGTCATTCAGGACAATCATATCATCAACGGCAAACAAGTAGGACTTGCCTTCTTATGTTGTTTGTTTTCATTTTTGGGTTTAAAAGATTCTTCATTCTTTGATTGTGTTCGTGAAAGGATTTTGTCTTGGATTGCTTTATGTCTTAAAGGTGGAAATCAAGCGGACAATACCGAGGGGAGCTGCTGGGGCTAAGGATTTCAAGACTAAGAAGATTTTTGTGGGTGGAATTCCCACAACAATAAATGAAGGTGTTTTTACTTTTTATTCTCTAAGATTTATTGTTATAATACGGTTTTTTCTTTTTAAATATTGATTATAGACGTACTTTTTCGTCTTGTTGTATGTGAGCAGATGAGTTTAGAGACTTCTTTTCACAGTTTGGAGAAGTGAAGGAACATCAAATCATGCGGGACCACGCAACTAGCCGTTCGCGTGGCTTTGGATTTATTACCTTCGAAACAGAGGAAGCAGTTGATGATCTCTTGGCTAAAGGGAACAAACTTGAGATGGCTGGATCCCAGGTAAGCTGAATGTCAAAGATTGTTTAAGCATTACGTGTCTAGGGTATAATTTTGTTCGATTAATTGAAAATTTTTTGGAGTATATTGAAACTTTGAATTGAATATTAGTTCTTTTGCATGGTGTAGCATAATGTTCATTTTCTCTTTGATTAATCTCACTTCCAAGTACGATTGTGGCTCACAAATGGCTAATAATATATTTTTTTTGAGACTTTCAGAAAGAAAATTGCCTCTGGTATAATAATTAATTGGCAATCACATTTTCATCTTAGTGTTGGTTGACGCGCAAATTTTCTACATCTGAACACATCAATAAAATAGACGCATTGTGGTTTATAGTGTATTAAAATGATGCTTATATGACGATTAGGTTAGAATTCCTGAGTTTTCTCTCTAGTCAAAACCCAAACTATCATTCTTCATTAAAGGCTGGCTAAACTATGTGGGCAATTTGCTGCTGAGCTTTGCTTGTGTAAGTTGAAGGAGTATTCCTGCCAGAATATGTGCATGCATGTTAACATGACATATAAGGTTGTTTTTTTTCCAAAGAATGAAATTACTTGGGAAAGCATAACAAGGTAAAAACCGTCCTGTCCCTTTTCCAGGTGGAGATCAAGAAGGCTGAACCAAAGAAGCCAAACCCACCTCCAGCTCCATCAAAGCGTTACAATGATTCTAGGTCTGCATTTGATGGTGGTTATGGAGACAGTTATGGGGGATTTGGTGGCAGCAACTTTGGTGGTGGTGGCGGCAGTGGCAGTTATAGGTCTGCTGGGGCATACGGTGGTAGAGGTGGCGCATATGGTGGATACGGCAGCTATGGTGGGTACAGCGGAAGTGGATATGGTAGTTATGGGGCATATGGAGGCAGCGGCGGCGGCAGTTTTGGCTCCTACAGAGGAGAGCCCTCGGTAGGATACTCGGACCGTTATGGTGGAGCCTTCAGCAGAGGTTACGATTTAGGAGGTGGTTATGGTGCACCTGGCGAGAGTTATGGTGCACCAGGTGAGAGTTATGGTGCATACGGTAGTGGGGGTGGTGGTGCAGCTGGTGGCACTGGTGGCTATGGAAGCAGCTATGATGCAGGCCTTGGGGGTGGCTATGGAGGTGGTAGCGCAGGTTCCTTCTATGGAAGTAGAGGTGGGTATGGTGGTGCAGGGAATGGTCGGTACCATCCCTACGGAAGATAGAATGTTGTACTCTCTTTAGGCTTTGAAAGAAAACTGTAGCGGCAATATGATATCTGTCATTTGTAGCATTTTAGCTTTCATCTTCAACTCTCTGCTTCGCTTGTGTTTTCAGGTTCTTGTCAGGAAGGCATTTGATATTATTTAAGATTATTAGACCCCGAGAGTTTTATTTTTTATTTTTTATTTTTATTTGCCTGACCATTAATTCACTTCAACATGCTTTAAGCCAAGTTGTGCATATGGTTGTTGTATCACAATCTTTGCTTCTTAACGAGGTACATGCAGGCTTGCATTGGATGGGAACTAGTTTTTCAGTGGAGAAATGAAATTCCTAAATGATCCTAGTTTTTCAATCTTGGAACTAGTTTTTGCATCGGGTGTAGAATTTTTCTTGAGACATGTAAATTCCTAAATGATCATACAATTATCCTCTTTTTTGGTTTTTTAAAAATTAAAATTATATCCAAGTGGTTATCCTACGTCGTAAAAGGGTTTTAATGATTATTTTGGGTTAAGCCAGGTTAATTTGAAACTGATTTTTTTCACTTGGTCAAAAAGTTGCGTCACGTAGAGTGAGTGTGTTGGTACAAGATTGATTTGAGACTTATAGTTTCAAAATAAAAAAGAACTAAGGGCATGCTTGGGTGAGGAATATAGAGAAAAATAGAATCTCTCTGTTTGGTATGAATTCTCTTACCAATCTTGGAATCTATAGGTAAATGTTTTGAGTCACTTGCTTAATTCAATTCCTTCTCTAATCCCTCTTATCAAACTAAGATTGTGTTGGGGAATTAGGCGACTCCTAATTCCAAGGATCGCAAGAACGAACAATTGCAGAAAATAAATAGGAGAAAAGAAGAAAAAGAGACCAAATTTTTATACAGGTTCGTCCAAAATTGAGACTACGTCCTGTTTCTGCCGCTTGCAGATTCCACTATGATGAAGGAGATTACAGATTACAAGAGTAGTTTCTCACACACTCACAAATTGTGCTTACCAAAACTCTCTTCTATCTAACACCCAATGGGAATTTTTCTCTCTCAAGGATGAAGCTCTCAAGAATTTTGCCTCTCACAAAATTATGCCTCTCACAATTTTCACACACATTTCACATACACCCAACCCTAGCCACCTTGTGTCTATTTATAACCAAAGGAGGAGAAAAATCACAACTAATGGGAAACCCTAGTGGTTTCCCGTTTTTGGGACCTTTGAATTCGACTTTGATTCAAAAAACATCGCGCAGCACAGCGCGTCAGCGCCGCGGCGCTCGAAACGAGCGCTGCGGCGCTCCCCTGCGGCGCCTAGGCGCCATCCTCTTTGAGCCTAGGCGTAAAGCCCTTGGCGCCTAGGCGCTTGCCACATAGCGCCTAGGCGCAATCCACCTGGCGCCTAGGCGCTCTCCTCATGGCGCCTAGGCGCCCTCATCCCAGCGTCGCGGCGCTCTTCTGCCAGAGCCGCGGCGCTTGCTCCCTGCCTTCGAGGACGCGATTTTCTCCCTTTTCCTTCCTTTTGCTGAGTTGTCTACTTGATTTGGCTCCACATCTGCAACAATCTCCCACTTGGAGACTAATCAATTCACCATGTCTCCCACTGCAGCGGCAACGACTTCTCATGCTTCATGGAGAAGTCCAACTGAAATTGCGCACAACTTCAGTTTCTCAATCGAATCCATCTTGGTGAGCATATCTCTGGATCCTTTACCACCCACCTTGCCTTATATCGTTTGCTGCCAGCACTTTTATTTTTTACTCGGTATACCTTCTTGTTGTGCAAGGACTTTTTACCCTGTGGTAACTTTGCCAGTTGCCATGTCCGATCCAACTCGTCCCTCATGGCTAACTCCCACTTGACCGAATCTCCAGCCCCCATGGCTTCATCATAGCTCTCTGGCTTACCTCTGTCGGTCAACAAGATATAATGCAGAGTTGGGGAGTATCTCTGCGGTGGTCTGATTGTCCTGCTAGACCTCCTGACTGGTGTGGCAGGAGTCCTCTGGTTTTCTTCTGGAGCTATGTTTTCTTGGTCTTCAACCTCTGGATTTTGCACCTCCACTTCAGGAAGAACCTGAACCCCTGGTTTACCAAAGATGCAGGCTTCACACAAACTGTGATCAACAGTTTTCAAACCCGGCAGTTTTCCTTTGCAGTGAAGCACCTTCATACCCTTCTCACTCATGTGACCGAGCCTATAATGCCATAGCTCAGTATTGGCAGCAGAATCAGCAACTGCTAGGGTATCTCTGCAACTAGAGTTCATGTAGAGAGTTCCAGCCTTGCGTCCCCGAGCAATAACCATCGCTCCTTTCGTGACTTTCCAACCTCCACAATTGAAGGTTACTTTATGTCCATCATCATCCAGTTGCCCCACCGAAATCAAGTTGCGCATTAATTTAGGAACATGTCTCACCTTATGAATCTTCCATACCGACCCATTAGGCATTTTTAAACTGACATCTCCAATGCCAACTATATCCAAAGGTTCTCCATCAGCGAGATAAACCTTACCATGATTTCCAGCAACGTAGTTCTCCAGGACATGACGGTGTGCTGTGGTGTGGAATGATGCTCCTGAGTCTATCACCCACGAATCAAAAGAACTATCGACAGACAAGATTAAGGCATCCTGTTGCTCTTCAGTGGCGGCGTTAGCTTCATCATTAGTCTTGTCTTCATTCTTCCTTGGAGCCTTGCAGTTCTTTTTCAAGTGGCCCGTCTTCCCACAGTTCCAACACTCCATGGTCCTACCGTTCCTTGACTTGCTTCTCCCATTCCTCGACTTGCCTCTCCTGCCATTATCCCTGTTGGATTGCCTATCAAGTTTCCTGCCCCTATTATCAACATTAAGGGCCGAGTTCGACGAAGAGGCTTCACCTGAGTCCTTCTTGCGAACTTCTTCCGCCAGAATAGAGTTTCTGACATCAACAAACTTCAATTTGGCATTCCCAAGCGAATTTGTAATGGCCACCCTCATGGGTTCCCAGCTATTCGGTAACGAGGCCAAGAGGATTAGAGCATTGATCTCATCATCGAATTTAATCTCTACCGAGACCAATTGGTTCAGGACGGTGTTGAAACTGTTCAGGTGCTCTACCACAGAGGCACCTTCAGGCATCTTTAAATTAAAGAGCTTCTTCATGAGATGTACCTTGTTATTGGCTGAGGGCTTCTCATACATCTCTGACAGAGCCTTCATCATCCCTGCTGTAGTAGTCTCATTTGCAACGTTGTGGGCAATGTTCTTTGACAAAGTCAAACGGATCACACCGAGTACCTGTCTATCAAAGAGACTCCACTCCTCATCCTTCATGCCTTCGGGCTTATTACCCAAGGGCAAGTGCAGTTTCCTGCTGTATAGGTAGTCCTCTTCTTGCATCCTCCAATAGGAAAAATCTGAACCATCAAATTTGGTGATGCCGGCTGCCATACCTTCTTCTCCAGTCATCGTTCTTGATCAAAACCTCCGCTCTGATACCAGTTGTTGGGGAATTAGGCGACTCCTAATTCCAAGGATCGCAAGAACGAACAATTGCAGAAAATAAATAGGAGAAAAGAAGAAAAAGAGACACCAAATTTTTATACAGGTTCGTCCAAAATTGAGACTACGTCTTGTTTCTGCCGCTTGCAGATTCACTATGATTAAGGAGATTACATATTACAAAAGTAGTTTCTCACACACTCACAAATTGTGCTTACCAAAACTCTCTTCTATCTAACACCCAATGGGAATTTTTCTCTCTCAAGGATGAAGCTCTCAAGAATTTTGCCTCTCACAAAATTATGCCTCTCACAATTTTCACACACTTTTCACACACCCAACCCTAGCCACCTTGTGTCTATTTATAACCAAAGGAGGAGAAAAATCGCAACTAATGGGAAACCCTAGTGGTTTCCCGTTTTTGGGACCTTTGAATTCGACTCTGATTCAAAAAACATCGCGCAGCACAGCGCGTCAGCGCCGCGGCGCTCCCCTGCGGCGCCTAGGCGCACTTCTCCTGGCGCCTAGGCGCTATCCTCTTTGAGCCTAGGCGTAAAGCCCTTGGCGCCTAGGCGCTATGTGGCATAGCGCCTAGGCGCAATCCACCTGGCGCCTAGGTGCTCTCCTTATGGCGCCTAGGCGCCCTTATCCCAGCGCCGCGGCACTCTTCTGCCAGAGCCGCGGCACTTGCTCCCTGCCTTCGAGGATGCGATTTTCTCCATTTTCCTTCCTTTTGCTGAGTTGTCTACTTGATTTGGCTCCACATCTGCAACAGATTGTTTATAGAAATCCCACATAACTAAGCCTTAGAATTGATTTGCGTCATGTGGGAAGGGTTCTTTGTTAGAATGCAATACGAACACATTCACTCACTCAGTGTATCAAATATAACCGTAGTACTATCATACTAAGATGCTAACAGTACGAATGGATAGATATTCGTCGGTGTCGTAGGATGATGGTATGACTAGGAGTTATGGCCGAGCCAACTATTTGTAATCCAACTATTTTCTTTTACACTTTTCTGCCCTTTGTTTCGCCTCTGAATTTTTCTAAGGATGATATTTATATGAGATTTTTTAAAAAATTTCAATTATACTTCAAATTTTAATTTACCTTATGTTTTAAACCTAAAATGTCAATCAAATTAATAATCACAAAAAATTCACAAGAATAACGAAAGGACAAGAAAAATACCCAAAACCAAGGTGGCTACAAGATCTGACAATTTGATTGACGACGACTTGTGTGGGTGGCATACCTTATTGAAATTCGCAAATTAGGGTTTAATCCATAATTCAATTCGTGTCTATCATATTGGGGTTTTCTTAATCTAAAACTAATTCATATGAGTCCTAATCCAATCCAATTGATCTGTGAACAACGGACTCTACTGATTGGAGTATGTGGATTCATGGATTAGGGTTTAAATCAAGTAAAAAACTAAAAGTAAAAAAGCATAATATAACATGACATAATGGGCGTTTGAACTAAAGAGTGATTATTTGCATATTTTGGGTCTGAACCAAAGAGTGAAATAGGGGTGGATTTGATCTTCATTTGGGCTAGGTTTTTTTTTTTAACTTAATGAAAAAAAAAAATTACACGTAATGCCACATTTTTAAAAGTTACGTTTATTTATGTCACACCTAGAAAAAAATTATGCCATACTATTATATATATTTTATATTAAGTTTTGTTATAAATACACATGTGTATATTTTTAAAAAGTAAATATTAAAAACTATATTTATGAAAATTTTCATTAATAAAATTGTAAAAAAATTTACCCGTAGTATACATATATATTAATTTAAAAATTTATATTAGTTTATAAATATTTTGTATTTTTCATAATCCAAGATTTGATTGAACAAAGAGAGATTTCGTGGACGCCCCTTGCCTTGAGATTTGTGTGGCACCATAGCATTACGGGGTAACTAGCAAGGAATTGGCGGGATCAACTTGGCAACAACCACCGAGTTACGATTTTATTATCAAACAATCACACGTCTTAAAACACCATCAATTATTAAAAAAAAAAAAAAAAACATTTTAGTGATGCTCACGCCCTTATTTTTCCTTTTACTTTTCCTCATCCCCAAACGAGGCCTTAAGCTTTTGTGGGGGGTAGACGGTGTTTCTTCTGTCGTAACTAAATTGCTATTCCTATTATTATTATTGCACCCAAAAAAAAAAGGCATAATTTTGAAGACACTTTCCCCCCCCTTTTTTTTTTCCGTCTCTCTGGTCCTCCTCAAGCAAACAAAATAAATAAAATTAAATAAATATAAAAATAAAAACTTTTTTTTTTCCTGGCAATGATTCCTCACTCAACAAAAAAGGATCTGAACCCTCAACCACAAAAAGATTTAGACCGAAACGAGGGAGAAAGAAAGAGACAATGACAATGGCGTCTTCTAATCTGCGTTTAGGTTCGTACCGAAAAGGTATTGGACTCAAAATTCACCAAAAAGACCTTCTTTTTGGACACAAATTTGTATAATTTTAACAAAAGTCAGCGCTTCTTGCTCTTTTTTTTTGGCCATTGTTGATGCTTACCGTTGTCCGGCGTCGGATCAATACCCACGTATGGCTGCGCACGTTCTGACCCCTTCTTAGGCTTGCCCCTGACCGGGAGTGTATACCTGCAAGAGGGATGATACAGAGAATAGTGGGATTAGTCAATAGACAAGGGCTCTCCGATGCTCAAGGCAGGTATTGCTCGGTAGAGATCGGCAGCTAGTTAGGTATGAAGAAGTCTCTCTCTCTAGAATGTCATAAATGCATCCTACTTATAGGCCACCACTTGGATCCAGTGCAAGATGGGTTTTTCCCATCACCCGGGTGTCACATCAAGGTGTGTCAGGCAGTAGGTAACAAGTGTCGCGCCCATCGCCCAATGGATTGGACTCTATCGGACGGCAACTCATTTGCCTGGTGTTGGCCTACAAGGGCGAGTAGTAGCCTATATTTATGAGTAACGTAGTCCGACCCGAGCTACCGTACATCCCGAGGTGGCAGCCTTCTTGGGGCGTGCCCTTGGATGCCTGAGAGGCACCTCGGGAAGAAGTATAAAGCGTCGAGGACTGACAGTAAGCTCCCTAAGGTCTGCCGAGCTTAATTGCCGACCACCAAAGTTAATGTCCTCGGTGGTGGCGCCGAGCTTACCCTCAACATTAGCCCCCCAGTTCACCTGGTCGGTGTTCGGCCGGGTGGACTATGCCGAGTGGGTGAGGTCGGCTCAAAGAAGGAAGACCAAACGACACTTGGAAGCGGGGTGAGGTGAAAAGACGCGCAGATCAGACGGGGGACGCGTGTCGCATCGCGGCCGTCTGTGCGGCTGTCAGGCGTATTAATTGCGCCTCTTGGGTTTTCGCGCTCGAGTTTCCCGCCCAAAATGGCTATAAATAGGGCCTCCTCCTTTGTAATTTACACTTCATTTTCAGAAACTTTACGCCCGAAGAGTTTTAGCTGCCGAGCTTAAGTTCAATAGCCGAGAACATCATCTCCCGAGCTTAAGCTACCGAGAACCCTAGCAGGTAATTTCCCGAGTGAAAATGAGTGATTTATCCGACTCCCAGAACGTAGAGGTTTCATGGTCGAAAAGTAGCGAGGAGAGCAGTAGCTCTTCTTCGACCCAATCTGACGCCGAGGTGGCGTCCCCAAGACGGGACGGGGCCGGTCGGCTGGAGCAGATCCTAAGGGTCGATTCCCAGACGGTACCCGAGCAGGAGTTCTTAAACATGCTGGACGGGCGTAAGCTCATTAGGTCGTCCAGGGAGCAAGACCCTTATGTGGGGGCGGCGACAGCGGGCTCTTCCCGAGTTCTTCCAAGGGAGAGGACCGAGCTTCAGGCCCGCGAGGATGCTCCGAGCACCTCTGGTCGACGTGCTGGGGCCCCCGTCCAGGTCGCGGGGGTGATCACGGTTGATGTCTCCGATGAGGAGCATGCAGCCGAGGAGGCAGAGGTGGAGCAGTTGGAGATGGAGCAGGAGGTCCAGGTCACCCGCGTGCAGGGTGTAACGGCATATCGGGTAAGCCGTCCTGGGCAAACCTCAGCGGCGGGGTATACAAGCGCCATCACTGAGTCGCGGTTAGAGAACCTACGCGTCGAGTATGGTATCCCGGTGAATGTGATTCTCGTCGTCCCCGGTGAGGGAGACTCACCTTTAGACGCGCCAGAGGGTTTCATCACGCTCTACGTCGAGTTCTTCAGGGCCGGGCTGCGTCTACCATTGCATCGCTTTCTCCGCCGGGCACTCAACGAGTTTAATGTGTGCCCGGCTCAACTGAACCCGAACAGCTATCGATCGCTGATCGGGATGTACATCCTATGGAAGTACCACCGGAGTACCGAGATGCCGCTGGAGGCCTTCAAACAAGTATTCAAGATGAAGAAGCTTCCTCGGCAGTCCGGCTGGTATTACTTCACCGGCTTCAGGAAGGATTTTATCCTGGGCAACCCCGACTCGGACAAGTTATGAAAGTACGAGTGGTTCTACGCCGGGGGAAACTTTTTGGCTCGAGCCGGTGAAGCCGTCCCCGAGGATGAGCAAGTGCCGAGGTCATTTGAGCAGGGGCACGTTTGGACCAAGCGTCCTTGGGCACCGAGCCGCGTAATAAAGGCCGTGGACGAGCTGTTCGAGAAGCCGGAGCCGTCCAGACAACAGTCCTTCCTCCTGAGGAAGGACACTTTATCCAGTTACGGCTGGTTTGGGGAGTCCAGCAGCCTTCCCTGAGCTGTCCGTCCTGCCCGGGGGGCCGGGCAGGTTACAGTTGCTCGTCCGAGTGCCGTGGACGTTCCAGGGCCAAGCACTTCCCGGTCCGGGTGGCCGACGAGGGAGCCTTCTACGTCCAATTCCGAGGACTCGTCTAGTGGCTCCTTCGATGCGGGGCCACCTGTAGCCGACGAGGACCTCGAGGACGTGATTAGGCTCCTATACCCGTCTCGCCAACTCCGGATCGGAGGTCAGCCCAGAACTTTATTTTTAATCATCCCTCCCCTTTTTTATTCCGATCTTGCTTTGACTTGGCATTCCTTGTGCAGAAATGACGGCACCGACCTCCCGTGCTGACAGGCGTGCCCAGATGGCAAGTCTGAGGAAGGGCAAGGGCAAGGCTATCGACGTCGGGAGAAAACGCAAGCGGACGCCGATGCCCGAGCTCCCAACCCACACCGGGCAGACCTCATCAGTCCAAGTTCCACCACTTCCGCCACAGCCGACCAGGGCCTCACCAGAGGTCGGTTCAGCAGACGAGGCCGCCAGAGCTTCTGCCGAGGACCGGCAGAGAAGGCGCCCGGACTACCGTGGTACGGTTCTTGAGCGCCTCGGAGACGCGGTTCCCCAGGATGACTTCTTCATGAACATCCAGGGTGAGGACTTCTAGAGTGTATGCAACATAGCCCTCCGAGCCACTGCCTCTGTAAGTATCGGAGCTAATCAATAGTTCTTTTCTTGTGATATATTGCTGAGGACTGACGTCCTAATTTTTGCAGTCGAGCGCCGTTGTGCATATGGTGCACTCCATTGGGATGAAGGAGATCCACAAGGAGAAAGAGATGCACAAAAAGACCCTCCTAAAGAAGTTGGACTCCGACAAGAAGCTCAGTGAGAAGAACATTGAGCTAGACCAAGCCAAGGAATCTCTCAAACAATCCCATGAGGCAGCTCAGAAGGCAAAGGCCGAGGCCGAGGACATGTTGAGGCTGCTTAAGGAGGCGGAGGATAAAGCTGCACGGTTAGAAGATAAAGCTGCACGGCTTGAAGGGCAGCTGGAAACCCTGCAAGCGGAGCACTAACAATTTATGGCCGGGCTCCCCGACCGCTTAGCTTGTGCGATCAAGGAGTTTAAGACATCCGCGGAGTATGCCGATCTCTACTACGACGGCATGACAGACCTGCGCGATCATCTAATAGAAAAGCATCCCGAGGCTGTTGGATTCGACTGGTCAGTTATCATCGAGTCGGACCAAGATGATGCCGAACAACAGCGGGGTGTTGAGGACGAGGTCGTCGTGGTGGACGGTGATGACGACGGGGATGAGCAGGTCACCGAGGGAGGCAGGGACGAGACCCAAGCTGATTGAACCTCTTTTCTTTTTCTCTTTGTATTCGGGCTTGGAAGGTGCCCGGTTTCCTTGTACCTCCCTGATAAATAAAGATTTCTCGTTTTGCCTTCATTGTTTTCTTACGTGCAGTTTTGTTTTATTTTACATCCCACGTAATTTTTAAAGTTAGGCAATTCTGGGGGAGGATCCTAGGTTGGGAACCAGCTCTCTCGACTTTACCTTGCTCGCTTAATTTATCCGAGGATGTAGGTTTAGTACCGATGTTGTCTAGTTAATCCGAGTAGTCGGTCACTCCGAGTAGTTTTCCTTACCTGCTTAGTTATCCAAGCAGGTTTAGGTTTCTGATCTCGGTCGGGCAGAATATAGACGGCGTATAACTACCCTTACCCTGTTGCCCCCCGTAGACTTGTTTAAGTTTTAAAGAAACTTTACAAGTGTAGGACTAGTCGGACACGTAAATGTGCCGAGCAACTTAAAGGCTTGTCTGTACGACGATAGACATATGATCGATATACCGACCAGCCCCCCGGCCCGGTTTAACAAGGATGACTCTCCCTTGATGGGAGTTAGCGTCCTGTCTTCCGAGCTGGAGTTGTGGCATCTTGGACATACTTTTCCCTTAAATACATTACTCAAGTGGAATGATATTTGGGAAGTTGTGCTCTATTAATGTAATATTTACATGGATTTTTCTAGCCCTGCTCAGCAGGTCCAGTTACAAAAGAATTGTGGCCAGAGGTAAAAAAAAAAGGAGTCTGGCTCTGATTTTTAAGAATAGAATCTTTTTAAGAGCTCGGCATTCCATGGATGCCCGAGCTGATTCCCCTCCGTATCGGTCAACCTGTAAGTGCCTGGTCGTACGATACCTTCGACTCTAAACGGACCTTCCCATTTCGGACCAAAGGACCCGAGACCGGGTTGTTGAACCGTGACCTTCTTCATCACTAAGTCACCAACTTTAAAGCTTCTCGGCTGAACCCTTTTGTTGTAATACCGAGCTACTACCTGGTTCTAAGCTGCATTACGAATTGATGCTCGACTTCTCTTCTCTTCAAGTAGATCGAGCTCGGTCAATATGAGCTCCTCGTTCAAAGCCTCCTCGTATCACTTAACCCTTAAGCTCGGTAATCCTACTTCAGCTGGAATGACAGCCTCTGCCCCGTAGACCAGGGAGAACGGTGTCACGCCAGTCGCAGCTCGGGTAGTTGTGCGGTATGCCCAGAGCACTTGGGGTAGTTCGTCAATCTACGTACCCTTAAGCCCCTCGAGTTTTTTCTTCAGGTTATCTTTAATTGTCTTGTTCACGACCTCAACCTGGCCGTTACTCTGCGGATAGCTTGGGGAGGGGAAAACCTTCTTAATGCCAAGCTTCTCGCATAGATGACGTAGACCCGAGGAGTCAAACTGTTTAGCATTGTCAGTCACAATAGTGTGCGAGATTTCAAACCGGTAGACAATGTTTTTCCATACAAAGTTGGTATACTTGGCTTCGGTCATGCTGGTACAGGGTTCAACCTCGATCCACTTCGTCAGATAGTCTATGGCCACTATACAGTATCTGAATTACGAGCGGGCCGGCGGGAGAGGCCCGATCAGGTCGATGGCCCATTTTGCAAATGGCCAAGCCGAGGTCACTGGATTGAGAGGCTCGGCGTGTGAGCCTAGCATTCTAGCAAATTGCTGGCATTTGAGGCATTTCCGTGCAAAGTTTCCGCAGTCTTGCTGCATGGTGGGCCAGTAATATCCCTGTCGGAGGCACTTTTGGGCCAAGGAGCGTCCTCCGGAATGATTGCCGCATAGGCCTTCGTGGATCTCGCTCATTAGATATTCGGCCTCCTTGGGGTCCAAGCATCTTAAGCACGGCGTAGTGTAGCCTCACTGGTATAACTTTCCTCCAATCATCGAATACCGGGCCGAGCTGTTACTTATCCGACGTGCCTCTTCTCGGTCGTCGGGTAACTCGACCATGGTTAGGTATTGGATGATCGGGTCCATCCAGGTACATGCCGGCTCCTCGACCAGGCTCATGACCTCCTTTACTATGCTTGGTTCGGGCAGTCTTTCAATGGGAACCAACGTCAAGTCACTTCCACCCAATCCGGAAGCCAATCGGGCTAAGACGTCGGCTTCTGTGTTTTCAGACCGGGGGATCTGCTTAAAAGAATAGGACTTGAATTGCCCAAGCAGCCATTTTGCCTCCTTTAAATATGCCACCATCGAGTCTGCCCGGGCCTAAAATTCTCCAGTGACTTGCTGTACCACTAGCATTGAGTCACTGTAGATAGTGAGGCGATTGACGCCGAGATCTCGGGCGATTCGTAGTCCGGCAAGCAAAGCTTCGTACTCCGCTTCATTGTTAGAGGCTTTGAAGTCGAATCGGAGGGCATAGATGACCTTGTACCCGTCCGGGTTTGTTAGAATCAGCCCGGCACCCGACCCGTCGACGCAGGTAGAGCCGTCGACGTGTAGTTTCTAGTCCGGCTCCAGGGGAAGGTCTTGTTCACTGCAGCCAGCTGTGTCAGGCTCTTCAATGGGTGACTTCTCGACTTGTGGAGTCGCCTTACCGGCTTCCGTAAATTCGACAATGAAATCGGCGAGGACCTGAGCTTTTATTGCCGTTCTCGGCACAAAATGCACATCATATTGGCCCAGCTCAACTGACCACTTGGCCATTCGGCCCGATATCTCCGGACTCTGCAAAACTTGCCGCAGTGGGAACTTGGTCGGGACCCTGATGGTGTGGCCTTGGTAATATGGCCGCAGCTTCCGGACTGACGTGATTAAGGCGAAGGCCAGCTTCTCCAGCGGTGGGTACCGCTCCTCGGCACCTTGGAATGCGTGGCTGGTATAATAAACTGGTCTCTGGATCCCGTCTTCGTCTCGGACCAAGACTGAGCTAACAACTTTCTCTGACACGGCTAAATAGGCAGTTAGAACCTCACCGGGCAAAGGTTTGGACAGGAGCGGGGGCGTAGCTAGGTAAGTTTTTAAGCTTTGAAAAGCTTCCTCACACTCCCTGCTCCACTCAAACCTCCCCTTAAGTGCCTTGAAAAAAGGGTGGCACTTGTCGGTAGCCAAAAGGGTGGCACTTGTCGGTAGCCCGGGAAACAAATCTTGACAAAGCAGCTACCATGCCAGTAAGCCTTTGCACGTCCTTCACCGTCTGAGGAGAATGCATGTCGATGATTGCTTGGGCTTTCGTCGGGTTGACCTCGATTCCTCGTTGATTGACTAAAAATCTGAGGAACTTGCCCGAGCTAACGCCGAAAGCGCATTTCATCGGGTTGAGTTTCATCCCATATTCCCGGAGAATGTCGAAGCTAGCTCGGAGGTCGGCCATGTGGTCCTTCGCTTGGACAGATTTTACCAACATGTCGTCCACGTAGACCTCCATAGTTTTCTCGATCAGCCGAGCAAACATCTTGTTAACGAGGCGTTGATAAGTAGCCCCGGCGTTCTTGAGGCCAAACGGCATTACAACGTAACAGTACAAGCCCTGGTCAGTGACAAACGAGGTTTTAACTTGGTCTTCCTCGGCCATCCTTATCTGATTATACCCAGAGTATGCGTCCATAAAACTCAAAAGCTCGTGCCCGGCTGTAGCATCGACGAGCTGGTCTATCCGAGGAAGTGGGAAGCAGTCTTTCGGGCAGGCCTTGTTGAGATCGGTGTAGTCAATGCAGACCCGCCACTTGCCGTTCGCCTTCTTGACGAGGACAACGTTCGCTAACCATTCCGGGTATTTGACCTCTCTGATGAACCCAGCCTTAAGGGGTTTCTAGACTTCATCATTGATTGCAGCATATCTTTTCGAGTTAAAGGCCCTTCGTTTTTGTATCACCGGCCTGTGACCAGGTTGGACGTTGAGCCGATGGCTGATGACGCTCGGATCAATGCCGGGCATGTCCTCATGGGACCATGCGAAAACGTCTCGATATTCAAAAAGAAGGGATTCCAGGTCGGCTCGGATCTCAGGTCGTAACTGTGATCCGAGTTGGACTGTGCGTTCAGGCCTTTCAGGGTCCAGGGAGAACGGCACTAAGTCTTCGACCGGGGTACCCCTTACCTCTTCCTCGGGCAACCGGGGATCCAGATCCGCCAGCATCTTTGGTGTCGGGTCGGTTGGAAGGTCGGTCTCGTCGACCGAATAGACGACCATGACTCCATGTTGTTGAGCCGAGGCTGCTCGGACAACGCTTGCGTAGCAAGCCCGGGAGTCGGTCTGGGATGAGCGGATCACTCTAACACCACCGTCGGTCGAGAACTTCATCGCCAGATGATATGTCGAAACAATAGCCTTCAATCTGTTCAGCGTCGGCCGACCAATGATGATGTTGTACTGGGAGGGTTTGTCGACAACTAAAAAATCGACTACCCGAGTGATCCTTGCAGCTCCTTCTCCAAAAGTCACCGGGAGACTGACCTTCCCGGTTGCCCTGACACATTCGCCTACGAAGCCAAAGAATGGGGTCCGAACCGGGACTAATGGGGCGTTGCTTATCTTCAACTTGTCGAATGCTTGCTTAAAGAGGATGTCTGCCGAACTGCCGTTGTCGATTAAGACATGTCGTATTATATTGTTGGTGATGGGCAATTCGCATACCAAGGCATCGTTGTGAGGATGCATCAATCGATCCGCTTCCTCTTCAGTGAAAGTGATCGGGGTGTCTTCTTGGCGGCATATCTTGTTGATGTGCTCGGACACATTTATGAACTCACCCCGTTCGACCTGCAGAGCTTCTCTGACTTAAGATTGCCGCCCACTCGACGTGTCCCCGATAACAGGCCTGTCAAATATCGTGAACAATATTCAGAGGATCCAAGGCGTTCCCACCGTCGGTCCTTGGTCGGTTCTGTACGTCTCGGCTCAACGAATCGTTCCTTCCAGAAGCGGTCCTTGGGGTTATAACCCGCTCGATGAATTCCTGTAAAAGTCCTTCTCGGACCAATCTTTCGATCTGGTCCTTCAACTAGATGCATTCCCTAGTAGTATGCCCCACATCCTTATGAAATTCGTAAAAATTCGACTGATTGCACTTCACCCTTCTGCCTCGGAGCTTGGGCGGTGGTGTTAGCAAATTCTTATCACCAACCTGGGCGAGCACCTCATCAATGGTCGCCACCAAGGGTGTGTAGTTTTAAAACTCACTGGTTGGCCCCTTTGGTTTATCGGCTTTCTCTTTCTTCTGTCTCTTGGCATGCTCGACACTGCTCTGTTCCGGCGCCTTTTTCTGCTTCTTATCCTTCTTTGTTCTGCTCAGGCCAGCCTCTTCCCGATGGCTCTTCATGTACTCGGCGGCTTCCGCGTGCCTCTGGGAGTACCCGAGCATTTGTGAAAACGTGCTCGGCTGCTCGAAGGCCAAGGACCACGTCAGCTTCTCGTCTCGGAGGCCCCCTACAAAAATGTGTTTGAGGGTCTCGTCTTCGACGTGCTTGACCTTGAGAGCTGCCCGAGTAAACCGGTTAATGTAATATCTGACGCTGCCGTCTCCCTGCTTAACGACATACAGACAAGTTATTTCTTTTCTTCGCGTCTTAGTTGTAGAGAATGCGGAGGAGAAGGCATCGGCTAGATGCCGAAAAAAAGGAATTGACCTGGGTTCGAGTCGTCGGAACCACTGCCGGGCAGGGCCCGTAAGAGTGAGTGAGAAGGCTTTGCACATCGCCGCATTGCTGGCATTCTGCAGTAGCATATGTCCCCGAAAGAGTTCGACATGCTCATCAGCATCAGTGGTCCCATCATAAGACTTGATCTGCGGGACCTTGAACATTGGCGGCATGGGCGCCCGCATTATGTTATCTAGAAAAGGTGGGTCTTGAGCTCCTGTCTCATCTAGACCGAATCTACAATTCTGGATCTCGTCAATTTGTCGCTGTAGTGTCCCAAACTGGCGGCTATTGGTGTCTTTAGGTAGTTCGACCCGATAGGGTACTCCGCCCTCAACACGGCCTCTAGCTCCGGCGTGGCGATTTCTGCTTCTTCCTTAAGACCCAAGCCGGTTAAATACAGAGGCTCGAGAACCTTGTGGTGAAGGGGCACGGGCCGCTTGGCGTCCCATACGGTGTTCCTGAACTAGTCTATTGTCAGCTGGGATTCCCCTGGTGGATCCTACAGACTGCTCGGATTGGCTTTGTTGTGGGTTTGCTACACTTTGCTCAACCCGACCTCCGACCTGGTCATCTTGGGCCGGGGGCAGCAGAGCTGGTGCAGCTTGCCGTTGAGCTTGTTGTGCGAGCTGCTGAGTTAGGATCCGGACCGCGTCTGTAAGCTCTCGGATCGGATCTTGGGCGGCTGGGGCATCCACCGGCTCTGCCTTGGCCGTACTTCCTTGCCCCCTGACCGGGATCTCGCGGTCTAAGGACGGCCCCTAGGCCGGCCTGTGGCTAGTTGCCTATTTCTCGCCTCGCCCGCCTCCGGTCGGGCTGTCTCATCTCTGGCGTTACCTCGAGTTGTCATCTCAGGAGTCGAAAGTGATGTAGCTGAAGTGATGATAAAGGCGTAGGGGCCCTCCTTCTAGCGCCAAAATGTTGATGTTTACCGTTGTCTGGCGTCGAATCAACACCCACGTGCGGCTGCACACGTTCTGACCTCTTCTTAGGCTTGCCCCTGACCGGGAGTGTGTACCTGCAAGAGGGATGATACGGAGAATAGTGGGGTTAGTCAATAGACAAGGGCTCTCCGATGCTCAAGGCAGGTATTGCTCGGCAGAGGTCCGCAGCTAGTTAGGTATGAAGAAGTCTCTCTCTCTAGAATGTCATAAATGCATCCTATTTACAGGCCACCACTTGGATCGGGTGCAAGATGGGTTTTGCCCATCACCCGGGTGCACATCAAGGTGTGTCAGGCAGTAGGTAACAAGTGTCGCGCCCATCGCCCAATGGATTGGACTCTATCGGACGACAGCTCATTTCCCTGGTGTTGGCCAACAAGGGCGAGTAGTAGCCTATATTTATGAGTAACGTAGTCCTACCCGAGCTACCGTACATCTCGAGGTGGCAGCCTTCTTGGGGCGTGCCATTGAATGCCTGAGAGGCACCTCGGGAAGAAGTATAAAGCGTCGGGGACTGACAATAAGCTCCCTGAGGTCTGCCGAGCTTAATTACCGATCACCAAAGTTAACGTCCTCAGTGGTGACGCCGAGCTTACCCTCAACAGCCATTTTTCTCCAGAATTGTTGACTGCCATTTTTGGTTGATTGCAGACGAGAGGACTCCAAGTTCTTTGCAGATAAAAGGAGAGATAATGTTCACCCCTATAAAGTCATCGAAATTACGTCTTCGCCCAAGAACCTCGGCGTTCGTTGCTTCCCTCCCGTAAGTCACCTAATCCAAAACCCGATTTTGATCGTCTTCGACCATTTTGCTTTTCCTTTTTGAGTTCTTCTGTGATAAATTATGGAAAAAAAAATTGTTACTACCTGAATTGCAAATCTATAGACTCGTTTCGCTGCCAATGATTGTTTTTATTTAAGCGTTCTTTTGTTGTTGTTGTATTTTTTTATTATTTATTATTTTTTTTTGTCTTTGTAAGGATTTGAAATGAAATGATCAAATATAAATGCGCCTAAAATATGGGTTATTGAATGGTGTATATATTAGCATATAATGGGTTGAGCTGTTTACAGCTTATACATGGGACAGCCAAACATAATTTTTTTAATGTATTCATTAATTTTTATTTTTGATTAAAAAAGCACAAAATTTAGTACGCCTGCTTTTTTATCATGGCATGCAAACGTCGATGGGCATATGCAATAAAGTTGAGAACTTCATATCAATCTTTATCGGTTTGAGTAAAAAAAAAAATAAAAATAAATGAAAAACAAGGACAAGGATTCTGTGGTGCAAGGTTTTTTGGATTTCTTTTTCTATTCCATGATATGCTAATAGACAACTCTAAATTATTGCTACGCTTTAGTATGAAAACTTTCTCCCGCTGTCTTTTCATGTCCTTGTGGTAGTGGATGATCCTGAGGCTTTTGAATTATGGGCATTAAAGTTTTTGGGTGCTTTTGGAAACTACAAAGTTTTCATGTCGAACTTGCATAAAGAGATGCCTAATTTAGACTCAATTCATGTTAAAAATATGGGTTTGAGTTCATGCATCTCATCTGAAAAGAGCTTAAAATATTGGTTATCTCATATTGAAGGACCTGAAATTGGAACCATAGTAATATCTTGACTTCTGGTTTTCACTGATTAATGTGATTGCATACTTTCTATATTATTGATATTATCAAAATTCTAAATAGAACTTTCTATCAAGTTTCGTGTAACTCCAAACACTTATCATTCTCAATGATCTGTCAGTGTTGCCAACATTATTCTGTTGGTTAACTCATGGGGGGAATTTGTGGGCCCAACATAAGCTAGTGAAATTGGAAACAGATAAACATGATATCTCTGCTACATGTGTGTTTTTGTGTTGTGTTGTATCTGTTCTTATTGCACCTTTTGCTTTTGTCTGCAGAACTTGCAATGTGGTGAGAGTGTGACAATAGAAGGCCAAGCTTACACAATCTCGGCTGTAACTCACCGATAGCAGCTGCGAAAAGGCAGGTATGAACCAAGCGAGAAGAGACTTGACGTTTTGTCCACAGGGAGATATATCTTAAATTTTTATCTTGAAAATTTACTACAAAATTCTTGACTTCTGATTTTTGACTTTTGAGTAAGTTCAGTACCATATCAGAAGGCCAATCCCATCATTTGTAGTAGCTTTATCATCATATATGCTATTATGTCAGTGTACAGTAAAAAATTGAAAAAATGAAATGAAATCAAGGGCCCGTATTGTTAATGCAGATAGAGATTGTTTGTGAACTGGTTTTCACTGCCTTTACGACATCTCCAATGCAATACCATATATAACATATAAGTAGAGAAATTGCTCTCCAATGCCAGGTTGTTTTTGTGCTAAATTTTGGATATGTCATATTTAGTTGCAAATTTGACAACAAATATAGCATATGTTAAATTTTTGCAATTGATTGTTATTTGTTGATGTATTTATTGTTTATTTAATCATTGCAATATTAGTGTAATGCGTTTAAATAGAGGTTAACAGTTTATAATAAATAAAATAAAGATAAGAAAATAAAGATAAAACGTCAAAAAAATTTACCTGGGACTTAAATAAAACCTCTAAAAACAAAATAAAAACATAAACAAAGAAACCACAGTTTAATGTAACACCCTATATTCTATAATAACAACTGTCATCATCATCATTCCAACCTTCAATACAATTTTAATACAGTCTCAGAAAGTAACATAAGATGCTTACATTATCATGAAGTATATTCTTTAACAAATGAAGCAATTCTAACGTAACACAGCTACATAGCTTTCTCAGCTATGTTTCTTGTCACCACCTCAGAATTTGTGAGTCCTGAAAAGATAGAAATATAGGACAATGAGCGATAACATGCTCAGTAGGGAAAACATTACTCACCTTTAGGTTTTTATCTTTATCACTTTAAAACATGCATGGTTAGTTAGTTCTTAATATTATTCATCAATGTTATCATGTTCAATTCTGGTGGATATTTTATGATCATTCTTACCAAGTTCCATACATATATATATATATACATACATGTTAATTTAGGATTCAATTATGCTAATCTATATCCATCGTGCAATAGAATATCATATCACTTAGCTCAAAGAAACCCAAATGGGCGTGCTTGACCACCCTCCAAACATTCCAAGGGTGTTCCAGTAAGGGGACAACAAGCCCCGAATCCTCACCAAGTCGATTCTTGTATAGTGCGTTCTAGAACTTTCGACCCACGGGAGCATCATCACCTCCCCCTATTTTACCTTTTAGGGTTTCGTGCCCAAGGGCGTAACCGTCGTTCTCTTCATGTCTTACCATTCATCTATAATTATTCATTATTTATAGAGTTAATTATCCTTAACCATGCTTTTCAATTTACAACAACATATGTTAAATCAATATATTCATCGTTGTATAATACAGAACGAGTTCATATCATTATCTCACATGTGATACTCATATAATAGCAGTTCAACATACATATATATATATATATATATCTTACAATCAAACAACAAATTTTAATTCCATTAAAACCTCACAAAAGATGAGTAATAGATTTCCTTCCTCTTGGCGAATACCATGCCAATAACTTCCAGCTCACAACGTAAGCTCCAAGTACTCCGTCATCCTACGACGTATAAAATAATCATTCTTTAACTAAATTCTTAATCTATAATTATACCGTTTTACCATCTATTCTTATTAGCGTGCCATAACCATTTATATGAAATCTTGGAACATTTGATAACACAAAATGATAAAAAAATAATAATAATTTTGGATTGTCCGATCGGCCTACCGATCACTGTTTTCGGCCTACCCACCAAAACTACTATTTTTGGGACCTTCTACAGGCCTGTACATCTCAAAGTTCGGCTTGCCGGTGCTGTTCAGCCATCGGCCTACCGAACTTGTCGGCTGTCTCGGCTACCCATTTTGCCCAGTGCGGTCGACCGTGTCCCACTAGAACTGAATTTTTCCTAGGTCGTCCCAAAGTGGACAAATTAGTTTCAAAACACTTTTTCGACTCCAAATCGATTTTTAATGCATAAAACTCATCTAAAACATTTTGAAAATATGCTAAGATATGTATAAACAAACTTCTTTGAATGTCCATACTTAAATCATGATTTTCATACTAAAATTCAACTTAGAACTGAGATTAAAAGTTTTAGAAATCTAACCTCAAAACTTAACGCAAATGTAACACCCCTATGTGAGGGTTAACAGTTTTAAATAAATAAAAATAATTTTAAATTTTATATTATTTAAATCAATTAAAAAAATGCCCATGGGTCTTTAAACAACAAGAAAAATAAAAATAAACGTTTTAAATACAAACCACAGTTTTTAGTGTAGCACCAAATATATATAATTACAGTCATCATCACCATAGTACAATTCCCAAATAACTTAACACAGCCATGAAACAAAATAATACAACTCTTATATGTTGTAGATAAGTTACAAATAAACAAGGTCTTCTAACACGAAAACAGCAGGATTGTTTTCACCTATTCCTCTTCAGATATGTTGCACTGAGTTCCACCTGAGATATGAAGATATGATAGGGATGAGCATCGACATGCCCAGTAGGGAAATCATGACTCACCTTATGGTTTATCCATTACCACATTAAAAACTGCATGGTTATGTGACACCCGTTATTCTCCTAACGGGTATTGAGGTAATTAAATTAATTTTTAATGTATAAAAAAAAAATTGCTTCATTTAAATTTATTTTATAATATTTATTTTTATCTATTTTTAAATTTTCTAAAATTCTCCTATATTTATTTAGTATGATTACTAAAAAGCATTAGAACTTCTAATAAATCTCAAAAATGTCATATTGGCATTATGTGTGTTAAAGTCTTTAGATGAGACATAAGGATATCTTTTCCAACTACTCTTGACCCTCATTTTCTTTATTTCATCCGTGACATGCTTCAACATGTCTCCTCTATAATTGTTTCTATCACTTCTCTTCAAAGACTTCATCTTTTCTTCCTTTCTCTTCCACGGTTCCCACACTCTTCTTCTTATTTCTTTGCTGAAGCAAAATACTTAGAGAACTTCTTCAAGGCAGCCATAAAAATCAGCCACCATCACCTCCATTTGAGCAAGAATTTCAGTCATACCGAACTAAAGGAACTTGTTTTGAAGCCATTTCAAGCTTCCAACTAACCATAATCCGAGGTTAGAATCTTATGAACAAATTTAGTCTTTCATTTATAAATTTTCTTTTATACTAAAGGATTATTCAAATTTACGTTCTTAAACCTAAGTATATGTTTGTTGCTATTTTGGAGCATATGTATGAAGTCTAAGTGTATATGCCCTAGACAGAAAATTTATATTGTTAAACTTTGTAATACTTCTATGGGCAGTGGTTATTTCTTGAAATTCTAAGATTAAATTAAAATGAATTTTATGAATTGGTTTGCATATTTGAAAAGTGGCATCCTAGGCTTTCTAACGAGCTATCATAAACCTAAATCGGAGTTGTATTTTATTTTCTAAGAATTATTCAATTTTTGTATTGGAAACTAGTAAATCTGCCAGTTTGTTATGGTATACCAACTACTAACCTGAACCAAGAACCCATCTTTGCTCACCACCTAATTCTTTAATGTCTTGCAACCTTTCCAATATTATCCTAAGTGATTGATGAATCTTATTAGGGACTAAAACATATAGATTACTTGTTCACATTTTATATTGTGTTAAGACAAAAATTGTTTACTGTGGTATTCAAAAGAGATTTATATAAAAGCTTTAATGGCATACTAGTAAGATAGGTTTACACATGATTTATTTATGAATGTAGTTGTATGTTGTGCTTTAGTTTTAATTGTCCTTATGCACGCCTTAGGATCAAGGGAGTATGGAGCTAACGTTAACTGATTCCAGGATTAAGAGACTGTTGATAAGCTTAAAAGGTAGGGATTCTATTACTCATCTTTTGTGAGGTTTTTATAGAATTAAAATTGATTGTTTTGCCGCAATATATATATATCTATGTTGAACTGATATTATATGTGTATCACATATGAAACTATGACATGGACTCGTCTTGTATTGTACGGCGAGGAACATAATGAATTGACACATGTTATAAATTGAGAAGCATGGTTAGGAAAATTAACTCTATTAATAATGATTTAATATAGAGAAATTGTGAGACATGAAAAGGGCGACGGTTACGTCCTTGGGCATGAATACCCTAAAAGGTAAAGTAGGGGGAAGGCGATGACGCTTCCTTGGGTTGAAAGTCCCAGAACACACTGTACAGGAATCGACTTGGTGAGGACTCGGGGCTTGATGTCCCCTCACCGGAACACCCTTGGAATGTTTATAGGGTGATCAAGTGCGCCCATTTGGGTTTCGATGAGTTGAGTGATACTCAATTTAACATGGATACCTAGGAACAATGATGATTGGTAATATTTGTATAAATGTGTAATTATGACACTTGGTAATGATTAACTACGGTATCCATAAGATGTGATCATAATAAACCTCATAATCTGAAATATGATGTGATTTACTAACCATGCAGATTTTAATGTGGTAATGATAGAGGTGAGTAATGGCTTTCTCTACTGAGCATAGTGTTGCTCATTCCCTTATGTTTATATCTTTTCAGGACTCACTAAGTGTGAGGTGGCTACGAGAAATATAGTTGAGGAAGTGATGTAACTATATTACATTGGGACTGCTCAATTGTAAAGAATGTTCTTCATGATAATGTAAGCATCAATTGTTACTTTCTGTGACTGTAATTATAATGTGTTGAGGGTTAAAATGATGATGACAACAGTTTATATTATTAAATTTAAGGTGCTACATTAAAACTGTGGTTTATTTATCGTTTATATTTTTATTTTTGAGTTGAGAGTTTTCATTTAAGTCCCGGGCAAATTTTATTTTTAAGGTTTTACTTTTATTATTTATTTTTATTTTATCTCATTAAAAACTGTTAACCCCCATATAGGGGCGTTACAGAATTTTTGGTATCAGAGCCTAGGTTCGGTTAACCTAGGGAGTGTAGCACCACTTTAAAAAAATATATTTTTGAGATGGTTTTGAAGCTGAATTTTCATTGTCATCATCAAAATGAACCTTCACATTGATTTATACAGTCTAAAATGATGTAACATGGAAAGGCCATAGAATGAAAATACTAATAGTTTATGAGTACAATAATTATATAGAAGGAAAGTATTAATAGTTATAAGGGAATGATAATTATATGGAATGAGTTTATAAGTAGAA
The DNA here is from genome assembly GCA_025403435.1 of Artocarpus heterophyllus. Classification (NCBI taxonomy): domain Eukaryota; kingdom Viridiplantae; phylum Streptophyta; class Magnoliopsida; order Rosales; family Moraceae; genus Artocarpus; species Artocarpus heterophyllus. The sequence continues at coordinate 4,877,436 of CM046347.1, read as the reverse complement.
TGCTTATGAGAGATTCGTATAATATTTGGATCTATAAGCATATCTAATTCGTATAAACGATGAGAAATTCGTATAGATAAGAGGATTTAAGAGCCTTTTGTCTCGTGAAAAACAATAAAAAAAAAATATAAGGCTTGATTTATTGATTTTAAAGTTTGGCATAGATATGCCAAATTTTTCGTAATTGATTCAAACCTAAGTAATGATTATGTGTGGATTCGATGGAGCACATAAGTGTCAATAACTTTTCTTGAAAGTTCTATTTATTTGAGGAATATGATATAAGTTGGGAATCATGGTATTGAATCTTGAGAGAGATAAATGTTAGACTTTTGGTCTGTTGAGACTGTGTAAAGTCTAGAATGCATGAATCTCAAAATTGGAATATTTTGTTACGTATATTGTATTTAAGTGTATCAGTGAATCTTTTGGTTACCTAAGGTTTTGTTATATGAGGAAATTATATATTGTATGAGTAGAATTATGGGGATTATAGATGTTCTTAAGTAGTAACATCAAGTGTCTTTGTTCATTGATATGGTCTACGTTGAAAGACGTAAATCGTATTGATTTCAAGGTTAGTCGCATTCTAAACCCTTGGTAGTAATGATGATGAATCCATTGATAGATGTTGAGTATTAGGAATAACATATGGGTGTATGCATTGTTCAATAAGGTTTTGATTAAAACAAAATTATTTGAGTTGCTGGAAGATTATGTTGTTATGAAATGATTTTAAATATCATTCAGGAAGATCCTTGTTGTCGTTAAATTAGATTTGTTGTTTATAGTTAACTTTATCTATAGTGGGCTTTGAATTGGGTTTAAGATTCATACGAATTGGTTTTCAATTTTATGTTTGTTATTTAACTCGTTCCAAATGTGTTAAGGCCCGAAACAACCTGACCATTTTCAACTAAGAACATTTGGGCCTAGTTCAAATCTTAAATCAGTTTGATTCACACTGTCTCTCTCACGTGATCTCTATACGTGTCATATACAGTGGTTTAATCATTGTTTACAAATACGTTTACTGTGCATAGGAGCTTATTTCTCCGAGTTTACTTTTCCTCCAAAAGAAGAAGGAATTCTAGGATTCTGCAATTTACTATCTTAATTTTTCCTTTCTATTTACTCTTCTTTCATCTCATCATGGACCCAAAGTACCAACACCTGAGAAAGTATTTCCCATCACTCTCCCAAAAGATTCTCAGAAAGAAATACAAGGCTAGAATTACTCGGTTGTGGATTCTTATGCGTTTTGGTATCCCTTGTGATGTGAGAATGTTAATAGAGGGGAAAATCCGTCCGAGTGACTTTAGTCAAGATGTCGGTTTACCAGGAACAGGTACCAGTCGTAGTGCAATGAAAAGAAGAGCTCGTGCCATCGTGGTCACTTGTAACAAATGTGGAAGACAAAATTGTAACGGTAAATGTACTTCACCTGGTTATATGTCTACGAATAGAGAGGATAAAATAAGGTTTTGTAGGGATGGACTTTCAAAGGAGAACTTGGATAGCATCCATCCTCCTCTCCACGGTCACCCTAGTGGATATGTTCAAGGAGCTATTTTTAAACTCTGGCCTAAATTTTATACAGAAAGACAACGCCTCAGGAATATGGTATTTCTAGATCCTGTTTGTCAAGCCATAAGAAAACTGGATGGGGAATAAGTCATCGCTCTATAAAGGTTATTTAGTCTTTGCTTATTTGAAGCAGTTTTAGCTGATGTTCAACAGTTTGTGTTTTTCTTTTACTCAGAATATTTGCTTTTGTGTTTGAAATAATTGTGATTATTAGATTGATACAGTAAGTGTTAATATCTTATTTAATTTATGATTTTCTTAAATATATATATAATAAAATATATTATCTTATCAGACACGTTACATACGGTACAGTAATATGTTTGAATTTTGAAAAGCTTATCCAGATATTTCAAGATTTGTGTCTCAAATTTCAAAAGTTCTACAGTATTTGTCGTTTATATTAAATTTCTAGACTTGGTGTATATTTGTCAAAAAGTCTACAGTTGTGTCATGAGGGTCTTCTGTCAAATTGTTCTCAATTGTCAAAAGTTATACAATTAGAGTCTAATCTTTTTCAAAAAGCGAATCAGATTTTCTGTAAACTATCAATCACCTTATCTTACTTTCTTATCCGCACAAGATTTTGTTTAAATCTTTGGATTACCTTTTCATTACCTACTCGTCTATCTCTTTAGCCCTTTTTGTATATTTCTCATCTTTAAAAACTCATGTAGAACCTGAAGTCTAAGTGGAGCAGACATTAAGCAACCACTTCTATAAACTAAATATGTCTACCTCCCAGTCCACGAAGAAAATAAAGAATGTCTGTGTCTTTTGTGGTTCCAGCCTTGGAAAAGATAAAGCTTATTTAGAAGCTGCAAATCAGTTAGGGCAAGTCCTAGCACGCAAGAAGATTAACATAATCTATGGGGGTGGTAGTATAAAAATGATGGTAAATATGGCACTAGCAGCTAGGTCTAGCGACGCTACTGATGTAAGAATTTGGCCTCATATTCCAGTTGAAGGAAACCTTTGTAAGGAAGCCATAGGTAAGGGAGAAGGAGTCAGGAGTATCCCTAAAAATTTTAAAGACATAATCTATAATTCTGATGCTTTTATAGCATTACCTGGTGGTCTAGGTACTCTTGAGGAAATATTTATAGTTGCTTGTGGTCAATTGTTGGGCTTTTATTCCAAACCTTTGGGTCTGCTGAACGTAAAGGGTTTTTATGACGGTCTTTTGAAATTTCTAGATTACGCTGTGGAAGAAAACATCACTACAGAATCGGAGAGACAAATCTTTGTTACTGCTTCAACAGCTGAGGAATTGATAGATAAAATGCAAATCATACATCCAGAATCCGACACTGCAACATCCAAGCTTGAATGGGAAAGGGAAAGCCGGGAGCGGCCAATTGATTTGAATCTCCATCTGTAATCTTTTTGTTTTATCTTTGGCATGTAGGCATGTGTGTCCGTATTTCGTGTGTTACGAATAACCGTTTACCTTGTATTCTGTGTTTCTTGTGGTACGTCGTTGTTCAATCTTTTAAATTCATTGAGCCTAATGCCGGGATGGCTGGATACGGAGTACTTGATGCTCTCGAAACGCATCCTTCTTAAGGTCCGATCTTTTGTTTATCGATGTTTTTGTATCCTCTAAGCATGCATGATATGGATAGCTGGTATACGGAGTGCCTTGTACTCTCGAAACGTATCCGTATTATGTTTGTAATGTGTAATATTCTGTTAATATTATGTGGAAGTACCAGAGTCAGTTATGGGGATATTCCATATGAAATATGAGTATATTATTTGGATTGAATGCTTGTGTCATGAGGATAGTTGTTTAATGAAAAATATGTTGGGTATGTTTGCAACTCTGAGATTCCGTTTAATATCTCTATGAGTAAGTTTAATGTATAGTTTTGAATAAAAGTGTTTGTGATATATGTTTTATGATTATGTTTTAGTTTATTAGTTGAGGTATGAAATCAAATATATTTGACTTTTCCTTACTCAAAAAGGAAAAGGAACCTAAAGATGAAGTATATAAAATTTCTCTGGCAATCTCCTTAAATGTGATTGTGTAACGCCCCTATATGGGGGTTAACAGTTTTTAATGAGATAAAATAAAAATAAATAATAAAAGTAAAACCTTAAAAATAAAATTTGCCCGGGACTTAAATGAAAACTCCCAACTCAAAAATAAAAATATAAACGACAAATAAACCACAGTTTAATGTAGCACCTTAAATTTAATAATATAAACTGTTGTCATCATCATTTTAACCCTCAACACATTGTAATACAGTCACAGAAAGTAACAATTGATGCTTACATTATCATGAAGAACATTCTCAACAATTGAAGCAGTCCCAATGTAATATAGCTACATCACTTCCTCAACTATATTTCTCGTAGCCACCTCACACTTAGTGAGTCCTGAAAAGATATAAACATAAAGGAATGAGCAACACTATGCTCAGTAGAGAAAGCCATTACTCACCTTTAGGTTTTTATCATTACCACATTAAAACCTGCATGGTTAGTAAGTTACATCATATTCCAGATTATGAGGTTTATTATGATCACATCTTATGGATACCGTAGTTAATCATTACCAAGTGTCATAATTACACATTTATGCAAATATTACCAATCATCATTGTTCCTAGGTATCCATGTTAAATAGAGTATCACTCAACTCATCGAGACCCAAATGGGCGCACTTGATCACCCTATAAACATTCCAAGGGTGTTCCGGTGAGGGGACATCAAGCCCCGAGTCCTCACCAAGTCGATTCCTGTACAGTGTGTTCTGGGACTTTCAACCCAAGGAAGCGTCATCACCTTCCCCCTATTTTACCTTTTTGGGTATTCATGCCCAAGGACGTAACCGTCGCCCTCTTCATGTCTCACAATTTCTCTATATTGAATCATTATCAATAGAGTTAGTTTTCCTAACCATGCTTCTCAATTTATAACATGTGTCAATTCATTATGTTCCTCGCCGTACAATACAAGACGAGTCCATGTCATAGTTTCATATGTGATAATCATATAATATCAGTTCAACATAGATATATATATTGCGGCAAAACAATCAATTTTAATTCTATAAAAACCTTACAAAAGATGAGTAATAGAATCCCTACCTTTCAAGCTTATCAACAATCTTTTAATCCTGGAATCAATTAACGTTAGCTCCATACTTCCTTGATCCTAAGGCGTGCATAAGGACAATTAAAACTAAAGCACAACATACAACTACATTCATAAATAAATCATGTGTAAATCTATCTTACTAGTATGCCATTAAAGCTTTTATATAAATCTCTTTTGAATACCACAGTAAACAATTTTTGTCTTAACACAATATAAAATGTGAACAAGTAATCTATATGTTTTAGTCCCTAATAAGATTCATCAATCACTTAGGATAATATTGGAAAGGTTGCAAGACATTAAAGAATTAGGTGGTGAGCAAAGATGGGTTCTTGGTTCAGGTTAGTAGTTGGTATACCATAACAAACTGGCAGATTTACTAGTTTTCAATACAAAAATTGAATAATTCTTAGAAAATAAAATACAACTCCGATTTAGGTTTATGATAGCTCGTTAGAAAGCCTAGGATGCTACTTTTCAAATATGCAAACCAATTCATAAAATTCATTTTAATTTAATCTTAGAATTTCAAGAAATAACCACTGCCCATAGAGGTATTACAAAGTTTAACAATATAAATTTTCTGTCTAGGGCATATACACTTAGACTTCATACATATGCTCCAAAATAGCAACAAACATATACTTAGGTTTAAGAACGCAAATTTGAATAATCCTTTAGTATAAGAGAAAATTTATAAATGAAAGACTAAATTTGTTCATAAGATTCTAACCTCGGATTATGGTTAGTTGGAAGCTTGAAATGGCTTCAAAACAGGTTCCTTTACTTCGGTATGACTGAAATTCTTGCTCAAATGGAGGTGATGGTGGCTGATTTTTATGGCTGCCTTGAAGAAGTTCTCTAAGTATTTTGCTTCAGCAAAGAAATAAGAAGAAGAGTGTGGGAACCGTGGAAGAGAAAGGAAGAAAAGATGAAGTCTTTGAAGAGAAGTGATAAAAACAATTATGGAGGAGACATGTTGAAGCATGTCACGGAGGAAATAAAGAAAATGAGGGTCAAGAGTAGTTGGAAAAGATATCCTTATGTCTCATCTAAAGACTTTAACACACATAATGCCAATATGACATTTTTGAGATTTATTAGAAGTTCTAAGGCTTTTTAGTAATCATACTAAATAAATATAGGAGAATTTTAGAAAATTTAAAAATAGATAAAAATAAATATTATAAAATAAATTTAAATGAAGCAATTTTTTTTTATACATTAAAAATTAATTTAATTACCTCAATACCCGTTAGGAGAATAACGGGTGTCACAGCTCTACCCCCCTTAAAGAAATTTCGTCCTCGAAATTTCAATTCTAGCAATACTAGTAAAAATTTTGATTCCATTATGATTCCAATTCCGAGTCTAAACCGTTAATGTTGTTTATCTTCCAAAATTAAGTTATCGTATCTCCACTTATTTACTTGCATAATAAATCTTACTATAAATTCTAAATCCCTCAATGAGAGTATTTCTGACAAGTTTCAACTTATAACACCGTATAATAGTCTAAGAATCTGATCAGGCATACATATTGACCATACCATGATTCCAGTCCTTCATTGTCCATGGACCGTGATTTACAATCACATTTAAGGAGATTGCCAGAGAAATTTTATATACTTCATCTTTAGGTTCCTTTTCCTTTTTGAGTAAGGAAAAGTCAAATATATTTGATTTCATACCTCAACTAATAAACTAGAACATAATCATAAAACATATATCACAAACACTTTTATTCAAAACTATACATTAAACTTACTCATAGAGATATTAAACGGAATCTCAGAGTTGCAAACATACCCGACATATTTTTCATTAAACAGCTATCCTCATGACACAAACATTCAACCCAAATACTATACTCATATTTCATATGGAATATCCTCATAACTGACTCTGGTACTTCCACATAATATTAACAGAATATTACACATTACAAACATAATACGGATACGTTTCGAGAGTACAAGGCACTCCGTATACCAGCTATCCATATCATGCATGCTTAGAGGATACAAAAACATCGATAAACAAAAGATCGGACCTTAAGAAGGATGCGTTTCGAGAGCATCAAGTACTCCGTATCCAGCCATCCCGGCATTAGGCTCAATGAATCTAAAAGATTTAACAACGACGTACCACAAGAAACACATAATACAAGGCAAACGGTTATTCGTAACACACGAAATACGGACACACATGCCTACATGCCAAAGATAAAACAAAAAGATTACAGATGGAGATTCAAATCAATTGGCCGCTCCCGGCTTTCCCTTTCCCATTCAAGCTTGGATGTTGCAGTGTCGGATTCTGGATGTATGATTTGCATTTTATCTATCAATTCCTCAGCTGTTGAAGCAGTGACAAAGATTTGTCTCTCCGATTCTGTAGTGATGTTTTCTTCCACAGCGTAATCTAGAAATTTCAAAAGACCGTCATAAAAACCCTTTACGTTCAGCAGTCCCAAAGGTTTGGAATAAAAGCCCAACAATTGCCCACAAGCAACTATAAATATTTCCTCAAGAGTACCTAGACCACCAGGTAATGCTATAAAAGCATCAGAATTATAGATTATGTCTTTAAAATTTTTAGGGATACTCCTGACTCCTTCTCCCTTACCTATGGCTTCCTTACAAAGGTTTCCTTCAACTGGAATATGAGGCCAAATTCTTACATCAGTAGCGTCGCTAGACCTAGCTGCTAGTGCCATATTTACCATCATTTTTATACTACCACCCCCATAGATTATGTTAATCTTCTTGCGTGCTAGGACTTGCCCTAAGTGATTTGTAGCTTCTAAATAGGCTTTATCTTTTCCAAGGCTGGAACCACAAAAGACACAGACATTCTTTATTTTCTTCGTGGACTGGGAGGTAGACATATTTGGTTTATAGAAGTGGTTGCTTAATGTCTGCTCCACTTAGACTTCGGGTTCTATATGAGATTTTAAAGATGAGAAATATACAAAAAGGGCTAAAGAGATAGACGAGTAGGTAATGAAAAGGTAATCCAAAGATTTAAACAAAATATTGTGCGGATAAGAAAGTAAGATAAGGTGATTGATAGTTTTCAGAAAATCTGATTCACTTTTTGAAAAAGATTAGACTCTAATTGTATAACTTTTGACAATTGAGAACAATTCGACAGAAGACCGTCTTGACGCAACTGTAGACTTTTTGACAAATATACACCAAGTCGAGAAATTTAATATAAACGACAAATACTGTAGAACTTTTGAAATTTGAGACACAAATCTTGAAATATCTGGATAAGTTTTTCAAAATTCAAACATATTACTGTACCGTATGTAATGTGTCTGATAAGATAATATATTTTATTATATATATATTTAAGAAAATCATAAATTAAATAAGATATTAACACTTACTGTATCAATCTAATAATCACAATTATTTCAAACACAAAAGCAAATATTCTGAGTAAAAGAAAAACACAAACTGTTGAACATCAGCTAAAACTGCTTCAAATAAGCAAAGACTAAATAACCTTTATAGTGCGATGACTTATTCCCCATCCAGTTTTCTTATGGCTTGGCAAACAGGATCTAGAAATACCATATTCCTGAGGCGTTGTCTTTCTGTATAAAATTTAGGCCAGAGTTTAAAAATAGCTCCTTGAACATATCCACTAGGGTGACCGTGGAGAGGAGGATGGATGCTATCCAAGTTCTCCTTTGAAAGTCCATCCCTACAAAACCTTATTTTATCCTCTCTATTCGTAGACATATAACCAGGTGAAGTACATTTACCGTTACAATTTTGTCTTCCACATTTGTTACAAGTGACCACGATGGCACGAGCTCTTCTTTTCATTGCACTACGACTGGTACCCGTTCCTGGTAAACCGACATCTTGACTAAAGTCACTCGGACGGATTTTCCCCTCTATCAACATTCTCACATCACAAGGGATACCAAAACGCATAAGAATCCACAACCGAGTAATTCTAGCCTTGTATTTCTTTCTGAGAATCTTTTGGGAGAGTGATGGGAAATACTTTCTCAGGTGTTGGTACTTTGGGTCCATGATGAGATGAAAGAAGAGTAAATAGAAAGGAAAAATTAAGATAGTAAATTACAGAATCCTAGAATTCCTTCTTCTTTTAGAGGAAAAGAAAAATTTTTTAATGAAAAAGAAGAGGATTTGCGATTTAGAGAGAAAATAACAAATTAAGAGAGAAAAAGTGAACTCGGAGAAATAAGCTCCTATGCACAGTAAACGTATATGTAAACAATGATTAAACCACTGTATATGACACGTATAGAAACCACGTGGGAGAGACAGTGTGAATCAAACTGATTTAAGATTTAAACTAGGCCCAAATGTTCTTAGTTGAAAATGGTCAGGTTGTTTCGGGCCTTAACACATTTAGAACGAGTTAAATAACAAACATAAAATTGAAAACCAATTTGTATAAATCTTAAACCCAATTCAAAGTCCACTATAGATAAGTTAAGTATGAACAACAAATCTAATTTAACGACAACAAGGATCTTCCTGAATGATCCAGCAACTCAAATAATTTTGTTTTAATCAAAACCTTATTGAACAATGCATACACCCATATGTTATTCATAATACTTAACATCTATCAATGGATTCATCATCATTACTACCAAGGGTTTAGAATGCGACTAACCTTGAAATCAATACGATTTACGTCTTTCAACATAGACCATATCAATGAACAAAGACACTAGATGTTACTACTTAAGAACATCTACAATCCCCACAATTCTACTCATACAATATATAATTTCCTCATATAACAAAACCTTAGGTAACCAAAAGATTCACTGATACACTTAAATACAATGTACGTAACGAAATATTCCAATTTTGAGATTCATGCATTCTAGACTTTACACAGTCTCAACAGACCAAAAGTCTAACATTTATCTCTCTTAAGATTCAATACCATGATTCCCAACTTATATCATATTCCTCAAATAAATAGAACTTTTAAGAAAAGTTATTGACACTTATGTGCTCCATCGAATCCACACATAATCATTACTTAGGTTTGAATCAATTACGAAAAATTTGGCATATCTATGTCAAACTTTAAAATCAATAAATCAAGCCTTATATTTCTTATTGTTTTTCACGAGACAAAAGGCTTTTAAATCCTCTTATCTATACGAATTTCTCATCGTTTATACGAATTAAATATGCTTATAGATCCAAATATTATACGAATTTCTCATAAGCATTCTACTTATAAACTCATTCCATATAATTATCATTCTCTTATAACTATTAATACTTTCCTTCTACATAATTATTGTACTCATATAACTATTGATATTTTCATTCTATGGCCTTTCCATGTTACATCCTTTTAGACTGTATAAATCAATGTGAAGGTTCATTTTGATGATGACAATAAAAATTCAGCTTCAAAACCATCTCAAAAATATATTTTTTTAAAGTGGTGCTACACTCCCTAGGTTAACCGAACCTAGGCTCTGATACCAAAAATTCTGTAACGCCCCTATGTGGGGGTTAACAGTTTTTAATGAGATAAAATAAAAATAAATAATAAAAGTAAAACCTTAAAATAAAATTTGCCCGGGACTTAAATGAAAACTCCCAACTCAAAAATAAAAATATAAACGACAAATAAACCACAGTTTAATGTAGCACCTTAAATTTAATAATATAAACTGTTGTCATCATCATTTTAACCCTCAACACATTGTAATACAGTCACAGAAAGTAACAATTGATGCTTACATTATCATGAAGAACATTCTCAACAATTGAAGCAGTCCCAATGTAATATAGCTACATCACTTCCTCAACTATATTTCTCGTAGCCACCTCACACTTAGTGAGTCCTGAAAAGATATAAACATAAAGGAATGAGCAACACTATGCTCAGTAGAGAAAGCCATTACTCACCTTTAGGTTTTTATCATTACCACATTAAAACCTGCATGGTTAGTAAGTTACATCATATTCCAGATTATGAGGTTTATTATGATCACATCTTATGGATACCGTAGTTAATCATTACCAAGTGTCATAATTACACATTTATGCAAATATTACCAATCATCATTGTTCCTAGGTATCCATGTTAAATAGAGTATCACTCAACTCATCGAGACCCAAATGGGCGCACTTGATCACCCTATAAACATTCCAAGGGTGTTCCGGTGAGGGGACATCAAGCCCCGAGTCCTCACCAAGTCGATTCCTGTACAGTGTGTTCTGGGACTTTCAACCCAAGGAAGCGTCATCACCTTCCCCCTATTTTACCTTTTTGGGTATTCATGCCCAAGGACGTAACCGTCGCCCTCTTCATGTCTCACAATTTCTCTATATTGAATCATTATCAATAGAGTTAGTTTTCCTAACCATGCTTCTCAATTTATAACATGTGTCAATTCATTATGTTCCTCGCCGTACAATACAAGACGAGTCCATGTCATAGTTTCATATGTGATAATCATATAATATCAGTTCAACATAGATATATATATTGCGGCAAAACAATCAATTTTAATTCTATAAAAACCTTACAAAAGATGAGTAATAGAATCCCTACCTTTCAAGCTTATCAACAATCTTTTAATCCTGGAATCAATTAACGTTAGCTCCATACTTCCTTGATCCTAAGGCGTGCATAAGGACAATTAAAACTAAAGCACAACATACAACTACATTCATAAATAAATCATGTGTAAATCTATCTTACTAGTATGCCATTAAAGCTTTTATATAAATCTCTTTTGAATACCACAGTAAACAATTTTTGTCTTAACACAATATAAAATGTGAACAAGTAATCTATATGTTTTAGTCCCTAATAAGATTCATCAATCACTTAGGATAATATTGGAAAGGTTGCAAGACATTAAAGAATTAGGTGGTGAGCAAAGATGGGTTCTTGGTTCAGGTTAGTAGTTGGTATACCATAACAAACTGGCAGATTTACTAGTTTTCAATACAAAAATTGAATAATTCTTAGAAAATAAAATACAACTCCGATTTAGGTTTATGATAGCTCGTTAGAAAGCCTAGGATGCTACTTTTCAAATATGCAAACCAATTCATAAAATTCATTTTAATTTAATCTTAGAATTTCAAGAAATAACCACTGCCCATAGAGGTATTACAAAGTTTAACAATATAAATTTTCTGTCTAGGGCATATACACTTAGACTTCATACATATGCTCCAAAATAGCAACAAACATATACTTAGGTTTAAGAACGCAAATTTGAATAATCCTTTAGTATAAGAGAAAATTTATAAATGAAAGACTAAATTTGTTCATAAGATTCTAACCTCGGATTATGGTTAGTTGGAAGCTTGAAATGGCTTCAAAACAGGTTCCTTTACTTCGGTATGACTGAAATTCTTGCTCAAATGGAGGTGATGGTGGCTGATTTTTATGGCTGCCTTGAAGAAGTTCTCTAAGTATTTTGCTTCAGCAAAGAAATAAGAAGAAGAGTGTGGGAACCGTGGAAGAGAAAGGAAGAAAAGATGAAGTCTTTGAAGAGAAGTGATAAAAACAATTATGGAGGAGACATGTTGAAGCATGTCACGGAGGAAATAAAGAAAATGAGGGTCAAGAGTAGTTGGAAAAGATATCCTTATGTCTCATCTAAAGACTTTAACACACATAATGCCAATATGACATTTTTGAGATTTATTAGAAGTTCTAAGGCTTTTTAGTAATCATACTAAATAAATATAGGAGAATTTTAGAAAACTTAAAAATAGATAAAAATAAATATTATAAAATAAATTTAAATGAAGCAATTTTTTTTTATACACTAAAAATTAATTTAATTACCTCAATACCAGTTAGGAGAATAACGGGTGTCACAATCACAGTCCATGGACAATGAAGGACTGGAATCATGATATGGTCAATATGTATGCCTGATCAGATTCTTAGACTATTATACGGTGTTATAAGTTGAAACTTGTCAGAAATACTCTCATTGAGGGATTTAGGAGTAAGATTTATTATGCAAGGGGATAAGTGGAGATACGATAACTTAAATTTGGAGGACAAACAACATTAACGGTTTAGACTCAGAATTGGAATCATAGTGGAATCATAATTTTTACTAGTATTGCTAGAATTGAAATTTCGAGGACGAAATTTCTTTAAGGGGGGTAGAGCTGTGACACCCGTTATTCTCCTAACGGGTATTGAGGTAATTAAATTAATTTTTAATGTATAAAAAAAATTGCTTCATTTAAATTTATTTTATAATATTTATTTTTATCTATTTTTAAATTTTCTAAAATTCTCCTATATTTATTTAGTATGATTACTAAAAAGCCTTAGAACTTCTAATAAATCTCAAAAATGTCATATTGGCATTATGTGTGTTAAAGTCTTTAGATGAGACATAAGGATATCTTTTCCAACTACTCTTGACCCTCATTTTCTTTATTTCATCCGTGACATGCTTCAACATGTCTCCTCTATAATTGTTTCTATCACTTCTCTTCAAAGACTTCATCTTTTCTTCCTTTCTCTTCCACGGTTCCCACACTCTTCTTCTTATTTCTTTGCTGAAGCAAAATACTTAGAGAACTTCTTCAAGGCAGCCATAAAAATCAGCCACCATCACCTCCATTTGAGCAAGAATTTCAGTCATACCGAAGTAAAGGAACCTGTTTTGAAGCCATTTCAAGCTTCCAACTAACCATAATCCGAGGTTAGAATCTTATGAACAAATTTAGTCTTTCATTTATAAATTTTCTCTTATACTAAAGGATTATTCAAATTTGCGTTCTTAAACCTAAGTATATGTTTGTTGCTATTTTGGAGCATATGTATGAAGTCTAAGTGTATATGCCCTAGACAGAAAATTTATATTGTTAAACTTTGTAATACCTCTATGGGCAGTGGTTATTTCTTGAAATTCTAAGATTAAATTAAAATGAATTTTATGAATTGGTTTGCATATTTGAAAAGTAGCATCCTAGGCTTTCTAACGAGCTATCATAAACCTAAATCGGAGTTGTATTTTATTTTCTAAGAATTATTCAATTTTTGTATTGGAAACTAGTAAATCTGCCAGTTTGTTATGGTATACCAACTACTAACCTGAACTAAGAACCCATCTTTGCTCACCACCTAATTCTTTAATGTCTTGCAACCTTTCCAATATTATCCTAAGTGATTGATGAATCTTATTAGGGACTAAAACATATAGATTACTTGTTCACATTTTATATTGTGTTAAGACAAAAATTGTTTACTGTGGTATTCAAAAGAGATTTATATAAAAACTTTAATGGCATACTAGTAAGATAGGTTTACACATGATTTATTTATGAATGTAGTTGTATGTTGTGCTTTAGTTTTAATTGTCCTTATGCACGCCTTAGGATCAAGGGAGTATGGAGCTAACGTTAACTGATTCCAGGATTAAGAGACTGTTGATAAGCTTAAAAGGTAGGGATTCTATTACTCATCTTTTGTGAGGTTTTTATAGAATTAAAATTGATTGTTTTGCCGCAATATATATATCTATGTTGAACTGATATTATATGTGTATCACATATGAAACTATGACATGGACTCGTCTTGTATTGTACGGCGAGGAACATAATGAATTGACACATGTTATAAATTGAGAAGCATGGTTAGGAAAATTAACTCTATTAATAATGATTTAATATAGAGAAATTGTGAGACATGAAAAGGGCGACGGTTACGTCCTTGGGCATGAATACCCTAAAAGGTAAAGTAGGGGGAAGGCGATGACGCTTCCTTGGGTTGAAAGTCCCAGAACACACTGTACAGGAATCGACTTGGTGAGGACTCGGGGCTTGATGTCCCCTCACCGGAACACCCTTGGAATGTTTATAGGGTGATCAAGTGCGCCCATTTGGGTTTCGATGAGTTGAGTGATACTCAATTTAACATGGATACCTAGGAACAATGATGATTGGTAATATTTGTATAAATGTGTAATTATGACACTTGGTAATGATTAACTACGGTATCCATAAGATGTGATCATAATAAACCTCATAATCTGAAATATGATGTGACTTACTAACCATGCAGATTTTAATGTGGTAATGATAGAGGTGAGTAATGGTTTTCTCTACTGAGCATAGTGTTGCTCATTCCCTTATGTTTATATCTTTTCAGGACTCACTAAGTGTGAGGTGGCTACGAAAAATATAGTTGAAGAAGTGATGTAGCTATATTACATTGGGACTGCTCAATTGTAAAGAATGTTCTTCATGATAATGTAAGCATCAATTGTTACTTTCTGTGACTGTATTATAATGTGTTGAGGGTTAAAATGATGATGACAACAGTTTATATTATTAAATTTAAGGTGCTACATTAAAACTGTGGTTTATTTATCGTTTATATTTTTATTTTTGAGTTGAGAGTTTTCATTTAAGTCCCGGGCAAATTTTATCTTTAAGGTTTTACTTTTATTATTTATTTTTATTTTATCTCATTAAAAACTGTTAACCCCCATATAGGGGCGTTACAGGTTAGTAGGTTACATCATATTCCAGATTATGAGGTTTATTATGATCACATCTTGTGGATACCATAGTTAATCATTACCAAGTTTCATAATTACACATTTACACAAATATTACCAATCATCATTGTTCTTAGGTATCCATGTTAAATAGAGTATCACTCAACTCATCGAAACCCAAATGGGCGCACTTGATCACCCTATAAACATTTCAAGGGTGTTCCGGTGAGGGGACATCAAGCCCCGAGTCCTCACCAAATCGATTCCTGTACAGTGTGTTCTGGGACTTTCAACCCAAGGAAGCGTCATCACCTTCCTCCTATTTTTCCTTTTAGGGTATTCGTGCCCAAGGACGTAACCGTCGCCCTTTTTACATCTCACTATTCCTTTGTATTCAATTTATATTTATAGAGTCAATTTCCTAACCATGCTTCTCAATTTATAACATATGTCAAATCATTATATTTATCGCTATACAACATACATATTTTACAACATAAAACAATCAAATTTAATTTACCAAAAACCTCACAAAAGATGAGTAATAGAATCCCTACCTTCAAAGCTTAACAACAAACTTTTATTCTCGGAATTAATTAACGTTAGCTCCACACATCCTTGACCCTAAGGCATGCATAAGGACAATTAAAACTAAAGCACAACGTATAATCACATTCATAAGTGAATTATGTGTAAACCTGTCTACTAGTGCCATTAAAGTATTTTTATGCAATTGTTCTTTAAATACCAAGTAAACAATTTTTATCTTAAACGCAATATAAAATACATACAAGCAATTTTTATGTTTTAGTCTCTAATAAGAATTCATAAATCATTTTGGATAGTATTAGAAAGGTTGTAAGACATTAAGAGACTAGAAGGTGAGCAAAGTTGGGTTTTTGGTTCAAGTTAACAGCTAGTATACCATGGCAACTTGGTGGTATACTTTTGTAAAAAGGCGGGTTCACTATCTACAATCAACACACGGGTTAACAGGTGGTTTACTTAAGATAGACGAGTGGTTTATTACCACTGGCAGGTTTACTAGTTTCTAATCCGAAAATTGAAAAATTCATAGAAATTAAAATACAACTCCGATTTAGGCTCATGATAGCTCATTGGAAAGCATAGGATGTCTACTTTTTAAATATGCAAACCAATTTATAAAATTCATTTTCATTTAACTCCAAAATTTTAAGAAATAGCCACTGCCCATAGAGGTATTATAAAGTTTATGGGATGTCAAATTTTTCTTTAACTTAAAGCATATTATCCTTGTTTAAAATCTCAAAACCATTCCAAAATATGCAACCTGCATTATATAATCACAATAAACATATTCTCATGAGTTTTATACCAAAATCATTATCAAATTATATCTCTAGTCTTTCCTGTAAATAATGATGAAAACATGCTTAAATTTGCTCTTTAAGCTCAAAACATTAGAACATCAATCTTAAAGTTATGGAAACCGGTTTTAAACATTCATAACATGTTTCTAACATTGTCATCAAACCAAAATAAAAGTTGGTTGTGGGTTGTAACTCAAGACTCAAGTTTTTGTTCATAAATGTTTAAGGATGCATGTTAACATAACTAGAAATTTGCATGAATTTTGAACACGAAAATTATGCATTAAACATGGAGAAAATACATACTAAAAACTAAGTTTAGATTAAAGAAAACCTACCTCAAAACTTCTTTGAAAAGCACCAAAGTTCGGGTTAACAATCAAGCTTGAATTAACTCTAAAACCACCTCGATCATGGTTGGGAATTATAATTGTCTTGGCCACAAAGAGAGCTTTGTGCTCTATGTCTTTAGTTAGAAATTTGAAGTGAGAAAGGGAGAGAATGAGAACTAGAGAAGAAGGTGGTGATAGTTAAATAAAAAGATATCAAAATGCTTAAGAGGAATGGGATGTTTACGGGGGAAAGTTGTAAGAAGAAACAAAAGAGTCTTAAAGGAAAATATCATCTTGTCTCCCATGGAGACTTTTAGCAAATCATGCCAACATAATTGAGGGGACAATTGGAGTGAATTATAGAAGAAGATGAGAAAATAATTAAATAGGTGGTTGATAAAATATCTCCATGTCTTCTATGAATTGAGGGAAAATAATTCAATGTCCCCTTCGGATACCTTTAGCAAAATGAGAAGAAGGCTATATAATTGAGCAATAATTTAGGGAGACAAGATTGGTAGAAGTAAGTGTTGGTAAATTTTGAATGTTTCTTAGGAAGACTTGGTAAGAAAATACTAAAGTGGCATTTTTTTTTTAATGATCATAAACAACTTAGTAATTTTAAATAGTCACATTTTATTCATTAAATTTTACAAAATCATGCCCGTTAAAAATACGGGTGTTACAGCTAATCTATGGTTTGATCTTGAAAATGTTTAGGTTTCCTTGATCTTTGAGCTTGTGAACAATCGTTTGTGGAGATTCTTGTGGAAAGGCAGCTTAAGGTTCCCTTTGGGTCTCTCTTGGTTGTTTCTTCATGAAAGAAAAGAAAGAAAAGAGAAGAGAAAAACAAATAAAGAAACATGGAAGAAGAAAGAGAGAAAAGCAGGAAGAAATGAATGGTCGTAATGATTGGGGAACATAATAGGTGAGAGCAGGTAAGAATTGGGTGTCGCTTGTCTCCTTCGGAGACTTTTTAGTATATAATGCCAAATGGCAGTTTCGTAATTAATTAAAAGTTTCAAGGATATTTTGGTCAATATACTAAATAGGTATAGGAAATTTTAAAAAATTTAAAAATAAATAGAAATAAATATTGTGAAATAGATTTTAAATGAAACAAATTTTAATCGCACACTAATAATTAATTTAATTACCATAACACCCGTTAGGAAAATGACGGGTGTCACAGTTAGCATTTTCAATTAGATTACAATTAAAAGTTTACTTTTGTACATTTGAAATAGTATCATACATTCGAGCATGAATAAAAATAATATATCTCTAATGGCATGTTTATCAAACTGTAAAAAATGTGAAGAAAAAAGTAATAGGACTGTAAAGGAGAGAATTATTAGGAGTGAGCATTATTCATTTCCTTTTAGTGTTTACTTATTTTGATGGGGTAATAAGAAATAATCTCACTCCCTTTCTAATGTTTACTTACTTAGAAATGAGGATCTTATTCAATAGAATTACTAAAATATCATTTTTACATAACTAACAGTTACTAAATAATAACATTTGAATTTAGACATTTAAGTAAATATGGTATTTATTTCCTTTGATAGAAAATCAATACTAAAAGATATGAGAGGATTGGTATTCTTTTTTTTCTCATTCTCCTTTGATGCAAAGTAAACATGTTCTAAATGTAATATTGACATTAATATTTATATAAGAGATGGTTGAAGATGGTTTAATAGCTAGCAAACCAAGGTCAATAATGTACTAAACTCTCCTTTGTGTGTGCATGTGTGTTGTTGGTGGAATAGAATGGGATATTGATAGACCTTTTTAATTGCGTCCTAACTGATATATACATATATATATATATATATTATATTGCCGTTGCTACTCCGTGAATGAATGATTAATTTATGACTTCCTCCCAATTGTTGTGTGTAATTACATTTGCGCCCTGCCAAAACACCCCGACATAACCCCAACCTACCTGTTTGTTGCCTCATCTTTGGGCCAAAAGGACATTACCTTTAAGAAGGCGCACCTCTTTTAAGATTTTAAGTCCTACCAACTATAGAACACCAACCTTAGTTAAAGGAGTAATGCTTTTAGTTGCACTGCAACTAGGAGAATTAAGCCACTAGTCCCTATCATTAATTAGGAGGTAGATGGTGAAATCACCATCTCAATATATATGTATATATAAAATATATGTATATATATACAAGTCCCTTAAATGGACTTAAGGACTGAGGTCACAACTAACCAATTAAATAGAATAAATGTTGATTTGATGATTAAAAAGAGGCTTGGGGCAAAATGGAAAACCAAAAAACATGATAGCTTCAGTTTGTTACCTACTTTTTTTGTCAGAACAACGACTTTAGAAAATGAAATTGGCAAAAAAAAAAAAAAAAAACTCATTCCATTTTTTACATTGAACGCTCAGTGTAGGTTGTGTTCAATTTGCAAACAAAAAATTTTGAAATATAATATAACCAATAAATATATCTCAAAGGTCATTTTGCGAAAGCCCTTTTGGAATTTCATATACATTTTCAGGTCACGTAAAGGTGCAAGAACAGTTGTTCAGTCTTTGTTATCTGAAGTCTAACCAGTCGATTCCACTGGCGTTGTTTGAACTTCCGGCTCTTCACAAAAAGCAATTTGAAGCCTAAAATTTCTCTCTTTTTTTTTTTTTTTCTCATTGAAAGTAGGAGATTTTTTTTATTTCTGTTTGAAGACTTTTTTGGTACGTACATTTAAAAGCAGCATACCGGCAACAGATAAGTATATATTTTTCAATAGTAAGATTTTAGAACATTTTAATCAAATCTAGTAGTTTGAAAAATGTACACCTCCATTAAAAAATATATATAAAGTGTTTAATCTTTTTAGTTTTAATTAAAATCTTTAGTTATTATAATATTAATAAAAAATAAACTATAATATAAAATTTTTATATATTATAATAATTTTAATTAAAATCGATTTAAATTAATGCTCTAAATACTTTATACTTCACCAATGGATACCCTGCGTTTTTGCTGCCTAGGAGAAAATTTTCAAACACTTGCTTGTGATGGAGCCAACCAAGGAATTTAAAACCCCTCATAATTCATAAAAATCAGCACTTTCGTGAAATTACAGGTGTAAAACGATAGATGTCTGGATGAGGTTGTAACTTTTGGATTAGATTGATTATGATTTGCTAAAAACATGTCTAGTCTACTGGGGACAGTGCTCCCACTAGACGAGGAAGCAGACCTGACTACCCCGTAATCATTACACGTGTCACTAACCTATGAATTGTAAAACGTAAAGCCCTGCACTGACTTCCCGCCCCACCTTGAATCTCTCCCTCTTCGTTCAATCAATCATCCATTACGACGCCCAAAATCGTGGAACGTAAAGAGTAAGCTCTTTATAGCCGTCAGATTAGACTAACTGGTAGAGGTCGGAACGTGGTACGGAGGGACCCAGGCTCGTTTCCGTAGGAAAGCATGTACGTGGTCACCATCAGCTAAGGACTCAACACATAGGACCCACGTGGGGCCCAGTTCGAGGGCCAGGTGCGGGTGGCGGGACCACTAGGGTGGTCTTGTGGGCCCACATGTCCGAGGGGCCTCCCAACTGAGCTGACATGGACACCCAAGCACGCTCCTCGAAAAGACGATTATATCCCAGATTGGTCTTATATATGAGTTTAGAGTGGGAAAAAAAAGTGGTAGTACAGTAATCTTATGGAAGGCGTAAAATAGTATCGTGCGCCGGGCAGGATAGCCGTCCACGTGCTGCTCGCGATGTTCACGTGCGCGCATGTGACACACCTGCTTGCGCCCGCGAAAGATGTTAATGAAATTGGTGCGTTTCCTTTAGGGTGTGTTTGTTTCGGTTTTCAAATCACGGTTTGAATCATTTTGCTACAGTATTTTCTCTCACAAAAATTTAAATCTTCATTCAAATACTCTACTCAAATACTCGTACCAAACGCATCCTTAAAAACCCATGTGAATAGTATTAATATTAGTATCGCCAATAGAATTTAGCAAATTAATATTAGAAAGATGCGTACATATGTTTTAAAAGTGATAATTGCCTTGCAAATTAGAAAAGTATAAATATTGATTCAGACACAAAAGACCACAAATTTGAACTATAATAAATCTGATTGAAATGCTTAAAGGAGTAATGCGTGTAGTAAGTTTCAATAAGAGAAAATCAGAAAAACACACCATAATTGAGCACATAAATAGAGATGAAGTCAGAAATTTAGTCTAAAAGAGTAGAGTATATACTAATATTATTAAGAAAAAATAAATAAATGAGATAGAGAATTTTCAGAGGCGGAATAGGATTTAGGAGGGGTGGAATAGGATTTTAGAGGTCGAAAGTAATGTTTTTAAAATTTTATACACAATGCAAAAAAAAATTTAGAGGTGGCCACCCACCCTAATTCATGTGTAACTCTACCCCTACACGTAAATAACTCTTTTAAACACACCATTAAGAATGAGCCATTCTCATATATTAAGATCAACATGCTAGAATGGCTATTTCAAACACACCATAATTGGTTCCACATTGATGTATATATCTGTTATCAGAACTAATAAAGAATAAAATTATTCTTTCGAGGAGTGAAGTTATGTTATGAATACCAAAGAAACTTGGCAGAGTAAATATTATAAACAAATATATAGGTCTAGATGTCCTTACTGGAATTTTTGTTCCTTTTGGGCAATAAGACATAGGAAGCAGGGTAAACGGGAGTGTCCATTTCCCATCAAACAGATCCAAGCAAAGATCACCCAAAAAAAAAAAAAAAAATCCTCAATTTTATGGAATCTATATATTTTTTGCCTCCTTGCTGTCTAATTATATGCATTTTCAAGCATCTGTCAGTCAACTGAATACTGGATAATTTGTCAATAGTTGACAACGCAAACCAATTAAATTTGCTTTCTGAAAAAATATATATAATTGCTCAAACTTTAAAATTTTGCAAAGTGCAAATAGTACTCTCAACACAAGTCAGTTTGACCCTCTGCAATTTTGTCCTTTTTTCCCCCCAAAAAATCATGCGTCTGTAGTATAAAAATAACAATAATAACAACGATGAATAGTGTTTTTTGTATAATAATTATCATTATTTTATTTTAAATTTTATTTGCATTACAAAGTGATAATAGAAAAAAGTGGGAAGAAGTAGATGGGGGGTGGTGGCCCCAAGAATCATGAAGTGGGGTGCCCCATAACATTCTCTATGTAGTTCATAGACCCTGCATCCGGCACAAAAAAAATAAAAAAAATAAAACGAGTTTTAATTTTTATTTTTATTCTTTTTCTTTTTTTAAAAAAAAAAAACAAGAACAACCAGAATAAGTGGCTTTCTTGGAGCCAACCTCCAAAGATTATAAAGACAGCATATTTCTATTTTTTATTTTGTTGTTGTGTAGAAGCTTTTGCTTTGCTTTGCTGGTGAGCTTATCTTCGCTTTGTTTCCCTCTTTTTATCTTATAATAATCCCATTTCATTCATTCCCCTAACGCACAGAAAATAAAATACAAAACAAGAACTCTCTTTTTTTCCTCACCCAAAGAAAAAAAAAACCATTTAATTATTTTTTTTCTTGCTTTCTAGTTTTAATCGGATCTGAACCTCCTCCTTAGTGGCACCAAAAGACACACATATTTCTTGAACTCACTCAGATTTCTCCGAAGTCATTTCACTTTCTCTGTGGCAACTTTCTTTCCTTCTCAGTTTCCCATCAAAGATTGCTTCTTTTTCTTCCTCTGCATTGCTCTTCAGGTATTTTTCTTTTCTTCTTCTTCTTCTTCTTCTTCTTCTTTCTTTTGCTATTTTGTTGCTTATGTTTGCTGAGAAAGAATCAAAAGCGGGACTTTTGGGAATCAGATTGCTTCTACTAGGCTCCAAATGCGTGGAAGTTTTCTGTTTCTTGGCTTCCAAACAACAAGATTATGTAACGCTTAAATAAAGAAAAATAAAAATACAATCTTGTGTCACTATTTTGTTGTCCCACATTTTTTATTGGCGGCTAAAATGGGATTTAAAATTGTCGAAGCAAATTCAATTTCTGCGATGCTTGCTTTCGTTTGTCGAGACTTTTTGAAATTCATTGGATTTTGATTTAAAAGTCTTTATCTTGAGTTACGGTTTAGCCATACTATAAGTATCTTGATTTTTTTTTTCCTTCAGAATCCTTTGGTTTTTTTAATTGTATGGATTCGGGGTGATTATATCTGTAATGGGTCTCTGCAGATTCTGTTGAAATTTGCATTTTTGGGTAAATCAAATTTTAATGTCTTTTCGGTTGGGACAAGTTTCTAATGCTTTTTCTAATTTTTCTCTTTCAAATTTATAGGTGGGCATTTAAAGTTGAAGATTGTGTAGACTGATGGCTTTGCTATGCCTTTTTCACTATCAACATCTGTGTCCTTTCAATCACTTTGCTTAGTTGGAAACTTTGCTCTGATCTTGCCCTGGTGAGAATTACTCTATGGAATCGATTGTTGTTGATGGAGTTCATTCATTGTCGATGGCCCAGAATTCGGTGTCTTCAGTATGCGACAATCCTCCTTCCACGAGTGGGATCCGTCACCCTTCTCGGGCTTCATCTCCGAGCCAATCGAGAGATGGAGGTGCTTCGTCCATATACTATTCCACTGTGCAAACTTTTGGCGCAAAACCGATTTACCACCACCAAAATGGTTCTGTGATCATCCAAAAGAGTTCTTTCAAAGCTGCGGAGGATAATAGGAAGCATGAAGAATCACTCAAAATGGCAAAACACTACCATGATTCGAGTAAAGGGAGATCTGAATATGAGGCCACAGATAATGCTGCTGATAAATCAGCAGCAACTTCATCACAGAAGAATGTTTCTATGGCGGAAGAGATATCTTGCACAAAGAATCTCAGTGGCGATCCCACAAATTGTAATGCAAGCAGTCTGTTGGAATCCAAAACTTTTGTTCTAAATCCATGTAAAGCGAGTGTTGGGCAAAGAAACTGTCACTTGACGTCTCAATCAGCCACGGTGATTTCATGCCCAAGTCCTCAAAACAGTCTGTATTCTGCCACCGTTTACTCAGAAGCGAAGCAAAGTTTCACCAACACAGAAGTCAGTGAATGTACAAGCAGTGTTGAGAAATCCGGTGAGAGCTGCGAAGTAAAGAATTCGTGCGAGTTCAATGAGAGCAGAAAGACCAGCATCTGCAGGGGAAGCACTGGCAGTGATGTGAGTGATGACAGCAGCTCAAGTAGTTTAAGCAACGCCATGAACAAGCCTCATAAGGCAAATGATATAAGATGGGAGGCGATTCAAGCCATCCGAGCTCGTTACGGGATGCTGGGTTTGAATCACTTCAAGTTGTTGAGGAACCTCGGATGTGGAGATATAGGTAGTGTTTATTTATCTGAGCTGAGTGGGACTAGAACGTTTTTCGCCATGAAAGTTATGGACAAAGCGGCTCTGGCGAATCGGAAGAAGCTTCTGAGGGCTCAGACGGAAAGAGAGATACTGCAATCTCTGGATCATCCATTTCTACCCACATTGTATACGCATTTTGAGACACAGAAATTCTCTTGCCTGGTGATGGAGTTCTGCCCTGGTGGTGATCTACATGCACTCAGGCAACGACAACCCGGGAAGTACTTTTCGGAGCATGCTGCCAGGTTAGGAAATATCTCTCTTTTCTCTTCTTTATGACGACTTATAAGTCAATTAGAACTTTTGGAACCTGTCAAATGTAATGTGATTTACAATTATGTGACAAATGTTAATGCAGCTCCTTGCTATAATAACTTATTGCTTATGAGTGAAAACACGTAAATTCAATTCAATCGTTGCTGAGCTTTCTTCTTCTTCTTTCTTTTTTTTTTCTAGGTTATACTCTGTCTGTGGATCTGTTCTCACTCTATTTAAATTCTAGGGCATTTATCTGTACTGTTGTTTTGTAGGTTTTATGTGGCGGAAGTTCTCCTTGCTTTGGAGTATTTGCACATGCTTGGAGTCATTTACAGAGACCTTAAACCGGAAAACGTTTTAGTTCGGGAAGATGGACATATTATGCTTTCGGATTTCGACCTCTCTCTAAGGTGTGCTGTATCACCTACTCTGGTAAAATCCTCAAACTCGAGCTTGGAGACAAAGAATTCAGGATACTGTGTTCAGCCAGCATGTATCGAGCCAACCTGCGTGATGCAGCCAGACTGCATCCAACCCGCATGCTTTGCTCCACGCTTCTTGTCTCGCAAGCCCAAGAAGGAGAAAAAGGCCAAACCAAAGACCGAAGTACATCACCAAGTGAGCCCTTTCCCTGAGCTCATTGCTGAACCAACAAACGCTCGATCAATGTCCTTTGTCGGGACACACGAGTACTTGGCTCCTGAAATCATTAAAGGCGAAGGTCATGGCAGTGCTGTGGATTGGTGGACATTCGGGATCTTCCTCTACGAGCTTTTGTTTGGTAAAACCCCATTCAAAGGGGCAGGGAACCGTGCTACGCTATTCAATGTGGTCGGCCAGCCCTTGAGATTTCCAGAGTCGCCTTCTGCGAGCTTTGCTGCGAGGGACTTGATCAGAGGTTTACTTGTGAAAGAGCCACAGCATCGCCTCGCTTATAGGCGTGGGGCTACCGAAATCAAACAGCATCCCTTCTTCCAAAGTGTGAATTGGGCACTAATCCGCTGTACAAATCCACCAGATGTGCCTAAACAAAACATGATGGATATTCCGAGAACTAACTCCCCGAAAGCTCCCACAAACGGGAAATCTCAGGGTGTTGATGTGAAGACTTCCGGTAATTATGTAGAGATTGATTTCTTTTGATTTTTTTTTGTCTTTTCATGGGGTGCTTCAATGGTTCTTTCCATTGCAAATGGATAACAAAGCTGTAATTCTCTTGATTTGCAAATGTAAAACCACTCTTTCAGAATTCAGACTGAGCTCCAATAGCAGCATTGCGGGAATGCAAATGCATCTAAAATGAGAAATGAATTAGATCATCTTTCTCTTCTAACTCTCTGTCATTTTTTTTCCCGGAAGTTCAAGTTGTCTCATGGGTATTTGACAAAAATATTGAGGACCTTTGTTTTGTTGTGCTGAATAAAAAGGCATGTCACTTCTCTGCTACACTCCCATATGATTGGACACCGACAGGCAAAATGTGAGATTAAACCTTAGACCGTACCCTCCCTTAGCGAGAGATGGCCTAATTAAGGTCAAGCTCTTACCGCCACGACCACCCCATTGGGGCAGGACCTTTCAAAACTTTACCAAATGAACTTAACTACTAGGATGTTTGTATGGCATGTTACCAACTCTAGTCTTATTTTTGTTGCATCAGACAGAAAGACACTGAAAACCATGGGGTTTGATTGATTCAATGTATACTTGGGCTCCGATGAGGTAGGAGCCTAAGAAGGACCCTTTTCATGTGACACAAGGACCAAGACAAACATGATTCATGATTATGACATGGGTCATTTTGAATATTTGTTCATTCATGGCATTTGCCCATCTTCAAACAAGTGTTTCTGCGGTTCAAGATAAATTCATAGTATTGCAAGTCTCTTTCTTCTCTCTCTCTTTTCATTTAATATGTGATTGGATTAAAGGACTTCATTTGAGCCCCACAGTCTAACTATTGTAGGTTCTTTAGCGAAGATCATCATGCGAAGAGAACTCTTCTCCAACGAAGTTGGTCAAATCAAATAAAAAAACAAATGTTGCTTGCAAGAAATAACAAACTACTTTCAAGAGTGAACAAAATATTCGAAAAATAAAACCAAATATCAATACCATTTTTTTCTATATTACTTAAAATAGTTTTTGTTCCTTCAAAATAAGAAAGTATTTTTTCCTTTTCTTATTTTGTGCTTGTTTGGTTTATATACGGGTACAAATGAGGTTGAAGGCAATTGGGTACGTGGGCTTTCCTTTGTTGTCCATGGCGTTAAAGCGTGAAAGACAAAGAAGGATTCAAAATCTTGCTTGTGTCAATGTCATTAATTCTTAATAAAAATGGTTGACTTGACAACTCCAATTTGTTTTAATATGAAAACAACATGTAAGCGTTCCTCAAGAAAACGACACGTAAGCTTGGCTAATCTAAATAGAAAACCAAAAAAAAAAAAAGTTAATCTTTACACGTTAAGTGATGATCAAGGAATTGAATCTGATTAGGTTCAACTTACAATTAGCCACATGACTGTCATGGCTGATTTTGCATAAGAAAAGAACCCCAGATTTTCAAGGCAGTCCTTTATCAATGAATAACTTTATGTAAAACGACGAGTACCTTGTTCACTTGTAAGAAAAAGTAATGACCATCAAGAACCTCCCCCAAAAAAAAAAAAAAAAAAAAAAGTTGACGATATTCTAAACTGATAAAATTTAAATAATGAGATTCTTAGTGTATAGTTTGTAAAAATATCTATTCGATAAGATTATGTTTTGAACCGTTAAATGTTATGTTAGTTTTGTATATATATATATTTTTGTTTGATGTCATTATGATCAGAATTTAGTAAGTTTCATGATTTCATTACCTAAATCATGATGCAATTATTTTTCAATACATGGTATTGGACTCTAAAACAATGATTCACTCAACAGAAGGCGAGTAACTGCTTTGTTTTTTTAAAGAACCTGACTGCTCAATGGAGAATCACCACTTCATCAAAACCAAAATTTAAAAATGTAGAACCGTATTTCTCATCAAGCGGCAGAGTCTTTGTTGCTTGTGGGAAATGCTTTTCGCACTAGTTAATTGCTAATGTCGTTTTCGTCATTACAATGCATGGGACTTCCATGTTACACCCACACCTTCCCGTACAGGATATAATTTTCTGCTCCAATGTGAACTGTATCCACCAAATTAGAATTCAAAGCTTCATTGAGGACTAGAGTAATTCCACGGTCTTTTCTTTTACTTGTCTATATTTATAATAATCTTTAATAATAGTAATATAAAAAAATAATGGGTTTCGGCTGGCATTTTGGAGCGCTTGAAACATCAAAACTTTTTTTTTCTTTCCGTTTTTTCTCTTCTCCCATTTCTTTTTTATTTTTCTACTTTTTTTTTCATACTTTTTTTTTTCAATCTTGTTCTATTTTCATATATATTTTTTTCTTCTTAATTTTTTTTGTTAACATGCTTAATTTGCATGTATGTGGAGGGAAGATTTTGACGAAAGGGCCAAAAAAAAATTCTAATAGGCTAAATGGCCTCTTTTTTTTTGGAACCAAAAAACACGCTTTTCTATGCAAGTAAACTATCTCAATTTTTTTCAAAAAAATAAGAAAAGTGACTGTAGCAGGATAAGGAATCTCAACAGAATGAAAAAAAAAATGAAACTGTTTTGATGTCTAAAAAACCTTTTTTTTTGCCAAAAACTGTCTAAAAAAAAAGGACCATTTATCAAAAAAAAATTTCTCATAAGGCCTTTTATAAAAATCCCTCTGGATGGAGCATGTATGGAGCGCGTATTTTTTGACTAGTATGGTGAGAACAATAGGAAAGTTTTGGTTTAATGTCAATCTCTAACGCAACAAACAATTGTTGTGTTGAAAGGTAATTAGTTTAATTGGTTAAATACGATGTTAATTAAAAGTCTTCTTGAAAAAGGTATTCAGTAAAAGTTATATTAAGGACTAGAATGATTCCACTCCACAAATAGAAGTTAAAATAATTAAAAAAAAAACTCTAACCCAATCTCTAATTATAAGTGGCCACGTATAAAGTTGCAAGTTAGATAAGTTTGTTAAAAAAAAAGAAAGATAACTTTTAGTCCCTAAATTTAAAATTTGAAATCAATTCTCATGTATTAATGGTTTGCCTTTAGGTATTGACGAACACCACGAAATAACAAGGGTTTTTTCCCCAAATTTTACATAAATATCTACTCATATAATAAAGTTTTAGGAATATTTTGCACATGCGGTGCATGTAGCATTTTTCAAAGGGTCTTATAATATTAAAGGCTAAAGCAAGTTGAATACAACATTATATTGCAGATGCTTTTGGGCAAAATTCGTACATCCGGTACATGTAACATTTTTCAAACGGTCTTATAATATTAAAGGCTAAAGCAAGTTGAACACAACATTATATAGCAGATTACATTTACCGAATCTTATGCTAAAATATTTTCCGTGTTACATACATACACAAACAATATTACAATATCCAACCGATGATCATTCCTTTTTTTTTTTTTTTTGTTATTTAGTTTAAAAAAAAAAAAACCAATTCAATCCCCCAATAATAAGCCTGAAACAAATGAAAACAAACAGGCTTGGTAACCGCCACCGCCAGATCATTCTTTTCCAAATGCATGTCTCCAATCTGACTATAGCGATCAAAAGACTTCAAAGAGTATCCCGTAGACCAGCTTGCAGACTAACACTCTCAGCCTGTGTCCAACCACGCGCTGCTCCAACAACCACGTTTACGTCACCTTCCGAAAAATAATAAAAGAAAAATTGAGGATTTATAATGTGGACTAAACAGTAATCTTACCA
Source organism: Artocarpus heterophyllus (assembly GCA_025403435.1). Classification (NCBI taxonomy): domain Eukaryota; kingdom Viridiplantae; phylum Streptophyta; class Magnoliopsida; order Rosales; family Moraceae; genus Artocarpus; species Artocarpus heterophyllus. Next base: position 4,848,024 of record CM046347.1, on the reverse strand, counting down.
ATAAATACATGTCTTTCAGCCCTTTGATCTAGATAACAAAATGACCTTGGTGACATCACCCGGTTAAGAACAGAGATCCACCGATAAAATTGGAATACAGAACGACCCTAAAAAAACCTTCAAACGGAAAAAAAAAAAAAAAAAAAAGAAGGTCCACAACCAAGCACTTCCCCAAATGCGCATTGCGAACCTTTACCGGTCCCTGATATCAGCAGCGACCCAGAGCGTGCCTTCTCCTTCTCCTCATTATTCTCTTCCCATTTCAAGCCTCTTCAAAGCGCTCATCGCTGCCCATTCCACCTCGTCCGTAAGCCGGAGAACCAACACCGCGTCCGCTTCCGCCTCCACCATGGATGCCGTCGATGTTCCGATCCTGTCCGACGAAGACGAGAAGTACGGCTTCCGCCGTAAGGAGATGTACGAAAGCAACCTGAACTACACCGTCGACGCCTACGGCCGCCACGTGTTCCTCTGCCACAGGGGCCCCGAGGCCTGGGTCCCGCGCGTTGAAGGTCCCGAGTCTGATCCACTCCCCCATCTCCTCGCAGCCGCTTTCAAGGCTCGCAAGGATGAGATGTCCGTCAGGGTCGGTGCCGAAACTCCGAGTGTTCGTTAGGTTTCTTTGTGTCTGGACTCGATTGATAACTTTTTCTTCTCTTGATTGGCAGACGAAGCTGACGATCTTCGAGGGACGCTATGAGGTAGATTTTTCGGACGGGGATGTGCTGGTCTTCCCCGAAATGATCAAATACAAGTAATATCACTGTGAATTTTTGAATATATTTTGTCAATTGTTGATGAGGAACGGAACTTGGATTAACATTCTTATTACGAAGATAGGGAGATAGAAATAAAGAATGAGAACGCACTAATTTATGTGAAAACTCAAGATAAAAAAACTATATATAGAGGAGAAAAAAATCAATAAATTTGAAAAATATTTGTGGCGAATAAGAGGCTGAAATTGATAACATCGAAACCTAATGTAATATATATATATATATATATATATATATATATAGAGGAATAAACAAAACTGTGTGGGCTTTACCATTGATCTTATGAAAAATCATGTATTTGTTCTGTCACTATAATTGTCGCACTGCGAGTTTTCGGGTTTGGTCAAATTGAATTCGGGTCATTACACTCTAACAATCTCCACCTTGATGCGAATTCCACTCCAAGGAGCAAATCTTGAGCTATCTTCGCCTCTTCCACAAAAGGCCCCTAAGGACAAACCTCAACAACGAACCCTAACCAAGTCTAAGCAATATTCAAACTTGAATATAGGTAATGACTTAGTTATCATATCGGTAGGATTATCATAGGTACTGTAAGAAAATACGTTTATTTATTTTTGGGAAATGTTGTAATCCCTGATTTCAGGGAATTAGTTTGATAGCCTAAGATTAGGGGATTGGATAGCCTAAGATTAGGGGATTGGATAGCCCAAGATTAGGGGATTTTTCTTATTTTATTTCTTTCCTAATTTTACCACTCAGTTGTAAATATATATATACGTGTAAAACCATTCCTAATGATATAGTATTGATACCTTTTTCATCATGGTATCAGCGCTCTAGGTGCTTTCTCTGGGAAATTCAATTTTTTTTTTCTGGTTCTCATTCCAGAATTTTTTCCTCTTTCTCTGGGAAATTCGATTTTTCTAGTTCTCATTCTAGAATTTTTTTTTCCCTCTTTTTTTTTCGCCCCATTGTTTCTCTCCTTGGATTTGGTTTGCCATTTTCTGGTTCTCAATCCAGAATTTTCTCTTCTTCTTCGCCCATCGTTTTTCTTTTATTTCTCCCAGTTCCTCTTAAGCCATGTCAAACACCACGGAAGTCAGCCACACCTCTCAATCACACTCCACCGAGAATCAAGCCATCGAGAGCAACCACTCTGCTAATGGGGAATTACCCAACTTCCAGGCTGCCTATAGATTGAATGGAAAAAATTATTTAAAGTGGTCACAACTGGTGAGGACACACTTAAAGGGCAGAGGCAAATTAAGTCATTTGCTTGGAAATGGCCCTAAGAAAGGGGATCCAAAATTTGACGCATGGGATGAGGAAGACTCAATGGTGATGTCTTGGCTTTGGAATTCTATGTCTCCAGAAATCAATGATACCTGTATGTTTCTCAATACTGCCAAGGAAATTTGGGAAGCTATCAAACAAACATACTCAAAAGTTCATGATGCTGCGCAGACTTATGAGATTAAGACAAAGATTGCTGCTACTAAACAAGGAAGTCAGACTGTCACTGAATACTCCAATCTTCTACAAAGTCTCTGGCAAGAAATGGATCATTATCAATGCATCCAGATGAGGTGTAGTGAAGATGCAACCACGTTGAAGAGGTTTGTTGAGAAAGAAAGAATTTATGATTTTTTGGCTGGGCTTAATATCGAGTTTGATGCAGTGCGGGTTCAAGTACTTGGCAAAGAAGATTTGCCATCTCTCAATGAAACCATTTCAATAATTCGTGCTGAAGAAGGAAGAAGAGGAGTTATGGTTGAGAATGTACCTGTGGAAAGCTCGGCATTAGTGTCAAAAACAAGTGGGAAAAGTACTGCAGTAGAGCAGTCAGTCACTGAAAGAAGCAAGCAGCCCGACCGGCCAAAGCCCTTTAATAGAGATGATTTGTGGTGTACCTACTGTAAAAAACAACGTCACACCAAAGAAAGGTGCTGGAAGCTTCACGGCAGGCCACAGGTCCCAAATAAGAATGAAACAACAAGAGGAGGACAAGGGAGGGGACCGAATCAAGCTCATGTTGCAAGAGTGCAGCCAACGGATGATGACAGCAACCAAGGAGCATCTCCTGGATTCAATAGAGATGAGATTGAGAGATTGACGAATTTTCTGAACTCACTGGAGAAGCCATCATCATCAACAAGTACTTCTAATTTAGCCTTCTCAGGTATATCCATCCCTTCTCATATCCCTAATGCTTTGGATAATGTCTCAAACACATGGATCATTGACTCAGGAGCCACAGACCATATGACCTCTTCCTCCACAAAATTTATCTCATACACACCCTGTCCTAGTAATAAGAAAATCACCATAGCTGATGGTTCAGTCACTACAGTTGCTGGTCAAGGGGATATCTTTATTAGTGATGTACTTACACTAAAAAATGTTCTCCATGTCCCAAAACTGTTCACCAACCTCCTGTCAATCCATAAACTAACCAGAGAAGCCAACTGCAGTGTGATTTTTTATCCTTCTCATTGTGAATTCCAGGAACAGGGTACGAGGAAGATGATTGGACGTGCTAGGGAAAGAGATGGCCTCTACTATCTTGAAGAACCGAGTGCACAACATAAAGTTGAGAATCATTCCTCTTTGTCATTTCTTTCTGAGTCATTCAAATCCAATAAAGACAAGATTTGGCTTTATCACCTTCGTCTTGGTCATCCATCATTTCGTGTCCTTAAAATTTTATTTCCTTCATTATTCAATAAAATTGCAGTTGAAAGTTTTCATTGTGATGTATGCGAACTCGCAAAGCATAAACGTTCTGTTTTTCCAGTAAGCAATAAAAGAACATCTATTCCATTCACTGTTGTTCATAGTGACATTTGGGGGCCCTCTACTGTACCCAACATCTCTGGTGCTCGTTGGTTTGTTTCATTTATTGAGGACTGTACTCGTATGACATGGATCTTTCTCTTAAAAAACAAATCGGATGTGAGTCTTGTGTTTCAAAATTTTTTTAATATGATTCAAACACAATTTGGGGTTGGGATTAAACGGTTGTGATCTGATAATGCGAAAGATTATTTCAATCAAGTCCTTTCTCCATTCTTACAACAACATGGCATCATTCATGAGTCATCCTGTGTTAGCACTCCCCAACAAAATGGAGTAGTCGAACGAAAAAATGGCCATCTTTTAGCAGTTGCCCGAGCCCTTCTCTTTCAAAAACATGTTCCAAAAATTTTTTGGGGGGAAGCCGTGTTAACCGCAGCACACATCATAAATCGCCTTCCCACAAGGGTACTCAATTTTCAGAGTCCAACACAAGTATTTGCAAAATTCTACCCCCACTTCCAGGTTACCAACAACCTTGTTCCAAAAATTTTTGGTTGTGTTGCCTTTGTTCATGTCCATTCACACCAAAGAGGCAAACTTGATCCAAGGGCTCTCAAATGTGTCTTTGTTGGTTACTCGTCCACTCAAAAGGGCTATAAGTGCTATCATCCTCCCACTCGAAAAGTTTGTGTCCGCTGATGTCACCTTTGTTGAAAATGGTCAATACTTTCACCATTCTTACCTTCAGGGGGAGATGACATTCATGGAAGAGAAAGATAAAGATTTTTTTCTTCTTGATCTACCCGTGTCTAAGACATCTACTTCCATTCCCGTTCAGTCCGAGCTCCAATCTGAGACCTTGCAATCCCAGCCGTCCTCTGTTACAGTTGTTCCCGTGTCAGGAGAAATAGATTCTCCTTCTACACCTGTCGCACAAAAGATAAACCATGCTCGTCCGCTTCAGGTTTATTCAAGAAAGAAAAGGCCATCCTCTTAACCATTGCAAGTGCAATCATCTGATCCAAACCCAGTGACCAATGAAGCAAGTAAGTCAACCACTCCTAATTCTAATATACCAGATACCCAAATAGAAGATGATCTTGACATCCCTATAGCTTTGAGGAAGGGAACTAGGACCTGTACCCAACACCCTTTATATCTCTTCATGTCCTACAAAAACCTATCTCATAGTCATAGGGCCTTTCTCACTAGCCTTAATAACATTGCTATTCCCAAAACATTATCCGAGGCACTAGGAGATGAGAATTGGAGGAATGCCATGAAGGTAGAAATGGAAGCTCTGGAAAAGAACAAAACTTGGGATTTGGTGAAATTGCCAAGAGGAAAGAAACTGGTCGGGTGTAAATGGGTCTTTACCGTGAAATATAAGTCCGATGGTTCATTAGAAAGATATAAGGTGAGATTGGTTGCCAAAGGTTATACTCAGACTTATGGCATAGACTATCTTGAGACATTTGCTCCTGTTGCAAAAATGAATACGGTGAGAGTGCTGCTATCATTAGCAGCTAACTTTGGATGGAAATTGCAACAATTTGATGTCAAAAATGCATTCTTACATGGTGATCTTGAAGAAGAAATCTATATGGAACTTCCTCCTGGATTCAGTTCTACAAGTGAAGAACAAATGGTATGTAGGTTGAAGAAGGCATTGTACGGACTCAAACAGTCTCCGAGAGCTTGGTTTGGAAGGTTTACCAGAGTCATGCTAAACCTTGGGTTCATACAGAGCCAAGGTGATCATACATTGTTTGTGAGACATTCAGCTTCAAGGAAAGTTACAGCGTTGCTGGTTTATGTGGATGACATAATAGTTATAGGAGATGATGTGGAAGAAATTGAAAAGCTAAAGGGATGTCTGGTAAAAGAATTCGAGATCAAGGAACTTGGTAGACTGAAATATTTTCTTGGCATAGAAGTAGCTCACTCTCAGCAAGGGATCTTCATATCTCAGCAAAAATATGTGGTTGATCTTTTGAAGGATACCGGTAAACTGGGATGTAAGCCGGTAGACACACCTATAGAATCCAATCATAAACTGGGTAATGTCCAAGAAGATGCTACAGTTGACAAAGGTAATTATCAAAGGCTTGTTGGGAAATTGATTTATTTATCACACACTAGACCAGACATAGCATATGCTGTGAGTGTAGTAAGTCAGTTCATGCATAATCCCAAAGAGACTCATCTTAGGGCTGTGAACAGGATCCTACATTATCTAAAGGGGTCACCTGGTAAGGGAGTTTTGTTTAGACGAGGAGAAGGATTGAGTCTTGAAGCCTATACAGATGCAGACTATGCAGGGTCAGTGGATGATAGAAGATCAACTTCAGGTTATTGTACATTCTTAGGTGGAAATCTTGTCACATGGAGAAGTAAGAAGCAAAACGTGGTTGCAAGATCAAGTGCAGAAGCAGAATTCAGATCAATGGCACTGGGGATTTGTGAGCTCTTATGGCTGAAGATAATTTTAGAAGATTTGAAGATCAAGTGGGAAGGTCCAATGAGATTGTATTGTGATAATAAGTCAGCTATCAACATTGCACATAATCCGGTCCAACATGATCGCACGAAGCATATAGAAGTTGACAGACATTTTATAAAGGAGAAACTTGATAGTGGGCTGATTTGCACTCCGTTTGTCCACACAAAGGATCAGTTGGCAGATATATTCACAAAAGGACTATCCGGTTCAATTTTCTAGAATTTAGTTAACAAGCTTGGAATGGATAATATCCATTCATCAGCTTGAGGGGGAGTGTAAGAAAATACGTTTATTTATTTTTGGGAAATGTTGTAATCCCTGATTTCAGGGAATTAGTTTGATAGCCTAAGATTAGGGGATTGGATAGCCTAAGATTAGGGGCCTAAGATTAGGGGATTGGATAGCCTAAGATTAGGGGATTGGATAGCCCAAGATTAGGGGATTTTTCTGATTTTATTTCTTTCCTAATTTTACCACTCAGTTGTAAATATATATTCGTGTAAAACCATTCCTAATGATATAGTATTGATACCTTTTTCATCAGGTACTAATCTTACTTACAACAATATCACCACGAGCAATAACCTCACGAACAAAATGATAACAAACATCAATGTGTTTAGTTCTCTCATGAAACATATGATATTAAGTAAGAAAAATAGCACTCTGACTATCACAAAACACTATGGTAATCTGCAAGTCTTCACTAGGCTAACCAAATAGCCCCTTCAACCAAATAGCATCTTTACAAGCTTTAGTGATCGTTATATATTTTGCCTCAGTAGTAGATAAAACAACTGTAGCCTGTAAAGTAGCCTTCCAGTTAATAGTACAGCCACCAACGTTAAACACATACCTGTAAATGATCTCCTCTTATCAAGATCTCCAGCAAAATCAAAATTAACATATCCAATAACTCCATCTCTAGTCCTCACAAACTGACCTGAATATCTACTGAACTGCCTTCCAATATTCCTTACCAGGATTAGCCAAGTATCTACTAACTGCACTGACTGCATATGATAAGACTGGACGAGAACATATCATAGCATACATGAGAGATCCCACTTCACTAGAATATGGAACTTGAGACATATACTCAATCTCATCATCTGATTGTGGAGACAAAGCAGAAGAAAGTCTGAAATGCGCAGCTAATGGAGTACTCACAGGATTGGCATTATGCATATTGAATCTATGTAAAATTTTCTCAATGTACCCTTTCTAACTCAAATACAACTTGCTTGCCTTTCTATCTCTTAAAATCTCCATGCCAAGAATCTTATCTCAAACTTCTTACTGAGTTGAGCCTTCACCTTATTGATTTCTTCTTTATCCGCTATCAACATATCATCAACATATAAGAACAAATAGACAAAAGACCCATTATAGTTCTTTACGTAGACACAACTGTCATAATCACTCCTCTTAAATTCATGAGAGGTCATAAATGAGTTGAACCTCTTATGCTCTTGCATGGGAGACTGTTTGAGGCCATAGAGAGACTTTTTCAACAAGCACACATAGTCCTCTTTATCTAAAACTACAAAACCCTCTGGTTACTGCATGCAGATATCCTCCTCAAGCTTCCCATGCAAGAATGCAGTCTTTACATCTAACTGCTCAAGCACAAGATCATGCATGGCCACAATACCAACCAAAGCTTGAAGCGAACTATGCTTCAGAACTAGGGGAGAACACATCCGTGAAGTCTACACCGGAAACTTGACTATAACCTTTTGCAATTAGTCTGGTCTTATCTCTGACTTCTTCAATTGTTGGCATACCTTCCTTTCTCTTAAACACCCACTTGTAGTAAACATCTTTCTTACCTTTAGGCAAATTCACCAAATTTTAAGTGTCATTCTTATGAAAAGATGTCATCTCCTCCTGCATAGCAATCATCTATCTCCTAAAGTCATCATAGCTAACCGCCTTTAAATAAGTAGAAGGCTCTTCACTGTAATCAATATCTTTTGCCATTGATAAAGCCTAAGCCATCAAGTTGGTCTTAGCAAACCTCTGTGGAGGCCTAACATCTCTCCTTGATCTATCCTTGATGATGGAATACTACGGTGGTCACAGTGGCCACGGAGGTGGTGATGGTGATGGGGAAGCAACATCTCCATGACTCTTTGAACTTGATTGGGAAGTTGAATTGGATGATGTACCTGTCTCAATCTGAATCTCCATTCGTCTATTGGATCTCTCTTGGTCAACATCACTAAATCCCGTATTAGATGTCCCACAAAACATGGTTGTCTCATCAAACACATCTCTACTAATAATCACTTTCTTGGTTTCTCGGCACTACAACTTATAACCTTTAACTCCAGGCTTATAACCAAAAAACACACCATGAGTCTAGGCTCCAATTTACCGTTATCAACATTGACATATACATGACAGCCGAAAATTCTTAAATTAGAGTAATCTGCGGGTTTACCCAACCATACCTCCCGTGGAGTCTTCTTGTTAAGAGCAATGGAAGGAGAGCGATTCACTAAGTAGCAAGCTGTAGAAGCAGCTTCAGTGTAGAACGACTTAGATTGCCAAGCATTGTAGCATATACAACGTATCTTCTCCATCAACGCTCTATTCATACACTCTGCCACACCATTTTGCTGCGGAGTACGTCGGACTAGTGAATCCTTTATAATTCCTTTTGATTTATAGAAATTAAATTCACTTGAATAAAACTCCAAGCCATTATCAATGTGGAGACTTTTAACTGGCTTATTGGTCTACTTTTCTGCCATGGTCTTCCAATCTCTGAACGTAGCAAAAGCATCATTCTTCTGCTCTAAAAAGAATGTCCATACCTTTCTAGAAAATTCACCTATAATCGTAAGCATGTAGCTTGCACCGCCTTTAGAAGGAGCGGTAAACGATCCCCTAAGGTCAAAATAAACATACTCTAAAATATCTTTTGTATTGTGGATGCCTTTGCCAAATCTGATCCTCCTATGTTTCCTAAACACATAGTGCTCACAGAACTCCATCTTACTTGTGCACTGTTCATCAAGCAGTCCTCTTTTACTGAACTCTGTCATCCCAAGCTCACTCATATGCCCCATGCTTTATCTTAGTGAGATCACTATTAGACATAGTGGATTTAATAACAGCTACATCACCTACAACTGTAGTATCTTGAAAAACATACAAACGTACAGTCTTCTTTTGCCCCTTCATCATAATAAGAGCACATTTGCTAACGTTCAAAACTCCACCTTCACTAGAATACCTGTATCCTTTTGATCTAGAGCACTCGAGGAAATTAAATTCCTCTTCACATCAAGGACATGTCTCACATCACCCAGTTTCCTTACTACTCCATCATACATCTTGATCCTAACAGTTCCAATACCAACAATCTTGCATATGCCATTGTTACCCATCAAAATAGAGCCCTTAGAAACCGTTTCATATGTTAAAAACCAGTCTTGGTTGGGACACATATAAAACGTACATGTAGAGTCAAGAACCCAATCTTCACAGGGTTTAGATTCACTATTAGAAATCACTAGGAGCTCCCTTTTAGAAACTTCTTCCACATCACTGGCCTTACCGGTATTATCCTATTGCTTTTCCTTTTGATGAGCCGCTCTCTTATTCTTGTTTTGTAATTTATAGCAATCTGCCTTAATGTGTCCTTTTTTCTTGTAGTAGTTGCGGACATTTTTCTTGTGCCTGGACTTCAATCCATCCCTCACATCAGCACCAGAACCAAAACTCCTCTCCTGAGTCCTAGCGTGAACAACAAGACCTTCTCCCTGAGCCGTAGGTTCAGTCACAAGCTGCTTCATCGTTTCTTTAGAGAGCAAAGCATCATAAACTTCATCTAGAGTTAGCGTGTCCTGACCGTACAAAATAGTATCTCTAAACATTGCATATGATGAAGGCAGCGAACACAACAGGATTAACCCTAAGTCTGCTTCCACGTGCTTAACCTCCATGGCCTCTAAATCAGATACAATTTCCTTAAAAACAGAAGTGTTCGTCAAAAGACGTACCTTTAGCCATCTTGTGTAGATGCAAACGCTGCTTCAGATGCAACTTATTGGTGAGACTTTTTATCATACACAATTCCTCTAACTTCAATCATAATGCAGCAATGGTCTTTTCCTTCAAAACATCTTGCAAAATTTTATTCTACAGATAAGTTGAATCTGGGTTAAAGCCTTCCGATCCTTACGTTGTTTCTCCTTTGTTGACCATTATGAGGGCATTTTGTCAAACCTTAATAGCGCTTCTTCCAAATCCATCTGTGTCAGCACAGCCTGCATCTTAACCTGCCAAAGACAAAACCTGGTGTCGCGATCAAAAAACGGAATATTGTACTTCATTGTTGCAATCACCGAGATCAAAGTCACTCTCTGATACCACTTGTTAAGAAAATAGTGCGATAGAAATAAAAAACAAGAACACACATAGATTTACTTGGAAACCCAAGACGAGAAAAAACCACAGCAAAAGAGAAGAAAATTACTAAACTCAAAAAAGATTACTAAATGGTGGCGAATAGGGAGGCTAAAATCGATAATACTAAATTTTAACGCAATACATCATATATATAGGCATAAACAAAACCCTATGGGCACCACCTCTGATCTTATAAAAAATCTCATATTTGCTCTTTCACCACAATTGTCACATAACGAGTTTTCAGTTCAGGTCAAACTGAATTCGGGTTACAATACTCTAGCAGTTCTCTATTTAAAATTATAATCACCATTACTCTGATTGTTGGAATACTTGGGGTTAGGGTTTGTGGTTGTGTATTACGTTTTGGATTTTGTTTTTTTGATTGTCTTGGGTGTCTCTCTTGTGCACTTTGAACTGATTTTTGCGGTAGTGTTTATATTTAGGTGTGTAATTAGACAACAGTCTTGGTTTTCTCGTTCAAAGTTTCAACTTATGGTTTTGTTGTTTTACTTGAATGAATCAAGGCATGAGTGACATTTCTGAAATCTTCTATATATCACAGTAGTATTTGATTTTCACGCACTCTTTGTTTCTTCTTTTGTTAGGAACTGCAATTGTTGATAAGGAACGGAACTTGGATTAACTTTTGCTATTTGAAATTATAATCACTATTACTCTAATTGTTGGAATACTCGCGTTAGGGTTTATGGTTGTGTATTACGTTTTGGATTTTGTTTCCTTGATTGTCTTGGGCGTCTCTCATGCGTACTTTGAATTGATTTTCACGGTAGTGATTATATTTAGGTGTGTAATCAGACAATATTCTTGGTTTTCTTGTTCAAAGTCTCAACTTATTGTTTTGTTATTTTTCTTGAATGAATCAAGGCATGAGTGAAATTTCTGAAATCTTCTATATATCACAATAGTCTTTAATTTTCATGCACTCTTTGTTTCTTCTTTTGTTAGGAATTGCAATTGTTGATAAGGAACGGAACTTGGATTAACTTTCGCCATTTGAAATTATAATCATCATTACTCTGATTGTTGGAATTTTCGGGATAGGGTTTATGGTTGTGTATTACGTTCCGGATTTTGTTTCTTTGATTGTCTTGGGCGTCTCTCTTGCACACTTTGAAATGATTTTCATGGCAGTGATTATATTTAGGTGTGTAATTAGACAACATTCTTGGTTTTCTTTTTCAAAGTTTCAACTTATGGCTTTGTTATTTTACTTGAATGAATCAAGGGGTGAGTGAAATTTCTAAAGTCGTTGTTCTGTATATCACAGTAGTCTGTGATTTTCCAGCGCTCTTTTTTTCTTCTTTTGGTAGAGGGGAGAAGATAAGAGTACTAGCAAGTATAGGTTTTTCCTTTTCCTTGATCATAATCTCTTAGCTGAGTGGGGGTGTTTTTTTTCTTTGTTGAAGGGGTTTGAAGGAGTCAGATGTGGATAGCTTTGTGGAGGACGTCGTTGTGAATGGAAAGCCATGGGCTTCTGGAGTTCAGGAGGTTTTGAGTGGCTCCTATGTGTTTGTCTGCGCCCATGGCAGTCGAGATAAAAGATGTGGTGTGTGTGGACCTGTTCTTATTTCAAAGTTCAAAGAGCAGATTGATTTGCGGGGACTTGGCGATCAGGTGTTTGTGAGCCCAAGCTCTCACATTGGGGGCCATAAATTTGCTGGTAACTTGATTATCTACGGTCCAGGTCCAGATGGGAAGATTGTGGGTCACTGGTAAGTCCCAGAATCTACAATTTTGTAATTAACTTAATTATTGTTGGTTTTGTGTGGAGATTAAAATAGTTTTTGTCATGGGATGTAGGTATGGCTATGTCACTCCTGACGACGTGCCTGCATTGCTTGACCAGCATATCGCAAAAGGCGAGATTATAGAACGACTTTGGAGGTTGGTGATTTCAAGGGTTTGAAACTTTGAATGTTCTTCTATATTTAAAGTTCATCTGAACTAGAAAATTGAATTTGATGCATTATTTATGATGCGATTATGAAATTAATCTAGCCAGGATAAGAACTCCAAGCAGAAGTTTACAGTGTTTTCTTAGTTCATTTGGTCTTATCCAGTTTTTTATATATAAATTGAATTTAGCATTCCCGGATATTTTAGTTGGCAATGGATGAGATACACACACACACACACAAAAGAGACACACATTTGAACGTTAGATTCACACATATTAGAATCCCAAAATTAACTATGATCAATTACAGGGGTCAGATGGTAGTGCCTGCTGAGGAAGGTGAAAAGGCTACCGAACAGAAGCTTCCAAATGGACAAGATGTTAAGACAAGCGTGGAGCCCCAAGAAAGTGGCAGCCAAGACAAGACAGAAAACTTTTCAGGCTGTTGCCAGGGTCCCAATAGTGGGGTTACATGTTGCAGAGATGGAAGTTTTGAGAAGAGTGACAACGGTGAAGAAAAGAAGTTAGAAGAAGGAGAGGGGCCTCTGTGCAAACTTACAAGCTGGTTTGGAACACTGGAACAAAGGGACATGCTTGCAGCTGGTGCTGTGGTCGGTGCAGTGATGGCGGTGGCTGTGGCTTATGGCTATCATAGAAGGTCGCATTAGATATGCTATAGGATCCATGTCTTTCAGTTTGCTAGCAGCTGTGGTACCCTGGTTTTTGGTAGGGAGATGATAGGACATCAATAAAATTATGCTGTTTACCTCGACATTTTATTAGAGGAGAATTATAGGTATATGCTACTTAAGGTTAGATGAATAACTATAGTCTATCCTCGTCCACTTATTCCCCATTCTTCTTGTTGGTTTGTCAATGACTCGAAACTCATATTTATTGCTTGGATAAGGGTGAAAGGTTTTATTTTCAGCAGATTGCTTGCTCACTTTGGGCAGTGGCAGACTGGCAATACTTATTGCTTTGATCTTATGATACTTTGTGAAATGAATCTTGCTGAAATCTTAGCATACATTCAGTAAAAATATTTGCTGGATTCGTGTTTTTGGCCTAAATTGCTTGCTTGCTTGTGTGGATTTCTTATTTTTTATTTTTTATTTTTGCAAATAGAGTTGCTCCCTGACTATTTTGCGAGCTCTATGCCGATAACTTCCATGAAGATACTGGTTTGTATATTAGCTTTTATACTGAAGTTGACGAAATAAGTCTCTCAATCTCAAAGTTTTTAAATAGGTTCTTTGCAAGTGTGAAAAAGCTTCACAGACGATCTTAGGTGGCGTTACATTGGTTGGACTTGGGGTGAGTGGAATAATCACGTTGAACGAGCTTCATGATGCTCGTTCATGTTCTTTATTTGTTACGTGGAAACAGAAGAATAATTTCTGGAAGTTCTCTTTTTTCTAATTATGACGTTTCTTGCTGGTGCTGAATCGCAGAGATCAGTAACCATAATTTCAAAGATCCACTAGGAAACAAGAATCAGACTTCTAGATAGGCTTAGATTATCAAAAACTAGCTGAAACCTAATTGTATGTAGAAAAACCAAAAAAGAAAAAAAAAAAACTATTTTTTCGCTATTATGCAATGAGTAAGCCAAACCTATCAGTTATATTTATCAACAAAAAAAAAAAGAAGCCTATCAGTTAATTGTCATGCACTAAGTTTTGCAATCATCTCCTCCACCAGCCCGAGTATTGTGGTATCCACAACTCTTCCTTCTTCCGCATCAATTTCTTGCATAATCTGCTCTATCATCTCATGCTTCGACTGTCTATTTCTCGAACCATAACTAGAGCATTCTCTCAGAAGCAACAACAATTCCCCAGCCATATTTTTAGCCTTGCAAGTTCTGTCCACGCTCAACTGAAGCAGACCCGGCATTACTCCTGCCCTCAAGATCAGTCCTCTGTATTTCTCTCTGCAGCTCTTGCATACAAACATCAAGATTCTCACAGCATGCTCTCTCCACTGCAGTGACCCCTCTTCAACCGTCTCAACTAACCCCTGAATCGCACCTGGTGCGCCTGCAATTTCCCAAAGCGCCCCATTTGAGATGGATACAATGTTGTCGAGGAGTGCAATCGCCTTGCCAACAGTCTCTGACGATTTCTCCGAGCAGTGAATGAGTTGGAGCAAGGAAAAGACTAAACCAGAAGAAACCAATATAATGGGATAATCTCGCCGCTTGTTGAGAGGTTGTGGAGGGTGGCTATGGCATCGAGCTTCGTTTGCATACTAATACTAATATTATTGTTCACGTTGTCATCATTGGAATAGTCCTCATTTAGAAATGTAACCAAGATTTCGATGGCCCCTGATGAGGCAATTGGAAGCTTGTTTGCCTTGCAAGATGATAGGATCAACAAGGCTGCTACTGCTGGTTCGATCAGGGAAATGTTTCGGCATTGAAGGAGATTTATCAATGCTGGTATAGCCCCAGACTTGACGATCCGGCTCTTGCATCTGTTGTATTAGTTAAATGGATTAATTGCAGAAGTTGAGAAAAATATTGTTCAAGGACTTCCCTACGACGCAAGAAAGATAAAAAGTCTCGCAAAATAATTTTTACGACTCTTTTCTTAAAGACAGAATCATCTACGTCATTATAGGTCCTGCCCCACCACACTGATTGAACATCATTGCAGCAACAAATTCCAGACCCCCTTGTAAAACATAAAACCAATTCAAGCATGCTATAAACTGTATGCATGTCAAGAATTGAAACCGAAAACGGAAGCGTGAAAAAATATTACCTCCTGCCATTGCTGTCCAAACGGTGTGCTGTGACTGTCTGCACTTGGGATGCTTCCAAGTTCTCACAAAAATTCAATTGATGGTGTAAGATTCTTAATGGAATTTTCGAAACTTGGGGACCCAATTTTGTTTCACAAAAATGACTGTACGTGAAATTTTTCTGGTTTTCTCTTACCATACATTTCCTCCCATCAAGGTAATATATATAGCAAGAATATTCAGTTACCAAATTAATATGGTTTAATGAAAACATAATGTGAGACCATTTATGTAAAGCTGTTACAGAAATTAAATTGGTTTCAAAATGAAACCGTTGGCTGGCAAATGTAACAGTTACATTCTCCCACTTGGTCTTCATATTTAACTTTATATTCATTAAACCCAAACTTTCAAGAAACAAATACATGAATCATGGCAATAATTTCTCTAAATTGTGAGTATTATCTTCCATGTATTACAATATATTATTTCTCAGACTTTATTCCTTATATGGTAACTTAACTTTATGAATAAACCCAATGTTTATTATTGGTCCTACTATATGTGAATTTTCTCCAATAACTTAATGCGCAAAACAAATATGAGAAAACATCACAACTGAATAAGAGTTTCATTAAGACTGTAAATTGTATGTACAAACAAATTTACATTATGGAACCAAGTCTCATCTGTACAACATGATCCTTAAATGACTTCGGTGACATTCCTTTTGTCAGAGGATCTGTGATCATCAATTCAGTGCTTATATGCTCAATGACCACTTTATTTTCCTTAATGCGTTCCCTTATGGCTAAGTACTTAATGTCGATATGTTTACTTCGACTGCCACTCTTATTATTCTTAGCCATAAAGACAGCAGCTGAATTGTCACAATATATCCTTAATGGCCTAGACACAGAATCTACAATTCTGAGGTCTGACATGAAACTCTTCAACCATACACCATGCGAAGTAGCCTCAAAACAAGAAACGAACTCTGCCTCCATCGTGGAAGTAGCAACCAACGTTTGCTTTCCACTCCTCCAAGATACAGCTCCTCCGGCTAGCATGAAAATATAACCTGAAGTTGATTTTCTCGAATCAACACAGCCAGCAAAATCTGTATCGGAGTAGCCAATCATCTCTACAATGTCAGTTCGTCTATACATAAGCATGTAATCCTTTGTACCTTGAAGGTACCTCATCATTTTCTTTGCAGCCCTCCAGTGGTCAATGCCTGGGTTATTCTGATATCTTCCCAACATTCCAACAGCAAATGCAATGTCAGGTCTTGTGCAGACCTGAGCATACATAAGGCTTCCGACAGCTGAAGCATAAGGAATGTTGCTCATTTGAACTTTCTTGAAATCATTCTTTGGACATTGGTTCAAACTGAACTTTTCACCCTTCACAATGGGTGCTACACTTGGTGAACAATCTTTCATCCGAAATCTATCTAAGACTTTATTGATATAGGTTTCCTGCGATAGTCCCAAAATGCATCGAGATCTATCCCTATGGATCTTTATGCCAATGACATAAGATGCCTCACCCATATCCTTCATATCAAAGTTCTTAGAAAGGAATTGTTTCACCTCATATAGAAACCCCTTGTCATTGATTGCAAGAAGGATATCATCCACATATAAAACAAGGAAACAAATCTTGCTCCCACTGACCTTCTGGTATATACATTGATCCATGATGTTCTCTTCAAAACCAAATGAAGTGATGACATCGTGGAATTTCAAATACTATTGACGGGAAGCCTGTTTCAAACCATATATGGATTTCTTGAGTTTGCACACCAATTGCTCACCATCACTAGAGGAGAATCCTTCAGGTTGTTTCATATAAACCTCTTCCTCTAGATCACCATTGAGGAATGCCGTTTTCACATCCATCTGATGTAACTCAAAATCAAAATGAGCTACAAATGCCATGATCACACGAAGGGAGTCCTTTTTAGATACAGGAGAAAAAGTCTCAGTGTAATCTATACCT
Source organism: Artocarpus heterophyllus (assembly GCA_025403435.1). NCBI lineage: Eukaryota > Viridiplantae > Streptophyta > Magnoliopsida > Rosales > Moraceae > Artocarpus > Artocarpus heterophyllus. The sequence goes on along the minus strand of CM046347.1, from coordinate 4,830,884 downwards.
TCCTTTTGAGTGAATCCTTTAGCAACGAGTCTTGCCTTATGTCTCTCAATGTTGCCTAATGAGTCTTTCTTTGTCTTGAAGACCCATTTGCATCCAATGGCTTTTACACCATCAGGCAACTTGACAAGATCCCAGACTCCATTAGATGACATAGAGTTCATCTCTTCTTTCATGGCATCATACCATAAGTTAGATTCTTTACAACTCATGGCTTGTGAAAACGTTTCTGGATCATTTTCGGCTCCTATGTTGTAGTCAGACTCTTGTAGATACACAATATAGTCACTAGGAATGGCTGATCGCCTTACTCTAGTAGATCTCTTTAATGCTGGTTCAACATTCTCTTGAGGAGCATGTTGATCAGCTAGCTGTTCAACTGGATCTACTACTTCTTGATCAGCAATCTGTGAAACTTGAATGACTGGCTGTTGTTCAACACGCGTTTGAACTGTAGGCGTGTTACGTATAACAATCACTCTATCATATGAAGTAGAAGCTTGAGCATCTGTATGATCTTTCTCTGGAACGGTGTTCCAGGATCGATCGCTCCCACTGATCAAGTCATTCTCAAGAAATTTCGCATTCCTTGATTCCACAAACCTAGTGGTATGTGATGGACAATAAAATCTATATCCCTTAGACCGTTCAGCATATCCAACGAAATACCCACTAATGGTCCTTGGGTCTAGCTTCTTTTCTTGTGGATTATAGACTCTTACTTCAGACGGGCATCCCCAAACGCGTATATGTCGTAAACTCGGTTTCCAACCTTTCCATAACTCGAACGGTGTCTTTGAGACAGCCTTGGTTGGAACTCGGTTTAATATATACACAGCCGTCTTGAGAGCTTCAGTCCACAAAGACCTAGGAAGCTTGGAGCTGCTAAGCATGCTCCGCACCATATCCAACAATGTTCGATTTCTTCTTTCTGCCACACCATTTTGATCTGGAGAACCGGGCATAGTATATTGGGCAACTATCCCATGTTCTTGAAGAAACTTCGCAAATGGACCAGGCGCTTGTCCATCTTCGGTGTATCTACCATAGTATTCACCACCTCTATCAGATCTCACTATCTTTATTTGCTTACCACATTGTTTCTCTACTTCTGCCTTAAACACCTTAAAGGCATCTATGGCTTCATTTTTGTTATGAATATTATACAGTAATTGTGTGGATATAATTTTGTAAATTTATGTGCATATAGTGTTCATTATGTATAATTTGTGATTTAAAATTATGCATGCAATATTAAGTTAAATAATTTAGTACATTTAATTTTGTGCAATAATGTGCTAAATTATATTTTTGAATGTATAATTTTAATATATACATAATGAAAATTAGTACATAAATTGTGGTTCTTTGTTCATATTTATTTATTGCTTAAGGTAACTGCAATTTATTTTATGAGCAAAAATTTAAGAATAAATGTCTTGTGATTTATGTATTTAATTTTTGAATAATTAAAGAGTAGCCACAACATCTTTAATTATGCAAAAATTATGTAAGATGTTTAAATCACATATGGTAAAAGGACATTAAATTGTGATTAATCATATGTAATATGATAAATTTTATCCCACAGGAATTTTTATTGTATTTAATATGATTAGTTAGGATAGTTACGGCTCTGATACCAAATGTAAAACATAAAACCAATTCAAGCATGCTATAAACTGTATACATATCAAGAATTGAAACCGAAAACGGAAGCGTGAAGAAAATATTACCTTCTGCCATTGCTGTCCAAACGGTGTGTTGTGACTGTCTGCACTTGGGATGCTTCCAAGTTCTCACAAAAATTCAATTGATGGTGTAAGATTCTTAATGGAATTTTTGGAACTTGGGGACCCAATTTTGTTTCACAAAAATGACTGTACGTGAAATTTTTCTGGTTTTCTCTTACCATACATTTCCTCCCATCAAGGTAATATATATAGCAAGAATATTCAGTTACCAAATTAATATGGTTTAATGAAAACATAATGTGAGACCATTTATGTAAAGCTGTTACAGAAATTAAATTGGTTTCAAAATGAAACCGTTGGCTGGCAAATGTAACAGTTACACCCCTAACTTAAAGAATACTACAGGAACAAAAGCTTTGTATTTTTTTTAACGAATATTAATGCACACTAATTTGTTAAAAAGTCACTCCTACTTGGGTTAAAAAACCATTCTTTTTTTTAACGCACACTAATTGATGAATTTGCAAAAAAAATACTATTTTTTTTTTATTTAACTGTGTGGAAACTTTCATGACAGTTTTTAACCGTCTTATAATCCTTCGTTTCTAATAGTAAGTGAGACAACCTACAAGTCTCCTTAATCAAAAAGTCTAGAAGTCTTTCCAATGAGACTCAAACTCGGGCATTCAAGGTTTCGAATAAAGTAAGGTAGAAATATGAAGAAAACGAATAGACTAACCTTTCACTGCCAAAGGCAAGACTAAGAAGAGCAAAGAGAGCAGCTTCAATGGCTTCATAATCTTGGGAATGAATCGTAGAAATCAAGGGTGCAATTACACCTCCCTCGGCCAGTTTGTGCCGCAGTTTAGTACTAAGATTAGCAAGCTCATTGGCGGCCTGAATTTGCGATTCTATCTTGTCACTCAACAGATTTTCCATCCCCACTTTCTCCATTGAAGCCTTCTCTTTTTTGTCTCAAAACTCTTTTTGAAGTTCCAAACTCAGTCCCTAGAGTTTTTTTTTTTTTTTCCTTTCTTAGGAACTTTTAATATTGGCATTGGAGATTGGTTCCTTGAAGATGTAGTCTTCTTCCTTTTTTTGGTGCCCAAAATCCATTGTTTCAGTCAGAAGCAACTTACCATTCTTTTTCTTCATCTTTTTTGATTTCTTTTCTTATTTCCGAATGTCTGATTTGGAAATACAATAACGATTCCAAAGAATGAATCTTTATCTTTCCTTTTATAGAAGCAAACGTTTTCAGCTTTGTGGTAGGTTTAAATATAGGCTATAATTTCATTGGGATTTTTTAATATTTAGTTATATGGTACGTTAAGCTTCCTCTTTAGATTTCTTTCTTAAAAAAACTCAACAATATTGCCCCCAATTTCATCATTGCAAAAACCCAAAAATTGACAAATGCCCACATCATTATTGAGCATTCACTAGTAAAATTTGCACTAATTATTTCCCTAACTTTTCGCAATATATATATATATATTCCCTTTTTGTAGTGTGATGGTCTAATGCACACTATTTATTGCAGTACTAGTATGATATCTTGTATAATTGTACTATTGGAGTAAATTTAAAAAAGAAAAATGATAAAATGGGAAAGTAAGAAAATGAAGGATGACATGTACATATATTATGCTCGAGGAAAGTGTCCCTAGTAACCCAGTTGGTCGGTAAACATGTTTCTCATGATCCGCTAATGTTAAAAACAAATGAGGACAATTTAGTTAGTTATAAGTCATTCTATTTTAATTATAAATTACAAGTTTAAGTCAAGATTAATCCTACTTAAAGTAAGTGACATTCTCCTTTTATTTTAAGTTGGCAAAACTAATTATGATATTGCATTTTAACTTCCCTAAGGAATCTCTTTTGCTTTTGCTTTTGCTTTCGCCGTGATTACTTATTCGGCGGCATTCCTTTACGAATATGTTACTCGAATTTTTATGATGATCTCTCTCCCCTTTTTTCAAAAGAAAAAAAAGTTGTATTTCTTATGAGGCTTTTTACACCTAAAGCAAATTTGAATGATGAAGTTGAAAAATAGCAAAATTAAGTACAAAATGTCTTTAAATTAAGTACTATGGGTCAAGTGAGCATTATTTTTCACAAAGAATTATATAACAAAGGAGGTTTTCTGAAAACAGTTTATATTTTAGTAGGAACAAATGTAACATTTTAAAAGTTAAGAGACGTGAAATATTACAAAGGTTATAGTTCAACTATAGGTTGAGGGTTCGAGTCACGTTTAGCCCTACTCAAAAGTGGTAGAATTTTCCATCCCCTTATATATAAAAAAAGAGGAATTATGTAATCAATTCCCGTTATTATATAGAATTAGTTACGTATATGTAGGTTATACATGGGGTGAATGAGACAACTGGCACAATTATATTTATTGAATTAAAATATGACTTCAGTTTGTAAAAATTTTACAAATGTCTCAAAATGATATTATTAAAATTATTACTATGTAATTATATAGTACAATATGTGATATCATTAAGATAATTACCATATCATTAAAAAAATTTTAAGATATTTTAAATTTATATTAGATTTTAATTTCATAACAATAATTTGATCACCTATTATAATTTTTTCAATTTTTTGTGTTCTGTATGCTTTTTACGCAGTTGGGTTGGGCTTCAGAAAAGGTTGTGGGCGCCATCACACTGGGGCTTACGGAAATAAGGCCCAAAGAGCCCAACGGGACTAAAAAAAAAAGGCGGCAAATTTAACCGTGAGATTCTATTTCTACGTAAGAGTTGGAGAAGCGAGAAGACAGGATCTCAACCCACGTAATCACACAAACCAAGCAAACAGAGAATACAGAGCTTCGGATCGTGTTCTTCTCCTCCGTTCATGGCTTCCCCGATTTTCCACCATACCATGAAAATCCCTTCAAAAATTCTTCACCCCAAATTCACATCAAATGGCCAACATCTTCCGCCATGTCCGAGACATCCGAAGCTCCTCCGAGATCCGCACCGAAACGAAACCCCCACCGGCGAAAGAAGATCAATCTCAATCGCCACCTTTTCCGCTCCCAATCAGATCGCGAGTTTCTCTCCAAGGACGAAGATGAACTCCCGGCCGACTCAATTCCGTTTCCACCAACTCCGATTCGGCGGCGATCGCCGTTGCCGAGCGACCCCCACGTGCGGATCGCGATGTACGTGGCCATGGCCCACGCGGGGCTGGCCCTCTCCCTGGCCCTCCTCTACTTCGTCACGAAGCTTCTAGAAGGCTATTGGCGGCCGATCCAGTGGGCCATCCTCTGTTCCATGCCGCTCCGTGGGCTCCACCAAGCTCTTGTCTCTTTCTGGTCCGATTCCCTCAACCACGGCCTCTTCGAAACTTTAATCGCCGTCCCGATCGCCGCTCTCCGCGCCGCCACTGCCTCCATCGTCGATTCCCAATCCGCATTTCTCGGCCTCCTCCGCCAATCGGAGAATAATCGGAGCAGAGAAAAGGTCGGATTTTCCAAGCTCGTTCAATGGCTAATCTCCTTTGCATTGTTCGTAATCGTGTACGAAAACATTGGCCTAGTTTCTCTCCCCATCTTTTCCCTGGTTTGGTTTCTTGTTTATTTCACCAATTGTAGAAACATAATCAAGCCACGAGTTACAAAATCTTTCTCCGCTATATCGTCGTTTCGTAGCGGAGGAAGAAAGCTTCTCAAGAAAAGCTCCTTGTGTAGAAAGATAAGCAGCTTCATAACCCGCTTGATGCATGATAGATTGAAAACGACGGTTGGGATTGGTTTGATCATGTTTATGATCATGGGGTCCATTTTTGCACTCTTTTTCTTTTCCTACAAGATTACCATGGAAGGAAAGGACGCGGTCGTGTCACTGAAAACGCATTTGAACGAGAACAATTATGCGGAGAGAATTGGGCTTAAAAAGTTCATGGATGATAATCATGTCCCTCAACTCATTGATGGTTACATGATGAAATTTTACGAATCCGTTTCGCAGAATCTCGATTCTTTGGCGGCGTATTACAATGTGACTGAGATTTTGGACGGTGTAAAGCATTACTTGATTATTAGTCCGTCGACGTCAAGGGATCTGGTCAGTTCAACTAGTAGTAGTAGTTCTGTTTCTCAAGGAGTAATTAATTTTAATCTGCCTTTATCCGAAAAGTTGAATAGGATTCAGTCCAAGCTGAAGAACAGAGAATGGAGAGTGATTTACAGAGACGTTGATGGTGTATTTAGGGAATTCATTTCTTTGATTAGTAGAGAAGATTTGATTGAGAAACTCAAATCTCTTTTCCTCCAAAGTCTGGACATCCCTAGAAGATTACTTGCTGGTGGTACCGCGGTTTTGAGTGGTGGTGTGAATTTCTTGTTCTTCATGGCAGTGTCAATTGTCTCTGGAGCTGCGGGGTTGTTGAACTTTGTTTCTGGGTTGATGGTGTTTTTGTGGCTGCTTTATTATCTTATCACCACCGAATCAGGAGGCGTAATGGACCATGTTCTTGGAATGCTGCCGCTTTCGAGGTTTACCAGGGCTCGTTGCGCCCACGTTCTTGACCAAGCTGTTAGTAGTGTGTTATTTGCTGCAGCCAAGGTCACCTTTTTCGAAGGTTGTTTGACGTATCTATTGTTCAGATTCTATAGAATACATTTCCTCTACATGTCCACTTTCTTAGCGATTACGAGTGCCGTTTTGCCCATAATGCCTGCTTGGCTCTCTTCGATTCCTGCTGCAGCGCAGTTGGCAATGGAAATGAGATATGTTGAGGCTATCTTGTTGACGGCAGTTCATCAAGTAGTTTTGGACTATGGAACAACAGCGATACAGGACGAGATCCCGGGACAAAATGCTTATTTAACCGGGCTCAGCATACTAGGTGGAATTGCTCTCTTTTCGTCCATTTTAGAAGTTAGTAATCCCTCTTTCTCTTCAAACTAACTAATAATAAATGTTCTTTGAAATTGAAATTTTTTGATTGTCTATACGATGCGAGATCAAGCTTGCACTCCCTCGAATCCAAGCTTACATACTTTACTTCGTGCCGTTTGACTTGGTACTCATTGGCAATTAAGTCGAGAACATTTTTGAATGCATATAGAATCTGAATATGCTGCCGTTTGACTTTGTATATTCATGACTGAGAAAGTTTCTTCTGTTTTAACTTTATATTTTATGCTTCTTATTCTTGTATGATTAACGGTATTTTAATTTCAACTGAATTGAAGGGAGCAATTATGGGTCCTTTACTGATGACGGTGATGATCGCTTTGAAAAATTTGTATGTGGAGTTCGTCCTTTCTTCCGCAGATGGAAATGATCTGCAGGCGCCATTGATCTAAGTTAAAAAGTAAATATTATTTAGGCTCAACTTCTATTCTAGTTTCTTTGAGATTCTTATTCCATTGAAAATATTGTCGTTCTTACCTCACATCACATGGTTGTGGGACTTGTAGGATTAATAATGAATTCAAATTTCAGAGCTTGTGAAGCTGTTATCGTACAGAGCAAAATTTACAAGGTGTTTGGGTTGTGATTTCAACCACATAGTTCAACCGTAAACAATATAAAGTTCTTATATATTATAGTACAAAATAAAAGCCTATTTTAGTATAAAGTTCTTATATATTATAATATACGATTGAGATTTTATGATTTCAACTTTTTTCTCAAACATCAAAATAATTAAGTATACATATGTACAGGGTTCTAGAACAGAACTGCATCATATGTGCATATCTTCATTTTCTGCTGTACAAATATTTCTAACAGAACTGAAATATAATTAAAAACTTCAATTTTTCAAATTACTTTGAAATATGTGATTATAATGTGCATATATAATGTAACGACTTGTTATGTTTTTTTTTTTTACTTTTGTGCTGTAGGTTCTTAAATTTGTAATTCTTAGTATTTAGGTCTTAATTTTAAGAATTTGAACACTTTGGTTCTTAACCTCTTAATTCGTTGACACTTTAGTTCTCATTTTAAGAATTTTAGATACTCAGGTTCCTAAACTTTTAATTTATTGACACTGATATAAAAAGATTAACTATATTAGTAGTTTTTATATTTTAGCTTTGCCTTGTTATTAATTTATAGGTATTTATTTACTACATAGTTTATTTAGTTTATTTTAGTATATGTTTGTTATTGTTTTGTTAGGGCTATAAATACTCTTCTTTTTAACTCTTAATTAATAGTAAAGAAGACTCAGATTATTGAATACAAGACTTGGGTGTTTCTCTTTTGGGGTTTTTTCCAGTGAGGTTGGGCATTGGCTAGGTCCACCCACCAAAGAGTGGCCTGATCGGTTTCAGGATTTTCTACCCAAGGATACTTTTCCATATCCCATCTATTGAAGCCATGACCAAAAATTTAAATACTATTTTGTCTTTAAATAATAATTCAAATTCCTAGAAAACGCATAAGTAGCTTAAATAATTTTAATTTTAATGTTTCAGAAAAATGATCAAGTAAGAAACTCAATCCATTTAAGAGACTGTCAAATTTGCCCATAAAAATTTGAAAAAAAAAAAGGGTTGGGTGGCCTTTTTTATGGCATCTTTAAAACAAGGGACCATAACTTTTTAAAATTAAGCAAATTATCGTTTATTAGTGATAAACTAAGTTTAATTGATAAACTCATAAACTAAACTCAAGTTTATCACTTATAAACTCGATAACTTTATCAGTGATAAATAGAATTTAATTAATAAACTCCTCAAGTTTATTAGTATTAAACTCGATAAACTCAAATTCATCATTGATAAACAGTCATTTAGGTAATTTTCAATAAGTTATCGTCATTTATTTTAAAAATATTTTTAAAAAAACTATTTACCTCTATATTAAAAAAAAAAAACCATCCAAGTTGCCTAAAATAAGCAGTTATGCGTTGGATTTTTTTTCCAATTTCCCCCAAGAAAAAAGCTCATACTCAAACCATCCAAACCAATTGCCATGCACTCCTAGTATAATGTTACAACATTTCAATAGTACACAAAATCAAATATTATTGTGTCTAAAATCAATTAACGCAATAAACTACAATAGTGTACACAATAAAGAAAAAGCTCAACGACCTAACATGCTTGATCAAGTAACAACCTTAGTACCTTTACGCTTTCATTTTATAGTCTAATGTTACTCACAAACAACGAATGCGGTACATCTTTTAGTAGAAAGATTTCACTTCTACACCAATAAAACTATCAGAGCTAACTTTCTTTCGCATTTCAAGCACATCTTTTAGAAGTGCAAATTTTAAGTCCATGTTTCATATGAAGCGTGACAGTTAAAGTTGGGGAGATAGGATGTCCTTCCACAGCTTGAAGATAGTAATTCTGCAGGATGGCAATTGCAGCAACTTTTAATTGAAGGAAAACAATTTACCCAAACAAGTTCTCGGTCCGCTATTAAAGGCTGCGTACTTGTGAGATGGAACATGTACCGACTAACTTTTCAAATCATTTTTTAATTTTTTAATTACGTACTTATTTAGCTGCGAGAATTAGGAATAAATTTTTTTCACACATATATGTACAAACCCCTTTTTATTTTTATTTTTATTTTTATTTTTTTTCTTGTATAATTATCACAATATTTTCCAAAAGAGTTTTGTCTTCGTATTTAACTTGTATTACATCACACCTCATACTTAATATACATACATAGCAAAAACTTTTTTATGGTGGTATCCATACCCTTGTCTGCACATTTGCTTATGTACCGTTGCCAGCTCAACAGTAATTCTATTCTGGTCTCTTGGCTGAATTTTCTACAGCATGAAAGAACTAGGTAAGTTATCGCTCAATAAGTCCAAACATAGCCTACAGATACATCTTACTTTCATGCATGATCCATTTATGCTTGTTTATGAATATTGATTATTCTTTCCATATCTTTAACTTAAATAGGGCCCAATTGTTCGTACTATATACGCACGTGGGTCATCGTAACACCGAGATCGAAACATAACTTAAAATTCCCCTCAGATCGGGAGCTAGTACGACACTTCCATTACTTGTTTAGTGAATCATCTTATTAGTCCATTAGTTAAGGTTGATATACTAAACATGATGTTTTTTTGACTTAAAATAAGTGCATAACAAATACATTTTTCTAAATACGTTAAATAACATATTTTTTTCGAAAATCTTTTATTCTACACTGTAGGTGGAGCTTGAACTTACTTGGAATTAACGCAATGCTAACTAGTATCCCATTCCTTAGCTGCCTGTCTAAGTGTCCTGCTTGGACAATTTATCGTTATTAGTTAAGTTGCTACTATCAAACTACATGTCGATATAAGATATGAACGTTAATTATCGATTTAGGTTATTATTTGTTTTTAAAAAAACCTGAGCACTGTGGCACTTTTTCCTTTTAATTCACGATGCCTTACCATTACTCATAGAATATGGAAAAATTCCCGCTAAAGACTTTTTTTTTTTTTTTCTATTTTGAACATTTTGGGATCCGTTTGGGATGTTTTGCAAAAAATGATGCCTTTTCCTTTGACGGGCCTTATTAAACTTTTTGGGCCCTTTTTTGATGATCTTCACAAAATGTTACTTATTGACAGCGGCGTAAGAAGTCGAGATGTCGACTTTCTTTTTGCAGTAAAAACCCCTTTTAGCAAAACTTTTCAATTTTAACTCAGATTATGAAATTTTAATGATTTTGCCCCTAGAACCATAAACGATTATATTATGCCGTTAGCCTCGATTTTTTTCAAGGGTTAAAATTTCCAAAGTTCCTAATCGAAATTCCTTTTATTTAAAAAAAGTTTTTCTTTTTAACTTTTATTGAAATTTTTTGGATAAAAATTCATAAAATTCATATCTCATGAACTGTAGGGAATTTTGACAAGCCGTCTATGACTCTTAACAATTTCATCGAGATTTATAACTTTTATGTTTTAACTTTTCCCACTACACGGTTGTGATGTCCTATCTTTTCGAGCCGTCGTTTAACTTTCTTAAACATTAATCTTACTTTCTTAGTAAGAAAATATTGGATAAATTTCTTTTCTTGAACATACTTCAAAACTATTGCAACTTCCATTGCAACCGAAGTTGAGACATCGCTCAACGCTTGACTTTTAAATCATTCAAAACATTTCTTAAAACTTATTAAAAAATATTTATTTTCTTAAAAACTTTCTTAAAACATCTTCTTAAAAACAGTAAAAAAAAAAAAAAAACTTTTTTTTTCTGCAGCGAAAAACTGTCATAGTAATATCTATACCTAACCTTTGCATTTGTCTATATAGCATCAAGCTCTTCAACTAGTCTTTACTACTTTGCCATTGAACTATCTATAGCATGAAGGATCTTATAATGAGTTTTCGCTCAATAAATTCAAACATAATCTTACAAAACATTTAAAACTTTCTTTCATAAACCCTTTCTTGTAAATATTTTTCATAAAATGTTTTTTTTAAACGTTTATCATAAAACATTACTCAAAATGTTTTTATATAAACATATCATATAAACATTTCACGGAAAGAAATGTAAGCAAAATCATAATGTATAATTCCATTTATACTCATTTATGAACATCCATTTATGAGCTTCTTAATATCGTTCATTACTTACTTAAACTTCTTATCATCGTTTTTATATTTCCTTATCTTATAAACTTTAATGCTTGTACCAACATCATCAATCATGAGAACATAAACATGATGCTTTTCTTGTGGAAGACTTAAGATCATTGAACACCAAGATTATAACTTTAATATAACTTGTACATCTCACATCAAGGAGGCTAGTATGATACTTTAATATTATCTTTGATTTACCTTCTTGTAAACTTTAGTGAACATATCAAATGTTAACATATCATATGCCACAACTTAGCATTTAAACATTAAGCATAGCAAATGCAAATATGTAGCAATACATGACTTGATTTTTAGAACATTATGCATAACAAATGCAACATACTTTAAACATAATCGTTGCAAATACATCGCAAATCTTGACTTGAACTTTAAAACTTTATGCATAACAAATATGACCATATAACATTTTCAAAGTATTTGAAATTCATTTTCTTCATATTGTAAGTGAGATTTGAAACTTACGTGGATAACCCTCTAGCATTCCCATTTCATTTCTTTTCCTAACTATCAACTAACTTTATTATTACCGACCTACTTGATTGATAATATAACTTAAACACTAAACATTCATTCATTATACTTGATTTTGTGTCCTATCGGTTTTCATTTACTCAATTTGAACGTCCCTTAGTTAAATTTTATGTCTTACTTGACTGTTTCGTTACTTTACATATTATGGAACATTTTTCGTCTAAGGGCATTTCGCTAATTCAAGAGGCTAGGCTCTGTTTTAGCGATTTTCTTAAACTTAATGATTTTACATTTAACAGGTTTTTAGTAAGTCGCGTATTTCAAATGTTATGTGACTAAACTTTTCATTTTACTTTACTATTTTATTACTTATAGGTTACAGAAAAATTTCCAGTAAAGGGGGCGTTTATATCGGGCGTTTCGGGTCCGTTTTGGCCTTTTTACAAACAATGACTATTTTGCCATTGACAGGTTTTAGAAAACTTTTGAAACCTGTTCTAAAACAAATCTTACGTTTCTTTACTTCTCATAACATTACAAAAAGGCAAACATTGTTTTCCCTTTTGCAAAAATCCTTTTTATTAAAATTTTAAGGTTTTTGAGTTGTAATACAAAAATCATGCTGATTATGTTCTTAACGTTATTTTCTTTTCTTTCTTTGATAAAAACCTTAAATCTTTTTAAAACTTAATATCTATAGCTATTCATTGTCCATAGCAATGCAAAAAACCAACATTCCTTAGTGAAAATTTAGTTTCATATAGTTTTACAGTTTTGACCCAAAACACAAAATCTTAACATTTTTGCCCTTAAGACCAAAAATGACCGCTTTATACCAAAATGTTCATTTTTTTGTGAGGAATAAAACTTATAAAAGCTTTTTGATCAAATTCAAAACATTTTATAACGTCTTTCATTTTACAAAATTTTGTGCTTAAAATCTTGTAAAATTTATATAACTCATCAACTGAGCGGAATTTTGACAAACTATCTAAAAAGTCCAATAGTTTCAATGAGATCTACAATTTACAACTTTTTGTGTTTTGAATTTCCTTAAATTCTAACTTTATAGTGGATTTTTTAGCTGATTTTTAAATCTTTCGAGTTTGAAATAATATTTTCAATTTAGTCCTTTTAGAATTCCATAAATCTTTGCTCATAAAAGTTGTTATCCGTACTGTTTTGGATAGACCTTATATTTTTTCCAAAACTTAAGTTGCCTCAAAGTTCAACAAAATCACCATTTTTGGTAAAAACATCAAAATTTTGTTTTAGAGCAAGGTTTTTCAAACTAGGTTTTTTTCTAACATATAAAACCGTAGTTTCTAGATATGCTTCATCTTCATTATATATGCATCTCATATCATAATCATACCATAAAGCCCATTATACATGCCATAGTCCATTCTTTTCATAAATTACATATTAAACATTTAATATGCATAAACTAAACCAAGAATGGGGTTTAGAATTTACCCAAGCTTTTCCAAGCCCTTACACCTCCTCTTGCTTCTTAGAAATGCAGCTAATATAAAAGATGGCCTGAACTGTAGTGCAAGGCATAACGTCCAAATGAGACTAGTTCTATCAATATAATCTTATTAGCACAAGTGAACTCTCAGACGGGGAGCCTTGTCCCACGCAATTTTGAAAGCAAACGGAATGTCTTTATAAGAAGCCCAAAGCTCATTAAAAAACGGTCTAAGTTTTTGACCTTTTTACATAGTTGAAACCACCATGGGAGTGAGAGAGAAAAATTATCTGTGATTGTAAATTTTTTCACATAGTTGAAACCACCATGGAACTCTAGGGTCTATAATAGGAATGAATAACTATAGGTTTTCTTTGAAATGAACACGCATCATACCCAACATACTACTGAGGCCATCCAAACAGCCATGTCCTAAAACAACTGCTGGATTCGGCTCTTCAACCGCTAAAAGAAATGGTTCAAAAGAATAACAATAGCATATAGGACAATGAGGAATATTAGTGAATTTTCCTCCCTTAAGACATTGGTACATACTTGAGAAACTAGGATGAAGTTTTTGTTTTTCTCACATTTTGTATATGTCTTCAACTTCTATTTAAGTAAACGGAACCAACTAATAAAGTGGTGCAACTGTAAAGATGTCTTTTTTTTTTTACCTCTCAAGGTGTGCTTATAATCAATAATAGTCAATGAACCCTAATTAAAGATCTTGTTCATCCGATGGGTTATGTGGCGTTGAACGTATAGGAGCGTGAGTGTGGAATTGAGTTGCACACTTTCTGTTTCATTAATAGGTTTCATAGCTTTTTTCTTTTTAAATAGACGATATTAGAGGGGATAATATTTTTTTTTGTTAAAAATATAGTAAATGAACAGGAAAAAATTATTACAAGTTAGACGAATCTTTTGGATTTGCAACAATAAACAAGAAAACAAATCTGTCCTAGATTAACGTTGACCTTTCGCAGCTATGGCAAACTAAAAAATCAAAATTAATTTTCAAGAAACAATTTCAACAATAGAACAAAAAGACCAATATTTCTATAAAATGTGGTCTAAGCTTTTATTAAGCATCTTCTTTTTGGTGTAGATGGTGGTACTAGTCTCACCGCCCATTTCTTATCACACTAGGATCCAATTAGCTGCCTCCTGCTTCCTAACTCCTAACAGTACATTTCATATTCCATCAATATCATTCTGTTCGTCATTTTTTGATCTTTTTCTTTAAGGTTATGGAGCCCAAAACTAGGAGGTAGGCCAATGGGTCACGTTATTTTTCTTTTATTTTTTGTTTTTGTATATGTGTGTGTGCGTTATATATTTTCTTGAGTCCCACTCGAACCCACGTCAAAACAAAGCGATTTCTGCTTTAGCCTTAGGTACCTAATACCTTTATTGCAATTCAAGAAATGTGTAACAAGTGTCTAACATTTGTATAATGCTTGAACCATGTTGGCTATACGTAGTAGCTGGCACATTTGACGACATTAACACCCACATACACCACAAACATAAAACATTAAAAAAAAACCAAAATTATTATTTTAAAAAATAGAGGGTGCTTTTTTTTAAGTTGTAGATTGGTAATTTGTCGTACTGTGTTTTTTGGGAAATGCCTACAATCCAACGGTTGGAAACTAACTGCGGATCCTGTTGTTCGCAATCAAATCTAAATGGGACTCGAGATTTTTTCTTTCGGGGAAGATATTGGTTAAGAAATAAATGCATAATAAGCAAAGAGTCCAATAAAATGAGAACCGCTGATTCAAAGTGTGTCTCTTAAAATATGCATATATTTGCGACACGCTTTATGCGTCACATTGGAAAACCGCTACAATCCCCTATAGTAACTTCCATGGCCCATAGCTTGATGAACCCCAAGATTAAATTGCCACGTCAAGTGCATGACTAATAACAAAAAGCTAAGGGTCCGTTTGGTTCGAGTATTTAAATAGAGTATTTAAATAAAAATTTAAATTTTTATGAGAGAAAATACTATAACAAAATGATTCAAACCGTGATTCAAGTATCAAAAGTATTACAACCAAACAAGCCCCAAAAATTTTAGCAGACTCTTACTGGCATGGGTCAAATTTGAGTCCAAAAAGGTGTTCAGGCCAAACATGCGAGCCACAAGCGAACCCGTCTATAATCTAACATATAATCTTATTTAATCATGTTCGATTGAATAAGAACGCTTCCTTATTTGGGACAATAAAAGCATCACCTATAAATAATAATCATCATTGTAAATTTTACCAATTTAAAGACACATATTTTTATAAATTAATCTAAATTAACATATCAATGGTTTATTAATTACGAGATTCTCGTAGTGTTACATGTCAATCTCAAACCCGATATTTTGTTAGGACTAGCCTGCTGTATGATCACAATTTTTTCTGATTCACAAGTTTTTCCGATGCTGAAGTGTCAAGAAGACATTGTAAGGTCCTGGAACAGGAGGTGGGGTTCGAAGCAGGTAATCTCTAGTAACTGAAAGGGACCCAACGACCAGAGCATCCGAGGACAAAAAGTAGAGTTGGTTTTTTTCTTTTTCGCCTTTTCTTTTTCTTGGATATCCTTCCACTCTCTCTCCTATCTCTCTCTCCTTGGATGTATATCAACGGCTGTATAACAGGGACTTTTCGCGAACCCAGAGTTGGTTTTTGCTTGGTGGCTCTTCTCACTCGTCTTATTCTCTTTCTTCTCTACGTATTCCAAACCGATAACATTCCATTTTATTATAATAATAAAAAACAGACATAATCAACGTAAGTGTTTCTATCCATCTCTCCTATATCTCCTATCTTACTGCTTTTATTTTTTGTTTTTGTTTCTCATGAATTGTTCTCAACTTTTTTATTTTTTTGTTATTCCAAGCTTCAAAGAGCAATCTTGATTGTGAATTTTGTTATGTCTTTTTTTTTTTGGTTAATTAACTGGAGAGAAGAAAAGGGAAAGTGTACCCGATTGTGAGCAGCATAAGAGAGAGGTTCAGGCTCAAAACGATGCCGTTGAATATAGTACACGAGGCCAACGGTTTTCCCAGAATCATACTCAACGAGCCATGTGGGTCTTCTGCAGAGGTATTTGGTTCCTGCTTTTTATAGCTTCCATTCTCTTTAAAATTTATTTGTCCGTACACTTTTTAATCCTCTTTCTTAAAGTTGATTCTTCTGGTCATGTTATGATTTCGACAATGGTAAGGTTGTTCATGTATAATCCAACATGAAAAGAGTTTATACATGTTATGAATTTGTGGGTTCATTTCATAAAAGATTTGTTTTTACATTTTAGACTATGTAGAAAAGATTTTTAGCTTATAAACATCTTTTTTAAAGATTTGAGAATTGTTATTATGGTGGGTTATGGATAATTTTAATTTTAAAGCTTGTTGAAAGCCATACTTCATAAGCCTTTATGGAGAGGAGAAATGGTTATTGTGGGGCACGTACTATGTAACTATGACCTCATAAGGGTAAACTTTTTTTTACAATTCAAAAGATGAAAAAAAAAAAAAAAAGGTATGTGCATAAATCATGGGACAGTGACAGAATTGGAATGGCTCAATTTGTCGAAAAAAGAATTGACTGTATGGCTTGTTTTATATGTAGAGATTTTTTTATCACTGTCTTTTACAAGTTGGGTTTGGCTGTTAATTTATGTTATTTGGACATTCAATGGTTTCAGGTGCTACTGTATGGAGGGCAGGTCGTTTCTTGGAAGAATGAAAGAAGAGAAGAACTCCTTTTTGTGAGCAGCAAGGTAATAATAAAAAGTAAATAAATAATAAAAAAAAAAACTCCTTTTTTAAGAGCGTTTGTTTACAGATACAATTGAGTAGATTTAAGGACTGATAACATCATTTGATTATCCCAAAAATTATCCAGAGAGGGATTCAATTTTGTTTCTTAATTAAAAACAGTTTTTCCTGCCCCACAGGCAATATGGAAACCACCAAAAGCCATAAGGGGAGGCATACCTGTTTGCTTTCCTCAGGTCAGTTCAGTTAATAAGAACAAGAAAATGTTTTTGTTTTGTGTTGCCTCTTGTCGAGATTGAAGTCCTTGACTATTTTTGCCTTTTGCAGTTTGGAAACCTTGGGTCGCTGGAGCAGCATGGATTTGCAAGGAACAGATTATGGTCATTGGATAACGACCCCTCGCCATTGCCTCCGGCTAACAATCAATCGTCTGTCGATCTGATCCTGAAATGCACAGAAGAGGATTTAAAGACGTGGCCGCGTAGGTATGCTCATAAAGGCTATGATAATCACATCAAACATGTCCTATGTCGAAGGCTATTGTTAGTTGTTACATATCTAATATTCTATTAATTTATGTTTCTTCGTGTTTCTGAAGCTTTGAACTGCGACTCCGTGTCTCTCTTAGCGCGGGAAAGCTCACTTTGATTCCCAGAGTTAGAAATACAGATAACAGACAGTTCTCGTTTACGTTTGCACTGCGTAACTACCTATCCGTCTCGGATATCAGGCATGATGACTTTCTGATGCAAAATGTTACCTTCTCTTGCATCTCTTAAAAGTTTATTATAAAGTTATATCTATGGTGGACTTGGAGTTGGAAGATATTGATTATCTTTTTTCTGAGATGTTCCATGATGCTGTTTAATTTGCAGTGAAGTGCGTATTGAAGGCTTGGAAACGCTAGATTACTTTGATAATCTGATGAGCAAAGAAAGGTTCACGGAGCAGGCAGATGCAATTACCTTTGACGGGGAGGTAACGAAATGTCCTTCTAATTTTACTTTCCATCTGACCTGAAGTTAGGTCGGAATATGCATGTCATTTCTACTTCGATTGTAACATCCGAGGGACATGTCATTTGTCTTTAGATTGACAGAGTGTATTTGAGCACCCCAACAAAGATTGCCATTATAGATCATGAGAAGAAGAGAACCTTTGTCCTCCGGAAGGTTGGAATGCCAGACGCAGGTTATTATCGACATTCATATGTAGTCATTTGGATGATTCAATTCTTAATTTTAATCCAGAGAATTTCACTAATGAACTTGAATATCTTTTGGCCTACAGTTGTTTGGAATCCTTGGGACAAAAAGGCCAAGGCACTTTTGGATATGGGTGATGAGGACTACAAAACCATGTTATGCGTGGATTCTGCATCGGTGGAAAACATGATTGCCTTGAAACCCTACGAAGAGTGGAGGGGCCATCAAGAAATATCTACTGTCTCATCGAGCTATTGCAGTGGGCAGTTGGATCCTTCTAAGGTTCTTTATGGCTTTCGCTGACCTAATCTGTGTGCTTCACAAGGTTCTTTACTCATGCATCTCTGATAGCCTATGTGCCCCCAAAGCCGCGCTATGCCTCACCCCCTTTTCTGTAGATGAGGTTAGGATGAAAAGGGCTTGCTTTCACTGTCACTCAGTGAAGGTGCATGCTGCATGGCACAAGTTTTATAGTAATTTACGGGTTGTTTTTGTTTATTTATTTATTTATTAGTAATTTATGCATCCACTTTTTTGTTCATGTATTATCTTTGTAGTGATACTTTAGGATGGTTCTGGAGTGAGGATAAATTAGCTTTGTGTAATATGTGACCATCACACGTCGGGCAACAGGGCATTTCTATGTGTTGCCACTTGGTAATGGTGAAGAATGTCTCTCTTGTATCAGAGTATTGTTAAATAATGTGAGTTATTTATTCCTTTTCTTGCTATGAACCATAAAATTATATGCATCATGCAGTCACTGAAAATATTGGAATTCCATGTTTGTATTCGAGTGTAGACTCGAACGTTATTGACTCAAACCAATTTTATCACTTAGAAAATAATAGCAGGGACATCCCAAACTTTTCTTTGGCTTCCTTGTCAACGGGGTCGTCGCCTAAATACATGTGGATATAAGCCCTGCAAAGGAGTTCACTCTCAACATTTCTCACAACCTCTCCCATCACTGCATCCATTAAAAACCTGCAGTCTCAGTGCTCTGTTTTTTGATAGAGAAGAACAAATTATATGTTGGTATAAACTTTATTTGTGTGCTCTCACCTTTTGCTTGAAGGACACATCTCAGTAGTGGAGAAATATCTATAGTGGAACTAGATCTTAACTTGATATCGCCCGATACTTGACCCACCCATGACCCTGTAACAAATGCGCAAAAATGAAAAAAAAGGGCAAAAGATTTTGGATAAAAATGCTATAAATAACAAGTAAAATTGACGATGTTTGAGACAAAAAGGGAAATGACTTGTTTGCGAGCTCCTCGTTCTTTTTGCCACCAGCCAACTACTTTATTGATGCACCAAGACCTTCATCAAAGCTCTTCCTGACCATGCTCATTGTGGGGCCGGAATAGACAATGACTATTCTGACCGTCATCCCGAAGTCACCATCGATCACCAACTGAAACATCTCTCTCATGGGTTTGGCCGGGGATTCCATATTTTTGACTTGAGGAGATCTTTCAGCTTATCATTGTCCGCATACACTCATGCAGGTAGAAGAATATCGACACGTCTGGTTAGTTGATTTGCAGTCTAGCTCCTCGTGATTGCATGAATTATTTGACATTACCAGTCATAGTAGAAGCTTTTTGGAGGCCAATCAGACACAATGTCGTGATTCCTTTCTATCTTTTTATTGAATAATAATGCTAGCTCACGACAAAGTTTTGGCCGAAAGCCATCTAGAAAAATATAATGTTTTTACAAATTTCATTTCATTTTTCAACTTACTTATTTGATTGCTTCACAAACGAGAATACGATCATATAGCAGACAAAAACCAAAGTGAGTGAGAGATGTTATGCATGAATCATATTAGTGAGAGTCTGAGAGAATTTTAAGGTAATACCAAAGCCATGACTTTTGATGCCAAGGCCAAGCAATGGACTTCTTCCTCAGACCAACACAGTTCAACTTCTTGGCATCATCCAATTTTACAGGAAAAGAGACCCCAGTCTTGGGTTCAACCTCAACAGCCTTAACTTCCTCAACTTTCTCCTCCTCCTTCACTTGACCGTTAACTTCCGCATCTTTCTTTTCCATTGGCTTGATCCTACTGTTAGAGAGATTGTAGTGTCTGTTAAATATTATAAGTCAAATGTCACACATATATAAATAGAAAACAAGTATTTTTTTTAAGTGTTTTTAGATCAGCGTATCTAACGTCATGGCCTTGGGTTTGTAAGGCCATGGCGCCCCATCGTGAATGAACATTTATTTTTGGAAAACTAACCTCTTCTTTTGTGTTTTTGTATAAATAGAATATGTTAGTCCTTATTTATGTAACTTATGTAGGAATAAAAAAAAAAAAAAAAAAAAAAAACTTGAAAAGGATTATGAATAAACCATATATCACCATGCCAGGATCTCATGTTGAATTATCAAGAAATTAATTAGGAAGACATACCTTGGTCCAATGAGAAAGGCAAGAGAGGTTATCGGTCTTCCAAGTCTATAGAACACATTTTTCTAAAAACTGTTCTTTCTGAGATGGGATGGAAAAGAATAATACGTAAGATGACTTAGGGACTTCTTTTTGAGATAGGATGGAGAAGAATAACACGTAAGATGACTTAGGGACCTCAACCCTAAATATAGAACCTTCGTCTATGATCTTTTGTCATAGGCCCATCAACATGACATAAGTGATACTAGGCTTCTACACATGAACATGCTCATACCAATATAAACTTGATATTATGTAAACCCATTTATTTAATACTTTATTTGACCGCTTAATCGGGTTTCCATTTAGGTAGATAGTCTATGTATAATTATTTAATATGTGTGAGTCTATATTAGAAAAATTCTAATAATCTCCTACTTGGGCCACACATGTAATCCGAATATTGTACATAGCAAACTGAATTTGAGCTCAATTGGGCTATCCAGTACAAGAAATATCGCTAAAATGTTTTGATCTATTATTAATTATACTAACATAAGATCAAAGCGGTCTTCGTTACACTTAATCGTAATGGGACCTATGAATGGTCATATTAGCATAATTAATAACATAGATCAAGTATGGATGTGTAACATAAAAATTACACGCAATGTGATATCAAACATACCTATTTCTAGCTGGTCCTACTTGAAAACTCCAACGAGTCTAATTACACGCTTCAAACACTTAATGCCAAATTGCTTTAGAAAGTCATCACTTTATTTTAGAGTATTCAAAAATAAACAATCCTTAAAACTTCTGTACAGAAATATGCAACATGTCAATCAAACAAACACATATGTCAAAATATAAAGTCCCACCGTAAAGGCATATCATCAATATGAGCAACACCCATATGAGCTACATGCTTATAAAACACCTTGGGTAGCAAGCCCTTAGCCTTGTAATATGATTAATTTTCAAGAATTTGGCGTTGAGTCTATAATGGAGTGACACCAAAGTTAATAATTAAATGTATAATTAATCGTAGATTAATTCATCTGTTATTATTAGAGTTTGATAAATAATTCATTGGATCTTGATGCTAGCTCACTAATTTTTTGACAAGCTAGACAGATGCAATTTACCACATTAGGGTGTACGCCTACACTCCAGTTGGACAATGTGGTGCCATACATAGTCTAATTAGATTGTTGGCACCTACCTTAAGGTTTTTTTATAAAGAATGAATTATTTAATTAATTTCAAGAAATATTTATTTAAATTATATAGATATTGTAAATAAAGGAATTCTAATTTAAATCAAAATTCGAATTGAAGTTATCCTGGATGTGTAGAAAATCACAAATCCTTACACTGTGATTGGTTGAAATTTTTGAATTCTCCTATATTGATGGTTAGTTTTGTACCATACACTTTCGAAGGCCCAAGCCCAAAATTTGTCCTTCGACATGAATAAGCTCGATAGATCAACCTAAACCACGCTTGGACACTAACATTGGTTGTGGTTTGGAGGGTCATAGGTAAGCAAATAGGCTTGTTTATTTTAGTCCAATATCGTTTTTATCCAACTTGAGGATTAAAAATTAATTGGGTCTAAAATGGAAAGTAACGGAGAAACCGAGGTCTATTTATATATACACATTAGGTAAGAGATCAGAGCAGAGTTAGATTCTGCTTAGAAATCACGCTAACCCTAAGGTGGTTGGGCATGGTTTTTATCCTTCCAATATCAAAGGGACATGTGTCACTTCTATCCCTATAATTGTAATCTAGAATGCATCCAGTATTTATCCAATATCCAATATATATATAAAATGTAACCAGTATCTACCCAATATCGATTTGAGTTCAAATTGAGATATTAATTAGTTTAACATTTAAAATAAAATATTTTTCATGATTTTGTCAATTATTTATTATATTTGGCTTTTAAAATAGATATCTTTTATACATCAATAATTATCATATCACATAAAAAACATATGACATTTTTATTAATGTTTGACAAAATAATTCAAACTCATAGTTTAAATCGTCAATCTTATAAAGCTGTCGTATATTATAATGTACAACAAAAATATACTACAATATTTGAACTTATTTTTTAAGTTAGAACCATTTTACTAAAAACCTCGTAAATATATACATCGGATCACAGACAGTTCTCTTTTACATTTGCACCTCATAACTACTTATCCGTGTCATATATCAGGTATGATGGCTTTTCTGCAGCAAAATATTCAATCTTCTTTTATCTTGCATCTCTTGAAAGTTTACCATAAAGTTATAACTATGGTGGACTTGAAGTTGGAAGATATTGAGTATCTTTTTTCAGAGACCTTTTGCTTTGATAATCTTATGCACAGAGAAAGGTTCACGGAGCAGGCAGATGCAATTACCTTTGATGGGGAGGTAACTAAAGTTTTCATCTTATTTTACATTCTATCTGACCGGAAGTTGCGGTTGGAATGTACGTGTCATCTCTACATCGATTGTGATGTCCGAGGAACACATCATTTGTCTTTAGATTGACAGTGTAGTTGAGCATCCCGACAAAGATTGACATTACAGATCATGAGAAGAAGAGAACCTTTGTCCTCCGGATGGTTGGAATGCCAGACGAAGGTTCTTATTGACGTTTATGCGTAGTTTTTTGGATGATATGATTCTTGTTTAACTTTGATCCAGAGAATGTCACTAATAAAGTTGAATATCTTTTGGCCTGCAGTTGTATGGAATCCTTGGGACAAAAAGGCCAAGGCACTTTTGAATTTGGGTGATGAGGACTACAAAAATATGTTATGCCTGGATTCTGCATCTGTGGAAAACACAATAGCCTTGAAACCCTATGAAGAGTGGAAGGGCCATCAAAAAATATCTACTGTCTCATCGATCTATTGAAGTGGGCAGTTGGATCCTTCTAAGGTTCTTTATCGCCAGCGCTTACCTAACCTGTGAGTTTCACAAAGCTCTTACTCATGCATCTCCGATAGCCTATGTGCCCCCAAAGCCGCGCTATGCCTTGCCCCCTTTTCAGTAGATGAGGCTAGGATGAAAATGGCTTGCTTTCACCAACTTTCAGTGAAGGTGCATACTGTTTAGTACAAGTTTAATAGTAATTTACGGGTTTTTTTTCAGTAATGTATGCATACAATTGTTTGTTCATGTATTATCTTTGTGGTGATTCTGTCATTGCAGGGTCCACACCATCAGAAGTCAGGCAACAGGGCATTTTTATGTGTCTCCACTTGGTAATGGTGAAGAATGTCTACCTTGTGTCAGAGTATTGTTAAATAAATGAGTTTCATGACTACAATAAGCACCCTTTTAAGTCAGTTGTTTCTTCTTTTTCTTGCCATGAACCATACAAGGAGATGCATCATGCAATAACTTAGAATATTGGAATTCGACGTTTGTATTCAAGTGCATGCTGAGTTATCTGGATAAAGGAAAACACTCGGATTCTACTGTCAGTAACAAGAACACATTCTCGTCATTATTCTTATTGAGTACATTGCTGAGTCCTTTGGTGGTGTAGACTCGGACGTTATTGACTCGAACGTATTACATCACTTGCTTAGAAGAGAGAATTCTTTGGCTTTCTTGTCAAAGAGGTCGTCTCCTAAGTACATGTGAATATAAGCCCTGCAACAAAGTTCACTCCCAACACTGCTCACAACCTCTCCCATCGCTGCATCCATCAGAAATATTAGGAAATGAATGTTCTGTTGTTAGTGAAGAACAAATAATATGTTGGTATAAACTTTATTTGCGTACTCTCACCTTTCGCTTGAAGGACATATCCTGGTAGTCGAGAAATCTCTATCATAGAACCAGATATTAACTTAATGTCATTTGATACTTGACCCATGACCCTATAAGAAATGTCGGAAAAAAAGGACAAGAGATTTTAGATAAGAATGTTATGAATAACAAGCTAAAATAAAAGAAGTTGTTTGAGATTAAAAAATGAATTACTTGTTTGCGAGCTCCTCATTCTTTTTGCCACCAGTCAACTTCTTTATTGATGCTCCAAGACCTTCGTCAAAGCTCTTCCTTACCATGCTCATTGTGAGGCCAAAATAGACAATGACCATTTTGACCGTCATCCCAAAATCACTGACGATCACCAACTGAAACATCTCCTTTGTCGGTTTTGCAGGGGATTTCCCTATTTTTGACTCGAGAAGATCTTTCAGCTTCTCATTGTCTGCATACACTCCTGCAGGTATAGTTAGTTAATTTGCAGTCTATCTGCTCACGATTGCATGAATTATTTGACATGACATAGTCACAGCAGAAGCTTTTTGGAAGCCAATCAGACACAATATCATGATTCCTTCCCATCTTTTTTATTGAAAAAATAATGCCAGCTCAACAACAAAGTTTGGCCGAAAGCCATCTAGGCTAATAGTATGCATACAATTTTCATGTCATTTGTTGATGCTTACCGTTGTCCGGCGTCGGATCAACACCCACGTGCGGCTGCGCACGTTCTGACCTCTTCTTGGGCTCGCCCCTGACCGGGAGTGTGTACCTGCAAGAGGGATGGTACGGAGAATAGTGGGGTTAGTCAATAGACAAGGGCTCTCCGATGCTCAAGGCAGGTATTGCTCGGCAGAGGTCGGCAGCTAGTTAGGTGTGAAGAAGTCTCTCTCTCTAGAATGTCATAAATGCATCCTATTTATAGGTCACCACTTGGATCGGGTGCAAGATGGGTTTTGCCCATCACCCGGGTGTCACATCAAGGTGTGTTAGGCAGTAGGTAACAAGTGTCGCGCCCATCGCTCAATGGATTGGACTCTATCGGACGGCAGCTCATTTGCCTGGTGTTGGCCTACAAGGGCGAGTAGCAACCTATATTTATGAGTAACGTAGTCCAACCCGAGCTACTGTACATCCCGAGGTGGCAGCCTTCTTGGGGCGTGCATTTGAATGCCTAAGAGGCACATCGGGAAGGAGTATAAAGCGTCGGGGACTGACTGTAAACTCCCTGAGGTCTACCGAGCTTAATTGCCGACCATCAAAATTAATGTTCTCGGTGGTGGCGTCGAGCTTACCCTCAACATTAGCCCCAGTTCACCTGGTCGGTGTTCGGCCGGGTGGACTATGCCGAGTGGGTGAGGTCGGCTCAAAGAAGGAAGACCAAACGACACTTGGAAGCGAGGTGAGGTGAAAAGACGCGCGGATCAGACGGGGGATGCGTGTCGCATTGCGGCCGTCTGTGCGACTGTCAGGCATATTAATTGCGCCTCCTGGGTTTTTGCGCTCGAGTTTCCTGCCCAAAATGGCTATAAATAGGGCCTCCTCCTTTGTAATTGATACTTCATTTTCAAAAATTTAACGCCTGAAGAGTTTTAGCTGCCGAGCTTAAGTTCAATAGCCGATGACATAATCTCCCGAGCTCAAGCTACCGAGAACCCTAGCAGGTAATTTCCCGAGTGAAAATGAGTGATTTGTCCGACTCCTAGAACGTAGAGGTTTCATGGTCGAAAAGTAGCGAGGAGAGCAGTAGCTCTTCTTCGACCCAATCCGACGCTGAAGTGGCGTCCCCAAGACGGGACGGGGCCGATCGGCTGGAGCAGATCCTAAGGGTCGACTCCCAGACGGTACCCGAGCAGGAGTTCTTAAACATGCTGGACGGGCGTAAGCTCATTAGGCCGTCTAGGGAGCAAGACCCTTATGTGGGGGCGGCGACAGCGGGCTCTTCCCGAGTTCTTCCAAGGGAGAGGACCGAGCTTCAGGCCCGCGAGGATGCTCCGAGCACCTCTGGTCGACGTGCTGGGGCCCCCGTCCAGGTCGAGGGGGTGATCACGGTTGATGTCTCCGATGAGGAGCATGCAGCCGAGGAGGCAGAGGTGGAGCAGTTGGAGATGGAGTAGGAGGTCCAGGTCACCCGCGTGCAGGGTGTAACGGCATATCGGGTAAGCCGTCCTGGGCAAACCTCAGCGGCGGGGTATACGAGCGCCATCACTGAGTCGTGGTTAGAGACCCTACGCGTCGAGTATGGTATCCCGACGGATGTGATTCTCACCGTCCCCGGTGAGGGAGACTCACCTCTAGACGCACCGGAGGGTTTCATCACACTCTACGCCGAGTTCTTCAGGGCCGGGCTGTGTCTACCTTGGCATCGTTTTCTCCACCGGGCACTCAACGAGTTTAACGTGTGCCCGGCTTAACTGAACCCGAACAGCTATCGGTCACTGATCGGGATGTACATCCTATAGAAGTACCAATGGAGTACCGAGATGCCGCTGGAGGCCTTCAAACAAGTATTCAAGATGAAGAAGCTTCCTCGGCAGTCAGGCTGGTATTACTTCACCGGCTTCAGGAAGGATTTTATCCTGGGCAACCCCGACTCGGACAAGTTATGGAAGTACGAGTGGTTCTACGCCGGGGGAAACTTTTTGACTCGAGCCGGTGAAACTGTCCCCGAGGATGAGCAAGTGTCGAGGTCATTTGAGCAGGGGCACGTTTGGACCAAGCGTCCTTGGGCACCGAGCCGCGTGATAAGGACCGTGGACGAGCTGTTCGAGAAGCCAGAGCCGTCTAGACAACAGTCCTTCCTCAGGAGGAAGGACACTTTATCCAGTTACGGCTGGTTTGGGGAGTCCAGCAGCTTTCCCCGAGCTGTCCGTCCTGCCCGGGGGATCGGGCAGGTTACAGTTGCTCGTCCGAGTGCCACGGACATTCTAGGGCCAAGCGCTTCCTGGTCTGGGTGGCCGACGAGGGAGCCTTCTGTTGGAAACAAAGTGCGCAGCGGAATTTTTAAAATTTTTCATCAGAGTAATTTCCAAAACACAAGTTTGACATGTTATATGTATAAATTAAACAGATCTTACTAACGTCAGTGTGCCGAAGAACCTCCGCGACCTGTGTAGAGAAGTAACGTTCCAGAAGAGCCTCAACCAACTGGTCTTCTTTGCTATTCTCTATCCACAACCGGAGTGAGTGTGGGCTCACACGTACAGCTCTTCCACCGGTGACTCTCCTTCCAACCAATAGAGAGAACCCAAAGCTAGTGTTCGTGATTTGGGGAGTCCAGCAGCTTTCCCCGAGCTGTCCGTCCTGCCCGGGGGATCGGGCAGGTTACAGTTGCTCGTCCGAGTGCCACGGACATTCTAGGGCCAAGCGCTTCCTGGTCTGGGTGGCCGACGAGGGAGCCTTCTGTTGGAAACAAAGTGCGCAGCGGAATTTTTAAAATTTTTCATCAGAGTAATTTCCAAAACACAAGTTTGACATGTTATATGTATAAATTAAACAGATCTTACTAACGTCAGTGTGCCGAAGAACCTCCGCGACCTGTGTAGAGAAGTAACGTTCCAGAAGAGCCTCAACCAACTGGTCTTCTTTGCTATTCTCTATCCACAACCGGAGTGAGTGTGGGCTCACACGTACAGCTCTTCCACCGGTGACTCTCCTTCCAACCAATAGAGAGAACCCAAAGCTAGTGTTCGTGATTTGTGAACAAAAGCTCTCAGGGAGTTTTCAGATGCTCACTAGAAGAGTATCACTCTTAATCTCTCAAATTGATCTGTTAGTAAATCATTAGACTCACTCTCTTTTTATACCTATTGGTCCTTGGGGTTAGTCCATATCAGATTAGGTCTCAAAAATCGAAACAGAATCAAGTTCAGATCAATATCTGATAAGATACGCGTAAAAACGCGTAATCTTAACTGTCGCGGTCGGCATGCCGAACTGTGTGATAGGCAGGCCGAACTGACCAGTTCGGCAGGCCGAACTTTCTGATCGGCAGGCCGAACTGCCGAGAAAAAATCTCCGCGAATCTTTTATTTTCCACCCGAGATTCTAAAGGATAAAGTCTCAGTTTTGATTCAAATAGCCCAATATAAAAGATATCTGATCAAAACAAACTTTATCAAGATAATCTCTAAGAAAATAAATCAATTCACAATAATTCTACAAGTTTATCTTGTTCTAATTGTCCAAAATTAAAACAACCGATAAACAGACAAGAATTATCCGAACGCCATAATTCAACAAGTTCATCTTGAACTAATTTCTTACAAAATTAATTCAACCGATAAACAGACATGAATTATTTGATTCTTATAAATTTTAAACCAATCTGATAAATCCGACATAAGTCACCAATTATTGAAAAAGCACGCCGTGTCGTTACAGGATTTTGTGAGCTAGTAAAGGGGACCAAAATGGACCTATAAAGTTCAAGCTCATGATAATTATGAAACCCAATATCCCAGATATACATTTCACAATTATCAACTCCAACGCTATTCCACTAAAAGCTTGGAGCTGCACTCTCGAACTTTACAGAATTACGAAGCTCGTGTAGCTAAGTCTCCATGACATATCATAGTGTATCGCATCCCCATATGATCATCCATAATCGGCTTAAGGACAAGTTCTGTCTTACCTTCCCGATTATTTTTATCTTACGTTCCATTGTCTCACCATTAGAAAACTTACCATCCAAAGATAGTATACCATTCGGTTACACCTATGTATCCAAATGGTTGAGCGCTCCAGTTTTCCAATTACAGGACAACGCATATAAGAGGATATCATTACTCCTAAAGAGGAGCTATGGATTCCATATCTATGAATAACAAGTCTACGCTATCAAGAGTCATGCCTCCAACGTACCGGCATGCATGCCACTATAGAGATGTGGGAGTCACCCATTGGTACATCAAAAGACACAAGTCGAGATAACGGGCCCATTATTCATCTCAGGATTAAGATATAATACAAATGATTGTCTAAAGTGAATCGATTTGCCAAGACAGAATTATTAATCCAAATCAATTCACTTTATGTCCCGATCCAACACATCGTCACCTATGACAACGCGCCAATGTTTCTATTCACGGAGTCCAACTCCGATGGCCAAGACAAACCATCTCCCAAAAGGGATATAGACAACATAACAATCTTTACATGAATAAAGCGCCCAACTTTATTCCCTCGATTGCGGATCATATATTTTAGACCATCACCTTAAGAGTCGTGTCTACCGCATAATCATCCCATCATATGCCCAACTCTTAAGGTTTAGAATGACAGTCTTAGACTACTGTTTGCTTATCATACATTAAACAAATATGAACGTAAAGAGGACAATATTTGGTATATATAAACGAATAAATTCTTTATTGATAAAAATGTCTCCAAAAACGTATTACATTTTTACTCCTTAGAGCATACATGTCTAACACCTTCTACGTCCAATTCCAAGGACTCGTCCAGTGGCTCCTTCGATGCGGGGCCACCTGTAGCTGACGAGGACCTCGAGGACGTGATTAGGCTCTTATACCTGTCGCGTCAACTCCGGATCGGAGGTCATCCTGGAACTTTATTTTTAATCATCCCCCGTTTTTTATTCCAATCTTGCTTTGACTTGGCATTCCTTGTGCAGAAATGACGGCACCGACCTCCCGTGCTGACAGGCGTTCCCATATGGCAAGCCTGAGGAAGGGCAAGGGCAAGGCTATCGACGTCGGGAGAAAATGCAAGCGGACGCCGATGCCCGAGCACCCAACCCGCACCGGGTAGACCTCATCAGTCCAAGTTCCACCACTGCCGCCACAGCCGACTAGGGCCTCACCAGAGGTCGGTTCAGCAGGCGAGGCCGCCAGAGGTTCTACCGAGGACCGGTAGAGAAGGCGCCCACACTACCGTGGTACGGTTCTTGAGCGCCTCAGAGACGCGGTTCCCCAAGATGACTTCTTCATGAACATCCGGGGTGAGGACTTCCAGAGCATATGCAACATAGCCCTCCGAGCCACTGCCTCTGTAAGTATCGAAACTAATCAACAGTTCTTTTCTTGTGATATATTGCCGAGGACTGACGTCTTAATTTTTGCAGTCGAGCGCCGTTGTGCATATGGTGCACTCCATTGGGATGAAGGAGATCCACAAGGAGAAAGAGATGCACAAAAAGACCCTCCTAAAGAAGTTGGACTACGACAAGAAGCTCAGTGAGAAGAACATTGAGCTAGATCAAGCCAATGAGTCTCTCAGGCAATCCCAGGAGGAATCTCGGAAGGCAAGGGCCGAGGCTAAGGACATGTCGAGGCTGCTCAAGGAGGCGGAAGATAAAGCTGCATGGCTGGAAGATAAAGTTGCACGGCTTGAGGGGCAGCTGGCAACCCTGCAAGCGGAGCACCAACAATTTATGGCCGGGCTCCCCGACCGCTTAGCCAGTGCGGTCGAGGAGTTTAAGACATCCCCGGAGTATGCCGATCTCTACTACGACGGCATGACAGACCTCCGCGATCATCTGATAGAAAAGCACCCCGAGACAGCTGGATTCGACTGGTCGGTCATCGTCGAGCCGGACCAAGATGATGCCGAACAACAGCGGGGTGTTGAGGACGAGGTCGTCGTGGTGGACGGTGACGACGACGGGGATGAGCAGGTCACCGAGGGAGGCAGGGACGAGGACGCGGCTGGGGACGAGACCCAGGCCGATTGAACCTCTTTTTTTTTTTTTTTTTGTTCTTTTGTATTCGGGCTCGGGAGGTGCCCGGTTTCCTTGTACCTCCCTGATAAATAAAGATTTCCCGTTTTGCCTTCATTGTTTTCTTACGTGCAGTTTTGTTTTATTTTACATCCCACGTAATTTTTAAAGTTAGGCACTTCTCGGGGAGGATCCCAGGTTGGGAACCAGCTATCTCGACTTTACCTTGCTCGCTCAATTTATCCGAGGATGTAGGTTTAGTACCTATGTTGTCGAGTTAATCCGAGTAGTCATCCTTCTCGGTCACTCCGAGTAGTTTTCCTTACCTGCTTAGTTATCCAAGCAGGTTTAGGTTTCTGATCTCGGTCGGGCAGAATATAGACGGCGTATAACTACCCTTACCCTGTTGCCCCCCGTAGACTTGTTTAAGTTTTAAATAAACTTTACAAGTGTAGGACTAGTCGGACACCTAAATGTGCCGAGCAACTTAAAGGCTTGTCTGTACGGCGACAGACATATGATCGATATACCGACCAGCCCCCCGGCCCGGTTTAACAAGGATGACTCTCCCTCGATAGGAGTTAGCGTCCTGTCTTCCGAGTTGGAGTTGTGGCACCTTGGATATACTTTTCCCTTAAATACATTACTCAAGTGGAATGATATTTGGGAAGTTGTGCTCCATTAATGTAATATTTACATGGATTTTTCTAGCCCTGCTCAGCAGGTCCAGTTACAAAAGAATTGTGGCTAGAGGTCAAAAAAAGGAGTCTGGCTTTGATTTTTAAGAATAGAATCTTTTTAAGAGCTCGGCATTCCATGGATGCCCGAGCTGATTCCCCTCCGTATCGGTCAACCTGTAAGTGCCTGGTCATACGATACCTTCGACTCTAAACGGACCTTTCCATTTCGGATCAAAGGACCCGAAACCGGGTTGTTGAACCGTGACCTTCTTCATTACTAAGTCACCAACTTTAAAGCTTCTCGGCTGAACCCTTTTTGTTGTAATACCGAGCTACTACCTGGTTCCGAGCTGCGTTACGAAGTGATGCTCGGTTCCTTTTCTCTTCAAGTAGATCAAGCTCGGTCAACATGAGCTCCTCGTTCAGAGCCTCCTCGTATCGCTCAACCCTTAAGCTCGGTAATCCTACTTCGGCTGGAATGACAGCCTTTGCCCCGTAGACCAGGGAGAACGGTGTCTCGCCAGTCGCAGCTCGGGTAGTTGTGCGGTATGCCCAGAGCACTTGGGGTAGTTCGTCAATCCACGCACCCTTAAGCCCCTCGAGTTTTTTCTTCAGGTTATCTTTAATTGTCTTGTTCACGGCCTCAACCTGGCCGTTACTCTGCGAATAGCTCAAGGAGGAGAAAACCTTCTTAATGCCAAGCTTCTCGCATAGATGACGTAGACCCGAGGAGTCAAACTGTTTGGCATTATCAATCACAATAGTGTGCGGGATTTCGAACCTGCAGACGATGTTTTTCCATACAAAGTTGGTACATTTGGCTTTGGTCATGCTGGTACAGGGTTCAACCTCGATCCACTTCGTCAGATAGTCTATCGCCACTATACAGTATCTGAATTGCGAGCGGGCCGGTGGGAGAGGCTCGATCAGGTCGATGGCCCATTTTGCAAATGGCCAAGCCGAGGTCACTGGGTTGAGAGGCTCGGCGTGTGCGCCTAGCATTCTAGCAAATTGCTGGCATTTGAGGCATTTCCGTGCAAAGTTTCCGCAGTCTTGCTGCATGGTGGGCCAGTAATATCCCTGTCGGAGGCACTTTTGGGCCAAGGAGCGTCATCCGGAATGATTGCCGCATAGGCCTTCGTGGATCTCGCTCATTAGATATTCGGCCTCCTTGGGGTCCAAGCATCTTAGGCACGGCGTAGTGTAGCCTCGCCGGTATAACTTTCCTCCAATCATCGAATACCGGGCCGAGCTGTTATGTATCCGACGTGCCTCTTCTCGGTCGTCGGGTAACTCAGCTATGGTCAGGTATCGGATGATCGGGTCCATCCAGGTACATGCCGGCTCCTCGGCCAGGCTCATGACCTCCTTTACTATGCTTGGTTCGGGCAGTCTTTCAATGGGGACCGACGTCAAGTCACTTCCACCCAATCCGGAAGCCAGTCGGGCTAGGACGTCGGCTTCTGTGTTTTCAGACCGGGGGATCTGCTTAAAAGAATAGGACTTGAATTGCCCAAGCAGCCGTTTTGCTTCCTTTAAATATGCCACCATCGAGTCTGCCCGGGCCTGAAATTCTCCAGTGACTTGCTGTACCACTAGCATTGAGTCACTGTAGATAGTGAGGCGATTGACGCCGAGATCTCGGGCGATTCGTAGTCCGGCAAGCAAAGCTTCGTACTCCGCTTCGTTGTTAGAGGCTTTGAAGTCGAATCGGAGGGCATAGATGACCTTGTACCCCTCTGGGCTAGTCAAGATCACCCCGGCACCCGACCCGTCGACGCAGGTAGAGCCGTCGACGTGTAGTTTCCAGTCTGGCTCCAGGGGAAGGTCTTGTTCACTGCAGCCAGCTGTGTCAGGCTCTTCAATGGGTGACTTCTCGACTTGTGGAGTCGCCTTACCGGCTTCCGTAAATTCGGCAATGAAATCCGCGAGGACTTGAGCTTTTATTGTCGTTCTCGGCACAAAATGCACATCATATTGGCCCAGCTCAACTGACCACTTGGCTATTCGGCCCGATATCTCTAGACTCTGCAAAACTTGTCGCAGCGGGAACTTGGTCGGGACCTTGATGGTGCGGCCTTGGTAATATGGTCGCAGCTTCCAGACCGACGTGATTAAGGCGAAGGCCAGCTTTTCCAGCGGTGGGTAACGCTCCTCGGCACCTTGGAATGCGTGGCTGGTATAATAAACTGGTCTCTGGATCCCGTCTTCGTCTCGGACCAAGACTGAGCTAACAGCTTTTTCTGACACGGCTAAATAGGCAGTTAGAACCTCACCGGGCAAAGGTTTGGACAGGAGCGGGGGCATAGCTAGGTAAGTTTTTAAGCTTTGAGAAGCTTCCTCACACTCCTTGCTCCACTCAAACCTCCC
Organism: Artocarpus heterophyllus; assembly: GCA_025403435.1. Classification (NCBI taxonomy): domain Eukaryota; kingdom Viridiplantae; phylum Streptophyta; class Magnoliopsida; order Rosales; family Moraceae; genus Artocarpus; species Artocarpus heterophyllus. Next base: position 4,796,699 of record CM046347.1, on the reverse strand, counting down.
CTTAAGTGCCTTGAAAAAAGGGTGGCACTTGTCGGTAGCCCGGGAAACAAATCTTGACAAAGCAGCTACCATGCCAGTAAGCCTTTGCACGTCCTTCACCGTCTGAGGAGAATGCATGTCGATGATTGCTTGGGCTTTTCACCGGGTTGACCTCAATTCCTCGTTGATTGACTAAAAATCCAAGGAACTTGCCCGAGCTAATGCCAAAAACGTATTTCGCTGGGTTGAGTTTCATCCCATATTCTCGGAGAATGTCGAAGCTAGCTCAGAGGTCGGCCATGTGGTCCTTTGCTTGGACAGATTTTACCAACATGTCGTCCATGTAGACCTCCATAGTTTTCCCGATCAGCCGAGCAAATATCTTGTTAACGAGGCGTTGATAAGTAGCCCTAGCGTTCTTGAGGCCAAACGGCATTACAACGTAACAGTACAAGCCTTGGTCAGTAACAAATGAGGTTTTAACTTGGTCTTCCTCGGCCATCCTTATCTGATTATACCCGGAGTATGCGTCCATAAAACTCAAAAGCTTGTGCCCGGCTGTAGCATCGACAAGCTAGTCTATCCGAGGAAGTGGGAAGCAATCTTTCGGGCAGGCCTTGTTGAGATCGGTGTAGTCAATGCAGACCCGCCACTTGCCGTTCGCCTTCTTGACGAGGACAACGTTCGCTAACCATTCCGGGTATTTGACCTCTCTGATGAACCCAGCCTTCAGGAGTTTCTGGACTTCATCATTGATTGCAGCATATCTCTCCGGGTTAAAGGCCCTTCGTTTTTGTATCACCGGCCTGTGACCAGGTTGGACATTGAGCCGATGGCTGATGACGCTCGGATCAATGTCGGGCATGTCCTCATGGGACCATGCGAAAACGTCTCGGTATTCGGAAAGAAGGGATTCCAGGTCGGCCCGGATCTCAGGTCGTAATTGTGATCCGAGTTGGACTGTGCGTTCAGGCCTTTCAGGGTCCAGGGAGAACGGCACTAAGTCTTCGACCGGGGTACCCCTTACCTCTTCCTCGGGCAACCTGGGATCTAGGTCTGCCAGCATCTTGGGTGTCGAGTTAGTTGGGAGATCGGACTCGTCGACCGAATAGACGGCCAGGACTCCATGTTGTTGAGCCGAGGCTGCTCGGACAGCGTTTGCGTAGCAAGCCCGGGAGTCTGTCTGGGATGAGCGGATCACTCCAACGCCACCGTCGGTCGGGAACTTCATCGCCAGATGATATGTCGAAACAATAGCCTTCAATCCGTTCAGCGTCGGCCGGCCAATGATGATGTTGTACTGGGAGGGTTTGTCGACAACTAAAAAGTCGACTACCCGAGTGATCCTTGCAGCTCCTTCTCCGAAAGTCACCGGGAGACTGACCTTCCCGGTTGCCCGGACACATTCGCCTGCGAAGCCAAAGAGTGGGGTCCGAACCGGGACTAATGGGGCGTTGCTTATCTTCAACTTGTCGAATGCTTGTTTAAAGAGGATGTCTGCCGAACTGCCGTTGTCGATTAAGACACGCCGTACTATATTGTTGGCGATGGGCAGTTCGCATACCAAGGCATCGTTGTGAGGATGCATCAATCGATCCGCTTCCTCTTCAGTGAAAGTGATCGGGTGTCTTCTTGGCGGCATATCTTGTTGATGTGCTCAGACACATTTATGAACTCACCCCGTTCGACCCGCCGAGCTTCTCTGACGTAAGATCGTCGCCCACTCGACGTGTCCCCGGTAACAGGCCCGTCGAATATCGTGTGAACAATATTCGGGGGATCCGAGGCGTTCCCACAGTCGGTCCTTGGTCGGTTCTGTACGTCTCGGCTCGACGAATCGTTCCTTCCAGAAGCGGCCTACGACGTTATAACCTGCTTGACGAATTCCTGTAAAAGTCCTTCTCGGACCAATCTTTCGATCTGGTCTTTCAACTGGATGCACTCCCTAGTAGTATGCCCCACATCCTTATGAAACTCGCAAAACTTCGACTGATTGCGTTTCACCCTGCTGCCTCGGAGCTTGGGCGGTGGTGTTAGCAAATTCTTATCACCAACCTGGGTGAGCACCTCATCAATGGTCGCCACCAAGGGAGTGTAGTTTTGGAACTTACTGGTTGGCCCCTTTGGCTTATCGGCTTTCTTTTTCTTCTGTCTCTTGGCATGCTCGGCACTGCCCTGTTCCGGCGCCTTTTTCTGCTTCTTATCCTTCTTGGGGCGTGCATTTGAATGCCTGAGAGGCACCTCGGGAAGGAGTATAAAGCGTCGGGGACTGACTGTAAACTCCCTGAGGTCTGCCGAGCTTAATTGCCGACCACCAAAGTTAATGTCCTCGGTGGTGGCGCCGAGCTTACCCTCAACATCATTTTTTCCAGCTTACTTGTTTAAATGCATCACAACCTTATCTTATTGTCATAAATATCTTAGTCACTTAGGAATATTTCTCTGTGTTTTGTCTCCTTTTCTTTTCTTTTTTTCTTCAATAGAATATAATCATATAGCAGACAAAAACCAAAGTGTGCGAGCCATGTTATGCCAGCAAGAATCATGTTAGTGAGAGAATTTTAAAGAAATACTACCAAAGCCATAAATCTTGATTCCAAGGCCAAGCATGGACTTCTTCCTCAACCAACGCAGTTCAACTTCTTGCCATCATCCAATTTCACAGGAAAAGAGACCCCAGTCTTGGGTTCAACCTCAACAGCCACAACTTTCTCAACTTTCTCCTCCTCCTTCACTTGACCATTAACTTCTTCATCTTTCTTTCCATTAGCTTGATCCTCCTTCTTTGGCTCCTCAACAGCCACATTCCCATTGGTTTCCTTGGACTCAACACCATTTAATTCCTTCTCTTCGCCTGTTTTTGGCTCGATCTCTACCTTCTCCGTCTTGGCAATGACTTCGTCAACGCTGGCAGTTGAGGCCATTCTTGATCAACTTTGTGTTTATACCGCGAGAAGAAATACTAATCAAGTGAAAGACGAAGATTGAGTTTTGTTGGTTGGGGACTCCTAAAGGCAATGCAGCTATAAATAGGAAGAAGTTGAGGAGGGTTTAAGACAAGAGGCATTAAATTTGCGTGGACTAACGTTCTAGTAAAGTAGTGTCTAGACTTGCAAAGGAACTAACGATAACAGATAAATTGAATTAGTTAATGGGAGATAATTTTGTATTAGAGCATTATAATCAATATTATTCACCATTGATTCTAGAGAAAATTATATGTTATGCCACACTTTTAAGAGGATGTTTGACTAAATGTGGTTCACACCATAAACTCAATTATGAACAGTGTAAAGTTCTTACGTACTACAATAAAAAAAAAGTTGTTACAGTATAAAAGTCTCACATGCTACAGTAAAAACGGTTCTCAACAATAGTTCCACCAGTAACCAAACACTTTAAAAAAATTGTATTTATTTATGTCACACTTAGAAAAGTTTATACCATATTTGTACTCATATTATTTATTAAGTTATGCCATAAATAAACATATATAATATTTATAAAAAAAAATTTAATGATGACATTTCTGATAATTCTTGCGTGGACGGAGGCCTGTTATTACGCTTTCACTGTCTTAAAATCTCATGAGGCGCCGAACAGGCAAAGACGTTTAACCCATGTTTTTGTCTTATTGTTTTGTTTCATTGCTGTGCCTGGTCAAATGGCTTCCAAAGCCTTTCCTGCGTATAGGCTTAATGCTTTCTCTTTATTGAATGAACATTTTCAAGTAAAAATTATATAATCTAACCTTTATTTAGGGAGTGAATTAATATCTATTTTTGATGTGTAAATATTACTTATATGTCTCTTTTTTAAAATTATATATGTTGAAAATTTTAAAATATCCTCTAATAAATATTATCATATATTTAGTTTTTGTAACAAATGTCCTTATTTTTCAATTACACGTAATCTTTTATTTTTCTTATTATGTTATTGTATTATTTTACCACCCAAATTTTAAATTTTAAAATTTTAAATTCTCTGTTTATATCATTAAAGGATTATCATTAAGAAGTAGAAACCTAATAAAGGAATATCGTTAATTTAATGAGACATAATTACATTAATAAAACCATTAAAGTACGTTAATAAATTTCTTACAACACAAGAACTAGAAACTTAATAAAGAAATATCATTAATTTAATGATATATAATTATATTGATAACCAACACCTGGCTAGTTCAGTTGGCAGGAGACTATTTCGCTTAAGCAAGCGACTTGAATTTGAGTTTTTGTGAACGCAGCTGTCAGTATTGGGAGACTTTTGCTGTCTTTAAGTCTCTCCATGGGTCGACTCCAGATTAGTCGGATAAACCCCATAGGAGTTGAGAGCCCTTTATATAAAGGGTTTGTGTCTGCCGTGATGGACTCCGGAAACCGGAGGGTGTGGATTACCACCACAAAAAAAAAAAATAATTATTATATTGATAAAATCATTAAAGTTGATAATTTCATTAGATTACAAAAAAATATAAAAGATGGCATATAATTAATTTAATTATATTTTGGATATCAATTTATTGGTAAAAATTTCCATATTTTAGCTAAGAGAATTTTTAAATTGTTCTTTTGAATACCAATTTGAATTTAAGCAACAAGCACCCTAATTCTATGGATTTTTTTTAATATAATGATATCATAATTTATTTGAAACTTTAAATATGTCGTTATATATACGTATTGAGACATATAAAGAATATTTATAAACTAGAAACATAATTTAACTTTACAAATAAAAAAAATCACGTGTCTCATTAACCCCATTTTCATTTTAAGGCAAAAAAAATGCCCTTTTTATTAAACCCGTATAATCAATCCTTAAAAACTGATCACATTATCTTCTTCTTCTTTTTTAATTTTTCCCAAATTGGATGATATCATCCATTTTTTACCAGTCAAACCCTCTTTTTGTAATTCTAAAAACCTCTTTTATTTTTTATTATTTTCAATTTCTTTGTCAACATTAAATAGCGTCACCTCCTTCTTTATTTTTATTTCCTTTTGTGGTAAATTTTTATTTCATTTTTGTTATTTTTGTTCTTTTTCATTGGCAAAGAAAAAGAAAAAAAAAAACACTTCTATCCTCAAACGGAGACACTCTCCACACAACTTCCCTTTTTTTACCCTACATATATATATATATATATATATATATACTTTTTTTAGTTTTTGTGAAATTCCCTCCCTATATATATACTAATTACTTCTATTAAAATATGTTCGGTAGTTGTATTAATCTTATATTTGAATTCTATATCGAAGAGTCATAGACAAATATTATAAAAAGAATTAGAATAAGAAATTTAATAACATTATTGCAAAATTAAAATGTGAAAATTTGCCAGAAAATTATAAATATTATTTCAACAAAATTTTATCACTAATTATTTACATTACTATACCTCTAGTTTTTATTATTTCTCAATTTATCCTTCTATTTTTGAAAACTACAAAGGCATCTTTTGAATATAAAAAAATTGTTTAAATTTTATCATTCGTAGACTTTTTCGACCAAAAAAAACATAGGGATAAGATAAAAAATATTATTAATTAAACCTAATTTGTTTATGAAATATGTATTTTTTCTTGAGAAAAATTTTTTAAAAAATAATTTAAAATTTTAAAAGTCATAAACCTAAAATCTTTTTTTTTTCAAAATTTGAAGTTTTGTTTTAGGTTTTTTATTTTTAAAATATAAAATATTTTTCATAGCTTTCTAAGAATAGTCAAGTTCTTTTGCTTAATTTTTTCTATTTAGAAGGATGAAATTGAAATAAGTTTTTAAAATTCAGAATATAACTTTGTAGTTTCAAAAAATAGATAGACAAATTAAGAAAAAATTAAAATTAAAAGATATAATTATATATTAACCCTATTTAAAAATATATTATTTTACCAACACCTAGCTGGTTTAGTTGACAGAGGACTGTTTCGCTTAAGCAAGTGACAGCTACAGGCTCCGGATTAGTCGGATAAACCCCATGAAAGTTAAGAGGCCTTTTATATAAAGAGTTCGTGCCTCCCGTAGTAGGCTCTGGAAACCAAAAAGTGTAAATCACCATCAAAAAATATATATAGTATTTTATTTTAACATATAATATTTTTTTTATTCATGCACCACTAAAAAATAATCCTGGTTCAGTTAATGCATTATAGATAACATATTCTACCTTTATTATTTTTTTCCCTTATTCCTTCTCTGAATTTGGAATTCACCCGTTCCAAGAGTTCATCTGCAGGATTTCCTGTTCTCAATTAAAGACCCCATTAAAGCAGAAGCTTTAAATTGTCGTTATTTTCACCATTGAATGGTGTGCTTGCCTAGTTCATTTTTCACGCATTGTAGGCCTAGGTTACAGGATGTTTGATTGAGTGGTTAAAACAGTTGATTAAAACTATTTTTATTATAGCATATGAAGCTTTACACTGTAGTATTTTTTTTTATTGTTGTTGTAGCATGTGAGAGCTTTACTGGACCGACTTGCCAAACACCTTTTAGTCAGGCACATCAGTTTAGTAACAAGGTCACGCTAACGCCGAGGAAAAAAAATTAAAAACTAGACTTTTACTTCGTGCATTAGTCAATAAGCTCCTTCTTTAGCAGAAATCAACAAGCTCCCTAAAAAAAAAAAAGTTACAAATGTCAAAATTTAGTAATTTTTTATTAAAAGGTTATAATTTAGCATATTGAATACACTTAAATTTCAAGTTTAACAACTTTTCCAATACATTCTATCCCAGTTTGGCAAACATATATGTAATTAATATAGAAGAATGATTTTATTATCTAAATATTTGACATCCCATTGGTCTATACAAGAACACATAAGTTGCACAACGAGTAAATTAGGTAGCATATTATTGTGTTCTACTATCTTCTTCTCTTCTTTTGATTTAGACATTTTTACCGGCTAAAAAGAATAAAATACCATTATATAACATATGTTTTGTCTAATCTTGACTTAAAATAGATCAATTATGTTTTTATATTTTTTAAAAGTGGTATGTTTTAAAGTTATTATTGGAGGCGATGAAATTGAAAAACAATACCCTAGAGGTATTTCTCAATTTGCCCAGTTGCAAGAAACCCTTCGGCCTCGAGTAATATGGGCCCATTATAGACGCCCATCAAGGACGTCGGGTTAATGAGACATATGGCCTTTTTTTATTTGTAGAGTTAAAATTTGTCTACATTTCATAAATATTCTTTATTTGTACAAATGCATATGTATAAAGACATTAATGACTATAATAATGATATGGTTAGTTTTAATTTATTTTTTTAGAATAACTATAATATACGTATTTAAGATTTCAAATGGATTATGATATCATTATATCTAAAAAAATCCCTAGAATTAGGTTGTTTGTTACTTAAATTCAAATTTGTATCTAAAATAATGATTTTAAAATTCCCTAAAAAGATGAAATTTTTTTACCGACAAGTTGGATTTACTAACAAATTGGAATTAGGGTATTGTAATTAAATTAATGATATAGTTTTATTGATAAATTGAAATTAAGGTGTTGTAATTAAATCAATGACACAATATTATTAAGTATTTTTATGTGTCTTACTAGTTATATAGTTGATATATCATTAAATTGATGATACATAATGATAATGATACGCAATGATATTCATTTCTTAAGACTTCAAGTAAAAGATATTTTCTATTTTTTTGTGATATGTAATTAAATTAAGGATAAGCCTTTTTGTATATCTTATAGGTTATATAATTGTTACAACATTAAGTTAATGATATGTAATGATAATGATACTCAATGATATTCATTTTATTTTTTTAAGACTTCAAGTAATAATGATAATGCATTAATGTAATATGTTAAAATAAGAAATATACGTGTATATTTTTTTTCCTTAATTTAACTATTCAAAAAATAAGAAAATTTGTTATAAAAATTTAAATATATAATAATATTTAGTTAGAGGGTATTTTAGAGTTCTAAATATATAAAATTTTAAAAAAGGATAAATAAATGATATTTGCATAACGAAGACAGATATTAAAGGTTAATGAGACAATTGGCCCAATTCCGTTTATTGAATTAAAATATGACTCTAATTTGTAAAAATTCTACAAATATCTCATAATGATATCATTAAAATTATTTATAAGTAATTACATAGTACAATATATAATATCATTAAGATAATTATTATATTATTAAGGATATTTTTAAGATATTTTAAATATTGTGTTAAATTTTAATTTTATAACAATAATTTAGACATATATTGTAATTTTTTCAAGGTATTAATTCACTAAAAAACGGACACATTATGTAGTCACCAAAATCTAAGCCCAATTAACAAATTGGGCATCTACAGAGAAAACATGTCTAACAAACGGACACATTATAAAATATTAACAAATTTTATAACAATAATTTAGACATATATTGTAATTTTTTCAAGGTATTAATTCACTAAAAAACGGACACATTATGTAGTCACCAAAATCTAAGCCCAATTAACAAATTGGGCATCTACAGAGAAAACATGGCCCGTTAGAACACCGTGGTCCGTACAAGCCCTAGGCCCGATTCAAAATGCTGGGGAATTCGTCAGGGATTTTGGAAAAAAATTTTGACAAATGGTCTATTTTTTTTGCAGTTTTTAGCATAAAAAAAAAGTTTTTTAGACATTAAAATGGTTTTAGTTTTTTTTTTTTCATTATGTTGAGATTTATTATTCTGCTATAGTCATTTTTTTTATTTTATTGAAAAAAACTAAGACAGTTTACTTAAAAAAAAACATATTTTTTTATTCAAAAAAAAGGAGGCCTTTTTGTCCGATTCAAAATTTTTTTTTTCCCGTTCATCAAAATCTTCCCGTCCCCAGAATCCTTGGAAGGAAAATGAAGAAGTTTTTAGCCATGGAGGACAAAGGTGGAAGCAGAAAGCGGAAGAGGGCGAGGGTGAGGCGTCGCAGAGAAAAATCCGACGAACACAAACAAGTACAACCTTCTCATCCGAAGAAAACAACCCGCGAAGTTCGAGAAGAAGATGAACGAGAACAACATCCTAAATCTTCTGCTTCCGCTTCTGCTAGGACGAAAAAATTCGCGGGACTCAACAAGTCTTCTAATTTTCTCGAGAAAGTCTGTTCTCTTTCTTTTTTTTTTTGTTTTAAAAAACACATATTTTGTTAAAAATTCAATTAATTTTTATTTATATATTTATTTTTTCAGATGAAAGCGAGGTTATCAGGTGGGCATTTCAGAATGCTCAACGAGAAGCTCTACACTTGCACGTAAATAAAATTTTCATTACGTTTTCTTTCTAAACTCTCTTCCTGTTCGACCTTTTTTGCTTTTTTTTTCCCCCTTAAATTTACTTATGTGGTGGCTCTTTTGTGGTTTTCTTTCTTAGCCATATTTTGGTCGAATCATCTTTCTTTCTTTGTTTTTTTTTTTTTTTTTTTTAAACTTAATGGAGTTCAATTTTGTTTTTGGAATTATAAAAAAACCTTGCTCTTATTTTCCCTTTCTTATTTCCACAGTGGAAAGGAGGCACTTGATTGCTTCAAAGAAGACCCTGCATTGTTTGATATGGTAAGAATGTTTCAAATGATAAAATTATATTAGCTGCGCTTTTTGGTTTTCAATGGTATATGCAAAATTTTCGTTTATTTATATATAATTAGTTCCACGGATCATATGCTTATATAATGTGAATTGTGAAGGAAAGAAAAGAGAACTATTAGAATAAACGAATCATGTTCAATACTTGCTGTTCGCTGTTGCAAATGGTTATGAATTAAAGACCCCAATGTCTTCTGAAATCTGAAAGATATTAGTTTTAGTTCTGTTCCTTTCTATTTATATAATGTAGTTTCAGTCTTGGTTGGAAGAAAATTTGAACTTGAACAAAACTTGATGGTTCTTATTGATAATTGACTTAAAGTTACTTACTTGTCCAGTATCATGCAGGTATCAAGAGCAAATGTCGCATTGGCCAGAGCTACAGGTTAATTTAATCATAAAAAGGTTAAAAGGTCACGACCCTTCTCTGGTTGTTACTGATTTTGGCTGTGGTAAGGTTTCACTTTAATATTCTTTGCGCATTGCTGCAAACGGAGTTACGCAGCAAACGTGTTGGTCTTCGAGCCGTGTTGATGTTATTTTTCTCTTTGATTTCCAGGTGATGCACGCCTTGCTAAGAATGTGAAGAACAAAGTCTTCTCCTTTGATCTCGTCTCACACGTTCCTTCAGTTATTGCTTGTGATATGTCAAGCGTATGTGCTTTCAATCTGTATTCTTTATAGGGTCCAATAATAACATCTGTGCCATGTGTAACTGTAATCGTTTTTCTTGATCATCCAAAAAATTAATTTTTCGAAGCAGTAGATCAGATTATTCAATAAACTTTTCTTAACGAGAATGTTTGTCTTCTAGTTGCAATTTCTAAAAATTAATTCCCTGTGCTTATTACTGGCAGACACCGCTTGATTCCAAGTCGGTAGATGTTGCCGTATTCTGTCTCTCGCTGATGGGGACTAACTTCCCGAATTACCTGCAGGAGGCATACCGAGTTCTTAAGCCATGGTCGGCGCCGTAAAACCTTATATACTTTCTAGATCCTTTGGTGACATTATACGACCAATCTTCTTGTTCTCTAACATAGATATTGTGGTTTATCGACAGTGGGAGGCTTTTGATAGCAGAAGTGAAAAGCAGGTTTGATCCAAATACTGGAGGAGCAGACCCCAAGAAGTTCACCAAAGCCGTTTGTGATCTGGGATTTTCCTCGATTACAAAGGTTTGATTTATGTTACTATTATGATCACCTCGGTCCATGAGATTGATACAAGCATTGGTGCTGACAAATTCCCATTCTGTGCAGGATTTCTCCAACAAGATGTTCATCTTATTGTACTCAGGAAAAAGTTTAGACAAGGGTTGAATTCTGTACATGAAATTCTTACTCTTACACACAGTTTTGTTGCTGTGGAGAGTGATAGTTCTTTGTTGCTAGTTAATAATAACGATTGGATCTCTTATCTCTAGGAAGTGAAAGATTTAAAGAGGAAGAAGGATGTGGAATGGCCTGAGCTGAAGCCTTGTTTGTACAAGCGCCGGTAAGATCAACCATAAGAGCTTATTTGGTGGGAATGAAAAATTGAACAAGGGAGAGGGGTGAGACGATTAGTTTAACGATTTTGGGACTCATAGTTATTTGGTAGGATAAAAAAAGAGGAGGGAATGTATTGGGTGAGGGATTTTAGATCCTTTAAAGAATCCAAATTTTACTAGTCTCACTATGGAAGAATTAGAATAAGGAATCCAGGTCAAACACCAAATTAAAAAAAGAAAAGAAAAGAAAGAATTAGAATAGCGATTTTGAACCAACGAATTCGCCATGGTCATGTCATGCCTTTTACGTAAACAAGAGGTTAGAACAAGTTTGGGAAAAACATAGGTTAGTCATCAATTACAAGCCTTTAAACCATTTTTTAGCCGATGACAACTGTCAGGAAAATTTGACTATATTCTCAAATACACTGCTCTGGCTCATTTTGGAAATCCCCCTCCTCCTCCGACAGGATGGGATGATGATTGCACTCCGAATACAAATCCATCTGATGACGAAGGCACTCCTCTAGCCTCAGCTAAGTCTCTAGCTCCTTCAGCCCTTCCTCCTTCCTCATCTCATTATGATGAAGATTTTCCACCCTTTAAAAGATTCCAAAATCTGAAGGAAAGGTGGTCCATCAACCAAAGATTTTGAATCCAACAGCCAGAGATGTGAATGACTTTTTAAAACAAGTTTCACCAGCTGAAGCAACCCTGAACTGGCAGTCAGAGAATATCGTTTCCCAGAATAAGCTGCTACAAAAGCTTCATCACCAGACCTCTCAAATATCTGCAGACCTTCAATCCTCTACAAGTTTCATTATTGAAAAATTGTTTGCCAAAATCCAGCAAGTCCATGAGGAACTTCTAGCCATCATAAAAAACAAAATAGTTCCGATGCATGTTTTCCTTTCTAAAGAAGAAGAAATGCAGAATCTGAAGATATAGTATGAAGCATTGAAACGACAAGAAATAATGAAAGCTGCTGCAACTGAAGATGTCACCCCTTGGAGATACACCACGATGCGCCAAGAATCTCAGCCATTAATACAACTCTTAAAACCTGCTTCATCATCTATGCTTCGACTTAAGCAGATTCTGGAAGAGCAAGATGAACTCAAAAAGAAGAAAGGAAAAGCCCAGGTGGCCCAAACACCATCTCCAAAACTGCCACCTCAACCAAAAAGTGGTACTCCACCTCCTCCTTTTCAACAAATAGATACCCAACTTATGGCCTAGAACCCTTTGTCCCAAACACTATACAACAAAAGTTACTCTTTTTCCAAATTCATCTCAGATTCGGACCGGATAAATGAAATTGAGACAAGCTCTGCTTCAGAGACTATGTCGCCTCAAACTTCTCCAAATCTTTCAGAATTTGACTCAGAAGAAGAATCAACCAGGGACAAAATGTTTTCTCATCTTATGGCATAGCCAACTGAACTAGATGAACAATCGAAGACCACCCAAGCCTATCATGTTGAAGAAAAAGCAGATACTAAAGGCCTGTCCTCACAAACGTCTCCACAAGCATCAAAGTCTTCGAAGTTCCACACATTTACACTCGATGATAGCCCTCCTCATTGTGGAATGTCCGTTTCCAAAAATTTAAAGCATGGCTTCTCCTTGAATCCCAAAAGCCCAAAATGTAGACTAGAAACGTGTTATTGGGGTTTGCTTCCCTATTCACACCGGCATCCTCCAAGAATGGTGGAAAAGCTTAGGATACTATAGACAGCTACAATTTCTCCATATTGAAAATATTGAAGAAGCTCTTTCTATAGTCCATACAAAATTTTGCAGGCAAGATACCCAGCTGACAGAACGGCTACGAGCAAAATTTTTCAAAATGACGTGTTGTTCTATGGATAAAAAAGATCTGGAAAAACACTTCAAGCAAATCTCCCAGCGATTCTATCAAATTGGTGGAATCAATGATCCTAATCTAAAAGCAAGCTTTTCTCTCGTCCATCCCAAAACCCCTGGGAGAGGAAACATCCAGAATCCTAGCTCATGCGGGAAAAGAACTCAGAGAAACTACTTTGGGGGAATTTTACCAATTCATTATTCGAGCCCTTGAAAAGATGTGTTCTCAAAACAAGTTCCCACAGGAATATCTGAAATAGTCTAAACAGCTCGAACGAGTCTGCAACAAGAAAGATCTTATCATCAAATGCCCTTCTCAACAATCTTGCTCCTGCCTTAAAAAAAAGTTTAAGAGACACTCTTTCAGCAAAGAAGTGTTTCCCACAAGACGACAGAGACAATTCAAAACCAAGAAAAGGTTCGTTAAGTTTCTCCGACGAAAGAAAAGAATTTGAAAGACTACAGATAAATGTTATAAGTGCGGGAAAAGGGGCCATTTTGCAAAAAATTGTCCTGAAGGAAAAACAACTAAGATGATTTCCCACATCGAAGATGCTACAGGCATTTCATTGTCTGACAATGATCTAGAATCTCTCTTCTCCCTAGAAGATGAACAATCCCCTGATTCAATCTGTGCAATTCAACAACTTGATGAGTTCGAAGCTCCTCAAGCGACTTACCAGATTGGCAACATCAATCTAACACAACTTGTCCCAGTAATCAAAATGCAAATCCTACCATCAAAATATTCAAAGCCAATAAAGGTGGTAGCCTTCTTTGACACAAGTGCTTCTTATACCATAATGAATCCAGACATTCTGCCCCTAGAATACTGGACTAAACAGAAGCAATATTTTCATGCCGCCAACAATACCATCTTCAACACAGAAATCATCAACAAACCAATCAAGCTTGTATTTTTCCCTAATTATTCAACCACTCACAAGGTGATCGGATCAAAACTTCCAGGCAAAGATCTCATCATCGGCTTTGACCTTTACACCAAGAAGAAAGGACTGAGGATTCTTCCAGATGGGTTAGCATATAAACAATTCTTTAAAGCTTGGGAATCTCTCCCAAATTTCTTTCAAATTCATGATGATCCTTTCAGCCAACTCAAAGAAAGGCTCATTTAAAGGTCTTGTGCTACCTCCCATTCAGAGTTCCTCAAAAAGTGCTCACATCCTCTGTGTACCAGAGAAGAATTCTTTGTTGACCTCCCATTCAAACAGAATGAGGATATTAACCCCATATAGGCCAGTCATCCAGGAATGAACCTAGAACATCAACAGATGGCCTCCCAAGAGTGCCAAGAGTTACAGGCCCAGGGATTGATTGAACCAACAAATTCGCCATGGGCATGTCATGCCTTTTACGTAAACAAGAGGTCAGAATAAGTTCGGGGCAAACAGAGGTTAGTCATCAATTACAAGCCTTTAACTATTTTTTAGCCGATGACAAATTCCCTCTACCCAATAGAAATTCTTTATTTGCAAACCTCACAAAGGCCAAAATATTTTCCAAATTTGATCCTAAGGCGGGATTCTGGCAACTTCGAGTAAAACCCGAAGATCGGCCCAAAACACTTTTTTTGTTCCTAACCACCATTTCCAATGGCTTGTTATGCCATTCGGGCTCAAAACCGTCCCATCTCTCTTCCAAAAGGCCATGACCCGAATTTATGGCCCAATACTCCAAAATGCCCTCATCTACATTGATGATATTCTCTTATTCTCCCCTGATGTCCAGTCCCATATAGACCTGCTGGCCCAATTTGCCCAAATTACAGAAGACCATGGTATCATGCTCTCAGAAAAGAAAATGGTGATAGGCCAAGCCAAGATGGACTTCTTGGGCATGACTTTGTTCGATGGACAATTCTAGGCCCAGCCTCATATAGCCCAGGAACTTCTAAAGTTTCTTGATGAAAATTTCACCAAGGTCCAAGTCCAGCAATTTCTCGGGATAGTAAATTATCTTAGAGACTTTGTCCCTAAGATTTCAAAATTCATCAGTCCCCTCACACAACTTTTGAAAAAACAACCTCCACCGTGGACACGTGTTCATATTAAAACAATAAAAGCTTTAAAAGAAATCATGCAAGATCTGCCCCCACTGTAGATTCCCTTTGATGGAAAGAGAGTCCTCCAGACTGATGCGAGCAATGATTTTTGGGGAGCTATCCTTCTCGAAGAAGATAAGGATAAAAAGAGGAAAATTTGTGGCTACAAAAGTGGATGCTTTATAGATTCCCAGAAGCACTATCACTCCACCTTCAAGGTGCTGTTAGCAATCAAACAAGGGATAACCAAATTTGAATTCCACCTCATTGGGCACCATTTTTTGATTGAGACAGATTCGGCAATCGCAGCAGGAATGATTAAGCTTAAGCGAAGTAAGACCCTCAATTCTCAGTTAATCAGATTTGCTGTATGGTTTGATCAATACTCCTTTAATATTAAACATATTAAAGGAAAACAAAATATTATTCGTGATTATCTGTCTAGACCCACTATAAAAACCATCACAAGAGCCACCAACAAAACCACCCAAATTCCTTACATTTTCATGATGGCCTCCTCTTCTACCTTTCTCCCAACAACCTTATTCCCCACTGATGCTCATATAATCATCCAAGGGAAAAACACAAAAGAAAAGGCCACCAAAAGAGCAATCTTTATGCAAAATCATCTGATCAAAACTCTTGGCCCATCCATTTGCAAAGATTTTGGACTCCACCCTCAATATCCATTCTCAAAAGTCCTTCCTCTCAGGGACGCTCTATTCATGGAAAGACCATTAGCACATATATTCTGATACCTCACCAGCACTTTTACCATAGCTGTTGAAGTACAGTTGATTGCTAAAAGGACATCCATAAGAGCCTATCAAGATCAAGATGAATTTAAAGATGAATATGAAACACAAATGCAGGTGCTCTTTTGGTTCGCCTCTCTTGATAAGTGGGATGAACTCCTTACCAAGGAATGAGAAAAAACCAAAGGTTCTCGACAAGCTTTTCTATAACCAAGAAGACCTAAGGAAACCGTGATTGTATTGAATTGTTATACAATTCTGTTCTTAGGACTATCTTGCAAATTACAGGAAGACGGCTCCATTATCACAAACCCCACAATTGAGATATATGGATCCAGTGAAGAACCTATTGAAGGCATAGGAACCCTACGAAGAGAAATCCAGAAAACTCTTTCATCAAAAATCAAACTATTCCAGAACAGATATGGCCACCTCTAGACTTAGATGCTCAATGGGAACAATTCCCACTAGACTACATTCAAAAGATTGAAAAAGCTGGGAAAGAATACTCCTAAGATCTATTCAAAGATAATGATGTCATAACCAGTCAAAAGCATAGTCTTAAGCTTTACACCTAAACAAGTACTGAATGAGTACTCTACTACAAAGATTTAGCTTTTCAAGATTCTCAGGACCCATACCTATTTAAAGAACCTTATCTCTTCAGCAATTTGTCCAGCACTAGACCACCTCGCCAAAAGATTCTCTGGTCATGCTATGACGCGTGCCCCTCAATGGATGATGATGAAATTGACGAAGCACTCAGAGAAATGGCACGAGAAAAAAACTGGATAGATGACTGTGATGGCCACGACACAGACTAAAGATGTCTCATTCAAAAAATACCCACAAAATCCAAAAGACGAGTGTGCTTTCTTTTGAATTTTCTTTTGAGTTGTAAAGGTGTGAACCTTATCCACCTTTGTGTTTATTTTCCTTTTCATGCGAATCTTTTGAGTTGTAAAGGTGTAAACCTTATCCACCTTTATATAAAGTAGTTTTCAGTGTGATGTAAAGGCTTACGCCTAAAAGTTTGCACCTAAAGTTCTATATATTTGGAACTTCTTCTCAGTTTGTAATAAGTGTAGAGTAAAAGTGAAATTAAAAAAAAAAAAGAATTTTTGTATATAAGATATTCCCAATCTATTCTAAACACTCAGGAGAGAAATCGAAAAAAAAAAAGAAGAGTTGTAAAGCTCTTAAAGCTCAAAGTCCCAATCCCTTTATCCAGAAACAAAAAACAAAAATAGAAACTGTAATCCCCAGATAAGGTCGTAAATCTCCATAGATGCCAAGGAGGGTGAGAGAGGAGTAGATATAATTTGGGTTTATCAACTCCTATTACTGTTATCAATCCTTCTTAGGTTCTTTCAAATGCAGGTGCTCTCATAGTTCGCCCTCTTGATAAATGGGATGAACTCCTTACCAAGGGAGGGGAAAAAATCAAAGGTTCTCGACAAGCTTTTTTGTATCCAAGAAGACCTAAGGAAACCGTGATTCTATTGAATTGTTATACAATTTTGTTCTTAGGACTGTCTTGCAAGTTACAGGAAGACGGCTCCATCATCACAAACCTCACAATTGAGATATATGGATCCAGTGAAGAACCTATTGAAGGCATAGGAAAAGATATGGTCTCAGAACAAGTTTCTAAAGGAATATCTGAAACAGTCTAAATAGCTCGAATGAGTCTACATCAAGAAAGATCTTATCATCAAATACCCTTCTCAACAATCTTGCTCCTGCCCTAAACAAAAGTTTAAGAGACACTCTTTCAGCAAAGAAGTTTTTCCCACAAAATGACGGAGACAATTCAAAACCAAGAAAAGGTTCGTTAAGTTTCTCCGGTGAAATTTCATACAAATAATCTAACTTAGATGAAGTGGATTTTCGGACAGATGGTGTAAGGGGTCTGACTAAAGACGTACTAGGAGAAGACTCTGAAATTTCTGAACTGGTGGTCATGGCCAAGACTCGTTCCAAAGACAAAGTTGTTTGGCTCTGATACCACTCTATGGGAAGCTGCTTTTGAAAGAATCTAACAGCCAGAGATGCGGATGGCTCTTTAAAACAAGTCTCACCAGCTGAAGCAACCCTGAACTGGCAGTCAGAGAAACAATACACTCTATGGGGAGCCCCTTTTGAAAGAACTTGGGAAGGATTGATAATAGTAATAGGAGATGATAAACCCAGATTATATCTACTCCTCTCTCGCCCTCCTTGGTATCTATGGAGATTTACGACCTTATTTGGGGGTTATAGCTTCTATTTCTGTTTTTTGTTTATGGAGAAAGGGATTGGGACTTTGAGCTTCAAGAGCTTTACAACTCTTCTTTTTTTTTTTTCGATTTCTCTCCTGAGTGTTTAGAATAGATTGGGAAAATCTTATATACAATTTTTTTTTTATTTCACTCTTACTCCACACTTGTTACAAACTGAGAAGAAGTTTCAAATATATAGAACTTTAGGTATAAACTTTCAGGCGTAAGCCCTTACATCACACTGAAAACTACTTTATATAAAGGTGGATAAGGTTCACACCTTTACAACTCAAAAGAAAATTCAAAAGAAAGCACACTCATCTTTTGGATTTTGTGGGTATCTTTTGGAGGAGACATCTTTAGTCTGTGTCGTGGCCATCACAGTCATCTATCCAAAGTTTTTCTCATGCCATTTCTCTGAGTGCTTCGTCAATTTTATCATCATACATTGGGGGACACGTATCGTAGCACGACCAGAGGATGTTTTGGCGAGGTGGTCCAATGCTGGACACATTGTTGAAGAGATAAGGTTCTTCAAACAAGTATGGGTCGTGAGAATCTTGAAAAGCTGGATCTTTGTAGTAGAGTACTCCTTCAGTGCTTGTCTGGGTGTAAAGCTTTGGACTAAGCTTTTGACTGGTTATGACATCATTATCTTGGGACAGATCTTGGGAGTATTCTTTCAGAGCTTTTTCAATCTTTTGACTATAGTCTAGTGGGAATTGTTCCCATGGAGCATTTGAGTCTGGAGGTGGCTATTTCTGTTCTGGAATAGTTTGATTTTTGATGAAAAGAGTTTTCTAGATTTCTCTTCATAGGGTTCCTATGCCTTCAATAAGTTCTTCACTAGATCCATATATATATCTCAATTGTGGGGTTTGTGATAATGGAGCCGTCTTCCTGTAACTTGCAAGACAGTCCTAAGAACAGAATTGTATAACAATTCAATGCAATCACGGTTTTTTTCGGTCTTCTTGGCTATAGAAAAGCTTGTCGACAACCTTTGGTTTTTTCTCATTCCTTGGTACCTGTATTTGTGTTTCATATGCATCTTTAAATTCATCTTGATCTTGATAGGCTCTGATGGATGTCCTTGTAGCAATCGTCTGTACTTCGACAGCTATGGTAAAAGTGCTGGTGAGGTACCAGAATAGATGTGCTAATGGTCTTGCCATGAACAGAGCTTCCCTGAGAGGAAGGACTTATGAGAATGGATATTGAGGGTGGAGTCCAAAATATTTGTAAATGGATGGGCCAAAAGTTTTGATCAGATGATTTTGCATAAAGATTGCTCTTTTGGTGGCCTTTTCTTTTGTGTTTTTCCCTTGGATGATTATGTGAGCATTATTGGGAAATAAGGTTGTTGGGAGAGAGGCAGAAGAGGAGGCCATCATGAAAATGTAAGGAATTTGGGTGGTTCTGTTGGTGGCTCTTGTGATGGTTTTTATAGTGGGTCTAGACAGATAATCAGGAATGTTTAGAGACTATGTCTTCCCAAACTTCTCCAAATCTTTCAGAATTTGACTCAGAAGAAGAATCAACCGGGACGCAGTAATCTGCCCCTAGATCCAGTTTGTTGATTATGGTGGATAAGGTTGAAATCTCATTTTTAAGTGTAAGTTGAAATCTTCACAATTGAACATGACCTCTTTAATTTTGGTGGATAAAGTTACTCTTAAAAATTCAACATGACCTCTTTGATTATGGTGGATGAAGCTGCTGGGATCAATTCATCCTTCTCGTGGACATTCCGTTAGTTATGAAGGGGATCAATATAATTCTAGAAGAAAAATTTATCTGATCCAATGCATTTAACTTCCTATTTTTCGTTCATAAAAAAGGTTCAAATTCTACACCATGGTACTTCTATCGTACGGTTCACATTATACATTATACAGAATA
The DNA here is from genome assembly GCA_025403435.1 of Artocarpus heterophyllus. Lineage (NCBI taxonomy): Eukaryota > Viridiplantae > Streptophyta > Magnoliopsida > Rosales > Moraceae > Artocarpus > Artocarpus heterophyllus. Next base: position 4,776,766 of record CM046347.1, on the reverse strand, counting down.
ACTAAACTCATCAATACATTCTTCACAAACCGGTTTGAATTGGAAAATTAAGTTCAAAATATATAACATGTGAAAGCTTTACATTATAGTTGTCCTTTGCTTTATACTGTAGTTGCTAACAACTTTACACCGTTGACGATTTGAATTAAAGTGTTTGAACTAGTGTGCTTAATGGAGGGTTATTACCTCATTGGCACGCTTCAAGGAAAAGTTAAAATAAAAGAAAACTACATAATAAAAGCATACTTGAATGATAGTGACATCTTATTTGAAAGTAAGCGTATATTTGAAAGAGTGGTTAAAACTATTTTTTATTTAAATTTTGAAGAGAAAATTTTATAACAAAAATAATTGAAGCATAAAAAACGATTGGAGTCATTTTTGCTAAACAAACTTTTAGTTAATGGTTCAAAACACGCTTGCTATCAAGAAATAGTTTTTACATTCGGTTGAATATTTGGGGGAGTTGGCGATGAATAAATGAATAACATGGCTTAAATTGTACCAAACAAATAATTGAGACCCTTTTTCGGCCGTCAGATCACCAGTTTGTGACAACCGGGGGATGTTAGTCAAATTCAAAAACACTAATTCATGTTTAAAGCCTCCAAAGTCCAATCGGCTCAAGTCCGGCAGCAAATGAAGACCCTTTCTTTGTCCTTTCAATGGAAGAATTTTGTGGCATTAGGGGTGGTCGAAGGGTGAATTAAAGAAATATTACTAGAATTTCATGTTTGTATTCAAGATGCACATGAAGAAATTTTAGCAAATAAATTGAAATAAAAATAAAATAAAATACATGCCAAATTATGTGGATAAAAGAAAACACTTGATTCTATAACAAAAACAACAATACATCATAATTGCTGAATCCCTAGGTGGTGTACTCGGACACCTTATTTACTCAAACCAATATATAATTTGCCTCTTGCTTAGAAGAGAGAAAGCATGGATGCCCCAAACTTTTCCTTGGCTTCCTTGTCAACAACGTCGCTTTCTCCTAAATACATGTTGATAAAGGCCCTGGAAAGAAGTTCACTCTCAACCTTGCTCACAACCTTTCCCAACACTGCATCATCCATCATAAACAATAGTTAAGTAAAATGTTATGTTTTTCAATAATGAAGAACAAATAATATGCGTTGGTCTAAAAGTTATTGTATCTCTCAAGGCTCACATTTTGCTTCAATGACATATCCTGGTAACCGAGAAATCTCCAGCACAGAACCAGTTGTTATCTTAGTGTCATCTGATACCGGACCTAGAACCCTTTAAAAAAACACATAAAAGAAAGACTGATTTTGGTAAGAATATTATAAATAACAAGCTGAAATAAAAGAGGCTGGTTAAAACAAGAAAAAAATAAAAAATAAAATTACTTGTTGGCGAGCTCGTCGTTCTTTTTGCCACCATTCAACTTCTTTATTGATGCTCCAAGACTATCAGCAAAATTTTTCTTTACCCCAGACATTGAAACGGCAGAAAAGACAATGACCATTTTGACCGTCATCCCAAAATCGCCATCGATTGCCAACTGAAACATCTCCTTTGAGGGTTTTGCAGGGCATTTCCCGATTTTTGACTTGAGGAGATCTGCCAACTTCTCATTGTCTGCGTACACTCCTGCAAATAATCAAAGAATATATTGACATGGCCGCTAGTTAGTCACCTTGATTCCATGTATTATTTGACATGACATAGTCATAGCAGAAGCATTCATTTCCTTCTTTTTATTGAATAATAACAATGTTAGTTCAGCAACAACAAGTAAACAAAATGTTAGAAGTTTCATGTCTATTTTTCAGCCTACTTTGTCTGCACCATAACCTTATCTTACCATTACAAATATCTTAGTCACTTTGGAGTAATACTTTTTTTCTTTTCTTTTCTCTTCTTTTCTTTTATGTTATTGTTATATAGAATCTAATTATATTATACACTCAAACCAAAGGGAGTGAGACATGTTAATTAAGCAAATAAGAATAATATTAGTAAAAGATTAATTAAAAGAGATATTACCAAAACCATAAATCTTGATGCCAACACCAAGCATGGAGGGCTTCTTCACACCAACGCAGTTCAACTTCTTGCCATCATCCAATGTAACAGGAAAAGAGACCCCGGTCTTGGGCTCAACTTCCTCAACTTTTGATGTTGCTGCCATTCTTGATCAACTAATTTGCTATTAATACCAACAAGAAAGTAGTGATTATAAAGTGAAAGACAAGATTGAAATAGCTTGCTTGGTTTGGGATTTGTATGTATAGGTAATGGAGTTATATATAGGAAGAACTTGGTGAGGTTCATACGAGAGGCATTAAATTAATTTTGCATATGTCCTACTTGGTCAAAAAGGGTGGATTTTTTTTTTTTTTAAATTTTTTTGGCGGAGTCAAACAAGGAACGATGACTAGGTGAAAGAAGGACGGAAGAAAAATACAAAAGGAGAGCATTTCGTGTTTTAAGTTTGTTAAACATCTAGAAAGTCAACATTTGCTGTTGTCTTGAAATAAAATATTGGTTGGAAAAAACGAAGAAGATCTAAAACGAGAAGAAAGAGACGGGGAATGTGGTATGAGAAGGAAAAAAGAAAAGAAAAGAAAAAAGTAAAAAATTAGGAAATCTCTTTGTTCACTTTGTAAAGGAATTATAATCACCTATCTAATTTTTATGTTTTAAATGACGTTTAATTGGTTATATTTTAACACATTATTAAACATTAAAGCATAAGAAAATCAATTAAGAGATATTTTAAATTTTTTAAGTGAAGTGATCATATGATTTGGTTGGTTAGATATTATTTAAGACACTGAAATTAGACATGCAATTTGAGCCCTTTCTTTAACTCTATATCTTTTTTTACAATTTTGTTCCTCGTAAATATATATTGCAAGAAACTAAAGACAGAAATCTCATCTCTTAAGTATTAGTTCAAAACCTTCAAAATTCAAAATGACTTTTCACTCATCCATTTTGTCATAAAGTCTCCTTAATTACGGTGGATAAGCTGCTGGGATAAACTCATCCTCCTTGTGGACATTCCAGGATGGGTCAATATAATTCTAGAAGAGAATCAATCTGATTCATCTGTGGTAGCTATAGTACAAGAAAGTTCTAATCCATTTCCAAATTTTCGCTCATTGGAAAAAAAAAAGGTCAAATTCACACCATTGAACTTCTATCGTATGGTTCATATCATATTATGAATGAAAATAGTTTAATAGAAAATCCCATCAACATAAAAATGAAATATAACATAATATAACTTTTATTACCTCCATCCACACCTATGAAGGAAAAGATAAAATAAATAAAAACAAAAAACAAAAACCACGTGACAATCACTACAAGACGCGGGGGGGGGGGGGGTGGGTAGGTGTGGATGTTATGGCAATTCTTTATGCTTTTTTTTTTCCTGCTTATCAAAAAATTTATTATCCTTTTCCACTTGTGTGTCGTTTCTCCCGTGCTTAGAATTTTTTTTTTCCCCTTCTAGCTTACAACAACGAAAGTTATTTAATTTTCTGAAAAGAATTATTGAAAATGTGACGAGTGATCAATAATTTGATTAGACTTAGTTGAATGGTTCAAACAGGTTCACTATCAAGAAAAATATATTTTTCACACTTGGTTCAACATTTGGGGAGTTAATGATGAATAGTTGAATATCGTTGTTCAAGTTCAAGACACCTTAATTATTCAAAAAATTATCCAAGTATCAGACAAGTAATTTGACCTTGTGTACGGAAGATGGGTTTAAACCATGTACGGTGAAAAGGTTTTATATGTTATAGTTTAAAGTTAGCTGTCACATATCACAATGCTTGAACTTTTTTTTTTTAAACACTCTACGAAATACTTTCGTGAATATGTAATAACCAGGTTTTTGAAAGGAACAACCCGGGTTGTTAGTCAAACTCAGAACGAAAGACTCATTGTTCAAAGTCTCCAAATGTCCACAACTCGATCGGCTCAAGACCGGCCAGCAAATAAAGACTCTTTCCTTGTCCTTTTAATGGAAGAATTTTGTGGCATTAGGGGGGCAGATAGGTGAACTAAATAAATATTATTTCTTCAACATTTGCAATCAAATAAAAGAGAAAAAACACAAAAGCTATTGATATTACAAAATAATAATTATCTTTGTAGTAACACTATAGCTGAGACGGAGGAAAAAAAAAGTGAGAATTAATGGACATATAATTTTAGATTTTGAGATGGAGTGAACTATACATTTCAGCATAATATACGGATAAAATTAAAAAGAAAAATAAAAATTGACAATTGCCTATCCTTAATTATACATAGCTTAGTACGTTACTGGAATTAGGATAAAATTAGCTGGCATGTACTATGTGATACAGTCATTGCGGGGTCCACACCTTCACAGGTTGGGGCAACTGGCCATTTTTATGCGTTCATTGCCACTAAATAAATGTGAAGAATGTCTAACTTGTATCAGAGTATTGTTAAACAAACGAATTTCATGATCATATTGACGTTGATCATACCCTTTTTAAGTTTTTTATTTATTCCTTCTCTTGCTATGAAATCATACAAGTAGAAAAAACATGCACTAACAGAAAATAATGGAATTCCATGTTTGTATTCAAGTACATGCCTAGCTTTTTTTTAAAAAAAAAGAAATAAAAAAGCATGTCAAAATTTGTGGATAAAAAGAAATTAAATACTTGGATTCTACGACTTAAAAAACACATTATCATTGTCTTCCTTCTTATTTACAAGAACCAATCACCATAAAGGTACAGGCATTCTTCCCCTGCCTTCTCTGCCTCTCCCTTAGCTCTTCCCAGTCAGAACACTGACTTAAGCATCAGAGTGCCCTTAGCAGGCACCAAACCGGTGTCCCCTTACTCTGAGGCCTTCTCTCCTCTTGCAGATCCGACCAGACTAGGTTAAGCCAGGCAGAACAAAAAACAGAACAGGGAACCTGACCACCGTGCGTCCCCGCACGCGGTGTTGTGCTGAACTCAAGCATCAACATTTGGCTCTAAAAGGAGGGCCCCGCACCTTTCTAGTAGCCTCAGCTCTTCCCCCCACCGATTCCCTGGACGACCAAAGAAGACCAAGTCTAGGCTACGGCCGACCAGGTCCAAGACGAAGAGTCCAAATAGGCTACGACCGACGAGAAGACCTAAGGTCTAGGACAAAGAGTCCGACCAGGTACAAAAAGGTTACGGCCGACCAGAGAAGACCAGGTCTAGGCTACGGCCGATCAGGTCCAGGACGAAGAGTCCAAGCAGGCTACGACCGACGAGGAGACCTAAGGTCTAGGACGAAGAGTCCGACTAGGTTCGAGAAGGTTACGACCAACCAGAGAAGACCAGGTCCAAGCTACGACCGACCAGGTCCAAGCTACGACCGACCAGGTCCAGGACAAAGAGTCTCAGAAGGATATGCTCACGAAAAATATTTCTTAACCACATCAAGACTTTTGGTGCTGATGACCTCCATCACCAAAGTCTTAGGGGGCTACTGTTGAGGGAAATCTTCACGATGAGAAAACCGTCTGAAGTTCATACCCTCTTTAAACCAAGCACCCGATCAGGTTAGCTGAAAAGACCAATCCGACTAGGACAGGATCCGTCCGACCAGGACAAGATCTATCCAACTAGGGACTCGTCCGACCGGGACAGGATCTGTCCGACTAAGATCCATCAAAGTAGGACAAGATCTATCCAACCAGGGAGCCGTCTGACTAGGACAGGATCTGTCCAACTAGGATCCGTCCGACCAGGACAGGATCTATCCGACTTACCCAAAGACTACCACGTGGCACCATCTCAACCCTCCGTTGGGCAATCCTCCTTCTTCGGAGATCATGACACCTGTTCGTTGGACACATGGGTTAAGGACCAAACCGGTCCACACCCGGATCCAAGCTAAACTCTATAAATAGGAATATTAATTCCACCACAAAGGTATGGGCATTCTTCCCCTGCCTACTCTGCCTCTCCCTTAGCTCTTCCCTGTCAGAACACTGACTTGAGCGTCGGAGTGCCCTTGGCAGGCACCAAACCGGTGTCCCCTTACTCCGAGGCCTTCTCTCCTCTTACAGATCCGACCAGACTAGGCCGAGCCAGGCAGAACAAAAGACAGAACAGAGAACCCGACCACCGTACGTCCCCGCACGCGGTATTGTACCGAACTCAGGCATCAACAATTACAGTGGATAAGCTGCTGGGATAAACTCATCCTCCTCGTGGACATTCCATTACTTAGTAGGATGGGTCAGTATAATTCTAGAAGAGAATCAATCTGATTCATCTGTAGTAGCTATAAAAAAAGTAAATAAATAAATAAAACAATAACCACGTGACAATCAATACAAAGGGGGGTGCAAGATATTATGGCAATTCTTTATCCTTTTTTTTTCCTGCTTATCAAATATTTATTATCCTTTTCCACTCGTGTGTTGTTTCTCTCGTCCTTAGATTTTTTTTTTCCCTCTTCGAGCTTACAACAACGAAAGTTATTTCATTTTCTGAAAATAATTATTGAAAATGTGACGAGTGATCAATAATTTGATTAGACTTAGTTGAATGGTTCAAACAGGTTCACTATCAAGAAAAATATATTTTTCACACTTGGTTCAACATTTGGGGAGTTAACGATGAATAGTTGAATATCGTTGTTCAAGTTCAAGACACCTTAATTATTCAAAAAATTATCCGAGTATCAGACAAATAAATTGACCCTGTGTACGAGAGATAGGTTTCAACTCATGAGTTTAAACGTGTACCGTGAAAAGCTTTCATATATTATAGTTTAAAGTTAGCTCTCATATATTACTTTTTTTTTTAAACACTCTACGAAATACTTTCGTGAATATGTAATAACCAGGTTTTTGAAAGGAACAACCGGGGTTGTTAGTCAAACTCAAACAACCGACTCATTGTTCAAAGTCTCCAAATGTCCACAACTCAATCGTTTCAAGACCGGCCAGCAAATGAAGACTCTTTCCCTGTCCTTTTAACAGAAGAAGTTTGTGGCATTAGGGGGGCAGATAGGTGAACTAAATAAATATTATATCTTGAACTTATTCCTTGAACATTTGCCATCAAATAGAAGAGAAAAAACACAAAAGCTATTGATGTTACAAAATAATAACTATCTTTGTTGAGGGTAAGCTCGGCGCCACCACCGAGGACGCTGACTTTGGTGGTCGGCAACTAAGCTTGGCAGACATTGGCTCTACTGCCCGACCCGACGAATCACACTCTTCCCGAGGTGCCTTCCATTTATTCAAGGGCACGCCCCCAAGAATAGTGCCACCTCGGGGATGTACGGTAGCTTGGGTCAGGCCGCGTTATTCATAAGGATACGTCAGTGCCCATCCTTGTAGGCCAACACCAGGCAAACGTGCTGCCGTCCGATAGAGTCCAATCCATTGGGCGATGGACGCGACACTTGTCATTTACTGCTTGCCATACTTTGATGTTGTCACAACCCGCCTTTTCGGGCTGTGATTAAACTCTTTCTTCATTACTTTAGGGCAAAAATTTAGGAATTTTTTTTTTTTAATACAAATACTGTACATATATTGTTTAATTACCTGTGAGATACATACATATACTTGTGTTTACATAACCATCTTTCTCTTACAATGTAGCTTATCAAACATTACTTTCAAAATATTTTAAAATATCATACAGCGGAAAACATACTGCGGCGGAAACCATACCCAGTCTGCACACATCATCCGTCCGCTAGCTCATCATTATGATTTATTCTGACCTTTTTGTCGGAATACCTACAGCATGAAAAACTTAATGAGCTAACGCCCAGTAAGTCCCATATAAACCCACATGCACATTCAATAAAATGCATGATCATATTATGCTTTCTTATAATCCTTCATTATCCTTATCATTTCTTATCTTTAACTAGGGCCCAAGTGTTCGTACCATTGCGCACTTAGGTCTACGTAACACCGTGACCATCCTATAATCCTTAAACTCCCCTTGAGTCAGGAGTCGGTACGACACTTTTCTTAACTTTTGGTGATTCATTACCAATTCACTTATTATGGTTAACATACCATGCATGAAGTGATGAGTACATGTTATACATAACATAATCTACATAAATGCTTTTGTGCGATATAGACCATACAGGTACATACTTTATATACACACTGGTACACATTAATATACACACAGGTATATAGCATAATATACTCACATGTACTTAACATAAAATATACACACTGGTATACATTATCATATACACTCAGGTATGTGTTATTATATGCATTCAAGTATATATATATACTCCATATACTCACAAGTATACCCCTTTCATTTTTTTTTTATCAATACTCATGTTGTTGCATATATACAAGTATACACCTTGATATACATACAAGTATACACATATACATATTACACTATAATCCTACAATTTCATACTGTAGGTGGGATGGGTACTTACTTGATGCAATTGTCGGGCAACTTAACCACGATATCCTTTCTTCTAGATTCCTAGGATCCTGTTGGCCAATTACAAAGCCATTAGCCAAATTTTACTATGTTTCAATACGAAACATTTGTTAGTTAATAAATTGAGTTGCATTACTATGTTTAACTCTAAAAACCACCGTTTTTTCTTATTTCTATCTAACTTCACCATATCGTTTCTAACGAAGGGTGGAAACCTTTCTAGTCGTTTTCTTATCCCATTGGGAACATTTCAAAGCAGTTCGGGTTATTTGGGCAGAAATGACGATTTTGCCCTCCGTAGGTTTACTAACCTACCCGAGCTCGATTTCGTTATTCTTATAAAATAACCATATATTCATTCTAAAATAACATCCTAGTGGGTCAAATCTCTTTATTTCTCAATTATGCCCCATTTTCATTAAACTTTGCGGTTTAGCCCATGAACCGAAAATTTTGACGTTTTTGCCCCCGAAACTAAAATTTACTTCTTTGCACCAGAATTTTCTATTTTTGTCAAGGATCATTTTTTCTCAAAGTACCATATTCAAAATCCTTTGAGAAATGACGTTTTTGTCCCTTTTTCAAATTTTTCACAATTTTCATAAATTCTTGAAAAATTAAAATCTCATAAACGAATCAGTTTTTTGATGAACCGTCCGCTATGCCTAACAGTTTCATCGAGATCTACAACTTTTGTGTTTTAACTTTTCCCAAAATGTCACTGTACAGGGGTGTTTTTGGCTAATTTCCAATTCTGCCGAGAGGAATTTTTTTCTTTCAATTTAGTCCCTATGGCATTTTTACATAAATCCATTTCAAACTTGCAATTTTACCCCTGCAGAAATCATTTCATACCTTAATCAATACATTCCCATGCTCAAACATCATCTTTGCAAAGTTTAACCTCAAAATTACAAAAATATCATTTTTACAAAAATTGCCGATTTACACTAAAACAAAAATTTCCATAACTCAAACTTATCATACACCACATATACATGAACTTCCATCAAATACATGTTCAAAACCCCTCATGGGTTTGAAAGAACAAAAATCAAAACAAAATCTATAAAATTTCAAACTTTAAAGCTTAAAACTTACCAAAATAACACCCTTTTGGTTTGAAGCTTTCAAAATCCTTTTAGACTCCCTCCTAAGCTTCCTTTCCATACAAAAATACCATGGATTAATCTCTTGTCCTTTGCCCATGAAAAATCCCTTGAAAACCCATTAAAAGTTTAGGATTTTACCTTAAACTTGTGGGAAAATCCTTGTTCTTGCTTGTAAAATTTGTTGGGGGCTATTTTTGCAAGATTTGGGGCTGAGAAATATTTTTTTGGGAGCAGAACTATGGCTGCCGAAGCTTTGGTGGAAAGAAAAGAAAAGAAAACTTTGATAAACTTGCCATAAATGCATGTTTATCTCATTTGGTGACTCATGGTAACCCATGAGTACACCACTAGGTGTCACAAAATGATTGGGCCACTTTTCTTGACATGTGGCCCAATAGAAAAGCAAAAAGTGTCCACTTTATGGAGTTAAAAATTTATACTGTGTAATTTTTCACCACACAGTATTTTTCCTATACTGTCGTGGCCAATTCAGTGTACTTTCTATCCTTAGACTGTATAAAAATATTTAACTTACTTTTCGTTTACTTTCTGAGGCCAATCATAACATTTTTCATATCTGTGCTTTTATTTAGCAGTATTCTTATACTGCTCTGGCCTCCTTTCTACCCCCGGTTAGGGTTAGGACAACCTCTACGTCCTATTTACATTCTAATCATTCATTCGTTTATATCACAATTTCACAATTAATTGTGACATGAAATTCATTTTATGGATATTATGCACAAATCTCTGAGTCATCAAACTCATAAAATTTGTATTTTATAATATCCACCATTGCATTACATATGCCATAAAATTTGCAATCAATGTTGCTCATTCATATTTTATTGTAATTTTCACATAAATTACAATTTTTACACAATTTCATATTTTTAAGAATAAATTCATTAATTAAACCTAATTAAATATTAGGTTTTATTGATGACGTTTTCTCGGTCATTACAATCTACCCCCCTTAAGAATTTTCGTCCTCGAAAATCAAAATAATTCGGGGTAGTCTTTCCTTATTTCATTCTCTCGTTCCTACGTTGCTTCTTCTACTTGTTGGTTACGCCATAAAACTTTGACGAGAAATATCTTCTTGTTCCTTAATTCCTTCTCTTCTTATGCCAGAATTTGAACTGGTTTTTCTTCATAAGACAAATTCTCCTTTATGTCAATTTCCTCTCGCTGAAGAACATGTGAATGGTCTGGCACATACTTCTTTAGCATGAGCACATGGAATACATTGTATACCAATGCTAGATTAGAGGGTAAGGCTAACTTTTAAACTACATTATCTATCCATTTCAAGATCTCAAATGGTCCAATATACCTTGGACTAAGCTTTCCTTTCTTTCTAAATCTTACAATTTCCTTTCATGGCATTATCTTCAAAAAGACCAAGTCTCCTACTTGAAACTTTAAAGGTCTCCGTCGTCGATTAACATAACTCTTTTGCCGACTAAAAGCCATTTTCATTCGTTGACCAATTAACTTTACCTCTTCCGTTGTTCTATTAACAAAATCTATGGTTGACAACGCCTTTTCTTGGGTTTCGTACCAATGTAAAGGTGGTCTACATCTCTTTCCATATAGAGCTTCATATGGAACCATACCAATGGAGCTTCGATAACTATTGTTGTATACAAATTCGATCAGAGGAAGCTTTTATCCCATCCTCTCTTAAAATCTAGCACACATGTTCTTAACATATCTTCTAAAGTCTGGATGGTCCTTTCTGATTGACCGTTCGTTTATGGGTGGAAGGCTGTGCTAAATGTCAGCTTTGTTCTCATTGCTTGATGAACACTTCTCCAAAACTTGGAAGTGAATCTACCATTAGATAAAAAAATGATAAACTTTGAAACTTAGTGGTATCTAACTATTTGGGTTACGTATAGTTCAGCTAGTCGTTCTACAAAACTGCTGAGTTTAATGGGTAGGATATAAGTTGATTTAGTCAATCTATCAACAATTACCCATATAGCATCATGTCCACCCGTAGTTCTAGGTAGCCCAGTTATCAGGTCCATAGTTATCTGATCCTATTTCCACTCTAGGATTTCAATTTTTTTTGTGTAATTCGCCTACTGGCCATTGATGCTCAACTTTCACCTTCTGGCATGTAAGGCATTTGCCAACACACTATGCGATATCATTTTTCATTCCATTCCACCAATAGTGTTCTTTCAAATCTTGGTACATTTTAGTAGCTCCTGGATGAGCCACATATGGTGTTTCATGAGTTTCTTCTAATACTTGCTTCTTTAATCCTTCATCATTGGGAATGTATATCCTACTCTTGTAACAGAGGATACTATCTTTCAAAATGCTAAATTCTGTTTCTTTGTTTTTAAGAACTTCATTCCTAACTTTAAGTAGCGACGGATCTGCTTCTTGTCGCTCTTTTAAATTCTCCAACATAGTTGGTTGAAAGGATCAATTAGCTAATCTTCCTGTGACTAGCTCTATTTCTGCTTCCATCAAATCCTTTTTGGAGAGGTTTTGGTATCATCTATACCATTACTAGCAAGGACGTTGTTCTACGACTAAGGGCATTGGCCACTTGATTAGCCTTTCCCAGGTGATACAAAATCTTACAGTCGTAGTCTTTGACTAACTCTAGCCACCTTTGCTACTTCATGTTGAGCTTTTTCTGTATGAAGATGCACTTCAGACTCTAATGGTCTGTATAAATTTCGTACTTAGCTCCACATAGGTAATGACACTATATCTTCAATACAAATACAACCATCGCTAACTCTAAATCATACATCAGATAATTCCTTTCATAATCCTTTAACTGTTGGGATGCATAAACAATCACTTTTCCATTTTGCATAAATACGGCTCCCAATCCTATTTTGATGCTTTACTATAGATCACGAACGTTCCATGGTTCAGATCTGGTATTGTCAGTACTAGTGTACTTGTAAGTCGTCCTTTTTAATCCTTGGAAACTTTCTTCGCATTTCTTAGTCTATTCATACTTTGTTGCTTTTCATGTAAGTGTAGTGAATGGTGCTGCAAGTCAGGAAAATCCTTCTACAAAACATCGATAGTAGCCTGCTAAACCGAGGAAACTTCTAATTTTTGACATACTTTTCGGTGTAGGCCACTTATTCATTGCTCAACTTCGGAAGGATCAACAGGTACTCCTTCTCGTGTCACCATGTGTTCGTGGAATTGAACCTTCTCCAGCTAAAACTCACATTTTGAGAACTTGGCATACAATTGATGCCTTCTCAATAATTATAGTGCAATCCTCAAGTACTTTTCATGTTCCTCTGTCGTTCTTGGGTATATTATCGTCGATGAAGACAATAACAAACTTATCGAGGTACTCTTTGATTCATGAGATCCATGAAAGTTGCTAGAGCATTGGTCAGTCAAAAGGCATGATGTAGAACTTATAATGTCCATAACGTGTTCGGAACGCCATCTTTGGTATATTTTTTTTCCTTAACTCGAAGTTGATGATATCTTGAGCGTAGATCAATATTTGAGAATACTGACGCTCCTTTAAGTTGGTTAAACAAATCATCGATCCTTGGGAGTGGATACTTGTTCTTAATCGAGATCTTGTTTAGTTCCCGATAATCAATACACATTTATAACATTCCATCCTTCTTCTTAACAAATAGAACAGTTGCTCCCCATGGGGAATAACTTGGTCGGATGAACCCCTTGTCCAATATTTCCTTTAGCTGCACCTGAAGTTCCTTGAGTTTCCCAAGAGTCATTTAATATGGCGCCTAAAAAAAATTGTGGCTGTTTCGGGGGTCAATTCGATTTCAAACGAAATTTTTCGTTATGGTGGTAAGTCTGCAACTCATCCGAAAACACATCAATAAATTCCTTCATTATGGGGACCTTCTCTGGTCCTAACTGAGCTTCTTTATCTTTCCTTAGTAGGTTCACCAGATAACCGGTACATCCATTTTCTAATATCTTCTTTACCTTTAATGCAGAAGTCAACGCCTTGAGAGCTTTGGGAACTTTCCCTAAATACATAAACTTCTCACTTCCGGAAGGTTGACACGTAATGTTGCGGTATCGATGACTAATCTTTGCCGGGTATTTTCCCTAGGAAATCCATTCCTAGGATGACGTTATAATCTTGTATATCGATTATTCTAAAATCAATATACAATTCCCTTCCACATATGACTATCGATACATAACGTAACCAATAATCAGCACTTAATACCTCCTTAGAGGGTAGTGCAATTCTAAAGGTTTACTCTATCCTATCTCTTTTACTTCCTATTCATTTCGCAAACTTAAGCAATGCAAACGAATATGTTGCTCTGGAATCAAATAAAATATATATATCAGTGTTGGCAACAGAAAACTAACATGTCACCACCGATGAGGTTCCTGCATCTTCTTCCTTCTTCATGTAGGCATAAATTCGCCCACTTGGTTCCGGAGCTTCTAATCGCCCTTGACTAACACTAGGGACTTCAATTTGTGCCTGAACTTGAACCGTATGCAATTGGTTTCCTTGAGACCTCTACTGAGCATGACTGTTCTAACTTTGGGAATTAGAAAAATAATTCTTGGCATAATGTCCTTGTTTCCCCAAGTATAGCACTTGTTCGTGCTAGCCTTGCATTCCCCTACATATCTTTTCCTGCATTGACTGCAAAGGGGTTTGTTATTTCCTACATCTTTAATCCTCTTATGGGGTTGAACTTTTGATTTCTTTGCACTATTCACGTTCCATTTCCTCTTACTGTTAGCAGTGTAGTTGCGTCCTGCTTGAACGTTCTAAGACGACCCTTGACTTGGAACACTTTCTTGTCCTTTTACTTGTACAGCTCGACTTTGCTTGGCTAAAGCTTTCTTTTCCTTCTATGTCTTGAAATTTTTTTTTTTTCTTTCTTCCTTATCACGGGCAATTCTAAACTCAGCTTTGGTCGCCCGTTTGATGCAATCCTCTACATCCTTGGGAGCTTGCCCTCCAATATCGACCACAAGGGCATTGTCGATTTTAAACATTCTCATTAACCGTCTTATTCGTTCCCGATCAGTGGGTACTAACTCGGGACAAAGCCGTGCTAGCTGATTAAACCTCTTTACAGTGTCAGTTACGGACATATTGCCTTGCTTAAAATTATTAAATTCTTCTTGTTGGGCTGCCATAATTTCCACATTAAAATAAGCCCTGCCAAATTCTTCAACGAAATCTGGCCTTGTCATTTTGTCTACATTCCTTTTATTCTCTACCGACTCCCACTGTCTCCTAGCATCTTTAGTGAGAGAAAACAAAGCGCATAGGACTTTTTCATAGTCACTAAGTACCATAAATTTCAGAACCCTTTCTATACCTGTAAGCCAATTGTCGGCCTCTAAGGGATCTGTAGATCTATCAAATTCCAGGGCCTTTATTCTCTGAAATCTTTCATAAAATTCAGTAGTGGATACTACCGGAACAGCCATAGCAGCTGGTATATCAGCCATTGATATCAATCGTTATATATCTATCGTGTATTTTCGTTACTATGTTAGTACATACTATTAACTTAATAGTATCCAATCAATAACTGCATGTATTCCAAACAACATAAATACATGCAAACATACACAATTACATGAACTCAATATCGTGCGTCATATATTTCATTTCCTTTAACTTCATACATTTCATTTCATAAGCATTCATACATTTCATTTCATAAACATTCTTACATTTCATTTCATAAGCATTCTTACATTTCATTTCATTTCCCTTCATACATTTCATTTCATAAACCTCTTTCATTTCCTTTTTACATTCTCCATAACATTACATGCATAACTAACATACATACATACATACTTTCCTTTCATACATAACTATTTATATCATCTCCGAGAGCCATTATCACTTCTGGCTACATATATCTTCTTGCCAAGAAGGACACCACTAACCAACATACATGCATATACAAAGGCATCAAAGCCCAAATATGTACTAATATCTCATCTATGTACGTCATAATACACAAAGATTTTCTTTTTTTGTCGAACTCGACTTTAAACATGCCACTATATTCGGAACCCTCCTTAGGATTCCTCTTCTTCCTCCATATCCGAATCAGTCGACTTATCATCACTTGCGATTATAGGCTCTAGAGGCACAGGCTCTTCATCAATGTTATCATTATTATCATCATCAGCATCATCATCATCATCCATACCTACTGGAGGATCTTCTAATGGTGCGGCTACATTCTAGTCTGCATGTAATGTCGCCATAAGAGAATCATGGATACTAAGGTAATTTCCAGGATACTGCATTCGCTGCTGGACCACGTTGGGAAGATCTCTCCAAACTAGTTAGTAAATGCACCATAAGGGTAATTGTGGCGGAATCAGTGGTATCTTAGTACGGCGAAATTTAAGAATGTAATGATCTATCGGTTCGCCTACGTATCTTCCCCATATCGATTCTACTTGCAGGTACAATCGATGTCTCCCGTCCGCCCATAACATCGAAATCACCTAGACTGGAATAACGTTTGCTGGTGGTATGGGTGCAACTTAGCTAGAATTTATCCTCTAAAACCTTACCAATCTCGTGGTTGCTTGTCAAGTTTAATCCTTAACCATATACTAAGGCTTCCCTCATCAATAATCCTGAGGCCAATAAAACTAGAAGATGCGGTGGCATATGACAAGCGTTAAAAATCACTTTAACTAAGCCATTCGGTCTACACCATTGGCTGCCGACTCCCATAATTCCGCGGTGGCATCTCCTCTTGAAAAGCAATGCTGGCTCTTTGATCAGCTTCCATATCACGATCATGATGCGGCTCCGCCATATACTATATTTATTGTCGTAATTAACATAACAGTATCATATAAATTAGTACTGAACATTCTTATACTTAAAATCAAACTATCTTACTTGAGCGATGGCAATGGAGCAGACGACGATGTGCAGTAGGATGACAAGATTTCCGCTCTGATACCAACTGTCACAACCCGCCTTTTCGGGCTGTGATTAAACTCTTTCTTCATTACTTTAGGGCAAAAATTTAGGAATTTTTTTTTTTAATACAAATACTGTACATATATTGTTTAATTACCTGTGAGATACATACATATACTTGTGTTTACATAACCATCTTTCTCTTACAATGTAGCTTATCAAACATTACTTTCAAAATATTTTAAAATATCATACAGCGGAAAACATACTGCGGCGGAAACCATACCCAGTCTGCACACATCATCCGTCCGCTAGCTCATCATTATGATTTATTCTGACCTTTTTGTCGGAATACCTACAGCATGAAAAACTTAATGAGCTAACGCCCAGTAAGTCCCATATAAACCCACATGCACATTCAATAAAATGCATGATCATATTATGCTTTCTTATAATCCTTCATTATCCTTATCATTTCTTATCTTTAACTAGGGCCCAAGTGTTCGTACCATTGCGCACTTAGGTCTACGTAACACCGTGACCATCCTATAATCCTTAAACTCCCCTTGAGTCAGGAGTCGGTACGACACTTTTCTTAACTTTTGGTGATTCATTACCAATTCACTTATTATGGTTAACATACCATGCATGAAGTGATGAGTACATGTTATACATAACATAATCTACATAAATGCTTTTGTGCGATATAGACCATACAGGTACATACTTTATATACACACTGGTACACATTAATATACACACAGGTATATAGCATAATATACTCACATGTACTTAACATAAAATATACACACTGGTATACATTATCATATACACTCAGGTATGTGTTATTATATGCATTCAAGTATATATATATACTCCATATACTCACAAGTATACCCCTTTCATTTTTTTTTTATCAATACTCATGTTGTTGCATATATACAAGTATACACCTTGATATACATACAAGTATACACATATACATATTACACTATAATCCTACAATTTCATACTGTAGGTGGGATGGGTACTTACTTGATGCAATTGTCGGGCAACTTAACCACGATATCCTTTCTTCTAGATTCCTAGGATCCTGTTGGCCAATTACAAAGCCATTAGCCAAATTTTACTATGTTTCAATACGAAACATTTGTTAGTTAATAAATTGAGTTGCATTACTATGTTTAACTCTAAAAACCACCGTTTTTTCTTATTTCTATCTAACTTCACCATATCGTTTCTAACGAAGGGTGGAAACCTTTCTAGTCGTTTTCTTATCCCATTGGGAACATTTCAAAGCAGTTCGGGTTATTTGGGCAGAAATGACGATTTTGCCCTCCGTAGGTTTACTAACCTACCCGAGCTCGATTTCGTTATTCTTATAAAATAACCATATATTCATTCTAAAATAACATCCTAGTGGGTCAAATCTCTTTATTTCTCAATTATGCCCCATTTTCATTAAACTTTGCGGTTTAGCCCATGAACCGAAAATTTTGACGTTTTTGCCCCCGAAACTAAAATTTACTTCTTTGCACCAGAATTTTCTATTTTTGTCAAGGATCATTTTTTCTCAAAGTACCATATTCAAAATCCTTTGAGAAATGACGTTTTTGCCCCTTTTTCAAATTTTTCACAATTTCCATAAATTCTTGAAAAATTAAAATCTCATAAACGATTCAGTTTTTTGATGAACCGTCCGCGATGCCTAACAGTTTCATCGAGATCTACAACTTTTGTGTTTTAACTTTTCCCAAAATGTCACTGTACAGGGGTGTTTTTGGCTAATTTCCAATTCTGCCGAGAGGAATTTTTTTCTTTCAATTTAGTCCCTATGGCATTTTTACATAAATCCATTTCAAACTTGCAATTTTACCCCTGCAGAAATCATTTCATACCTTAATCAATACATTCCCATGCTCAAACATCATCTTTGCAAAGTTTAACCTCAAAATTACAAAAATACCATTTTTACAAAAATTGCCGATTTACACTAAAACAAAAATTTCCATAACTCAAACTTATCATACACCACATATACATGAACTTCCATCAAATACATGTTCAAAACCCCTCATGGGTTTGAAAGAACAAAAATCAAAACAAAATCTATAAAATTTCAAACTTTAAAGCTTAAAACTTACCAAAATAACACCCTTTTGGTTTGAAGCTTTCAAAATCCTTTTAGACTCCCTCCTAAGCTTCCTTTCCATACAAAAATACCATGGATTAATCTCTTGTCCTTTGCCCATGAAAAATCCCTTGAAAACCCATTAAAAGTTTAGGATTTTACCTTAAACTTGTGGGAAAATCCTTGTTCTTGCTTGTAAAATTTGTTGGGGGCTATTTTTGCAAGATTTGGGGCTGAGAAATATTTTTTTGGGAGCAGAACTATGGCTGCCGAAGCTTTGGTGGAAAGAAAAGAAAAGAAAACTTTGATAAACTTGCCATAAATGCATGTTTATCTCATTTGGTGACTCATGGTAACCCATGAGTACACCACTAGGTGTCACAAAATGATTGGGCCACTTTTCTTGACATGTGGCCCAATAGAAAAGCAAAAAGTGTCCACTTTATGGAGTTAAAAATTTATACTGTGTAATTTTTCACCACACAGTATTTTTCCTATACTGTCGTGGCCAATTCAGTGTACTTTCTATCCTTAGACTGTATAAAAATATTTAACTTACTTTTCGTTTACTTTCTGAGGCCAATCATAACATTTTTCATATCTGTGCTTTTATTTAGCAGTATTCTTATACTGCTCTGGCCTCCTTTCTACCCCCGGTTAGGGTTAGGACAACCTCTACGTCCTATTTACATTCTAATCATTCATTCGTTTATATCACAATTTCACAATTAATTGTGACATGAAATTCATTTTATGGATATTATGCACAAATCTCTGAGTCATCAAACTCATAAAATTTGTATTTTATAATATCCACCATTGCATTACATATGCCATAAAATTTGCAATCAATGTTGCTCATTCATATTTTATTGTAATTTTCACATAAATTACAATTTTTACACAATTTCATATTTTTAAGAATAAATTCATTAATTAAACCTAATTAAATATTAGGTTTTATTGATGACGTTTTCTCGGTCATTACAGATGTGACACCTGGGTAATGGGCAAAACCCATCTTGCACCCGATCCAGCTGGTGGCCTATAAATAGGATGCATTTATGGCGTTTTAGAGAGAGAGACTTCTACACACTTAATTAGCTGCCGACCTCTGCCGAGCAATACTTGCCTTGAGCATCGGAGAGCCCTTGTCTATTGACTAATCCCATTTCTCCAAGTCATCCCTCTCGCAGGTACACATTCTCGGTCAAGGGCAAGCCCAAGAAGAGGTCAGGACGTGCACAGCCGCACGTGGGTGTTGATCCGAAGCCGGACAACGGTAAGCATCAACATTTTGACGCTAGAAGGAGGGCCGAACGCGCCCCAACTTACAAGTTATTATACCTCGGACTCTCGAGATGACGACACGAGGTAACGCAAGAGATGATACCGCTCGACAGGAGGGGTCGGGCAATGCAAGGCATAGGCAACCGGCTACAGGCCGGCCTAAGGGCCGTCCTCGGACCGCGAGATCTCGGTCCGGGGGGCAAGGAAGCACGGCGAGGGCTGAGCCGGTAGAGGCCCGAGCCGCTCAAGATCCGATCCGTGAGCTTACAGATGCGGTCCGGATCCTAACTCAGCAGCTCGCCCAGCAAGCTCAGCGACAGGCTACACCAACTCTGCCTCTCCCGGCCCAGGATGACCAGGCTGGAAGTTGGGTTGAGCGAAGTGCAGAAAACCCACAGCAAAGCCGATCCGAGCCGTCTGCGGGATCCACTAGGGGAATCCCAGCTGACAACAGGCAAGTTCAAGAACACCGTGTGGGTCGCCAAGCGGCTCGTGCCCCTTCACCACAAGGCTCCCGAGCCTCGGTATTTGACCGGCTCGGGTCTCAAGGAATTAACCAGAATCGTCAGGCTGGGGTTGGAGGCCGTGCAGTGGGCGCAGTACCCTATCGGGTCGAACTGCCCGAAGACACCAATAGCCGTCAGTTCCGGGCACTGCAGCGACAGATCGATGAGATCCAAAATTGTAGATTCGGTCTAGATGAAATCGGAGCTCAGGACCCGCCTTTCCCGGATCACATAATGCGGGCGCCTATGCCATCAAAGTTCAAAGTCCCGCAGATCAAGCCTTATGATGGAGCCACTGACGCTGATGAGCACGCTGAACTTTTTCGGGGACACATGCTGCTGCAGAACGCCAGCGATGCTGCGATGTGTAAAGCTTTCTCACTTACTCTTACAGGCCCTGCCCGGCAGTGGTTTCGACGACTCGAACCCGGGTCGATTTCTTCTTTTCGGCATTTAGCCGATGCCTTCTCCTCCGCATTCTCTACAACCAAGACGCGGAGGAAAGAAATAACTTGCCTGTATGCCGTCAAGCAGGGAGACGGCAGCGTCAGGGATTATATTAACCGGTTTACCCGGGCAGCTCTCGAGGTCAAGCACGTCGAAGACGAGACCCTCAAACATATTTTTGTAGGGGGCCTCCGGGACGAGAAACTGACATGGTCCTTGGCCTTTGAGCAGCCAAACACGTTTTTGCAAATGCTCGGGTATGCCCAGAGACACGCGGACGCTGCCGAGTACATGAAGAGTCGCAGGGAAGAGGCTGGCCCGAGCGAAACAAAAAGGGATAAGAAGCAGAAAAAGGCGCCAGAACAGGGCAGCTCCGAGCATGCAAAGAAATAGAAGAAAGAGAAAGCTGATAAGCCAAAGGGGCCAACCAGCAAGTTTCAGAACTACACACCCCTGGTGGCAACCATCGATGAGGTGCTCGCCCAGGTTGGCGACAAGAATTTGCTGACACCACCACCGAAGCTCCGAGGCAGCAGGGTGAAGCGTGACCAGTCGAAGTTTTGCCAATTTCACAAAGACGTGGGGCATACTACCCGAGAATGCATCCAGCTGAAGGACCAGATAGAGAGATTGGTCCGAGAAGGTCTGTTACAGGAATTTGTGGAACGGGCTATAGCCCCGAGGACAACCTCTGGAAGGAACGACTCGTCAGGCTGAGATGTACAAAGCCGACCCAGGATCGATAGTGGGAACGCCCCGGAACCCCCGAATATTGTACATAGGATATTCGGCGGGCCTGTCACCGGGGACACGTCGAGTGGGCGGCGATCCTACGTCAGAAAAGCTAGGCGGGTCGAATGGGGTGAATTCATAAATGTGTCCGAGCACATCAACAAGATATGCCGCCAAGAAGACACCCCGATCACCTTCACCGAAGAAGAAGCGGACCGATTAATGCATCCTCATAACGATGCCCTGGTTTGTGAACTGCCTATCACCAACAATATTGTACGGCGTGTCTTAGTTGACAACGGCAGTTCGGCAGACATCCTCTTTAAGCAGGCGTTCGACAAGTTGAAGATAAGCAACGCGCCTTTGGTCTCGGTTTGGACTCCACTTTTCGGCTTCGCTGGTGAATGTGTCTGGGCAACCGGGAAGGTCAGCCTCCCGGTAACTTTCGGAGAAGGAGCCACGAGGGTCACTCGGGTTGTCAACTTTTTAGTCGTTGATAAACCCTCCCAGTACAACATCATCATCGGCCGGCTGACCCTGAACTGATTAAAGGCCGTGGTTTCGACATATCACCTGGCGATGAAGTTCCCAACCGATGGTGGCGTTGGAGTGATCCGTTCATCCCAAACGGACTCCCGGGCTTGCTATGCAAATGCAGTCCGGGCAGCCTCAGCTCAGCAACATGGAATCCTGGCCATTCATTCGGTCGATGAGACCGATCTCCCGACCGATCTGGCGCCGAAGATGCTCGCGGACCTGGATCCTAGGTTGCCCGAGGAAGAGGTAAGGTGTACCCCGGTCGAAGACTTGGTGCCGTTCTCTCTGGACCCCGAAAGGCCAGAGCGCACAGTCCAACTCGGATCACAGTTACGACCTAAGATCCGGGCCGACCTACAATCCCTTCTTTTCGAATACCAAGACGTTTTTGCATGGTCCCATGAAGACATGCCCGGAATAGATTCGAGCGTCATCAGCCATCGACTCAACGTCCAACCTAACCACAAGCCGGTGATATAAAAACGAAGGGCCTTTAATCCGGAGAGATATGTTGCGATCAACGATGAAGTCCATACGCTCCTGAAGGCTGGGTTTATTAGAGAAGTCAAATACCCTGAATGGTTAGCAAATGTCATCCTCGTCAAAAAGGCGAACGGCAAGTGGCGGGTCTGCATTGACTACACCGATCTTAACAAGACCTACCCGAAGGACTGCTTCCCACTTCCTTTGATAGACCAGCTCGTTGATGCCACAGCCGGCCACGAGCTACTGAGCTTTATGGACGCATACTCCGGATATAATCAGATAAGAATGGCCGAAGAAGACCAGGTCAAAATCTCGTTTATTACTGACCAGGGCTTGTACTGTTACGTTGTAATGCCGTTTGGTCTCAAGAATGCCAGGGCTACTTATCAACGCCTTGTTAACAAAATGTTCGCTCGATTGATCGGGAAAACTATGGAGGTCTACGTGGATGACATGTTAGTAAAATCCGTCCAAGCGAAGGACCACATGGCCGACCTCCGAGCTAGCTTTGACATTCTCCGGGAGTATGGGATGAAACTCAACCCGGCAAAATGCGCTTTCGGCGTCGGCTCAGGTAAATTCCTCAGATTTTTGGTTAACCGACGAGGAATCAAGGTCAACCCGGCAAAGGCCCAGGCGATTATAGACATGCATTCTCCTCGGACAGTGAAAGACGTGCAAAGACTTACTGGCATGGTGGCCGCTTTGTCAAGATTTGTCTCCCGGGCTACCGACAAGTGTCACCCTTTTTTCAAGGCACTTAAGGGGAGGTTTGAGTCGAGCAGGGAGTGTGAGGATATTTTCCAAGACTTAAAAACTTACCTAGCCATACCCCCGCTCCTGTCCAAACCTTTGCCCGGTGAGGTTTTAATAGCCTATTTGGCCGTCTCGGAGAAAGCTGTCAGCTCGGTATTAGTCCGAGATGAAAACGAGATCCAGAGGCCAGTTTACTATACCAGCCACACGTTCTAGGGTGCCGAGGAGCGGTACTCTCCATTGGAGAAACTGGCATTTGCCTTAATAACATCAGTCCGGAAGCTGCGGCTATATTACCAAGGCCATATCGTCAAGATCCCAACCAAATTCCCTCTCTAGCAAGTTTTACAGAGCCCGAAAATATCAGGTCGGATGGCCAAATGGTCGGTTGAGCTGGGCCAATATGATGTGCATTTTGTGCCAAGAACGGCAATAAAGGCTCAAGTTCTAGTCGATTTCCTTGCCGAATTTACAGAGGCCAGAAAAGTGGCTCCCTTAGTTGAGAAATCACCCGTCGAGGAGTCTGATACAACTACCTGCAGTGAACAAGGCCTTTCCCTGGAGCAAAACTGGAAACTACACGTCGACGGCTCAACCTGTGTCGACGAGTCGGGGGCTGGCTTGATTCTGACAAGCCCCGACGGGTATAAGGTCATTTATGCCCTTCGATTTGATTTTAAGACCTCTAACAACGAAGCAGAGTACGAAGCTTTGCTAGCCGGACTACGAATTGCCCGAGACCTTGGAGTCGATCACTTGACCATCTATAGTGACTCGATGCTAGTGGTGCAGCAAGTCACTGGAGGGTTTCAGGCCCGGGCAGAATCAATGGCGGCATATTTAAAGGAAGCGAAACAGTTGCTTGGGCAATTTAAGTCCTATACTTTCAAACAAATCCCTCGATCCGAGAACGTAGAAGCCGACATCCTTGTCCGACTAGCTTCTGGGATGGGTGGAATAGACTCGATGTCCGTTCCCATCGAAAGACTCTCCGGACCAAGTATTGATAAGGAGATCATGAACCTGGCTGCGGAGCCGGTATGTACATGGATGGACCCGATCATCCGATACCTGACCATAGCCGAATTACCCGACGACAGGGAAGAAGCACGTCAGATACGTAACAGCTCGGCCCGGTATTCGATGATTGGGGGAAAGTTGTACCGACGCAGCTACACGACGCCATGCTTAAGATGTTTAGACCCCAAGGAGGCCGAATATTTAATGAAGGAGATCCATGAAGGCCTTTGTGGCAATCACTCCGGTGGACGCTCTTTGGCCCAGAAATGCCTGCGGCAGGGTTACTACTGGCCCACCATGCAGCAAGACTGCGAAAGCTTTACACGAAAATGCCTTAAATACCAGCAATTTGCTAGGGTGCTAGGTTCACATGCCGAGCCTCTTAATCTGGTAATTTCGGCATGGCCATTTGCAAAGTGGGCCATCGACTTGATCGGACCTCTCCCGCCGGCCTGCTCACAATTCAGATATTGTATCGTCGCCATAGACTATCTGACGAAGTGGATCGAAGTTGAGCCTTGCACCAACATAACCGAAGCCAAGTGCACCAACTTTGTATGGAAAAATATCGTTTGCCGGTTCGGAATCCCGCACACCATTGTGACTGACAATGCCAAACAGTTTGACTCCTCGGGTTTACGTCATCTGTGAGAGAAGCTCGGCATTAAGAAAGTTTTCTCCTCCCCGAGCTATCCGCAGAGTAACGGCCAGGTTGAGGCCGTGAACAAGACAATCAAGGATAACCTGAAGAAGAAACTCGAGCGGCTTAAGGGTGCATGGATTGACGAACTACCCCAAGTGCTCTGGGCATACCGAACAACTACACGAGCTGCGACTGGCGAAACACCGTTCTCCCTGGTTTACGGGGCAGAGGCCGTCATCCCAGCCGAGGTAGGATTACCGAGCTTAAGGGTTGAGCAATACGGAGAAGCTCTGAACGCGAAGCTCATGATGACCGAGCTCGACCTACTTGAAGAAAAAAGGAACCGGGCATCAATTCGTAACGCAGCTCGAAACCAGGTTGTAGCTCGGTATTACAAAAAAGGGTTCAACCGAGAAGCTTTAAAGTTGGTGATTTAGTGATGAAGAAGGTCACAGCTCAACAACCCGGTCTTGGGTCCTTTGGTCCGAAGTGGGAAGGTCCTTTTAAAGTTGAAGGTGTCGTGCGACCAGGCACTTACAGGTTAACTGATACGGAAGGGAATCAGCTCGGACATCCATGGAATGCCGAGCTCTTAAAAAGATTTTATTTTTTTTAAAAAAAAAAGATCAGAGCCAGACTCCTTTTTTGATCTCTAGCCACAATTCTTTTGTAACTGGGCCTGCTGAGCAGGGCTAGAAAAATCCATGTAAATATTATATTAATGGAGCACAACTTCCCGAATCTCATTCCACCTGAGCAATGTCTTTAAGGGAAGAGTATGCCTAAGACGCCATAACTTCAGCCCGGAAGACAGGATGTTGACTCCCCATTAAGGGAGTCATTCTCGTCAAACCGGACCGGGGGGCTAGTCAGTATATGTATCATGACTGTCACCGTATGGGCAAGCTTTTAAGTTGCTCGGCACATTTACGTGTCTGATTAGTCCTATACTTGTACAGTTTCTTTAAAACTTCAACAAGTCTACGGGGGGCAACAGGGTAAGGGTAGCTGTACGCCGTTTATAGTCTGCCCGACCGAGATCAGAAACCTAAATTTGCTTGGATAACTAAGCAGATAAGGATAACTACTCGGAGTAACCGAGAACAGAAGTGCTCGGATTAACTGAGATCAGAGGTACCATATACCTCTGCTCGGAAAACTGTCCAACCTGGGATCCTCCCCCGAGAAGTGCCTAACTTTGAAAATTACGTAGGATGTAAAACAAAACAACCAAATTACACGTAAGAAAAAGTGGGCGCAAAACGGGAAAATATAAAATGTTTTAATTTTATTTATTGGGAGGGTACAAGGAAACCGGGCACCTCCCGAGTCCGAATATAAGGGAAAAAAGAAAGGATTAATCAGCCTGGGCCTCGCCCCCGGCCGAGTTGTCGTCCTGGCCTCCCTCGGTAGCCTGCACATCCTCGTCATCATCACCATCCACAACGACGACCTCCTCCTCAACATCCCACTGTTGCTCGGCATCACCTTGGTCCGGCTCGGCGATGACCGACCAGTCGAATCCGGATGCCTCGGGATGCTTTTCAATCAGATGGTCACGGAGGTCTGCCATTCCATCGAAGTAGAGATCGGTATATTCCGAGGACGACTTAAACTCCTCGACCGCAGCGGCTAGGCGGTCGGGGAGGCCGGCCACAAATTGCTGGTGCTCGGTTTGCAGGGTTGCTAGCTGCTCCTCTAGCCGTGCAGCTTTATTCTCCAGCCAAGCGGCTTTATCCTCCGCTTCCTTCAGCAGCCTCGACATATCCTCGGCCTCAGACTTTGCCTTCCGAGCTTCCTCCTGAGATCGAGAGAGAGATTCCTTAGCTTGATCTAGCTCAATGTTCTTATCATTGAGCTCTCTGTCGGAGTCCATCTTCAGCAGGAGGGTCTTCTTGTGCCTCTCTTTCTCCTTGTGGATCTCCCTCATCCCGATAGAGTGCACCATATGCACAATGGCGCTTGACTGCGAAAGATTACAAGGGGTTAGTCCTCGACAATATTACTGGAAGTCCCTGAAAACTATTGGTCAGCTTGGATACTTACTGAGGCAGTCGCTCGGAAGGCCATGTTGCACAAGTCTTGGAAGTCCTCGCCTCGGATGTTCATAAAGAAGTCATCCGGGGGAGCCACGTCTCCGAGGCGCTCGAGAAGCATGCCACGGTAGTCCGGGTGCCTCCTCTGCAGGTCCTCGGAAGAACCCCTGGCGGCCTCCTCTGCTCGGCCGACTTCTGGTGAGGCCCTTATTGGCAGTGGCGGAGGTGGTGGAACTTGGACTGATGAGGAAGTTTTTCCAGTGCGTGTCGGGGGCTCGGGCACTGGCGTTCGCTTGCGTTTTCTGCTAGCGTCGACAGCTTTGCCTTTGCCCTTCCTATGGCTTGCCATCTGGGTGAGCCTACCAGCACGGGAGGTCGGTGCGGTCATTTTTGCAAAAAAAGAAGGGGGGTTGGAAGTCAAGAGAAGGTCGGAATAAAAAAGGAGCGACTATAAATAAGGTTCCAGGCTGACCACCGATCCGGAGTTGGCCCCGACTGGTATAGGAGCCTAATTACGCCCTCGAGGACCTCGTCGGCTACAGGTGGCCCCGCATCGAAGGAGCCACTGGACGAGTCCTCGGTACTGGACGAAGAAGGCTCCCTCGTCGGCCACCCGGACCGGGAAGTGCTTGGCCC
Source organism: Artocarpus heterophyllus (assembly GCA_025403435.1). NCBI lineage: Eukaryota > Viridiplantae > Streptophyta > Magnoliopsida > Rosales > Moraceae > Artocarpus > Artocarpus heterophyllus. Next base: position 4,749,050 of record CM046347.1, on the reverse strand, counting down.
TAGAAGGTCCGCGTCACTCGGGCGGGCAACTGTAACCTGCCCGGTTTCCTGGGCAGGACGCCCAGCTCGGGGAAGACTGCTAGACTCCCCAAACCAGCCGTATCTGGATAGAGTGTCCTTTCTCAGAAGAAAGGACTATTGTCTGGACGACTCTGGCTTTTCGAACAGCTTGTCCACGGCCTTTATTACACGGCTCGGTGCCCAAGGACGCTTGGTCCAGACATGCCCCTGCTCAAATGACCTCGGCACTTGTTCATCCTCGGGAACAACTTCACCGGCTCGAGCTAAAAAGTTCCCCCCGATGTAGAACCATTCGTATTTCCACAGCTTGTCCGAGTCGGGGTTGCCTAGAATAAAGTCCTTTCTGAAGCCGGTGAAGTAGTACCAGCCGGACTGCCGAGGAAGCTTCTTCATCTTGAATACTTGTTTGAAGGCCTCCAGCGGCATCTCAGTACTCCGGTGGTACTTCCACAAAATATACGTCCCGATCAACGACCTATAGCTGTTCGGGTTTAATTATGCCGGGCACACATTAAAGTCATTAAGTGCCCGACGGAGAAAACGGTGCAGTGGTAGACGCAGCCCGGCCTTGAAAAACTTGGCGTAAAGCGTGATAAACCCTTCCGGCGCGTCTAAAGGTGAGTCTCCCTCACCGGGAACAGCGAGAACCACATCGGCATGAATGCCATACTCGTCGCGTAGGGTTTCTAACCGCAACTCTGTGATGGCGCTTGTATAACTCGCCACTGAGGTTTGCCCGGGGCGGCTTATCTGATATGCCGTAACACCCCACACGCAGGTGGCCTGGACCTCCTGCCCCATCTCTGGCTGCTCAGCCCCTGTCTCCTCGGCTGCGTGCTCCTCATCGGAGACATCAACCGTAATCACCCCCGCGACTTGGACGGGGGCCCTTGCACTCCAACCGGAGGTACTCGGAGCATCCTCGTGGGCCTGAAACTTGGTCCTTTCCCTTGGGAAAACTCGGGAAGAACCCTCTGTCGCCGCCCCTACATAAGGGTCTTGTTCCCTGGACGATCTGATAAGCTTGCGCCCGTCTAGCATATTCAAAAACTCCTGCTCGGGCACGGTTTGGGAATCGACCCTTAGGATCTGCTCCAGCCGGCTGGCCCCGTCCCGTCTTGAGGACGCCACCTCGGCGTCGGATTGGGTCGAAGAAGAGCTACTGCTCTCCTCGCTACTTTCCGACCATGAAACCTCCACGTTCTGTGAGTCAGACAAATCGCTCATTTTCGCTCGGGAAATTACCTGCTCGGGTTCTTGGTAGCTCGGGTGATGTAATCCTCGGCTATACTACTTGAGTTCAGCAGCTAAAATTTTTCGGTCGAAAGATTTCTAAAAATGAAGTGCAAATTATGAAGGAGAGGGACCCTATTTATAGCCATTTTAAGCAAGAAATTCGAGCGCGAAAACCCAAAAGGCGCATTTAATACGCCTGACAGCGGCACAGATGGCTACAACGCGACACGCGTCCCCCGTCTGATCCGCGCGTCTTTTCACCTCACCCCGCTTCGAAGTGTCGTTTGGTCTTCCTCCTTTGAGCCGACCTCACCTACTCGGCATAGTCCACCCGGCCGAACACCGACCAGGTGAACTGGGGGGCTAATGTTGAGGGTAAGCTCGGCGCCACCACCGAGGATGCTGACTTTGGTGGTCGGCAACTAAGCTCGGCAGACATTGGCTCTACTGCCCGACCCGACGAATCACACTCTTCCCGAGGTGCCTTCCATTTATTCAAGGGCACGCCCCCAAGAATAGTGCCACCTCGGGGATGTACGGTAGCTTGGGTCGGGCTGCGTTATTCATAAGGATACGTCAGTGCCCATCCTTGTAGGCCAACACCAGGCAAACGTGCTGCCGTCCGATAGAGTCCAATCCATTGGGCGATGGACGCGACACTTGTCATTTACTGCTTGCCATACTTTGATGTGACACCTGGGTAATGGGCAAAACCCATCTTGCACCCGATCCAGCTGGTGGCCTATAAATAGGATGCATTTATGGCGTTTTAGAGAGAGAGACTTCTACACACTTAATTAGCTGCCGACCTCTGCCGAACAATACTTGCCTTGAGCATCGGAGAGCCCTTGTCTATTGACTAATCCCATTTCTCCAAGTCATCCCTCTCGCAGGTACACATTCCCGGTCAGGGGCAAGCCTAAGAAGAGGTCAGGACGTGCACAGCCGCACGTGGGTGTTGATCCGAAGCCAGACAACGGTAAGCATCAACAATCTTTATAGTAACACTATAGCTAAGATGGAGCCAAAAAGTAAGAATTAATGAACATATTGTTTTAGATTTTGAGATAGAGTGAACTATACATTTCAACATAATATACACTCAAAATTAAAAAGGAAAATAAAAATTGACAACTACCTATCCTTAATTATATGTAGCTCTGCTTTAGGACGTTACTGAAAATAGGATAAAATTAGCTGCACGTAATAGGATAAATTGACAACTACCTTAATTTTATGCGTTCATTGCCACTAAATAAATGTGAAGAATGTCTAACTTGTATCAGCGTTTTGTTAAACAAACGAATTTCATGATCATATTGACGTTGATCATACCCTTTTTAAGTTTTTTATTTATTCCTTCTCTTGCTATGAAATCATACAAGTAGATAAATCATGCACTAACAGAAAATATTGGAATTCCATGTTTGTATTCAAGTACATGCCTAGCTTTTTTTTTTTTAAAAAAAAAAGAAATAAAAAAGCATGTCAAAATTTGTGGATAAAAAGGAATTAAATACTTGGATTCTACGACTTAAAAAACACATTATCATTGTCTTCCTTCTTATTAACAAGAACCAATATATATTTTGCCTCTTGCTTAGAAGAGAGACAGCCAAATTTTTACTTGGCTTCCTTGTCAACGACGTCGTTTTCTCCAAAATACATGTTGATAAAGGCCCTGGAAAGAAGTTCACTCTCATCCTTGCTCACAACCTCTCCCATGACTGCATATCCATCATGAGAGAGAGAGAGAGTTTGAGGGTTTGAGCTAAGCCCGTTAGCTTTGGTGGTAAAATATAACGCATTAAAAGGATGAGTGTGGAAAAGAGAAACTGAGAGGGGGCAATAAGAGTGCTGCAACGCGATTTTTTTATTTCATTTTTACTCTTTCTTTTTTTTTTTTTCCCTTTGGGGCGATACGATCTTTGGAGCTTTCAAATGGGTCGGGCCGGGATAGAATCTTGGGCCTAACCTTTTGACATGCGGGTGGGGCCGAGTACGTTCGTAGAGTTCCAAGGAGTTGTCAGACATAAAAAATCTACATTCTATGGCAAAATTTTAACCATAATTTAAAACAAACAAACCAAATTTCAATGTTTTAACAAAACAAACCAAATTTCAACAAAATAAAATTTCTAACAACAAAATATAGATCCCTATCTCGCCCTTACTCGGAGATAGTCTTTGTCCCTATTCTGTCTCAATCCTTGAATATTATCTCTCATTCTTCTTCTTTCCAAGACAGGTGCTTACAGGGCCCATCATCACGGAGAACACTGTCATCCGCAGTACAATTAAGATTGTTGGATCAAACTCAAACGGTAGAAAGAGACGAAGATGTAATGAATTAAAATAAAGCCTTTTCCCTTATGATTGATACATCATTTCTTTAAATCAAATAATAATGAAAAAAAAAAAAAAAAGATCCATAGATTCTAGCAACCAACCCACATTGTCGCTAAAGAAGACCAAGTTGATCAACAGCCGACTGGAGGCTCTTGACCTGGATTTTGCTTGGATGCAGATCAAGCTCATCCTCTGGTGAAATTCGCATCTCTGTCGCTAACAGTCTGAAGAAAGCTCAAGGACTTTATGGAAAGCTTCAACTCTCACCGTCAACAATCTCATTGGAGTACAAAGACACTGTCCAGCGATGATACTTCATCGTCACCAGTGAGAATCCCAATGAGAAAACCGTCAATCTTTTCTTCTTCATAAGTAACAAACAACAAAAACTCATTCGCGACGAAGGTGACGACATGGAGAGCTTGGCTTGCGCCCTTGTTGACAAACATGGAGCACAAACTTGTGGGGCCATAGAAGGACTTGTTCTCGGTGACGTCGAAGATATGTCCCTTCACGGCCACGTGGATCCATATTAATAGATCGTTGCCGTTGTATTGGAACAATTCTTGGGGATGTCATCTATATCAAAGAAAGATCTTTGCCATCCTGGAGATCGCGCCACCATGAGGTTGGTTTGTGCCGCCATAAGGGATGGATCGAAAAGAGTGTAACGCCTCCTTACGAGCATCATAGGGAATGCTACTTTTACTGTTGAACTTAATAATTACCGATAAGAAGTTCGAATCAATCAAAAACACTCAAAGAAATATCCTGGGAACACATTTTTTTTCTACTTATCGGACTTAACTTTTTCTCCTCATTTAGGCCGACAGAACATCTAAGGCGTTTGGCTAACTGACCACATACAGAAAATTTAGTTTACAAAACAAATATTTAATAAATACAAATTCACACATATAGTGCAAGCACACTTACTTCTAATCTTACAACTAATTAAGACTAATTATGAAGAAATAAACTATACAACGTATTTTTTAATAAATAACTTAAGAAACTAAAAATCTAAAATATAATTTACATTCAATAAAACATAAGTTTAAAAGAACATATCACAAATAAAACTGAATCTTAAACAAATAAAAATACAGAACATAATATATTATTTTTTGTTTGAGTTTGAATTCCTTTCATGTTATGACTCTGTTTATAATCTAACACTCCTTGCACATGTGTCCGTCCTTGTCCTCCATCCTAGTCAACCTGCACATTATCTTATCTACAACATGGTATAAACTAAGTAAACATAAGCTTAGTAAGTACACATTCCTATCTCACAACATAAAACATTTCATAAACATCATTACATAACATCGTAATCATAGTCATAGTAGTGCACGGGGTATATGTTTATATAAAACATATCCTTTTAATTAAACTTCCATATTAAAACATTATTCATTTTATTTTTACGGGCCCAAACGTTGCACCATTAACATCATAAGCACGCCGTCATGAGAGGAGTACAATAGCTAGTCACAAACCAAACATAACAAGTCCAAACCTTATGGGATATTATAAACATAAACATAGAGTGTGCAATGCTTAACTAGATGCTACATATATAAATATACCTTCAACAAACCTCGTCATTGAAACATCCGTTAAACCTTCTTACTACAACAAGAGTTTTCATGAGAAGACAGTATGTAAAAACAAACTTAAAAATTATCATAAAATATATTCTCAAAACTTTTTCACAAACTTTTATCATGTTGCAGGTAAGAATGTACTTACTTGACCTGCTTACTTGCTAAACCTTAAATCAAGTGACGTTGCTGTGGTTCTTAGTGTCATTCATATAATACTTAATATTAATATTCATGTTCATAATATCATTTAATACCATATTATATCATCATACCTTATTCATAACAAAATAAAGCATTTTTGAGTCACAAATATGCACTTAGAGTCAAGAAACATAAAGATAGAAAACTTATTTTTAATCACTTAGAGAAATTAATCTTAACTTATAAGCATGAATAAAGTGTAAGAACTATTCTATAACATAGCTAACGTATATAAACATCACTTAAATTTTCTTCGCTAGAAAATATTAATCTAAAATACCTTTTTTCAATTTTCAAAATATTCAAGTAAATTTGCCAATCATAAAAATTGACTGACCTTCAAAGATTTATAACCCTATATCTTTGAACATGAAAATTTACAGAGATAAAGTTAATACATATATATAATATTCAAATTTTTCTTTAGCCATAAAAATTTCATTTGATAATTAAAATAAATCATATAATCAATACTACAAAATCTGATAGCAAAGTCTCGGCAGTGAGCACTCCTAATTAAAAATTATGTATTAAATTATTTATGCTATAAAATAATTTATAAAAATTAGTACATATAATAGACACTTAAAATTATAACACATCCAAAATTCAGCTTCAAATAAATTTGGTGTAATTTAAACATGTGTTCAAATTCATAGTTAATATTAACACTAAACATGCTAAATAGTGAATACATTTCATTCAAACATTTTTATAAAATTGAATATGTTTGATATGCTTCTGAAATTTTTATATGACATGCATAACATATAAATAAAAATAAAAAAATAATAAATCGTGTATAACACATTTGAAGGTATGATTTATCATCTCATGAATTATATAGGGCATATTAGGCAAACATTCTTAACCACTAAGTATTTGGTAATTAACGAATTTTATCTTAAAACGTAAAAATGACATAAAGCTAAAAATTTACAAATATTTCATTAACATATCAATAATAACTCATAATTTTTTACAAAATCAAAAGACACTTTTTGTCCCATAAAACAGACTCTATAAAATACAAATATAAATCTACTTGCAAATAAAATTTCGTGAGCAGTGTTTGATTGAAAGCTCATGATCCTAAAAATATTTTGAACTAAAATTTATAAAAAATCCCAGACATTTTAAATAACATGTATATACACATTATTACAAAATCACGGCAACATAAAATCATTTGATTTTAAAACATTACTAGCAACCTTACCGACTAACCGAAAACCCTAAAATTCTCATATCACACTCCAATAACAAAACCTTATTTTTATGAAATTTTATGATATCATATGAACCATAAAATAACATTGTTGTAATCAAAGTAAAAAAGAACATAATTTATTTTTCATAAAAACATGCATACATACGCATTCGCAACATAAAAGAACAATTTTTTAACAAAGTTTGTCACAAGACATTACACATCAATCATAAAAATAGAAACCTATAAAAACATTTAAACCATACCTTAAATTCCTATGTTTTCTTCAACAAAATATGAAGACTTGCACACAAAATCTCCAAAAAGAATTCCTTTTACTTTGACTTGAAAGAAAATAAGAGTAATGAATTCTTAGCTTTGAAAATTAAAGGGATGATGGAAGCTTTCTTAGAAAGATTTTTGAGAGGGGGTGAGGGAGAGAATTTTCTTTGGTTGAAAATTAAGAGAATGAAGACTTTGGTAACTTAAAGGTATATTTATAGGTTTATGAGAGAGAAGAGCTTAGATGAATGTAGAACCCTAATCCTAATCAAATTAGGTTTCTCTTTTTTTTAGATGAATGTAACCTTGATCTAATTAAGTTTCCTCCCTTTTAGATGAGTGCAATCCTAATCTAATTAGGTTTACTATTTTTTTTCCTTTTTTTTTTTTTGCCTACAGAACAATTTTCTTTTTTTCTTTTTTTCGTTTCCTACACACAGTTAAGAAGATACATATGTATGTATATATGTGTATCTTTTATTTTTTAAAAACTTCCTACTACACGGTTACATATACATATATATATATATATATATATAATATAACACAATACAATATAATACAATATAATATAATGATATAATAATATAATACACAATTATTTATATACAACAATAATATTTGCTCCTATGACCAAAAAAATATTAATTTACGCATTATTCTTTTGGATACTTTATATTATTTAGTTTCTTAACGCCATGATAAAAATGTTACACGTGTAATTATCATAACATTATAAATGTTATAAAAATAAGAAAATATGCAGTAAAATTTATGTCATCATCAAGAATATAACTCTTGGGCATACATAACTCTATAACATTATAAAGATTATAAATTTAGAGCAAGTTGAAACGCTTTAAAAAAACAACGAATTCTTTAAGCTTCTCATCCTTTTTTATATGAATATCCGGAGTATATCGATCTCTCATGGTCGTCACTTGTAACATTACTAAATAAAAAGTTAATTTACTTAATAAAAATAACACTTAAAATATTACATTCTGACATTAAATTAACATAAGCGTTCATAGAAGAAAACGACAAGTGTTATAAAGAGGTTGTGATGTGTTCACTTGTACAGACCGGAAGCAGTTGTGTGCCAATTTATGCGTCACAAATTTTAACGTTAATAGTCTTATATCATACCATTAAAATTTTGATCTAATAGTTAAAACATCATGTTCCACAAGTAATATAAAATTATTTTCTTCACCGTAAGAATTCTAAAAAAACAATTCTTTATTTCTCCAGAGAGCTCCTACGAACAATCGGAAATTTTAAACAAATATTGCTTTGCACCAAATATAATATGAACGTTCTTGTAGGAAAAGAATAACAATAAAGTGTCCCTTCTCGCAGGGAGAAAAAAAAAAAATAAAAAGTGTGCTTGATGCCGAAATCTTATTAAAAGCTACTTCCAAACACGTTCGCTATCAAGAAAAATAAAATTTTCACACTTAGGTTCAAAATCGGGGGACTTGACGATGAATAACTGAATATAATTGTTCAAGTCCAATTGGCTCTAGCTGAGTAGCTGGGCTGGCAAATGAAGACCCTTTCTTTGTCATTTCATACGTGGAAGAATTTTGTGGCATTAGAGGTACAAGGGCGAATTAAATGAGCATTATTATTTTTTTTTTTTGGGTCTGTTGACCCGTTCAGTCACAAAAAAAAAAAGAGCATTATTTTTTTAAAAATTTGCAATAAAAATAGAGCAGAACAAACACAAAAGAGAGTGATGTTACATAATAATAATAATAATAATAACAAGTGTTTAATAATATAGTTAGAATCACGTGTTATAATAAAAAATACTATAGCATAAGGAAGAAAACATTGTAGAAAAGTTTATTGAAACTGTAAAATTACTCTTTCATTAGTGTTCCTAAACAGTTTATAAGTTGTATTTTGCTTTTTAATTGAACAATGAATTGAACTCAGGCTATGACAAACGAGAAATGAACTCATGATTTCTCATTTAACGTAAAATTCAAGGATATTTAGATAAAAGACTACTCGCATTCGACAAAATCAACCATAAGAGAAACTCGTATTACCTTAATAGGACCAAAGTTATTTATTAGAATAACAGGATACGAAGTTTATGTGATGGGACCAATGTTATTTTTCTAACAAGAAGACTTTGGAAAAGATGTCCTCTCTTTTTTTTTTTTCTTCCAAATTTTCGTTTCTCCAATAAAAAACCTTGTTAGAACTTTAGAATCAATGGTCAATATTTTCTTGTTGTCCGGATTTCTGGCAATGAAAACACTAGGATTAATCACACACTTTAGATAAACAATAATCTTGCTATGAAAACACTTGGATAAATTTCACCGTCACATGCTGCGCATTTTTTTGTTTTTTGAACTTGAGTGAGGCCGTTTTGAACTTTTCATTTTTCGCGGAATTGGGTGTGTATTACTGCTAGAACCTGCTTACAACAACGACATTTTATATTTTTATATTTTGCCACTTTAGTAATGGTGAAGAATGTGTCTATCTAGAAACTGAGAATTGTTAAATTAACGAGTTTGATGATTATATTAATCACCACCTTTAAGTTATTTATTTATTCCTTTTCTCACCATGAACCCATCCAAGTAAATGCATCATGAAGTAACTGGAAAAAATTGGAATTCCATGTTTGTATTCAAGAAGTACGTGCCGAAATTTTAGCCAATAAAATAAAATAAAATTTGTGTTGAATTATGTAAATAAAAGATAACACTTGGGTTCTCTGACAGAAACAATAACACATTATCATTGTCATTCTTATTGAGTAATTGCTGAGTCCCCATGTCGTGTAGACTCGGACACCTTATTTACTTGAATCGATATATATTTGGCAATTTTTCTCAGGAACCTAAAAAGATATCCATCGAATACAAGTTTGTCTTTCAACCGTCCGATCTATAAAAAAAAGTGATTTTGATTTGATCCAATGGTTTCAAAACAAACACTACCATTGAAGATTCCTACCGAAAAAGTCCCATATATATATTCTCGCCTGCTCAGAAGAGAGAAAGCAGGGACACTCCAAACTTTTCTTTGGCTTCTTTGTCAACGACGTCGCTTTAATTCTCCTAAATACATGTTGATCAAGGCTCTGGAAAGAAGTTCACTCTCAGCCTTGCTCACAACCTCTCCCATCACTGCAATATCCATAAAAAACAATAGTATGTAAACGCTCTGCTTTCTTTTAACTAATGAAGAACAAATAACATGTGTTGGTGCAATTGAAACATTATTTATGTACTCTTAAGTTTCACCTTTTGCTTCAACGACGTAAAGCTCTATCATAGAACCAGTCATTAACATAGTGTCATTTGGTGTAGGACCGAGGACCTTTTAAGAAATGCGCCAAAAGAAAAGAAAAATAAAAAGACAAAAGATATTAAATAAGAATGCAATAAATAACAAGTCAAAATAAAAGAGGTTGTTTGAGACAAAAAATAATAATAATTATTATTATTAATTACTTCTTTGCCAGCTCATCATTTTTTTTTTGCCATCATTTAACTTCTTTACTGATAGAGGTTGTTTGAGACAAAAAAAAATATTATTATTATTATTAATTATTCAGCACAAGTGTTGAGTCTAAATGAACCCAAGTTAGTTCTACATGGAGTAACATTAGGTGAGGTGAATATTCATGTGTGCATAGATCCTTGCCTAGACCAAGAAGCCCTTCTTCTGATGCCTGTGCGAGACACACTTTTCACCGTTAAAGAGGCTATTGGATCTTATGTGGTGTAACGACCCGCCCTTACGTGGTCGTTACTTAACTTAAACATCATCATAAACTTAAACTTACTTCCAATTAAGGTAGAAAAATTTAGGATAAATTTTTTTTTTCCAATATATATATGGATTCTTACTGAGGAATCCTTAACATGAAACCTTAGAGGAAATAATAACTATTTTTCAAATTTTAATAACAAATGAATTCTTATTGATAAAGAATTCTTAACATATAACCTTAAAAGATATAATAATCATTTCTCAAAACTTCATTGCGTAAACCTAACGTAATACATAAAATTCTAAAACGTGATAATAACGTAATAATAAACATTACGTCTTAATATAGTTATAATTTCTAAAAGCATGATCATTTACATAATTCATAACGTTAATTTCTTAAAACATAGCCATAGTACTTTTCTTGAACTTTTCCTTTTAAAACATAAAAGTAATTATTTAGCAAGTATTACTTTAAAGATATTTCTCAATTTAAATACAACTATCCTCAAGATAATTTTAAATTAAATAATAAATAAAATCTCATTTAAATGCTCTTTAAAACTTTATTAGCAATTATTTATATATTTTACTTATAATTTTAACATCTTAAAAATAACATTGTATTCTCTTAAAAGTTAACCTTTTTAAACTTAACAAAACATAATTTCTTACAACTTAAACTTTTAAGCTTAAGTTACTAATTTCTTAAAGCTTTTCTTTAAGACTTTCATAGTAACTTCATAAAAACATATCCATAACTTCATTTCTTAACTTAATGTAAAACTCCAATAATCCTTTGCAATTCCAGATAAACTTATAATTTTCTTTCCTATAAATTTCGTGCATTTGTTGCATCGTTTATTGCAACATCTTTAAACTTTGAAATCCTCTGAACCAAGGTTGCGTAATCACAAGCTCAGTTTTTAAAAAATAATTACGTAAATTATTTACTTATTCATATGCACATAATTTTTTGTAAGGTGTAAACATACGAAATTTCGTAAAATAAAATATGCATAAATTCATAAAATACTAATGCGGAAATATTACATTGCGTGAGCGGTATCCATTCCCATCTTCACCATTCGTCCGCCGCTCACCACTGCCCATCAAGTGTCGCTGATAGGTTTTTATTACCTACAGCATGAACATACTTAAATGAGCTTTCGCTCAGCAAGTAGGAAATTAACCTCGCAAAACATAATTAAAAATCATTTTAATAAAAATATGCATGAGCATTTTATGCTTGCTTATCAACTTGATTTATGCTTAATTATTTAAGCTGTACCTTATCTTCTTACTTTGGGACCGAGTGATCGTACCGGTTGCGCGTGAGTCTTGGGAAGTTAGGGTTCACGAGGTCCCAACGACACCAAGATCATTCATTTCTTTAACATGGAGCCTCCCCGTGGGTCGGGAGGTTGGTACAACACCCTTAACTTGTCTCATAAGTTTCACTTGTCTTATTGTGTGTATGCAGTATGACTTATCACTACATAACATCACAATTTCATAATTCATAAATCGTAAATCTTAATCATACATGAGTCGTAAATCATTATCATACTTGACTTGAAAGTGATTAAACAATATAATTTATATATTGCATACATCACACATTACTCATATCATCATCATCATCATCATAGCATTTCACATCATGTCATAACATAACATATCACATCATAACATATAACAGTGTAATAAATCACTGATCATATATTTTCATAAATTTTATGAAAATATTTAAAATTAATCTATTTTTAAAACTATTCATACTGTAGGCGAGATTCCTACTTACCTGGACTCCGAGCTGTGTGGGTCCAGTTGCATCTCGTTGTATCCACGGTCTACGCTGTATCCTCAGCAATGCTCCTCGGACCACTGTGGATGGCTAGGAATGATCCATGGAGATTTATTATTGCTGAAAACATCATTTTGGACTCCGTTACTGTAGTCTGAGTTGCCTCGATCTACGTACAGTCGGTACCGAATAATTTTCATCAGAGTGGAATTAGCTCAAATGGAGGTCACCATCGCGTTCAGAGCATCGAAACGAGTCGGAAGGCGATCTCGGATCATCGATCGGAGGTCCGGATCATAAAATCCCAATTTGACGTTGACCGGCCGTTGACCGGTGTTGACCGCCGTTGACCGGCGGTTGACCGACGGCGATTGGCTCCGTTGGGGGCTGAGCTCGAGCCTAACCCCCCTAAGTCGACCCTTCTGAGTCCAATGGTGGTGTCAATTTTACCCAATTTGACCTCTAACCATGCCGATCGCAGCTTGACGACGGCGGCAAAAATCGAGACTCCGATCTCAGTCTTCCGGCGAAGCTACCTTGAAATTAAACTGGGCATTTTGATCCCCATATGTTTCTGAGTGTTTCCCTTAAGGTGGGGCTGCTCAACAGCGTGTGGAACGGCGGCTCCACCTCCTCACGGTGGCGCTCCATGGTGGATCTTGGTTCTCCGCCTTCTCGCGGCGTTTCCCCAAAATTGAGGTGTTGGGAAGCTTCTTCGTGCAGGCCTGGACATTTCCCCTCATCCAATTTGGGGCGAGGCGGCTGGGAACGTTGTGATCGGTGTTCCTCGCGGCGGCACAAGACGGCAATGATGGAACTCCCCATCCAAATTGGTTGAGGCATTTTACTCCCCATCGCCCTCTGAACAGAATGGGGCCGACGGTGTACCTCAACGCCACCGTGAACGGTGGCATCGAGTGGTGGCATGGCGGTGGAGACGGGGCAACTCCGGTGAGGCTTTTTCTGTGAGAATTGTACTGTAATATCGGTGCCATTCTCTTCTTCTCTTCGATCTGAGTCCGTTGACACCCAGATCGTGTCAATTGGAGGTCGGACGGAGGAGAAATCACGTCGAAAAGATGACGTATTTCTGCGGCTTCAACAGGCGCGTGTGGCCGCCTCTGGTGGAGTTGTGGGTGGCACGGCACACCGTCGGACTCAGCTTCTCGAGATCTTTCCGATGGTGTGGGAGGTGTCGACAATGGAGGTCGGATCTTGGACAAAGTTTGAGGAGAGAGTGTGTGTGCATGAGAGCTGATCTGATTGCCCCCGCCCCGCCCCCCCCCCCCCCCCCCCCCCCCCCCCCCCCCTCTTTTTTTTTTTTGTCCACATATTTATAGACAACTTTGAATCTACACAGTCTAAACTGTGTTGTGTTGGGTAGATCAAATTTGATCCGTAAACTTGAAATTTTTATAGACATAACTACACTTTTTAAAATTGTAATATTCTCATTCTTTAAAATATTACATAAATTCTATTTTTCTTGTCGTATCAATGCCGTATAAACATCTTCATACTGTCATAAAATCATTTTCATAAAAGTTATTCCTACTATATGGATTTTGTGATTTAATTTTGGTACAATAAACTTAGATACATTTATCTTCAAAACTGACGATTAGCTATTTTTACAACTGTATCCATATTTATACATATGTATATATTTTAAGAAAATGTTATATATTTAAAACTTTGCTCAATATAAGTATTTTATTATTATAATAATTATTACTATTTTTAATATTTTACTTTTAAAACTTTAAAATTTATAACATATACTTCTCATTAGAAATTTTCATATTGTAAACTTCAAATTTCATTATGAAAACAATAGTTGTAATTTTGTAAAAGTTTTGTAAATTAAATTGACTATCTAAAAGTCAATTTAATTTAAAATTCCCAACTTAGCACAATTTCATGCTTTACGGATATAACCTGAACTATTTCTTGTAAAGAGACATTAATGGTTCCACATTTTAACAATAGATTAGCATTTGTGGACCCCATCAACGCCCTTTTTCTTCTTTACTATTACTATGACAATTGTTATTATTATTACTGTCTTTACAATAATAATATTAAACTTTACGTAATTATTAATGTGTATAATAATTATATTCAAAATATTGGAATTCTTGAACTTTCAATGATCTTTATAACTTTCTTAAAATTCTTATCTTACTTTATGACTCTATAAATTTCGAGATCAATCTTAGTAAAACATGTCATAAATCTTGCATACTTGAACTTGGTGCTCACCATTTTCAATTTATGGTATGGAGCTCATGATCACTTTTGATCTGGGTTTCTTTTACTGAACTGACATCATATAGGAATTTTCCACATCATCATAGTAAGTTGGAAATTCCACTTTTTGTCAAGTAATCCCAATTTAAACATTCTAATTGAGATTCTTATAAAAATCATTTCTTTGGCTCGTACATGAAATCAATAAATCATAAACTTTTAGTTTAGCACATTAAATAATTATTTTTAATTATTTTAATATACTATCATAACATTACATTGTTACATGTTTCATAAATAAAGCATATAAATTTATGCATTCACAACATTATTTATTTCTAAGGTCTTGTGGCTAGTAAAACCTTCAACTTTGCATGTTAATAAATGCTCACTTGTACTTTCTCAAGTTCTTAGCTTAGTAATGATGGAAAAATCCTCAATTAATCATACTTATTAATTTCTGGATTTTTCCGGTCATTACATGTGGCATGGCCTAAAGAGTTGGTTATTATTGAAGAACCCAAGGTAATATAAATGCATTTTTCAACTTCACTACTATACTCTATTATATTATCAATAATACCTTTTTTGGTAGTATTAATTATACTTTTTTTAAATAGTCAAAGATGATAACAACTAAGAAAGTTAAGAAAGAGAATGCGAAGGAACCATGGACAATGTCAATCTTACAAAATTATGTTGAAAACAATATGGACGAAAGTAAGACAGTGTCCTTTAACTTGGATCAAGGAGTTTTCGAAACCAATCGAATCCTCTATTTGCTCCAAGATGATATCATTCAATCCTCTTCCATGGTTGATATATCTATCAATTGTGTTGAGTTTTACATGAGGTACGTAAAATTCTCTTAATATATGTCTTCATGCAAGAAATTTGTAGACTTTGAATTGCTTACTTAACACTTGAATATCCATTTTGTCTTTGTTACTTGTACAACCAGATTGTAAAAACCAAGCTACATAAGATGTATGCCTTCGTGGATCCTGCACAAATATCATCGTATTATGGTTCAGCTTCAGACAGAGCAAAATCTCTTCCAAGAAGATTGGAGGGCTGTTGTATTGATCAATTATTTCTTACCCCATATATATTAGGGTGAGCAGTAGTAAGAGTGAAGTGGTTATTCAATATTGCATTGATGGATGCCTTCTAACTTTATACATTTTGTTTTGAAGACATCACTGGTCTTTATTGATACTTGACCCTTACAATGACATCGTATATTTTTGTGACTCCCTTTGATGCAAACTAGGAAAGGGTTTAAAAGGCCTCATAAATACGTAAGTTTTTTATCCCTTCACGTTATGGTCTTTTAAAATTAATGTATATATTATGTGATATATGTGTTCTTTTTCTTAATAGTGGACTAAAAATTTTCAATGCCAAATGTGAAAGAAGTTTAAGGAAAAATATAGTTTGGGAGATTATTAAGGTACATATAAATTCTTATCTAAATTGCTAATTGAGAAATATACAAGGTTGTATTAATTGTACTTATAATTTTTATAGGCCCCACGACAGCCCACAAGTAAAAAATGTGGCTACTTTGTAATTCAATATATGAAGGATATAGTTGAAAAGCATATAATCTCTACTAGTGAAAAGGTAAGTGTGTATGAGTTCACAATTTTGTAATTGTACTTATGATATATTTTCTTCATAATGGTATTGCTTTCTACTAACCTAGAATTTTTATTTTTCCCTACAGTTTGATGACAAAGATACTTATACTGAACAAGAGCTAAACGTAATGCAAGGAGAGTGGGTTAATTACTTTCAAACACTTTTTACTTAATGCTTCATTACATGTTTTTGTCCCTTAGTTGAAGTTAATTGAAGACGGTAGTGTATGAATTGAACTTTAATTAATTAGGATTGTGTTATGATTTAAATTACGTGTTTTACTTTGGGATTATATTGTGAAACTACTTTTGTGGCAATGAAAAAACAGCAAAAATTCTGCCCATTTAAATTTTTTTATATAGCAGAATATTATTCTAAAAATTCAACCTGATTTGTAATTGTTCAAAAGAGAAACATAAAGACTATGGTTTAATGCAGCACGTAGTCTAAGCAGCCAAGAGATAGACTACAGTCTAATGCAACCCATAGTCTAAGCAACTTAGACATAGTTTACGGTTTAATGCAGCTACAGTCTAATAAGCCCAAAGATAGACTACGGTTTGATGCCGCCTGTAGTTTAATCAGCCAACAAATAGACTACGGTTCTATAAATGTAGTCTAAATGATGATACTTTTAACTACGCCTCTATAGACTACAGTAGTATATCCGTAGTCTAATACCTTAGACTACAGTGAAAAAATGTAGTCTAATCCTTTTTTTTGGCGTAGTGTATGATGGGTCAACATAATTCTAGAAGCGTCAATCTGATTCATTTTTGGTAGTTAGCACAAGAAAGTTTGAATTTATTTCCTCAATGAGAAAAATGATTCAACTATGGATCTATACAATATAAGTCTTAGGTCCGACACATAGAAGTGCCGAATTAGTCGGCACGGGTCTTTGGTGCCATTGATAACAATCTTTAAAGTTTCGCTGGTGGGAAAGGCAAACTATAATCTTTTCAGGGGTAGGGCACATAGAATGGTAGAAAAAGTAGAGTTATCGTTTGTATGAATTTCTCCAAAAGCAAAATGGCAAAAAAAAAATCTAATTCTCCATTATTCCATCGAAAATATCTAATTTTCAATTGGTACACTTCGATTTTTCATAACCCGCAAAATCTCAAAAAATAAGTTTATAAAAGATTCAAAAAATGCACAAAGAAACCAGAAAAAGAAGGTTTGATATTGGTGTTTAATCTTGAAAGGAAATGAAGAAAGAAAGAAATACAGAAATATATGGGAATGAATTCTTCTCTAAAGAACTAGATTTTAAAGACTTTACTATTTTTCTCTCCCATTTCTTATTTTCTCTCTCTAGAATGCATAACCATCTCTCATTAGTTCCTTTTAACAAATTCTTTTAATAGAAATTGAGAAAACTATTCAGTTGGGATTGGATTTTTTTTTTTTTTTTTTTGGTGGATACCGTTGGAATTGAAGGGGCTAATGGAGACCTTAGAATACATTTTTTTAAAGGAAAACTAAAAGACGTTATAGTGAAATTGCAAATGATGTGGTAATTGGGTATCCATGGAAGGATTTGGGACAATAGATTTTAGAGGTGTGATCCAAGTCCAAAAAAAAGGTGATTATTACAACTTATGGACAAGTTATCCAAGTCTAAAAATGGAGGTCAATTTGAGAAATGTTAGTTTTGTGGCATTGTTTCTCAAATTTACTTTTTTTATAAACGAGTTTGAAACATACCACTTTTAATAAACATAAATACAATATTATTTTTAAGTGTTTTGTGTTAGGGTTAGGCAAATATGTATTATCTAAGGGTATTTTAGCCTTTTAAGCTAGGAGAAATATTATAGATTAAATGGAGGAGAAAAAAATAGTAGAACACAATAATATTAGTAAAAAGTAGAATACAACCTAATTTACTAAAGTAATTATTAGTGATTTGTCTAAGCTCTTGACAAGTATAAGTCATAAAATTAAAGCTTGCATCCATTTATGCCTTAGAAAATAGAGAAAGTTAAATGTTATGCCACACTTTTTAAAAATATTTTTATTCATATTACATTGAAAACAAACTGTGGCGTATTTCTACTCCACATTATATGTTTACATGTATGACATTTATAAGAAGTATGTTGTCAAAGATGACATTTATGAAAATACTCCGAAAAAATATATGCATAAAACGACACCGCCACCTTACCTAGTACACTATATTTGACATCCCAAATATGCCCTAATTGATATATCACATCCATTATATAATGATTAAGAGAAATGCATTAATAAAATTTAATATTTAATTAAACTTAATTAATATATTTATCCTTAAAAAATGTATTTTTGTAAAAATTACAATAATATATAATAAACAATGTTAATAGGAAATTTCACTATAAGTTTGATACGATGTTGGATATTACTAAATACAGATTTTGTGAGCTTAAAAGCTCAAAAATTTGTAAATAATATCCATGAAACGAATTTTATATCACAATTAATTTTAATATTATGGTATAAATTAATGGGTCATTAAGGTCAAAGTAAAGTAGAAAAGTATGCCAAAACCCTAAAACAATGTAAAAAGGGTACGACGTAGTACAAGTACACTGCTAAAGTAAAAACAGATATGTTAAATGTTGTGTTTGAACTCCAAAAGTGAACTAAAGAACAAGTATGATTTTTTATACAGTACAAGAATATGCTTTTCAATGGGTTCACTCCAGCAGTATAAGAAAAATACTGCGTTGTGAAAAATTACACTATGTGAGATTTTGGGGGCCCACCAAGTGGACACCCCATGAGTTTTTATTGGGCCACCACACCATGAAAGGTGGCCCAATCACCTAAAGCCACCCATTGCCCTTAATTATGAAGGTGGTGACTCGCCTTTTAAAAAAAAAAAAATGTAGAGATAAGTCTTTAATTAAAGCATAAAACATCAAAAAAATTTCATTTCTCCTTCTTTCAAGATTCGGCAGCCCCCTCTAGCCTTCCTCTCAAAATCTTCTCAAAATAACCTTCTTGCATAACACTTTTCAAGTGAGTTCCAAGTAAAAATCCAAACTTTTTCTTAAGTTTTCCTGGGGTTTTTGCTTGGTTTAAGGGGGGAATTTGACCCAAGATTTTCTCATGTGAAACATGCTTAGGAAATTACAAGGAAGCCCTTGAAAGGTTTAGGATCATAAAATTTTCTTTTGGTAAGTTCAATTTTTCAAATTTAAAGTTTATTTGGTTTTTTTTTTTGGTTTGGTTTGTTATTTCAAAAAGGCATGTGATCCTTTATGTAAGTTGTAGTTTGATTTTCTTAATTCCATGGTTTATGTTGAGGTTTGTGGTTAAAATTTGAGTTTGAAGTTGAAAAATGGCATTTGGTGCAAAAACGGATAGTTTTGTAAACTTTGTGGTTTTAAAAAGAGTTATGAATTAGCATGAAAATTGTTTCAGAGGGTCTTGAAATTGTATGAACAGTAGCTGGAATGCTGTCTTAAATGAATTTTTGCAAAAATTACCCTAGGGACTAAATTGCAAAAAAAAAAAATTTATTCTCGGCATAATTGAAAAAGGGCCAAAAACTCCCATGTTCAGTTGGAATTTTGACAAAGTTAAAACACAAAAGTTGTAGATCTCGATGAAAATATTAGAAATCACAGACGGTTCATCAAAAATCGCCTTCGGTTGTGAGATATGAATTTTACAAAATTTGTTAAAATTGAAAAAAAAAAATAGGGGCAAAAATGTCTTTTTACAAAAGAAATTAGGGTATGATACTTTGAGAAAATTTGATCCTCTTGAAAAATGGGGACTAATGGTTTAAAAAGATTATTTTTGGTCTCAGGGGTAAAATCATCAAAAATTTTCAAATAAAGGTTAAAATTGCAAAGTTTTGTTTAACTTGGGCCTTTATTGCAAACTAGTAATCCGATGTCCCTGAACACTTGTTTTCACGCCAATAAACAGCGTTTCACGTTAAATTAGTCAAGTCGGGCCTAGGGAAACAAAACGGTCCATCGAGGCAAAAACGTCATTTTTCATGAAATGGACAATATGGACCTCGAAATGTATAAGATAGAGAAAAATGACCTTACTAAGGATTTTATTTAGAAGTTATAAGATCGGAATGAAACAAGAGGACAGTCGAACTTCAAGTAATCGAAAAGTGTACCTTATTGACGTATACCTAAATAGTGATGATTTGGCTAATAATGATATAATTGGCCAAACAGGTTCTTAGATAAGTAACAAAAGAAACTCAAAGACGGTCTTTTTATCAGTAAAAACAAGTAAGTTTCAAACCCACCTATAGTATAAAAAAGTAGGTTTAAGTATAGTATACTTATGTGAATGTGCCTGTGTGTGCTGCATAATTTAAAAAGTGTAAATGTTTTGCACTTATTATGTACGTATATTGACATGCATGGTATGATAAACAAAATAACTGGATTTGTAAATGAATCACCAGAAATAAGAAAAGCGTCGTACCAGCTCTTGAAGTAAAGGGGAGTTTAAAACTAAAGTTATATTATAATCTCAGTGTTACGAAAACCTATGTACATATATGGTACGAGCACTTAGACTCTAATTAAATAGAAGATATGACAAGAATAAGGAATATTAATAAGAAAGCATAAATGAATCATGCATATTAGTATAAGATTCATGTGGGCTATGTTTGAACTTACTGAACATAAGGTCACCTAGTTATTTCATGTTGTAGGAATTTTCACTAGAGGGTCAGAACAAAAGTACTATTGAGCTGGCAGGGGAATATAAACAATGTATAGACCAGGGTGTGGATACCGTCACAGATATGTTTCCGTTGTTATGTATTTTAAATTATTTTGGATCTTGATGTATAAAAGACATAGTATGGTTAAGTGAGACAAAACCTATTTTGGACATGCTAAGTATATGACATTCTAAAAAGAAAGTTTGTTTATATAATTATACATATAATTATATAAAAAAGAGGTTACAGTATGTATGTGTAATATATTTATTGAAATATATAAAAAAAGAAAAAAAGTATTCTCAAGATTTTCATAGATACATAAGTAAGAAAAGTGTTAAAGCACAGCCCGTAAAAAGGCAGGTTGTGACACATTATGGTTATTGGTTAGGATTCGATATCCACTGTGGTTTCTAGTCGATATTTGATATTTGTTAGGCTTATTGGTTGGTATTTGGTATCTATTATGGTTACTGAATAGCAACAGCTAAGACCAACGGCACCATGGTTATTTCCATTATTGAAAAATCACAAAAAAAAAAAAAAAATCAGAAAAGCTACAAATCAAACCTAAAAACAATAATCAAATAAAAAAGGAAAGTTAAAGGTCTCCTTTGCAAGAAATCACAACATGAAAGACTTACAGAAACTAATTGAGCTTTATCCTCCTCGATGATGGTAAACGGGAGCACTGATAACGTTTTGCGGAGTGGCGATCAGCAGATCAATGGAGATCAGATTGCAAATCAGGTGGCGTTACCATCAATTTGAATCTCCTAGTGAGGTTCTTGACTTAAAATTACGTCACCATCAACAGTGTGCTCGTTTACTTTACTTATTTCACTTAAATTTGTCACACTGAATATGTTATATTGGGTGTGTAACTTGCTAGACTATTTAGATACTACAGCTAGTATATCTTTCTAGGAACAAACTAAACCATTTACTTAGTCCATTGTCTGTCTATCTTTTTTTTCCCCATTATCTCGCGAATACAAAGCAATTTCATTTGGTATTGCGTCCACACAGAGATTAGAATTGGGTCTTGTTAGATTTGTGAATTTTACATATTGGTGCATTGGAGATCTGTGAAATTGTGAACCTATTTCAACAACGTGGACGTCATATTTACGTACTCATTATAATGACCATACATATAGCTCTTCGTTAAAGTTACATTTGGTCCTCAAAATTTTACACATTCTTCAAATTGTGTTACACGAATATATGCAAACCTATTGAAACAAACTCTTGATATTGCTTATTGTTGTTTCATATATTACAATTGCAGTTAATTTTGTTGCAATGTCCTTTTTCTTACAATTTCTATAATTTTATATTTTATACGCCAATTTTTTTATTCCCGTGAATTTACCTCTCAGCCCTTATACAGATTGAGAAACTCATTGTAGCTCGCCAAGTGTCGAAAGAAGACAATTCACTAGCTGGCATTTCAATGCACCATATCATTTGCTTTTTTAAATATATGTGAACCATGCAAAAAAAGTGGTTTGCTTTTGCGTGCCGCTCCAGTCCGATACAGGACTGGAGCATAAACCTAATTTTATATTATATAATCCTATTCAAATATCATTATATAATGGCATGGCCGATACATCTTTTTTAGTATAGATATCATTGTATATCGTTATTAGTGATGTGTCCGTGACTTGATAATGATATTTCATCTAATTTTATGGTTGATATATAATGATGTACATAATATTATGTAAAATTATTATATTTATTACATCATTGTGTATCGTTGTGTAATTATTATAACGTTGGTATCTTATTACTTAGGGAACTTTACCCTATGGAATGTATTTTATTTGGAATGCTGAGAATTTATTTAAGTGGTGCTTTTTGGAAGATAATATGGAGATATTTTATTGGATAGACTGACATATACATGTATGGCTCTTTTTGAAATTATATGAGTAGATTTATGGAGGTGCATTTTGAGTTGGATGTACACATGACTTGGTTTTTTTTTTTTTTTTTTTTTTTATAAGAATAACAAGTGTATCTGAAGGATTATTATGTAGTTACAAACTATGATTTTGTTATATATTTTCAAAATATAACAAAATTTTTGCCATATTTCACCTTCACTCAGATTTTGCTATATGTGTAAAAACTTCCATTTCTTCTCCCTCTCTCAAGTCTTTAAATCTCCAATTATCTACCTCTCTATGTTTCTATACATATGCATGATGTTGTATATTTAAACTATAAAGAGTATGATTTACTCCAACAAAAAATGAATACGACCTACAATTGTTTTAGACTCTTTTTTTTTTCTTTATTTGTTTTTTCCCAAAACTTCTCTCTATCTTTTGCTCTTCTCTCAGAGGGCGTTGACCATTTGTTTCTGTCTTAGAGGATAATCGTTTTGGATGGTCAGATCTCTTGAAATAGCATGCTTTTGTGTGCTTGTGTTGGAAAAGATGAGCAACCAGAAATGCAAGTTTATGTTGTTACATAACATACAACGGTCCAAGAACACACCCATACACCAGGTGGATTTTTTTTGTCACTCGAAAAACCTAGTGGCTCACTGCTTCGGTAGAGTGCTAGATTGATATTAGTGCAAAAATAGAAATGTTTCAGTGGGCGTTTGGAAGCCAATTTGAAGTAATTGTGTAAACCTAAAACATTATAGCCATTAAAATTTTACATAAAAAAATACTTCAGCAAAATTTATTTGAACCGAAATCTTTTATTTTATGAGAGGTTAACCAAAACCTTTTGGTTGAAACTAACTTCCAAACGAGCTCTCAGTTTATATCATTAATTAGTATAATTACTATATATAATGTTGGGAGAAATTACATGTCATATCATATTTTTTTTCTATTTATTTATTTATGCTAAAAAAACCTAAAAAAGTTTATGCCATTTTTTTAATTTCTTTTCTTTTCTTCTGTTTCCCCCCTCTCTCTCGATTTTTACTCTCTCTCTCTTCAGCAAAGTTGTTTCGCCGTCGCTGATCAACGCACCTCAAGATCCATATGGAGAAATGCATGACAGGGAGCAATGGTGAGGACGTGGTTGTGAGATCGACGACGCCGTCGTGAACTTGATCTCGCGAACCAAATTGACCAAGTTGAGATTGATGATGAAATGTTACGATAATCTCCGACTCCAATGAAGATGAGCCAGTGACGGTTGAGGAGAGAGAGACAATGAGAGAAGAGATTGCCATTAAGGTCGTTGCATTGAGTTTTGTCAAATTCTCAGAGAGGTTTTGTAGATCGCCATCGTCTGCGCATGTTATAGTGGGCAGTGTCAGAGGACGCGCAACAGCTGTGGTCGCCAATGGGGGCTGGAGTTCATGTTATTGTTGTCGTGTTTTCTTGTTTTTTTTTTTTTTTTTTTGCCTTTTCCCCTTTTTCCGGGTTTTTATAGTATTTATTTACGAGACCAACGACGACACTCATCAGACATCACTGGTAAACCAGAGACAAGCCAAGCGGTGAGGGGAGAGAGAAAAAAAAGAAAAAATTATATTAATTGGACACAAAAATATCCATATAAGATACGAAACATATTCGGATAGATACAAAATATTTAGATGGGATAAAAAAAAAATATCTTCGTAGGATACAAAACATATTCAGTGAGACACAAATATCTTTGTTAAGTCTATGGCATAACAATTTTTAACATATTTTGTGCTCTAAATAATTATTTGTCTTAAAAGAGGCATCCATAAAAACATTCTTCATATTGATGGGTCACCAAGAAGCCCAAGAGAATCCGCCTACCCAAACACAACCAAGAATGATCTCGGTCCACATGTATTTGGTGAATATTTGTAAGCGTGTTCCAGCTGATAGTGACCAAGAAAGATTTAAAATAAAAACACGGCCCAGGTGTTAATCAAAGATTTGTAGGGTACTTTAGTTATGAAGTTATTTTTAGGTATTAATCAAAGATTTGTAGGCCCTTGGTCGAGATCACAGCTTATCAAAATCAATGAGCCGCCAAATTACTTGCCGAAATAGTCCAAGGATTTGTGCAAGCGTTCTTGTTCTCTTGTACTTTTCTCTTTCTCATGGTAAAAAACTCTTCTCCTTGAGAAAAACTTCAGCGGACATAGTCTTCAATAGAGGTGAATTATTCTAGATTCGTGCGCTTTTTGCATTCGTTTATTTTTTTTCTATAATACATTATTTTGCACATGTGATATGATTTTATACACGGTGAGGTATGAAAGATTATTTGTGAGACAAGTGTTGTCCACAAAAATTATTAAATTATTGTCTTGTTTTGATCAAATATGTCAACCGAGCTCAACCTTGAATTCCATTGCTTGAAAAGAAGGGATTGATGATTTCTCTCTCTTATGAAAATCGTCTTTGTTGATCCCATAATTCATCATTAGGTAATGATCAAAATTACATGCAACATATTAAACCTGACCATTCCTATGAAATATGTCTTGGTCTTGTTTGATAAAAGTTAAATCACCACAAATAACTGCAATATACCACTAGTAACTATAATAATTACCACTAGTAATGATGATATAGATTGAAGTTTAAACAAAGGGAACTATAAACTATAACAAAAAGCAATAGACGCTCCTATTCTTTGGATAAAATCAAATGCAATTGGAACTCCGTCTCAAGTATAGGTTGAAATATCTCAAAGAGCAACTTTTACACACTATGTGAGTCATAGCGATAATTATCATTAGTAATCATATAATTATTGCCTAAAAAACGAAATTAAGTGTTAGTACTACTAATTTTACTCATTTTATCATGTGACTATTAATATTTAAGGAAAAAAAAAGGCTACTAGAAATCAGTTTTCGATAATAATTATGAAGTGTTAGTGCATTCACATTCATAAAAACTGGAGCTTTGGTACGAGTGAGGCATCATTACTTTAGTCATAGCCTCGCCCATTTCATCCCAAATTTCGTAAGAATTTTAATTAAAAATTTAAGTAAATACGTTTTAGTTGGTCAATATAGAATGAAATATAACATCAAATCACTTTTATTACCTCCATCGAGCACCCATGAAGAAAAGATAAGATAAAATAAAGTATTAAAAGCTTAAACCATGTGACAATATCCAATATAGGGGGTGCAAGATGTTATGGCAATTCCTTATCCTTTTCCATTTATGTGTTATCATACCTTCAAAACGAAGCACCCTTTTCTTTCTCGTGCCAAGATTTTTCTGTCCCTGCTTACAAGTTACAACAACAATTAAAAAAAATGTCATCTCGTTTTCTAGAAAAAACTTTTCAAAATTTGATAAAGTCAATATTTTGATTTGCTTCTTGACAAGTCTATTAAGGTGTTTGGGAAATAAGTTGGAAGTAAGAGCTACAACAGAAAGTACTGTATAGTATGTGAGAGCTTTAGACTGTAGTATACTTTTATTTTACACTGTAACATATGAAAGTTTTACATTATTTGAGTTGAAATTGAGTTTGTCAACCACCATGTACAACATACATATTTTTTAATTAATTTTATTTCCCTTGGAAGCACCTATAACATGAACCAATTTTTTTTTTTTAAACAAATAATAGAGAAACTTTCTTGGAGAGAAAAAAAAAAGGTGTGCTTTCTTGTAGAGGAAAAAAAAAAAGTATAACAAAAGTGTGCTTTACACCGAAATCTTACTTGGGAAAAATATTTGCTGTCAACACTATTTATAAAATAATAGATACTAATCTAATAAATATGGCATTTATTTGATTGGGACGTATTGTTTTATGGTTAACAAATTTATGAGGAGGAAAAAAAATTTCCAAGAAAATATGTATTTTTCACACTTAGTTCCAAATTTGGGGACTTGAGGATGAATAATTAAACATCATTCTTCAAGTTCAAGACTTCTTAATTGGGGAATTGAAATCCAAGTACCAAACCAATAATTGAGACACTTTGGTGGCCGTCGGATAACCAATCTGTAACAACCGGGCTTGTTAGTCAAAACGCAACCCCTAACAAAGAGGCCAACCCACCGACTCATTTTCCAAAGTCTCCAAAATGTCCATATCTCTAAAGTCCAACTGGCCCAAAACCGGCGGGCAAATAAAGACTCTTTCTTTGTCCTTTGAATGGGGGAATTTTGTCGTATAAGATGGTACAACGTGATAAATAAGAGGAATTTTTTTTTTTTTGATAATTGGTGTAATAAAAAAATTAGTGAATATTTATTTTTCACTCATCAAATTTGTAAAAAAAAAAAGGTTAATTTTAATTAAATCTAATTGTTTTAAAACATATATCATTAATGGAGATTTCTACCAAAGAATTCCCCATTTAAATTATTTTTATTGATAAGATAGCATGTGTATAGCTTTTCTTAGGAAGAGCAGCATGCAAGGGAGTAAAAAAAAAAAAATGTTGGGGGACGTGACGGAACTAGTAAAGTAGTGTAAATAAAAAGATTAACTTATGTCAGTTGTAACTGAGCATATGAAAGCTTTACACGTAACAATTTTTTACTTTTTTATAGTAGCTGAGAGCTTTACACTGTTTATAATCATAATTTATGAGTTAAAATTAATGTTCCAAACACCCAATAGAGTGTATTTAAAAAAACACTATAATATGTGAGAACTTTATATTGTAATATACATAAATTTTATACTATAACATATAAGAGCTTTACACTGTAGCAGTTGAAGTTAATAAATCATAATAGTATTGTCAAACAAATTCAAAATTTTAAGAGCGGGAGAAAAGGGAACAAAATACAATTTAAAAAAATTAAGTCTTATAAAACTTTATATACAAAATTAAAAAATATATATATCAAAGAGAGGGCTGTCGACCACTGTTCGTCATGGCTTCACCTCTCGTAGTATATGGTTCATACTCATAGCTGTATACTTCCAAGCGTTGTGATATCTCTCTCTTGCCTCTCTCTCTTCTTTTTTTTTTTTTTTTGTTTATTTGGGTGATATAAATTGATTATTGGTGTGGACTATTAGTAGTGGACGGTCCAAACGAATGACAACTAATGTTGAAATCTTAAGGGAAAAAAAAGGGCAATGAATGGATGCAAAAGGTGTGTAAAAAAAGTCCACCACATTTTTTGGAAACTGCTTTTAAGATGATTATGACTCTCTGCAACTTTTCGTGGGCTCCATTTTTTCCTTTTGCATTAACACCGACACCATTCTATCCATACAAATCTCATAACATTGACCAATAACTTTTCCTTTAAGAAGAACTCATGAACTATTTGATTATAGATTGCATTTGAATATTCAAGAATTTTCACAAACAAGGGGAAGGGTATTTTACAGGATGAGCACAAGGATCTCAACTTTTATGGTAAACTTTTAGAAGGCCTTTGAGATGCTAGTTTGAACCTTTAATTTAAACTTAAAATATTATAATTTTTAATTTTTATTAGAGAAAATATCATACTAAAACAATGTTTGAAGTATTTGTTTAAACTCAAATAGTATAAAAGTTTTTACATGCTACGATATAAAACAAAAATAAAATACAATATAAAGCTATCATATGTTACTGTATTTTAAACCAAATATAGTGCTTCCAAAGACCCTATGATTTTGGTATCAAAATTTTTGATTCAAACTAAGTTTCCAACTTGGCCTTTAATACCAACTTATATTATAAGGTGCTTGACATTCTCAGTTCTAACCAAAATTTTTAGTTACAACGTTGTAAAGTTCTTATATGTTATAGTGTCAAGAAAATACGAGCAACATTGTAAAGCTCTTATATGTTGGTGGTTTAAACTAATACTCCAAAATATCTTTATAAAGATTGATTATTGTTTTTTTTATAGCCAACGTAATTTTTTTAGTATTAATTATATGAAAACTCTTAACCATTTAAATAAAAAGAACAAACTCATGTGCATATTTGGATAAGTTGGGATTTCTAGGATAATTTTTTAATTATTTAAATTTAATTAAGCTCTGTAGTTTGTACATTCTATTGCCTAGTGATCATTTCATAATTGTTCAAAATTTGCTCACACATTGGTAATTACTTGCGCTCTTTAAAAATCATACGATTTTTAGTATCATCACTCGTTACTTACATGTTACAATTTCCCATAAGTTGCATAAAATTTATTATTTTAATGGGTACCATTTTGGGTGGAGCAGGTAATATTGAGTCAAAAGCTAATCTCGACTTTTTAATGAACACTTTGTTTGAGCCCATAAAAAGAAAGGAAAAAAGAAAAAAAAATACTGACTTTTCTCAAGAAATAAACGATTATAAGTTGTGTTTTTGCTTTATAATTGAATTATTGGATAATAAATTCAACCCAAATTTTGAACTCGTTGCAAAGATATGATTCCTCAATTAACGTAAATTTTAAGGGTCATCATGTGAACTAAAGACTTGATCACAAAAATAGGTTTGTTTAGGTATTGGGACGAAAACTAGGCCGACATGACTATATGGCTGTCCTAACCCTTAAGTTGATCCATTGAAATAGACATGACTGTCCTTTTATATTAGAATAATGCCAATAGGATGTTTATGTCATCTTCATACGGGACCAAATTTATTTTTCTAACAAGAAGATATGCAGAGTCAATTATATTCCTTTGGTTAAGATGTCCTTTTTTATTTTCGTCACCTCCTTTTGTTCCTCCAATCAAAAGATTTTTTTTTTTTTTTTGCTCTGAATCAAAAGCTTTGCTTTAATCAATGGTCAATCTTTTCTCACTTTCTCTAGAAATAATAATAATAATAGTAATAATAATAACGAGTGCAGCAACAACAGCAAATGCATTTTAGGATGTTTGACAGGATAATTAAAACCGTTGGTTAGAACTATTTTTAGTATAATATGTGAAAACTTTATAGTATATCGATTTTTTTTTTGTTATTGTAGTATGTGAGAGCTTTACAATGTTTATAATTGAGAAAATGATGTAGACCACTATTGTCAAGTATCATAATAAGAAAGATGAAAGATGGATAATTTTTTGAGTTGGAGAATAGACATCATCTGAATGCTCTTCCAATTTTCTTTTGAGAAATTGAAATTGAGTGAGAATTGCTATAGCTCCAAAGACAACAGGAAAGAAAACTAACTTTCAAGGGGGAAAAAAAAAAACAAGAAGAAGAAGAAGAAAAATAATAGAAAACAAGTCGGTCCCTTTTATTGAATAGAGTTTGTCTCCTTGTTGAGAATCAATGTCATGTGCATAAGATGGGTGTCTTCATATGTTAAAGTTTTGGTTCAATAATATATTTGTGATTTTTACTTAATGTTATTGGAGCTTTTTAAAGTCCAGATTCTCTATTATTGTGCATGCTTATAAATATTAAAAAAATGCTTGAAAAATATAGTTGAAATTAAAATTTTTGAATTAAAAATACATACCTTTAATTCATTTTTTAAACCATTATAACTAATTTTGTCAAACATTTTTTAAATATGATCAAAAACATATCAAAATAATAATATATATCTACATATTTAAAATAAAACAAAAAATACATTTTTTTGAAGTTGATAAGTAAAAAAAAAAAGAAAAGAAATCAATCACCCAATTGTGTGAAATGCACGGACAAATCTCTCTCCTCCAAAGATTTTCTTACCTTCCAGTCTTTTTCATTTCTTTTTTTTTGCTTTTGAAAGGACCATCCAATCTCTTTCTCCGCCTCTATTTTCTTTTAATATTCTTGTTTGTCTTCTCATACCATTTTTTCTTACCGGCTGTTTAAAAAGATAATAAAAATTACAGTTTTTATATTTTTTTAATTATAAATGATATAAATTTTTTATATTTTATAATAATAATAAAAAATAACTATAATATAAAATTTTTACATATTATAACCATAAAAAATGCCCAACGATTTTCACCGCTTTTATAAACACCCTGCCAAAAAAAACTACAATTTCCGACATAGACAATTCCCTCGGCGGCTTTATCTGTGGATCGAAAACAGATGCAGAAAGCGGCTTTCAACTCTCATCAATAGACGCGTAAAAAGAAAAAAAAAACTCAAAATTTTCATTCTCCACAAATCTCCATTTTCTTCCATCGAAACCTGGTTTTTGTTTCAGCTCAGAAAATATTTACTTTTTTTTTTTTCCTTTTCTTTCCCAATAAACAAATTCTCTTCCACCCAGCCCCTAACAAAAGAAAGTCTTCATTTTTTTCTTCTTCTTTTCTTCTTGCTCTTGTTGGTTTCTGAGCTCAATTGTTTGCCTCAAAACAAGGCAACGCGTTAGATTTTTTTTTTTCTTTTTTTTTTTTTATCTAGGATTTCTGAGCGTGATTCTAGCAATATGGGTCTTTTCTACGAGACCTGCCATCTGTGCAGAACACAACACAAACATATGTAGTACAATGTATTTTTATAGTCTCTCTCTTCTATCAAAGTCCTATTTTTTGTTTAAGATTCTATCAACTTGACGAGAATTTGGGTTTTAGTTAAGTGGATTAGTAAATAATCGATAGAAATAATAGTAATAACATCATTGGAGAGAGAAAGAGAGTGAGAGAGAGAATTATGGGATCTGAAAATGGGATTTACTCGGTTGGAGAGTTCAGTTTAGATGCCAAGTGGTTGATCGATCCCAAACATCTTTTTGTTGGTCCGAGGATTGGGGAAGGCGCGCATGCCAAAGTGTACGAAGGAAAGTAAGTCTACCCCATTCTCTCTCCCTCTCTCTCTCTCTCTTTGGGTCTCAGAATTTTTTTTTTTGTATGATCTTTGTGAAGCTCAGCTTATTAGGACACATTTAACTCTGTACTTGGGGAATTTTTGCTCTCTGGCCTACATATAAAGTCCTTTTTAATGTCCTTTGATCTCCAATTAATTGGGGATTTCCCAAATTAATACAAAATCTTTGTTCCCACTTTTAGTCCCACCATTCCATTAAACTCACTGCTATTTGTAGCTATTAGATTTAGAACCGCCAGTGTTTCAAAGTTTTGCTTTTGTTAGAGTGGTGAATTGTGTTTCCAAGGGAATTGAAAATCACAAAATTTGTAATGACCCCATTTCTTTTTTGCCTGAAAAAAGTTTGTGATGGACTTGGTGTTGTGTAATTTTGGTGTATGTGATACTAATTGATGTGCTGGACATTCAATCTATTGAATTTTAATCACTGGATCCAAAAAATGATTGTTCTGTTGTGTGTGTGTTTTGTATCTTTGGTCTGTTTTTCTTATTCTTCTTCTTTTTACTAGGTATAAGAATCAAACTGTTGCTGTTAAAATCGTTCACAAAGGAGAGACCCCAGAAGCGATTGCCCGAAGAGAAGCTCGATTTGCGCGGGAAGTTGCAATGTTGTCCAAAGTTCAACACAAAAATTTAGTAAAGGTTTGTGATCAACAACTTTTCTCTCAGATATGAGCATTAGTTTTCAAACCATGTGTTTCTTTCAGTTGATTTACTTAGCGGCAGTCTAGGAGTCGATATCTTTGGCATAAAGTTCACTTGTTTGATCCTTATAAGCAGGATATATGCAATATCTAAAAGAGCTTGTTGTCTGTTTCGTTTTTACCAGTTTATTGGAGCTTGCAAGGAACCTGTCATGGTTATAGTAACCGAACTTCTTTTGGGCGGGACATTGCGGAAATACTTGTTGAATATGCGGCCAAGATGCTTGGACACCCGTGTCGCGGTTGGATTCGCTCTTGACATTGCTCGTGCAATGGAATGCTTGCACTCCCACGGGATCATTCATCGTGACCTGAAACCTGGTACGGTTGTTGTATCACTTTTAATTAGTGCTAACGTATTGGTTTTAGGCTGTGGGAAGGTTAAGAGCTTACATTGAGCTGCATTTTAATGGGTGGTGTTATCTCAATTTGTGAGTCCGAGGAGTTTGTAGTGTTTTTCAGTTTGTGTGTGCATTTTGGCTTTGTCATTTCTATCTGATATCTGATGGAAAAATCTTTTCCTGTATTTATTTCCTTTGTCCTGCTTACTGACTTCTGAAATATAAGCGCGGAAAAGTCTGCATCAACGTTCATAACCATCTGCTGGCCTATGTTTTCTTTATCTGGGAGTGTAAAGCTGATAAAAATTTGTGGCCTCACCATGAATTGTTCAAGTCAATTAATATGTACATGATAGTTGACATGGCTATATCTACTGACGAACATTTCTTTTCGAATACATATTAAAAGAAATCCACGAGCATAAAATGTGGCTAATAGCTTCACTGTTTTTATCTTAAACATGACGATTCTGCTTATTGTTTTTGAATCACCAAATAGGTTGTTATTCGCTCTTAAACTTGGCGGACTTCTACAAGTTTTTCATGCCCATTAATACGTACATGATAGTTGAATTGGTTGTTACTTGTTACTCGCTCTTATGGGTAGTTGTGATACTGAAATAAAAGGATGGTGTTGCTATACACAGTGCATAGATTTTTTTTTTTTAATTGTAGTCAATATTTCTTGAAAGTAATCCATTACAGCATAAATTGCATCTTTCATGAGTCAGGGATTCAACTGTAACTTCTGATGACTGTGTTTCATTTGCTTTTTCCAGAGAACTTGATTTTGACCGCAGACCACAAAACAGTAAAGCTTGCAGACTTCGGCTTAGCTAGGGAAGAGTCGTTGACAGAGATGATGACTGCTGAAACTGGTACTTATCGGTGGATGGCACCAGAGGTACAATGATTTATGATTCTATTGCTGAATTTATATATCTCTTTCTTAATCTGTCTTGTTTATGACTGATTTATATCGGGATACTTGTAATTTACTGGTGTACTTGGTGGCAGCTTTACAGCACGGTGACTCTAAGGCATGGGGAGAAGAAGCATTACAATCATAAGGTGGATGCCTACAGCTTTGCAATTGTGTTGTGGGAGCTCATCCATAACAAGTTGCCTTTTGAAGGCATGTCGAATCTACAAGCAGCTTATGCCGCTGCTTTTAAGGTGATTAACTTTTTATGAAAAGTTGATTATGTCTTGAATATATTTGTAAACACATTTCATAAACTAGCTCTGAAATAAGAAGAAATTGGCTTTATGGCCTTAATCTTTGAACCATACCGATTAAAAAATGAATAACACTACTTGATGAGTTGTAGAGAGAGGGAAGTGGGAATGTAGAACAAGAAAATTGCGTAGGACAATTTTTAAATTTTTTACTTTCTATTAAGAGCAATAAACCTCTCAAGTGCTATTTTGTTCCCTTAATGATTGGAAGTTGTCCGTGTTGTCGTCTCAGAATGTGAGGCCTAGTGCTGAAAACCTCCCTGAGGATTTGGCACTGATTGTTACTTCATGTTGGAGAGAAGATCCCAATGATCGACCAAACTTCAGCCAAATTATACAGATGCTACTGCACTATCTATCTACCATTTCACCTCCAGAGCCTGTAATACCACAACGGATTTTCAAATCTGAGAACGCTGTGCTGCCACCAGAGTCTCCGGGTACGAGTTCTTTGATGGCTGTTAGACATGACGCAGGAGATACGCCAAAAACCAACATGGAAGAAAAGCCAAAAGGTTTCTTCTTCTGCTTTAGCCAGTGTTACTAATCCCTCGAAAAGGGCACAATTCTGCCTCCGAGGTAATAACGACTATGACACGTAATAAGCAATACCCTCTGTAAAAATGCATCGTTGGAACAAGGTGTAACTTTGGATTAGTTATTTGAAGTCCCACAAGAAGCTGCCTTGTGTCTGATGTTACTTTCAAATTTATGTATTCTTGTCACATTAGCTTTTAGTTTTTAGAGACCCGGAGTTGGGATTGCTGTGATGTATTAACATTGTAAAATAAGGTCCATCCAAAAGCCTGTACTCCCTCTATTGCACACTGACTGAAGAGGAAGAATTTTGTTGATAGTTGGCACGACCACTCAATCTTTTCTAAGGGCATTTGCTCTGCAAGGCACCTAAGGGTCTGGTTGACTTGACATGAAATATATGCGCTTTTGATCCGAGACAAACTGACTATTGGACCAAAGGAAAAGATGACATTAATTAAAAAGGTCATCTTGAAATAAGGGTTTTTTCTGTAGAAAATTTTACCAGTAGTGCATATTTTGAAACCGTTAAATCTAACCAAAATGATATTTTTTTAGATCTAATAGCTGAAAAGCATATATCCATAGGTGTGTATCTTTTTTCGATTCCACCAAAGAATTGCCTTGAAATAAATTAAACCTTTCTAATACTCTTCTGGACCGTCGGCAACTAGTCTTGATTTATAATCATGTGGCGGCACAAACACAATAATATGTTTTATCATTTTGATTCAACTTCAACTAGCCTAAAAACTTGGTATGGTTAACGTTGTGATAATGACGTTGTTTGCCATTATGCATGTGTTAGTTCTAGTGAGAGCAAATGAGCCAGCCTTTCCATCTCCCTTGGCTGCTCCACTTGCTACTCTCTTCAACTTTCCTTCTTCTGTTGATGATTCCGCGATCTCGGAAATCATAATGAACAAAAGATTCGGATTTGCCTATCCATCATCGGGATTGGCTGCAGCGGACTTGTTGAATTGCCTGTGGTGTTCTTGGAGTGTCTCTCTGTAACTACAACTGTTTGTGCCGAAATGTTCCTTCATACTCTCCATGTCTCTGCTCTTGATTGCACCAGCAAGTCCATGAAAACCAGCTCTCAATATGGTAACTAATATTATTTCCCTTTCTTTCTGTCACACTCGTATGATACATAAAATCTATAAGCTAATATTTATATTTTCCAATCTTCTCTGTGGGTTTACAAATTCATAAACCAGTTTGAGGAAGTTGAGAAAATTGGGATCTTTCTGTTGAAGAATTCTGTGTAGAATGCTAGCATATACATCTTTCATGTTACTAGATTATATCTCTCCTTTTGTGCGTTGATGTAAAATTTCTTCTCCCTATTGGAATTAATGGTTGTTGTGGAACAGACGGGAAAAAAGTGGAAGCCCGTGTTGCGGCATGTTACAATAGTCGCAAGCAGATTCCTTGGTTGCCTTCTTCCATCATTAGAAGCAAAAAAACTATGTTTTTTTTTTTTTTGGTTCTATAGTTTCTTGAAGGAGAGAATTTTCGTAAACATCATATTTTGAAATTTACTTTTTATAGATACAACGCATGTTTAAGTATAACACAACTTAAATATTTCATATAAATGATAGTGTGAAACTTTTTATTTATTTATTTTTATTTTTATTTTTTTATTGTGGCATTGAATAAATACATTTTAAAGTATGCATAATATGTGATTCTCTATTCCGAGAGTATACTATCAATTTTTAATCATCGCAAAAACATGCGATTAGATTGTATTTTGTAGGCAAATGTATACCTTTTTAATTTGAGCACTTATTTGAAAAACTATGGTAAAATTTATAGTATATGTTGAATATTGCTTTGATTAATTTCTTTTTATATTAATACAGTTTGTTCAAGAATAAACCAGGATAAATTTTTGCTCAATTATTTATTTTTACACTTTATATTTAGTTGGCTATGAGTCGTTCATTCTTCATTTAAATCTAACTTAATTAGTGACCAAGAAACTAACAGCAATCAATGGCCCCTTTTTTATTATATCATATTTTTCATTGACTAATTATCCTTATGTTTAAAAAAAGTTTAAATTTATAAGTTTAGATTGTCCACCATATAAAACTCTTGTGTATTGTAATATAAAACAAAATATGTTTCTCTCACATTGTCGTCTGTCCCACAAGCTGTTTGACGCACTGACTGCGCTCTCCATAACTTTTTGTCGAAAGATAAGAATGGGCTGGGTTGGGCCAAAAATAGACTAAGGGCCTGATTGGGCCAGAAAAATTGACTACGAGGCAGAAAATCTAGATTCGTGAAAAATTAAAAACAAAAATAAAATAAAAACGCCGTTGCCGGGGATCGAACCCGGGTCACCCGCGTGACAGGCGGGAATACTCACCACTATACTACAACGACCTGTTGATGTCGATGAGTGGCTACATAATAAACTTCAACTATTGCCACGTAGGCGACGCTGAATTCTCCTTACAGCCTGACAATGGGAGTTACAGAAGTGGTCCACGTGGCGTTACTAGACAGAGCATTCAGGGGGTAAAAATGGTATACGTGAAGTCACTTTGACGTTTCCTTATATAGCTTGGGGAGCAAGGTTATCGACTGTCCTTACAAAAGAAATTTACCATAATGCTACTTTCACTCGGTCTCCGAGCCTAAAGCCCGAGCCTAGATTGGGTCAATAGTGGGCCCTGAATGACGAATAGCCACAGCTTCGGCCCTCGTTTTCTAAAAGATTCTTGCTCCGAACCTCAGGTTCGGACACCGAGCCTCTCAAACGCCTTACAAAGCCTAGTTTTCCCGCTTACGCACACTGTGCCTGTCACTTCCAACTTTTTAGCTTAGTCTAGTGGAGAACCGTAGAGATTTAGAATAACCTGAGAGAAAATCTCTCTTCTTCTTCTTCTTCTTCTTCACCCTCAGTGATTTAGAATGTGTTAAGGTTTAACAAAATCCCGATCTAATTTCTCAGACAATGGAAAGGTAAGAGCTTTGATGGCGAGAGAAATCGAAGCTTAAACTTGTTAGCTATTAAAACCAAAAAAAAAAAAAAAAGAGGAAGAAAGAAATGGTTTTGAAGGAGAAAAATACCTACTTTATGATTTTTTTAGGGCTTTGGTGAATTTGAAAACTGAATGAGCTACTTCGACTTTAAATATTTATTGGGTCCGGTTGCGTTTTTTATTTTTATTTTTATTTTTAGTTTTACTTTTATTTTATTTTATTTTTTTTTGTATAAATGATGATGAGTTTTGGGTAGGATTTGCTTTTGCTTTTTGTTTTTTTTTTCATTATTAAGCTTAGAAAATTTTGGAGTGATTGTTTATATTTTTTTTAAGTCGAAGAAAGTTAGGGCTTGCTTTGGTTTGTGCTTTACAAGAGTAATTTGGGGAAAATGCTCAAATGGGGTTGCGCTTTCTTGTGTCGTAAGCTTTTAGATAAGGCATGAGTTCTGGAATTTTCAGTTTCAGATACCCATTTTCAGTCATGTCTTTCTTGAGCCCCTAATATTAAAACGGAATGTGTAATGATCCAATGATGATGTAAAATTTTACTAAAATCATCAGTTAAGGTTGTGGACTTGGTTGTGGACTTTGTTCTTTCTCTGCTATGCTTTGTGGGGACCATTCAGTAAATTGTTGATGATTATTTATTGCTCAAGAACTGGACATTTTGTTGAAATAATACATTGTAGTCCAAAATAGACTCCCAGTTTTATTGTCTTTTTAGCTATTTTCTTGGAGGATTATATTCACTTTCCTTATGTAGAGTTTGAACGTGCTTTACAAGCATAGTGAACTTATTCCAAAAAGTAAGCCGAAGAAATTTTAGTACCAAAAGCAGCATTTTTAATAATCAGTGTGAACCCACACTATTTTCTGTTTAGCATGGAACTTTTAGCTTGCATTTAATGTGTTATGATTTTCAAGCGTAATTGAATGTGTTAACCTTATCAGCACGTTATACTTCTGTTGTTTTTTTTTTTTTTTTGTGAGTTTAATGGTTGGTTTCTTTTGGTTGTTACTTTGTTGGCGCATGTTTTTGTAATTTCTCATTTTGTTCCGTTGGAGGTGCCAAGTTTCATGATTCAGGCTTGATTTGATTTAATCTTGGGTGCAGAAGTTGGCTCATTAGCGGCAGAGGACTTGCCAAGAAAGTGAAAAATGCTGTTCGTTCTCCTGCTTATCAAATAAAAGATTGTGGAGCAAATCGTGAATGCCCAAATTGCCGTTGTCGCATTGACAATAGTGATGTAAGCTAAACACCAATCTATGAGCTGCCAAAGTTGATTTTAACTTTTTGTTCTTTTCTAGTGCGAATGTGGATGATAATAGGATTTTCGTTTGTTTTCTATTCATTCAAATGAGTTTTTGGCTTGGATGCAAACAATACTTACGAAACTCCAGTAAAAATTTGGCATGAATGTAATTTGGTATTTACAAATTTTGTTCACATGATTTATTTTGACGATGTATCTTGTGGACAGGTTTCTCCTGAGTGGCCTGGGTTACCAGCTGGTGTAAAGTTTGAACCTTCTGATGAAGAACTTGTTGAACACTTGGCAGCAAAATGCGGTTCTGAAAACATAAAGCCACACATGTTTATTGATGAATTTATTCCCATGCTTGAAGGGGAAGGAATTTATTGCGACCATCCAGAAAATCTACCCGGTAAGTCTCCATGTTCCTTTCATTGTAATGTATCCTCAAACGTAATTGTGCTTTTTGAGTACTCCCACACGTATGTTTGAGTCTGTCGACAAACATATGCATTGCCTTGCTCCATTTGAATATTAGATTTCTTGGCACGCTTGTTCTTGGTCACTCTTTTATCAAATCTAGCAAGAAACTTGATGAAATTTGTGTTGCAGCTCTAGTGACAAAGAGGGCAAAATTGTCTGCAGCTGTAAATTAACTTGATCACGTTTGTATATGGATGATCATTCCTAATTATGCTGGTTTAATTTCAGGTGCTAAGAAAGATGGAAGTAGCATTCACTTCTTTCACAAAATAATAAACGCGTATGCTACTGGTCAACGGAAGCGGCGCAAGGTCCAAAATCATGGTTCTACAGAAGAGCATGTCCGCTGGCACAAAACTGGCAAGACTACAGCTGTGATTGGAAATGGAGTGCAGAAGGGTTGGAAGAAGATTATGGTTCTCTACAAGATCTCCAAGAAGGGCTCCAAACCAGATAAAACCAACTGGGTCATGTATCAATATCATCTTGGAACTGAGGAAGATGAGAAGGAAGGTGAATATGTGGTTTCAAAGATCTACTACAAGCAGCCAAAGCAGCCTGAAATCTGCACTAACAATAATAACAGTCGTCTAATTGAAGATTCCGATACCAAAGCACTTCAAACTAGTCCCACGACCCCAAATTCAAACCCTCCAATCCCGCCACGACATGGGAAGTCTGTATTAGCCTACGACATTGCTGACAATAACCTTCCCCAGTCATCTGCTAAAGTTAGTTTCCTTTTATAGCATGTACTATTCCATTGAGGCTTTTATATATATCCTTTTGATCAACTGTTTAGCATGTGAGCCCATAAAAAGGGGACAAGAGGGAGGAGAGTGGAAAATTTTCAAAACTTTTGCTTTGTATTCCCCCAAAATCTTATAGTTTATTGCATTGGCTAATCTTTGTTACTAGCTTTTTGTTACAGGAAGAGGAAGGAGGGCCTTTCCAGGACACACCTCTTGTCCCTCAGACGAATAATATTGAGGCTGAGGATGACATGGGGTATCCTGCATGGCTGGCAGGCGAATCTCAGGCTGTCGAAAACTCTGATTTAAATAGCATCGATGATTCCTTGTTATGCAAGGAAACTTTTGATTTAGGATTTAATTATGTCCCTAACACTGACTCTACTTGCAATAATAAATCCACTGGAGAAAACATCGTGCCATGTGGTATCTCTGACCTTGAAAACCTTGAATTTGATAGTCTGCCAGATTTCCACCTTTCTGTAAGCTTTCCCTAATTCACTTCTACTTATGTTTTGTTTGGTTTCCGCATATTTATTGATGTACAATGGCCTAAAACACCTCTTTTTCTCTTACGTATATATACAGGACCTGCAGTTTTGTTCCCAAGAAAGTATGTTTGGCTGGTTAGACAGGATCTGAAGAGTCATTGGAAGTTAAATATTTGAGGAACAACATTGAATTCCGAGTTTAACCAAAAATAACTGGTCTCCATTTCCTTTTCTGCAAATTTTGAAAGCTCTAAAAAATGCTTCAAGGTTTTGGAAGCCATTGGGATTGTTGGCAGAATTCATTTCCCAGCTGAAATTGTTCAAGCAGATATGGAAGTCTTTACACCTGCATAGTATATATATACAACTACTATAAATATGTTAAGTTCTCGCTATGAGTCGTCTTGGTTCGACGCACATTTAGATTGCTGTATTGAGCGCTGTCAAATAATGCGTACTTGTAGTTGAGACATGTCGAGAAGTGCTTTTCCGGGGATTCAGGTGTTGGTTTTGGGACAGCCTAAAGATCATGTGTGGTCATGAATGTTATAGTTAAAGCAACGGCTGAATCTTCGGAAATGGCACATATATGTTAATGTTGTTGTTTGTTTGATGACTGCGTTTGTTTGCTGTTGTAATGAATTTGGAAACGTATTACAAACGTAAAAATGGATTGGTTTTTTGAACTGCCAAAAGGAATGTTATGGCCGAGATACTTTTTCTTGCTTATCTTCTTCTTCTTCTTCTTCTTTTTAAGTTGACAGAAAGTACGTTGCTTGTCGCACAGATAAACGAATGTGTCGTTTTATTAACTAAACGACGGTAAATCGTTGCAACCTTAAAGACAAATAACGACAATAAACTCTCAGACGGAAACGGTATCTCGTTTTTCCCTAAAAAACAAATATTTTGAATGCAAATAATCACGTCGTGTGAATAGAAAAACAATATACATGCCGTTCTAAGGTAAACGACAAAAAAATCTCTGCACCTTAAAATAGGGTCGAATATGACCCTAAAGTAGATTTGAACCATGTTATATTTTGATTAGGAAAGAGTGTGAAATTTTTAGCTTAAGAGACGTCATACGATCACTGCTTAACAAACAATCAGAACAAACATACTACGCATCGTTTTTATGTTTAGAGATTCAAGAATCAAAATGTATAACTTATATGACGCTACACTTTTGAAGTTAAAAATGAAATGTCGTTACCACAAACTTCTATATGAGAAAAAGTACGTCCTTTTTCATTAAACCACATAATATTTATTGTCGCTTAGTGAACTTTCTACACCAGTGACGGCATGTCGTAAAAACAAGGCTTCAAATCTGATATTTCATGAAGATTTAATGAAATCTTGAAATTACCACCTGAGGTAAAAAATTTTCCAGTTATTCATTCGTTTTTTTTTTCTTTTCTGTTGGAACATCTCTTGGGAAAGTTTATTGCTGAAGTAAAAGAGGTTACCAAAAAGACGAATCGAGAAGGGGGAGAAAAAGAGGCATTCAAAGGCACTGACAAAAACAAAAAGAAAAGCTGGTTGCAAAAAAAAAAAAACAAATCGACAATTATTTAGACAACGACACAAATGTTAAAAAGGACACCCAAATGAAATGACGACGAAATAGTAAGGACAGCTAAAAGCCAAAACGAAGGACGACAGAAGCAATAAAACGAGAGACGTGAAAAACGACACCCAAATGAAGCAACGACAAAGTATAAATGACACGCAAAGACCGCGAGAAAAATAGTTCAAAGAACAACGCCACAAAAACGTGAAAACGACAACAAAAAACAAAACGGCATTACATGAGAGAACATCATCCAAGTGAAACGACAACAAAGCAGTTAATGGCATTGTGGAAACGCAAAGCAAAAGACACCCAGAGAAAACGACAAACAATGAGAAAAGGACAACGACAACCTGCGACAAAAGATGATAAACCAACTTTTTCTCAACAACAAAGGGAACGAATAGCAATTGGGAAATGCAATTTTCCCGAGTTCTTTTCGAGAGTTTTCTTTTATCACGGAGAAAGTTTTGTAAATTAGACACTACCGCAGTTTACAATAAGACATGACATCCTGTTTAACATACTCATGGTCGCTTGTAATTTGCTGTCGTTTAATTTAAAATGTCATGCTTTTCAACATCTACAAGTTTGTTGTCGTTTTAAGTAGAAAACGACATGTCAGGTGTAGTCTTTTTTTTAAAGAAAATTGAGTTTTAGAGTCGTTTGATATACGAGTTCAGAATGGCATAGTTTTGAAGTTTGAATTAACAGTTTTAAATCATATAATTTAAACAGTAATTTTAAAATGTAAAGTTTTAAAACAAAAATAAAATATCATATTATGTTTAAAATGAGAATTAATGTTTGAAAAACAATAGCTTATAAAAAAAAACGAGAATAGCAATAGTTTTTAGTGTAAAAAATGGTTTAAATAATGTGAAATTAGAGAGGATAAAATTTAGATTTTAAGTGCTTTGACGATCGTTTTAAAACCTTCTCATAAAACTTGAACTACCTTAATTGTTGATCCACCAAACACTAATTTGAACGGCCATAAACTCATGCACCAAAACGACACATTAAAGGTGTGTTGTCGCTTAAGAGACAAACGACATGCCTAAGAGTTGCAGCCTCCCATTAAAAAAACGACATATCGTTTTACTGTGACTTCTTCCCTATTTTCGTCGGCCCTCAAAACCTAAAACAAAAAACCGTAAGATTTTGAAAAGTCTAAAACCTGTGGAGCGAGCGGAGAAGAAGCGCTAGGCATGGACTAAGAAGAAGAAGAAGAAGAAGAAGAAGAAGAAAACAGAAGTGCTTTTGTTGCATTGCCTTAGAGTCAAGAGTTTCATCAACAAATTCAAATGTTCGCTGCGAGAAACCTCCACAGGCACAGCTTGAAGACTCTTTCTTCTCTTCTACATTCCGCTTCTTCACAGTATGTTCTCTCTCTATTTTTCTTTGTTTGGTCTGAGAAATTCAGCCAATCGATTTACTTTGGGATTAGCCCATTACCACCTTCTTCTTTTTTCTTCCATAACTAGTTACTGGAATCATTTCCGATTGGTATAAATTTTTTCTTGGTGATTTTTTTTTTTTTTGCCTTCTTTTCGTTTTATAAATTTTATTTTAATTTAAAGATTTTTTTTTTTTTTAGCTTTTAGTATGCTTTCTTTCCACTTTTTCTGAGCATCCAAACATGTTAATTGTGCTTAATTGTAAGACTTTTTAAAGTTTGGCTTTTTTTTTCAGCATCTAATTTCAACCTTTTTCT
Source organism: Artocarpus heterophyllus (assembly GCA_025403435.1). Taxonomy (NCBI): domain Eukaryota; kingdom Viridiplantae; phylum Streptophyta; class Magnoliopsida; order Rosales; family Moraceae; genus Artocarpus; species Artocarpus heterophyllus. The sequence goes on along the minus strand of CM046347.1, from coordinate 4,705,224 downwards.
CATAATGTTCGGGTATTTCTTTGTCAGAAGTGTATCGATGTCAAGAGATTTTGCTCCCAAATTTATCTCAAGCAATGTGGTTCAATTAAGTAGACCTAGAGAAGATGGTTCGTTATTTCCTTCTTCGTCGCGTACAAAGGTCAATCGTTTTGATGTACAGTGGCGGTCGATGTCGACGGCCAGGGGTAGAAGCATGCGAAGCAAGGTGGAGAAGCGGATGAAGAAAGAGACTGGTAAAACCCTAAGAGAGATTCGGAGGGCGAAAAAGATTCAGAAGAAGCTGATGACTGAAAATGAGAGGCTAATTTACAACCTCAAAAGAGTATGTCGTTTCGCCTTTATTAATGTGGAGTGTTTTTTTTTTTACTCTTGTTGGGATAATTATGCTTTGCCTAACAATCTTAAGCATCCAAAGGAGTAGCTTTTGAAGTGCTAAGCTTTTTGATTTAAAAAAAAGAACTATAATAATGTGCATTACTTCTTTTCAATGGATATCATGAGATAGAAGTTCTTATTTCTTAGCCTTTTCAGAGGTAAGATCTTTGGGATCCGGTTTGTTCACTTCATTTGCGTATGGTACTATAATTTTGAAGTATGTTTATTGTTGTGATAATCTACCATGTTAAATTTAGTAATTTTACACTTGATGATTACACAATTTTGTTAACTTATGCAATCATCGAATAAGAATTTCTACACTTGAACTCATGCAGGCCAAGAAGAAAGTGGCATTGCTCCTACAGAAGCTGAAAAAATATGAGCTTCCGGAGCTGCCACAGCCTAGGCATGATCCTGAGCTATTGACGCCAGAGCAGCTTCAGGCGTATAAGAAGATTGGGTTCAAGAACAAGAATTATGTTCCTGTTGGTGTTCGTGGAGTGTTTGGAGGTGTTGTGCAAAATATGCATCTACACTGGAAGTTTCATGAGACCGTGCAAGTTTGTTGTGATAACTTCCCCAAAGAAAAGATCAAGGAAATGGCGACTATGCTTGCCCGGCTGAGTGGTGGAATTGTGATAAACATACATAATGTCAAAACAATCATCATGTTTCGTGGTAGAAACTATCGGCAGCCAAAGAATTTGATACCTATCAACACGCTTACAAAAAGAAAGGTGGGTGGAGTAGGCATACGTTTGTTCTTTGCTATAATCCATTTTTTTAATAAGTTGCATAAACCTGTGGGTTCAAAAACTTTGTGAAAACTCTTCACGTCCCAAAGTTGTTCTTGGCTTTTTTTATCTTTTGTAAGTTGATGCTCTGCTACTGAACAAAAACAAAGGCTTGTTAAGAAGTGGGAAAACATCAATGGTTTTAGGAAAATGGTAATGAGATCTTACTCTTTGCATATTTTTTTTCTTTATTGGGACTTGGCTTGGTTGTTACTGAGTTTTTCCTTATAAATTTAAGCTCTTTACACACGTGAATTGATAAAATTGCGGGAACCAAGGCAGTTAGAAAAGAATTTTAAAAATTGTGTCTTTTATGCAGGCATTATTCAAGGCCAGATTTGAGCAAGCTCTTGAATCTCAAAAGCTAAACATAAAAAAGTTTGAGCAGCAACTTCGCCGAAATGGTATAAATCCTGAGGATCCAGTAGCAACCGCCAGCATTCAGAGAGTAGCATCCTCATTCTTTAACGCAATTGACAAGAAGGAAGGAACCCCATATGTTTTTCGTGAGGAAAAACTGTTGACAACAGAGCCCAATAATAATTTTGAACCAACAGAACCTTCTGATGAAAGGGAGCAGGAGGAGTTAGACAAATTTATAGCTGAGATAGAAGATGCTGCAGAACGAGAATGGGCTGCAGAGGAGGCAGCAGAGAAAGAAGACTTTGGAAGAATTAGATATCGAAACAGAGACGATTTTGGTGGGAGATTCAGAAGATCTGAAACATTTAGAGATGATGGCTCCGATGGTCCGATCAATGGGTCCAGAAATTGGAAAGATACACGGGGTAAACAGAGGACTTATGAAAGTGAAGCTGACGACGACGACGACGCCGCTTCTGAGGCTGATGATGAATGGAAATCTCACAATGCCGGGGATGCTAGTGAGTTTGATAGTGGTAGTGATGACTCAGATGAAACCGAGAAGTTCAAGGCCTCTAGCCGAGACACGGGAATGCGGGAAAGGTTTGGCAGGGCCAGAAATGATAGCGAGTTTGATAGCGGTAGTGATGACTCTGATGAAAACATGACGGTCAAGGCCTCTAGACGAGACAGGAGAAGGCAGGAAAACTTTGGCAGAGCCGGGAATAATGATGGCTACAAGAGAAATGCTTCCATGAACCTTAGAAAGAGCATTGTTGAAGAGGAATCTGAAGCAGAAAACGTGTTCAGTGATCTCGAAAATGCAATGTGGAAATCAGATGCTGATGAAGAAGAACACAATTCAAGCTCATCAAGAGCTACAAAATATGAGCACAGAAGTGACAGTGATCAAGAGGACGACTCATACAACCTAAAGAGAGGGAAGGGTGGAAAAATTACTTGTGAGAGTAGTACTGATGATTCTGTGGAAGCCTCGCAATCATCGAGACCTGGAAAATACAATTTTTGGGGCAGTGATGAAGAAGAGAAGTATCAAGTAAAGAGGAATGCTGGGAATGATGATACAAGAAGAACACGAACAGCAAGACAGATGGACGAGGATTGGGATAGTGATTAATTTGTTGGAAATTTCTGGTCACTGCTCCGTTTTGACACAGTTCTTTTTTCAGTCTCAGTGAAAGCCACTCACAGTTCTTTTTATCATTGCTACTCATGGGATTCATTCAGAAAACCACTGCATCAAATAGTAAGATGGTGAATTTGTAGGGTGTTTAGATCAACAGTTTGAACTATTAGTTCAAATTAAAAACATTGTAGTAATTGAAATTCTACGATAGAAGACATTGGAACAAAGTTGGTTCCAACTAGAACTTTTGTGTTCGACAGGTGTTCCCAAACGCCTTTTTGGGATGTGAGGTATACAAGGCCCAAAGAGTTAGATACTTAAATGTTGGTCGAGTATTCACATGTATCCTAATAATCGAACTCGTTTGCGTGCATGATACAGGGTCATAACTTCATTCATCTCATTGGTTGAACGCAATTATTGTACTCTTTTTTAAGCGAATCAATTATTGTACTTCTTGACTGATTTTCTTGGTGTAATAAAATCAGTGAGAAGAAACAAAGGTGAAATTCTCGAGTCAATTATCATTTTTTCAAGGATCTGTAAATCTTTATGATTCTTTCAGCCTTTCAGGGTGGAATTCATTTTGCTAAAGGCAGGTGAGTTGTAATTTTTTAGGACATTGACCTATGGTAGCGTAAAAGGTTTCATTTGCAGTCCATTGTAGGAAGTTCTCTCTTTAATGTTTTTTACGTTGGCACGAGAATTTTTTTATTGGCTGTGAAATAATTGGGTTCTCTTAATAATAAGGTATTTAATGTTTAATTAGAGGGGTAAAAGAAAAGTAGAAATTTGTGATTAGTAATATAGCGCATGTCATATAGGATGTGATTTGAATATTCAAAACTGTGTACCCATTTGGAGGTTGTTTTTTTTTTTAATACATTGTTTCGTAAATCTTTTGGTTTCAATTACTTTGGTCCTTCGAATTTATTAGATGTTAACACTTGTGTCTCAAACATTTGACATTTTGGTCTTCACGTTGCTAAACCATTGCAACGTGCCCATATATATATATATATATATATATATATATATATATATATATTCCAGCTACTAATTTAAGTTTATTAGTAAAACAAGGTAAATTAAAATAGTTTTACTAGTTTAGTGATCCACCATAGAGAATTATTTGATTTTTGCATTTCAACCACCAATCCATCGCAAACTTGCTAGTTAAATTCTATGACAGTAAAGCAGCTTAAGTAGTAAAGTTTTGTGTTACGAGATCACCCCAAGGTGATCAAGCCTCAATAATACAAAAGGTGGGCTAATTTGTCAACACAAGGAAAACGAAAAATTTTCATAAATATTGTCTTTATAAATATCGCACAAAAACATTTGTAACATAAGTTAACATATAATATAATAATATGATATAAACTTTTTAAAAAATATATAAAATAATATAACTTTTATAAATATAATATAACATGTAATTTTTTTCAAAGTCAAAAAATTTAAAATGTATGTAAGGCAAGTGAGTCTAAAGTGGCGCGTAGGGTCATGACGGTTGACGGACACGCAGATGCATATTGCCACGTGCCCTACAAAAGTTTTGCCACATGGAAAGATACGTTACTGTTGCGGCTTTTCATCATAACCACAGGCCGTATTTTTGGTTAAAAATTGACGACCAATCCTAACAAATCACAGGAGAAATCTTCGACGTCAACAGAAAATAAATAAGACTGCTCATCAAAAAATTACAAAAAAAGGATAATAAATATAAATCAATCACCCAAATAACACGTATGGCAAGGGATTTGACAGGTCAACTCCTACACACATACACGTCGCACTGAATTAATGACGTCATAATTTGGCCTTGGTCCCACCCTCTACTGATAAAAGGCCAAGTCTTTGTGGTGATTGTCGTGTTAAATAATTCTTCCTTTTCATGCCTGTCCCCGAAAAAAAAAAAAAAAAAATCTTTTACTGTTATAACCTATAATACAATGATCGTGCTTACTTGTTATAACTTGACGATAAGTTTATTCCCGATTTTATTTTGAGACAAAGTGTTTGAACTCTTTATCCTCAAATTAAAAAAAAAAAAAACTATAATATAACATTGGAGATGAAAAAAAAAAAAAAACTTGGCTGTTATAAACTATAATATACGTGGAGTTTTGGGTAGGACTAAGTACGTATGACAAAGATCAAATCTGCAAGAAATATATCAAATGAGGAGGAAAAAAGCTTGGTAATATGGAACAAACAAACACGCTAATGAATTGGCATTCATTGATTTATGAGTTTTGTCGAAAGAATTTTGCGGGAGGATTTAGAAGGAATTAGAAAGGGAGAGGAAAGATGGCTTCACAATAATACACAATGAGTTCAACAACTCTTATATGCCCCACCTAAAAGACTTTGTAGGTTTGAGAAACTGGCTGATTGGCTCATGGTGGTGGTGCAAAAGACAAAGCCTATACATCCAAATGGGCTGTTGGAAGAAAGTTTATGATCAAAAGGAATGTGAAATGTGCATGTAATCACTGCAGGAAAAATGGGTTTTTATTTTTAAGTTAGTCAATCGGTAGATTGTGATTAGAGATTGCTTGACCTTGTTGGAAAGAGCAAGAGTAAAATTATTGAGTCAACACAAGACTAGCATTTAGTAGTAAACGTAATTATACTGCTTGTAGTAGAGTTCGGTCAAGAAAAATTGTCTATGGAAGAAGATTGGTTCATATTTTTTGGACAAGAAAACTATTCATGTTTTTGGTTTTTGTTGGAGAATTGCAGGCTGATTGGGAAGAACAAATTTCGGCTTCGTTGGTGCATTTCAGAACTTACACTATGTTTGATAGAAGGGAGAGAGATAGGAGAGGTTAAATCTTTTGTTTGGTTGGAGAGAGAAGAAGAAGAAAAGGAGAAGTGAAGAGATATAGTCTCCTATATGGCCCACTAAATCAGATACTTCCATCAATGTAATGATCCAAGCAATCCCTCTTTCAGTTTTGAAAATACTTTTTTACCCTCAAATTAAGACTATTTTTGGAAAATGAAAAATTAAATAATAATAATAATAATAACAACAACAATTATATCATCATCACATTAAGACATAATTATATATTTCAATCATTAAGTCCCCAAAGCCACAATTATAATTTTTCTTATAAAATAGACGCACAACTCTTGAAGAATTGAGAGAAATCATCAACTTCATTCATTATCCAAATGGTACAAAGTATACGCGTATAAATAATAGTACTCTAGTAATAAATCCAGAAAAAATTCTAGGCTATCAATATGTTATTAATCAGCTATCAATTCCCTTGATACAGGGATGGGATTAGTTGACTAAACTAAAAACATTCACACTGGTTATTCATTTCCACACTCCCCTCAACTTTTAGAATAGGTATCTTTCATTCCCAGCTTGAAAATAATCCCATGAAAAGTTACATCATTGAGCCCTTTTGTTAAAACATTTGCAAAATTATTTCTTGATGACATATACGGAGAACAAATTAGTCCATTTTTTAGCTTTTCTTTGATGAATCGTCTATCTATCTCAATGTGCTTTGTTCTATTGTGTTGAACTGGGTTATGAGCAATATTTATTGCTGATTTATTATCACAATACTGCTTCATAGGTCCTTCCCACTTGATTCTCAGGTCGTCAAAGATGATCTTCAGCCACAATAATTCACACCCTCCTTGTGCCATTGCTCTAAATTCTGATTCTGTGCTAGACTTGACTTCTACATTTTGTTTCTTACTCCTCCATGTTACTAGACTGCCCCAAAAAATGTGCAATAACCAAAGTAGATCTCTTGTCTGCCAGTGACCCTGCATTATCTGCATCTGTAAAGGGTTCTGGTGTGAGATGACCATTTCTTTTAAGCAGAACTCCTTTTCCTAGGCCACCTTTCAAATATATTACTCAATGTGCAACTTATAAATGAGTTTTCCTTGGATCATGCATGAACTGGCTGATTACGCCTACTGAGTAAGATATGTCTGGTTAAGTAAAAGAAAGGTAAATCACCTTCCCCACCAATTTTTGATACATCCCTCTATCTGCAGCTGGATCTTCTTTTGCTTCTCCGAGTTTATGATTGGCATCAATAGGAGTATTTGCTGACTTACAAGCGAGCTTTCCTGTTTCCTTAAGGAGGTCAGTCATATACTTTTGCTCTAATATAAAGATGCCATGTTTTGAATATGCTACTTCAATTCTGAGGAAATACTTAAGTCTCCCGAGTGCTTTCATCTCAAATTCCTTGACTAAGCACTACTTCAAGGCTTGTTGCTCTTTTCATCATTTCTAGTCACAATTATATCATGAACATATATACCAAAAAAGTTGTCACTCCCCCCAAGTCGGAGTGTTTGACAAAAAGTGTATGATCTCCCAACTTTGTTTACAACCAGTATTTTTCACCACTTTGGAAAATCTCACCCTACAAAGGCTGGTGGAATGTTCATGCATATTTCTTCTTCCAAGTCTTCATGCAATAAGGCGTTCTTCACGTCATACTAGTGCAATTCCCAGTTGTAATGAGCAGCTAATGACAATAGAATTCTCACTGTGTTTATTTTTACCACTGGAGTGAAAGTCTCCTGATAGTCAACCCCATAAGTTTAAGTGTAGCCCTTACCAACCAACCTCGCCTTATATCACTCAAGAGAATATTTTAAAGTGAAAACCCATTTGTAGCCTACCAAGTTCTTTCATTCTAGTCAATCAACAATTTCCAATGTCTTGTTTTTCCAGTGTGTCCATCTCGTCGCCCATAGCAATTCTCCATTCCCTTTTAGTCAATGCCTCAGATAAAGTGTTTGGAATAGAGATAGTGTTTAGGTTCACAATAAAGTTCCTATGGGATGGTGAAAAACGGTTGAGTGACACATGATGAGACAATGGATTTAAGGGCTTTTTGTGCATTCTCCATTACCTTTTCTTACAGCAATAGACAAATTAAAATTATCTGTGTGGTTCAGTAGATGATGAGTTTAAAGAATGAGCAGGACTTACCGTGTGTTCGTTACCAGTGTTTGAGTTAGCATCTTGGACTAGTGTAGGATCATGATTGTCTTTCCTTTTTTAGTACACCTTCTTAAATCGATACAAGTCATCGATAGGTATGGACACCAGAATGGACAGTAGGCACAGACACTAGATTAGACATAGGAGCAAAGACAAGCATGGATTCCATGTCTGTTGGTTGGGGTGTTGTTTCAACAATGACGCTTAAAGTGGGGTTTTTAGTAATAGAAACAGATGGTTTAGACAAAGGTGACGGTGATGGAACTGATGATGAAGAGGGTAGATCAAGAAGGTCAAAATCTTCTTCCATTAGTGATGTCTCTCCATGAAGATAAGGCTGTGAAAAAAAAATAGTATGTGTTCAGCAAAAGTAACATCAGCAGATATATAAAATTTTCTCATGGAAGGATCATAACATTTATACCCCTTTCGTGTAAATGAGTAGTCAATGAATACACACTTAATTGCTCTAGGGTCCAATTTTCCTCTGTTTTGACTATAGACATGAACAAAGACGGTACACCCAAAAATTCTAAGTATGAGGCCATTTGAGGTTCTCACATGTGGGTAAAATTTTGCAAGAACTTTGGGAGTTTTGAAATCTAACACTCTTGAGGGTAATCCATTGATTGTGTATGTAGTAGTAAGAATAGCTTCCCCCAAAAGGACTTAGAAACATTCCCTTGAAATAATAATGCCCGAGTAGTGTTAAGCAAATGTCCATTTTTTCTCTTAGCTATCCCAGTTTGTTATGGTATGCTAATACATGAGGATTCATGAATAATTCCTTCCTTTTGAAAGTAAGGAGACAATGTTTAATTAAAATAATCTCTTGCATTGTTCGACCTTAAGCTTTTGATTTTTATCCAAAACTGATTTTGTACCATGGAATGAAAATTAGGTACAACACTCTTCACATCATATTTGTTTTTGAGCAAGAATAGCCGAGCGACCCAAGTACGATCATCAATTAGAGAAACGAACTATCGTGAACCTGAAATGTTTGGAATTGTAGAAGGCCCCCAAATATCACCGTGAAATCAAATCAAAAGGATGAGAACTTCTTTTATTACTGATGGAAAAATATACATGGGTATGTTTTGCAAGTTCACAAACATCACAATGAAAATCTATGACATCTAATTCTTTAAACAAAGTAAGAAACATAATATTCAAAACTCTAAAAAATGGATGACCAAGACGAGAACGGTGAAGCCAGATAGTATCTCTATTTGAGGTACTAATAAAAGACAGAGACCTATTTATGACCTTTTTTGAATTAATTGGTGTCCTAAGATAATAAAGTCCATCCTTCTCCTTAGCAAGTCCAATCTTTCTCCCCGAAATTTGATCCTAAAAAATACAATAAGAAGGATAGAAAACAACATGGTAGTTCATATTTTTTGTGACCTTTTAAATTGACATGAGATTGGTTGGCAACTTAGGAACATGAAGGCTGCATATTGGGTTTCCATCTTATCAGAGCTAGAGTTTGGTTTGCAATGTGCCAAGGTCCCTCTTCTAACACCCAATCCTTGGTTTGGTTGTTTAGAAATTTGAACACCTAAAATATTTATCAACTGCCATAACTTCAACTGATCCATCACGTCCCCAAAGCATGTTTGCAACATTCCTTCGGAATGGCGGGACTTTTATAAAAATCCCAATCCACTTTTATTTTTTCCATCCCTCAATATTAAGGTTTCCCCTCCCTCATCCCTTGATAGATTGATTTTGGTTCGGTCGCTCACTCCCTCACTTGGGAGCTCACTCCAAGAATAATAGATGGTGTCACTTGAATTTCTCCTAAACTGTAGAAAGAGTACCATTTGCTACGACAATTTTCCTATTGCTTGGGCATGGAGTATAGGTACTAAAGCATTGTGAAGAATACGTCATGTGATTGGAAGCTCCCGAATCAATTATCCAAGAATCGGCTGAACACTTTTTTGAGGCATGTAAACCAAAAGAGAATGGGATGGGGACTTACCTAAGAGTGCTAATGAACAAGCACCAAAAGACAAGCTTCTAAGCCTTTTAATTTTCCCTCCAATGAGCTTATCCCGTTCATAAAGGTTGCCTTCACCACCATAATTCTTCACACCTGTCTTGTTTGTGACGAATTGACATAGTTGTTTTCTTAAAACTTAAAATGCGAACAAAAATCAACCAAAGGGCGACATGGTTTTTTTTAATTTATTTTTTATATTTTGTTTTTTGTTTTTTGCTTTGTTTATAAATGACCTATAGTTTTGAAAGTGGGAAACATTCTGTGGTTTAAAAGGCTAATACCAATATTTTTCTATCTCTTATATTGAAGAGCCTAAAAATTTTGCAACTTACGTTCGTACAGATCTGAGGATAGCAAACTATAACGATGAATGACATTGGGACAGACGGTGATGGCGGCAGCGACGGCGACAATGTGGGAGTTGGAACAAATGACGACGATGATCTGTAATAAACCAGACGACGGTGGCATTCGAAACCCTAGCAGATGGAGGCGACGCTTGAAACCCTAGCTGGTGGCATCGGTGGAAGTCTAAGGCAAATGCGATTTTTCTAGCCTAAAACCTAGCTCTCGTAGGCTTTGTGCAAATGAATTTTGGTTGCAATGGTGACAAGGAGTTGGTGACGACCACGAGTAGAGAACAATGAAGGTCAACAGGTAGAGGATGACAATGAAGATCATCAGAAAAATAGAGGATCACCGACGACAATGAAGGTACGCTAGAAAAAATGGCAATTAAGGCCAAAAAGTGTAAAAACTCAACAATGAAGGCTAAGAACCCAACTCCACCTAATGCTCTGATACCATCTTGAAGAACTAAGAGAAATTATCAATTTCATTCATATGCATGCATGCTTGTGTGATGTATCTATGCACTTTATACATGCAAAGATAGCATACATTTAACAATGTAACCAAAATAAGATGCATTAGAACAGGGCACACTCAAATTTTAATTTTGTATACAATACTTTGCTAAATTTTTAATGGTGCTTCTATTTAATAAGCAAAATTATAATTATATCCTTACAAAATAATAGAAACTTATATTTATGTTCCAAACAGATAGAGAAAACCACACAAAATATCCCTTACAAATACATCTTATTAAAAATGCCCTCTTTTTTTCACTTTTTAATACTGCACCTTTTTATTATTTTCTTTTTAATTAGATTTATTATTTGACTGTTTTACCCCATCCAAATAAACAAGCAAACACTAACAGATCAAATCTATCAGATCTATAACTTCTTTCTACGCCACCCTTTCTCTCCCTTTGCAACTCCATAATCTCTACCCAGTCCGCCAACTTCGACAACCTCCTCTGTTGTGACCACCAAGACGACCAGCAGCTGTAGAAGTCTCCCAAAGTGCCGACGTTTTGCTCCCCTTTGCTACCGCCAGGCTGGTGTTTGAGCGAAGAAGCAGATTCACGCGCCTCCCTCCCTCTCCCCTTTGATCGGTGCCATCACCTCCCTACCACGATCGACCTCTATCTTCTCTCTTCAGGTCGCTTGGGACCTAGGTATAATTGAACTTTTAGATCAGCATTCAAAGATTGTCATCGACTTGTTCAAACCAACTTCATGATCATCTACGCATGTTACAGATCTCGTGGCTGAGTTTACGTTGTCGGAGATGTTCGTGGCTTCAACAGCTACAACGACGATGACTATCTCGACTTGTGGCACAAGCTCACGAAGCCGTATGTCTTTCGTCTCCGACAGGGACAACAAGCACACTCCTCAACTTCTCCTGCCACAACCGTCTCCAATTTTTGGAAAGGTAAAAAATTAACATGAAGATGAAAATTTTGCATAGATTTTTTTATTATAGTTGTTTTGGTTTATTGATAGATCTTTTTAAGTTTTGTTTTGTTTTGTCTTTTAGCTTAATGTGTCGTTTACTAACAAGATTGCATCCCGATGTGATGATTTTTTTCTTTTCCACATTGAGCATGTTAAACAGAGTTGTTGAGGCAAAACTTTTTATTTTGAATAAGATTTAAGAATGATTGATTATTATTTTCATGATTAAATCGGTTTCAATTAGAATTGTCGCAAAAAATGAATTACATATTCCTTTTGTCGTGGGATATTGATTTTAGTACTCACTTTGATCACATTTGCTGTTGGTGTTTCTCCTTTATTATTGAAAATGTTTTTGTTCGGTGACAACTGTTCGATTTGAAAACTAAAATTTGCTTGAGATGGTTTTTGTCTTTCTTGATGGGCCATATAGTCGATGCTGCTAAGCTTGACTGAGCACTGAATTAATTTTCCTGTTGTTTTCTTTTACGTCTTTGTATAAATAATAACACAACAAAATCATTACGTCTTTGTATAATGTTTTTGTTGCCTTTGCCCGTAATGTGTAATGATTTTGTTATGTTATAATTTTGTAATGATTTTGCAAAGAAAATTGTACTGTGGTGGCATTTGTTAGAAAAACATATAATCTGCTAAAGTGCAGGACCAAGTCCGACAAGTTTTGGGACAAAATCCAACAGATTCTGTGACAGAATTTGTCGGGTTCCACGATGGAATTTCCCAGGTTCCACATCGACAACCAAAGGCATTTGATTTTTCTTTGGTTCAAAAAAAATTTGTTAGAATCTGGTAGGTTCTAACTTTGAAATCTACCAGATTACAACCCGACATCCTACATTGTTGACCAAGTTCTTTCAAAAAAAAAAAAGAATTTAAAGTTTAAAAATTATAACATATAAAAAGCTTTATACCTTAGTAATTTAGTAATTTTTTTACAATTAGCTAATTATTAGTTCTAACTAAAGTGCCAAATAGATCTTAAACAATAAAGGTAGAAAACCTTAAAGCGGTCGCTTTCAGCAACATGGAAGAAAAACAAGAGTGAGAGGAGTTTATACCCTTTAAAGACTTGTCACCCTGAGGTCCTTAAGCAAAAGCATTATTAATCCTTAAGGATGGCCAGCATAAAAAAGTGTGAGAAAAATTTCCGAAGGAGAAACCATTTGAAAGTGTTGAAAACAGAAGCACAAGCCACAAATAAAGGAGAAAAGTCTATATTATTGTCTCACACAATGAAAGAGAAAAGGAGAAGATTCCACTCACTCAAATTGTGTATCCCGTGTTGCCTTATCTTGGAAAAGCCCACAAATCTTGTCGTTGCCATCACTATAGGAAAATAAACAAATAAAATATAATCAGCTATTCAGCTTTGGCTAGATAAAACCAAGGCTAAATCTATGATTGCCAAGGACATTTGTGAATGATACGTAACCTTGATGCCTAAGTTCTAGCTCTAATAGAATTAAAAAGAAAATACTAACAACTAAGTTCTATACTCCATTTGCAAATGCATATTAAAGAAGAATTCCCGTATCTTTTTTTTTTTAAAAAAAAAAAAACAAATTCAATCAACTTTTCTTTGACATCCTCATAAATCACATGAAGCCACTCGTCAAAAAGACAAACATTTCAATTTTACCCAAAAAAAAAAAAATCTAGTCGTCAGACATGTTCAAAGACAAGTTTCGGGCGTATATCACTAATTAAGTTCCCTAGGACAATTGAAGAATTTTCAAAAAAGTAACAAGGATTCCAATCTCAATTGCAGCCAGTCTTAGCATACCAGTTTTGGCATTGAGACTTTCCAATAATCCAAACTATAGAAAGAAAATTCAATATATAATATGGTCACAGACTATCTATTCATTTTATTGAAATAAAAATTGAGAGAAGACATGCAAAATGCCTAAGAAAATTCAAACGGTTTGCCTCTCATGCTAAGTTCTTGAAATAAAGATTGAGAGCAGAGATGCATGAATGCGTGCATGTCATGAGTTTCCAACCACTGATTCCTTTTATTTTTTCCACATGTACAATAACGCTTTCTTCTACATAAAACTGAAATTGCAAAAATGAAAAACAAATTCAAGGGAATGTATCGATTATCAGCGACAAGGGCGAACATGTCTTACCTGTTGCATTCATTAGACGACAATGCAGTTGTTGTTCGTCTCTCCAAAGCCCCTCAAATCAACAAAGTATGGTCATAAGTATTGTTACCAACAAACTCCATGACAACATTTCTCAATGATTACTAGATGAGGACATTTAAAAGAATTTCACATAACCTATCAAAATACTAGACAACGATTAAGAGCTCGTTTGGTTCGAGTATTTGAATAGAAGATTTGAATGAAGATTTAAATTTTTGTGAGAAAAAATACTGTAGCAAAATGATTCGAACCGTGATTCGAACTACAAAACAAACAAAACAAACGGGCTCTAAGTTTCTTTTGCAAATAGTCAATGGTAAACAAAATTTGGTTATGTCTATGAAACGACATCAGACTACTAATCTAACTTGTATAGGTTGGAACATTTAACAGAAAAAAGAAAGCACAAGAACATGAACAGCGTGAAATAACAAAAATATGAAATGAAAGAATAAATTATCACTACATTTTATTTGCCAAACTTTATCTACCAACTGGCGCAACATATTCCATAAGAACAGTGAAAAGTGGAAGTGTCCACTCAGAAAACCATACCAAAAGGAACTTAGAATTTCAGTTGGTAAATAAAATTTAGTAAAGTAAATTAGTGAATATGTTAATGGTTACAGTAACAGAAATCAAGAAAAATTCTTTGTCAACAGCAATGAAATTGTCCATGTTAACAATACATATTTAAAACAAAGTATTTCTTAATCATTACCTCTTCATCATCATTTAGACAATGCACTTCATGCTCAGCTCTTCTTAGCTCCTCATTTTAGAAAGCATAAACATAAACAGAAAAAGAGTATTTTTACTAACACCTCCAATAACAATAATTTTCAACAATGAATAGAAATTAATACATGCAAATGAATCAACCCGTACTCTAAATAAAATGGTGGATTAACTAACACAGAGAAATATAGGATTATAACCTCCATGGTTGTGAGATTTCAGTTGATAAATAATTAGTACAATAGGTAATGGCCTAATATAAATGGTGATAGAACATAATATATGTATATATATTCACTAACCTATTTGTGTATCTTGCAAGAGCATGCATGTGCAATGAGAACCAATAACATGAATGTGCAAGGAATATTTGCCAAATTTTTATCTATATATGTATATATATATATATTTTATGAGAAACGAATTTTCATTAATTGAAAGAACATTGTTATCTATAAATTGGTTAAAAATTTTCAAATAGTACAGTGAAAAGGGCTAGTGTCGCTACTCCATGGTTGAGTCGCTCGTCGTCGTTGGTTTTCCAATGTTGTTGCTAGCTGTTGAGGCATACTGGAGGTGGCGGTGCAAGGAAGAATGAATAGAGAGAGAAACAAAGGGAGACATAGGAGAAAAAGGGCGAGAAGGCGAGAGAGATGGAAAAAATATTATGGTTTTCATTAGTCTGCAAGTCTGCCAGGGGTAGAATGGATATTTTGAAAAAAAATGTTGGAAAATGTTTTTCAATTATTTTCATATATGCTATTTACTTTCATTATTTTTTAAAACTATGATACTTCTTGTAATTTTCAAATTAAAAAAACAATACCACAGAAATAAATAAGAAAATTGCATCAAATAACACAGTTATAATTTTTAATATAAAAAAATAACATATTTTTAAAAATATTTAAGTACATAAGCTAAACTGTTAGAAAAATTTTAACACTATCCTCGTCTTCTTCATCTCCCACAAAAAACCCTAACATACTTTCTCTGTCGTCCCCCCCCCCCCTTCCTAGCTCCGGCGACAACTCCAGCGTTTTCCTCCACTTCGGTGCTTCCCTCTACGACAACGCCTCCCTCCACGACTTCGGTGCTTCTTTCCGTGGGACCTCACGTGATCCAGGACCTAGTGCGACTCCGATGGTTACTCTTCGCGCAACTCCAGCAACAAATCTTCTCCCTTCACAACTCCGGTGCTTGTTTCCTTTGGCAACGAGGACTGCTCCAAACGACACCGCTTTTCTCCTTGGCGACTGAAGCTTCGTAATGTTTCGACGACTGAAGTCTGCTATCTCTCGACTACTGAAGCTTAGCGATCTGCCCAGAGCCTGACGGCTGGCAATCTTGGATGATAGTTGGCGGCGAGGTTGGGTGGCGACAGGTCCTACATTGGTGTGGCTCTGGTGGAGGCGAGGTTGGACAATAGGAGTACTCTATGAGAGAGGAGCTATTAGGGAAAGAGAGAGAAAGACGGAAAAGCAAAAGGGCACTTGGCTGCTAGGGGTTTTGTAATTTAGGTATTTTAGTCCTAATTTTAATTAATTAATACAAATCTAAAACTAAATGGGTTATTTCCTAATAACTATTCTAATATTTTGTTCTATTAAATTTTATTCAACTATTAACCTGGCCTGTTCCCTTGTTGTCCTAAATAAATACTTCTCAAATCGACTCTTTGAACTTGGGGTCAATGAGATAATTAATTCAATTACATTTATTGAATTAAAATATGACTTTAATTTATAAAAATTCTACAAATGTCTCATAATAATATTATTAAAATTATTTATATGTAATTATATAGTATAATATGTAATATTATTAAGATAATTACTATATTATTAATGATATTTTTAAAATTTTTTAAATATTATATTATATTTTAATTTCATAACAATAATTTAACATGTAATGTTTTCCTTGGTGGAACTTGTGGACTCGAACAACTAAACCAAAGCCCAAATTCAATCCGGCCCAATAACCAGTCCGACACTCCGACCAAACAGAATCCATAGACGACAATGGGTTTCGTTCGGTCGTCTCCGTCCTCCCTCCCTCCCCCTCCTTTCCTTCCTGTTCGTCTCCACCACGCAGGAACAGGACCTGATGACATGAGAGGTTTTTCTTTTTCTTCTCTAGCTTCCAGGGGAGCTTCACCTGCACTCCGAAACTCATCTCCAAAACCCTCCCATAATCCAATTAATCCCACCATTATCAAACTTCTCCTCAGCATTCAACGACAGGTAAGAACAATAACGACAACAATAAATACTCTCTAAATGATGGGTACGAGAGAAATGCTTCCATGAACTTTAGAAAGAGCATTGTTGAAGAGGAATCTGAAGCAGAAAAAGTGTTCAGTAATCTCGAAAACGCAATGTGGAAATCGGATGCCGATGAAGAAGAACACAGTTCAAGCGCGCCAAAAGCGATAATTATGAGTACAGGAGTGACAGTGATGAAGAGGACCACTCGTATGGCCTGAAGACCTGGAAAATACAATTTTTGCAGCAGTGATGAAGAAGAAGAGAGGCATCAAGAAAAGAGGAATGCTGGGAACGAGACTGATACAAGGAGAACAAGAACAGCAAGACAAATCGACGAGGATTGGGATAGTGATTTACTTGTTAGAAACTTTTGTTCACTGCCCCGTTTTGACACGGTTGATTTTTCAGTCTGTGTGAAAGCCACTCACAGTTCTCTTTACCATTGCTACTCATGGTATTCGCTCAGAAAACTACTCCGTTGAACAGTAAGCGGGTGAATTTGTAGGGTGTTTTAGAATCATCGGTTTGAACTAGTAGTTCAAATTGAAAACACTTCAGTAATTGAAATTATACGATAGAAAACACTGCAGATTTGGCTGCTGATCATAACAAACGGCAGAAGAAAATCTTAACGTCAACAGAAAATAAATAAGACTGCTTATCAAACAATTGAAAAAAAGAAAATAAATGTAAATAAAATTTGACTTTACCTAAGTTAGCTTTTAACGTGACAGGAGGTGATTTTACAGGTCAACTCCTAGACTTGTACACGTCGCGCTGAATTAATGACTTCATAATTTGGCCTTGGTCCCACCCTCTACCAATAAAGGCAATTCTTTATTGTGATTTGGCACGGTAAATAATCATTTATTTTCATATCTTTACTGAAAACAATCTTTACTGTTATAACTTATAATATAGTAAATGTACTTATTTGACATAACCTAACGATAAATCTACATCAACCTCTATTTTAAGACGAAGTGTTTAAATCTTTAATCCATAAATTCAAAAAAAACAAAAAGTATAATATAACATTGGAGATTAAAAAAAAACTTGGCTGTTATAAAGTATAATATGCATGGAGGAATGTTTTTGGGTAGGACTAAGTACGTATGACGAAGATCAAATCTGCAAGGAATATCAAACGAGGAGAAAAGCTTGGTAACAAGGAACAAACACACACGCTAATGAATTGGCGTCCATTGATTTATGAGTTTTGTTGAACAAGTAAGGTAGAAATTTGTGGGAGGATTTAGAAGGAATTAGAAAGGGAGAGGAAAGATGGCTTCACAATAATACACAATGAGTTCAACAACTCTTATATGCCCTACCTAAAAGACTTTGTAGGTTTGAGAAATGGGCTGATTGGCTCATGGTGGTGGTGCAAAAGACAAAGCCTGTACATTCAAATGGGTTGTTGGAAGAAAGTTTATGATCAAAAGGAATGTGAAATGTGTATATAATCACTGCAGGAAAAATGGGGTTTTTTTTATAATTTTTTAGTCAGTCAATCGGTAGATTGTGATTAGAGATTGCTTGACCTTGCTGGAAAGAGCAAGACTAAAATTATTGAGTCGACACAAGACTTGCATTTAGTGGTAAACGTAATAATACTGCTCGTTGTAGAGTTCGGTCAAGAAAAATTGTCTATGGAAGAAGATTGGTTCATATTTTTTGGACAAGAAAAATAATGGTTCATATTCATGTAACGCCCCGAAATTTATTTAATGTTAATGTAATGTAAATGATGGATTAGTGTGCCGTAATTAACGTTTTAACATTAATTAGATTATTTGGTTGGATTTTGGATTTTTGGTTGTCTTGTTAAAATTGATGCATTCAAGTGATTTCTTATTTTTTTTAAAAATAATGTTTTGAGTTTTAAAACACAACAATTTGTAAAATGTTAAAAATACTCCGTTTTACAAAACCGTGGGCGGCACATGGTTTTCGCACAGTAAAACCGCCCACCGATTTTCTCTATTTATTTCCTTTTTCTCTCTCTCTCTCCTCACTTCCACGCTCACTCTCCCTCTCTCTTTCTCTCATCTCTCTCGGCAACTCTCCCTCTTTTTCAATTCTCTCTCAAATTTTTGAACTCCATTTCGAATCCAAGCTTCGGGATAGCAAGGAGGAAGCTCGGGGACGTGATTCGGCAACCGAGAACGCGGATTGAAGCTTCGATTCGAGGTTAAATTTGAAATTTCTAAACTTTTTACAAAATTTTCAATTTCGTGCATTTTTGAAATCTAGGTTTGTTTAAGCTTAGAAAACCTTGTATTTGAGTTAAATGAACTTAGAACAACTAGAATCTAAGCTTATATTGAAGAAAAACGGATTGGATTCAAGATTTTTCATTTTTCTCTCATTTTCTCATTTTTGAATTTTTTAGGATTTTGAGTCAAAATCTTGTTTAAATGAGTCCAAGCATGTTTTAGTATGTTTTTCTATCAAGTATAATTGTTTTTCATGCCTGGGAATTGAGAAAAACAGGTTGGAATCCAGATTTGGATTTTGGGGATTGAGAAACCCGTGGCTAGGATTTCTGGATTTTCCCAGTTTGGTAGGCCGAATTGTGTGTTCGGCAGGCCGGAGTGATGATCGGCAGGCCGGTGTTCTTCCGACCGGCAGGCCGAATCTGGGATAATGTTCGGCCGACCGAACCTTGCTTCCGGCAGGCCGAATTGTGCAGTTCGGCAGGCCGAAGCAGGGCGTCCGGCTGGCCGACCGTGGCATGAAAAATTTTGTGATTTTTACCCGTTTTCACTGTTTTGAACCCAGATTTAAATCCCAACCTTATAGGATGATTTTAATGATATAAATGGCACACTATGATATCATGAAATGATTTAGTAACATGGAATGTCTCAAATTAGATATTGATCAACTTAGTTTGTATCTAGGATCGTTCGTGGTTCCGCGGAGCTAACGTATAGCGGGCCGGGATTACGGTGTGGGACACCGGCACGAGTATTGAGGTAGGACTTCTATCCTATTTCTTTGGTAGCCTGGTTTTGAAATGATTTGGCTTTGAAAAAGGTTTCTATCAAAATGTTTTCAACGGTGTTTGAAAATGGATTTACCGGCTATATTTTAATATACCGTGATTATGAAATGAATCCCATAATGAATGTAATTGACAACACTCGGTAATTGGGTTTTGAATGATAATGATAATAAACACATAGGCATGATGCCATATCAGAGATCGGGTCGTGTAGTGATCGACCTTGAGGGCAGGTCCCGAAACCCAGCTGGGCCACTACGATGGTGATATCATGGTTTGCCTAGTTAAAAGTAAAACGGTGTTTGATTTGACGAGTAGACTGTTCTGTGTCAGAACGGTTCTACTCAATTTATTTATTTATTCAAGTTTCCTTTTTGTATAACTTCTGATAATGTTATGTTTCTTTGTATTAAACTATTTTATAAAACATAGTCCTACTGAGCATTTCGCTCACGTTTTATTGTTTTAAATTTCCCCCCCCTCTAGATGGTTTCCCATTTAGGTTTGGAGAAGATTCTTCAGACCGAACTCAGGAGCAATAGGAGAGTTTATTTTATCTTTTGTACTATTTAATCAAGGCATGTAAGATTTTAACTTCATTTGTACTTGGACTGTAATTGTATTTATGATATTGTCAGAACCATGTGTGTGCACAAGTTGTGGGTTGTGGAACCCATACTCGCGGTTTTTATTTAATCTTTATTACCTGCTTAATATTTATAAATTCTTTTATAAAATGTGGTGGAAAATCTTCTTAATTTTTATTTAATTTGATTCTCAAACTCTCGATTTTTATTTAAATTCTTGTTTAATTAATCTAAATATTCCGTCACGTCACCTCCCGTACTCCGGGACGTGACAATTCATGTTTTTGGTTTTTGTTGGAGATTTGCGGGCTGATTAGGAAGAACAAATTTCAGCTTTGTTTGTGCATTTCAGAACTTACACTATGTTTGATAGGAGGGAGAGAGATAGAAGAAGAGGTTAAATCTTTTGTTTGGTTAGAGAGAGAGGAAGAAGAAAAGGAGAAGTGAGGAGATACGGTCTTTCTTGGCCTATCAAATTGGATCCTTCTATCAATGAAATGATCCAAGCAATCCCTCAAGTTTTGAAAAAATATTTTACCCTCTAAATAAGTAATTAACAAATAGCAATAGATATATTAAATAGTAATTTCATAAATAACTATTATTTATCCTCTCAATTCCCCCTCTATCCTACCAAACAATATAAATGATTACTACAATCTTTCTATCCCTCCACCTCTCTCCATCCTTATTGTTCCCAATCCCTCCTACCAAACAAATTGTTAGAGAGTTTTAGTGTACTTGTTTAAAGGGGTGTTTGGCAAGTTGGTCTAGACCACTTTCTCGGTTATAAATAGTGCAACGTTTTCACATGCTACAGTAATAACTAAAAGAAATTACTACAGTGTAAAGCTCTCACATACTACAATAAAAACAGTTCTAACTAATGGTTCTAATAACCCTGTCAACACCCTATAAGTTACAGGTAAAAGAAGACTCTATCTTTTAAGTTACGTGGAGTCCAATAATGCTCTACATTTTTTCCTTGCTAGCTATGGTTTGCTCTCTCACAACAAGGTTGATGGTAGCCAGGGATATTTTGAAAATAGGCATGGAGATGTGTGAGGCATATAGTGAGGCCACTTGAGAAGTGTAATATCATATTGCAACGGCAAATTAAACGTAACTCTAGAGCAAACCATTATAAATATTGTCTAGGCTTTCGTTTGAAGAATAAATTGAAATATACATTTTAAATTTAAAAATTATAATATATGAGAGTTTTATATAGTAGCAACTTTTTACTTTTTACTGTAGTTGTTAAACGTTTTACACTGTTTATAGTTGTAATACTAATAGATTGAAACTGACATTTCAAACACCTTATAGATTATGTTTATATCTTTCTTTTCCTTATGTTGCTTTAGAATATTAGGGATTCTGGTGTAATTACTAAACCCTCTCCTTATTTTGAGAAATCTGTTTTTTTCGCTCAAATAGTTGGACTACTACACGCTTAAAAAAAATAAAAAATAATAGAAAAAGTTGCCCCAATCGTCGCCAACAAGTAGTATGGTTTTTTAGCTTCCGATATGGGGGAGAGGAATTTTACAAGCCAAGAGCCTTGCAAGAAATTATTAACAAGGCGACACACTAGACAACAAAAACAGAAAAGGTCGCGTTTTAACTTCTAGTAAGCAGCATACAACAGGGGTCCGTTTGGTAAATGAATTCAAATGATTTAATTTGAGTTAGTGTGATTTAAATTAGAATTTGAGTTAATGATTTGAATTATTATTCAAATTGACGTTTGATGTACATTTAAGTTTTAATAGTATTGAATAAAATTAAAATTTATGTTTGGAGAAGTAGTGAAGATAGTTTTTGATTTATTAATAAATCTAATAAAACCTTAATATTAATGATCTTAAAAAATATGCAATATGGATCTTAATTTATTCCACTCTTCATTAGGAAGATAGTGAAAAAAGAATCATTTCAATTGGATATTAAATGAAGAAGTTATGATTTTTTTCTCAAATATAAGAGAGCGAATTTTAGTTTTTACTGTAGCAAAAATATCTGAGTATCAAAAGTTTAAGGGAGAATGAGAACTCTGAAAACTTAGATTCTTGATACACAAATAATTTAAGGCCCATTTGTTTTCTGGTTAAAATCACGGTTTAAATCATTTTGCTACAGTATTTTCTCTCACAAAAATTTAAATCTTCATTCAAATACTCGAATCAAACGAGCTCTTAGATTTTGGGAGAAACAAACACGTATCTAAAAAATTCTTGATACTCGAATCTAAATTTAAGTTCATTGAGTTAAAAAATGTATGCAATAAACATACCTAGAAATACTGCTTTTGGGAATTCTGTAAAGCTATGGAGTCCCCAAAAAAAAAGAAGAAAGATAATTGACTCATGAACAGTGAGCCAACCAGAGGAAGAAAAGAAAGCAAGACAGCGCACCAAGCAAACGACGAAAAAATCAAACCAAGATAATGAACCAGTTGTTGAAAATTCAAGCACTTGGGCTTAGTGGAGAATCTTCTTTTTTTTTTCTTTTTTTTTTCCCTTATATATATGCTTTTCTTTAATCTGGGGTAGATGGTGGGTGTCCTGTATAAGCCTGAACATAGAAGTTGCACGTTAGGCACTATCTAATTTAGTCACCACAAAAAAACAACAAAAAAAGTACTCAATTCTCCCGATTACAAAAGAGTTAAAAGGCTCATTGACCAAGTCTGCTTCCACACCAATTCCACATAAATAAATTTCAAGATAATCTCCAACAGCATTTTCGGACAAATTATATCAACCTCTTAGTAACTTGATGGGGAAAAACCAGTTTGATAGGTATCAAGTTACAGTTGTATAAATGCCATATATTGTTATTATTTTTAAAGGTTATAAATGCAATATTCAAATGACGAACAAAACCTAAATCTTGCTATTGATTAGCCATGAAGGAAAAAAAAAAAGAATCAGTATTCTAAATAATGCTAAAGGAGTCAATAATAATACACAAATCCAAGTTGTGGAAAGAATATACGAATGAGTCAGTCACAAAAATCAAATTTCCCTTTACAGAAAATCTTGGGAAAGGCAACTCTAGTCATGCATATGGGGACTATGCCATACCAACAAGAAGTGGAAATACAAGCTTGTAAAAGCAATGAACAGCTATGAGATTAACTCTGACAAACCCCAAGCGCACCACCCCCAACCCCCAACCCACCCCCCACCTCCAACACAAGAAGTGGGAATACAAGCTTGTAAAAGCAATGAACAGCTATGAGATTAACTCTAACAAACCCCCGCCACCACCGCGGCCCCCCCCCCTCCCCCCCCCAACACAAACAAAAAAAAATATTTGGAAATTTTGACTATGCCTCCATGTTGTAAGAAATCCTAAGTCAAGGTAAAAAGAGAAAAATGTGTAGAATTATCCTTGTTAGATTTCAGGCCCATCCAAGTTCTTCTCAGCATCTCACTAAAGCTGATCTAAGATTCTAATGGACGTAAGAGATATTGTTACCTGTTGACATCACCATGTCCATGAAGCTTCAAAATGGGTCCTTCTTAAGGCAATCCACATTTTGCTATTTTGCAACTTCACTTAGAAAACTCAATTTCCAAGATTCAGCCACTTTCTCTTTTGCAGTTACCAGGTAATAGGTACTTGTACTTCTCCGCATGGTTCAACAAATAAGCAGGAAGATGAACGGCAGAAAACGAGTGAGGAATAGGTCCCATCTTCCCTATAATCTCCTTAAAGGTGTACTCCTCAGGTATCATGTCGAACAAATCAGTGCCTTTGCATATCACGTCCTGAATCCTTTTTGGATCCAAGTAATGAGAGAACCTCACTCGATCGTAATGGCTGTAAGCTTTCATCTTAAATATGAACTCCTTGATATGGCGGAAGCAAAAGCTACAATGCCACCCCGCATCTGACAATATGTAGTCTGTCTGTCTGTAGTGTGCATACCTAGTTTTGCTGCGGTACCTATGAACAGAAGCTCTCCAGCTCTTGTTATCGACGTAAAACTCAAAAGAGTACAAGTAGTTCCTCAGCTGAAGATGAAGGATAGGAGGGATGTCATCACACCACCTCAGCAGATTAATCGTGTGGCCACTAGGAATCTCATCAACGTCGGACATTATCAGCAAGTCATCTTCTTCTATGCCTGCAATTCTTAGAAGCTGATCCAGTGCTACTCTCTGATATGCTTCCTCCACAAACGGGTTCTCACCTCTCTGGAACCTTCCTCCAATCATTCCATAAGTCAGCCGAGGCTCAATAAACTTGAACTTTTCACGGTTTCTAGCGAAGAGCAATGGTTTAGGCAGGCCAGTAAATGTTGAGTTTGATTCAAGGAGTACAAACTGTGTAACATATGGATACAATTCATTCCATCTGATAGTGAGGATGTCTAGCTCGTTGCTGAATAGAACCGCATCATAGACCCGCCTTGGCGACTCACGAATTCCCCACCCATGAAGTCTGCAAAGGGACTCCATCGACATGTTCTCGTGATAGTAATGAGGGATTTCAAGGAAAGGCTTCGGAGGAGATTCCCATAGTGGTCTTAGGAAATAAGAAATCTTCTGTCCATGTAAATATATACCAAGGATACATGTTGGAACAACCACAAATAAGAAAATATATGTCTTGAAATCCAGTCTGCGCAAAATGCATCGGAGTCTGGAAGCCCCTCGAGGTCCCTGCTGCATATAAAAACAAGAACTTCCTAAGATATCTGGATTTAACACATGAAACACATGCAAAACAATTCAATTTCATAAACAATCTCCAATGCTCTAAACCAATTCTGTTTCGGCCTACTCAGAAGTCATGTAAATTTGACAAAAACAAAAACAGAGGGCTAAATTCAAATACAACACCAGTTCATAAACACATAGATTTGATCATGAACTTTCCTCATAAAAAAACAAATCCTACTCCTTCTTTTTACATTAAAAAAACTTTAAAATTATATTCGTTGAGTTTAAGCCAAACAGAACATGGTTGGGAATACCAATAGAAGAAAAACTCGAAAAATAAATCCCATTTCCTATAAATTCATTCAATAAATAACGAGTAAAATAGAAGACCTACAACTCAATTTTATTAGGGGAAAATTCACTAAATTCAGCATTCCTTCGAATACATTGTCACCTTAACCAAAATCAAAGTAGAAATTCATTAATTCAACAAGAATTTGAATCGGCAAAACTTCAAAAATAAGAAAAAATTAAAATTAAAATTAAAAAACACAGCGAACAAAACTCATAAACTCCAAAACTTAACAGAGTTAGTTCCAGCGTCGGAAAAAAAAAATCGATATAAAGTTCAAAACTTGGAGCATCGTGAACTCCACTTCAAATTCAAGTTTCGTTTTTTAATCCCGAAAACAAAATCCCAAAATACTCCATTAAGAAATGAACGAAAAAGCTTCCCCAATATCTCCCCCAAAAAAAGAAAAAAATTATATTAAAAAAAAGTACCTGGCCACATACATCCTCGCAGATATCATCGGACTTCTTCGAACTATAATATCCATCAGACATTATGAACACGAACTTCGTGAATTTTACAAAAAAAAAAAAAAAATTACAACAACAACAATATTAAAAATAACAACAAAATAAAAACAATAACACTAAGAAATGAAACCAAAATGCCAAACGAATCCTAGGTTCCCAAATCCTCTCTTCTTCTTCTCCATCAAACTTCTGCAAAATTCAGATCGTACGGCTCAGATCAACCGCTCAAAAATTAGAGCCCGAAAATTCTCAGTACAATATCTAGCGGGAAAATAAAACCCCCCGCAAAAAGCAACGATCTTGAAGGGATTACCACAAAAATAATTAAGAAATAAAAATAAAAACACGGCTTTCTTTTCTTTTCTCTCTTTCTGTCTCTTAACTTCCTTCTATCTCGCGTTTCTCTTTCTGTGCTCTGAAACTCTGTAACGCCATTTATAGCCGTTTGGTGGTTTTTCGCTCTTTCACCGCATAAAGCTCTATTCCAAAAAATGTAATGGAAAAGGCAAGAGAGAAAATTATTTTTTTTATCCAAATAAAATAATTATTTTATATCTTTCTGAGCAATAAATAAATAGAGAAATAAAATCTTCTCTCAAAAAGATACCTCCTAAACCTTAACCTATAATCGTCTTTTCCTTTTATTTCCAATAGGAAGGGAAAATAAAAAAGGAATGAAATCCAAAATCTACTAATCCTCTGTCTTTTCTTAACCGTGAGATGGGGGAATTTTTGATCGTGGGGTTAGAAAACGATTAGCTGCATACGAGCAATTTGGTAAATTAGCTTAAGAAAGTAGTTTGACGCCTGGAAATAAAGCCTATTGCGGCGTGTTAGAATGAGCCGTTGATTTTGCTCCTTTCCTGCAATTTCACTGTCCCCGAAACGAAACACCGCCTTAATCCAAGACTCCGTGGAGAGTGTTTTCCCAATTATAGCCTCAACTTTTTCGCGGAGCTTTGACAACATTAAGGGTATGATAGTCAATTCGATTAACTTAGCGTCGTGGCTTTTCGGCGGAGGTTGCCTCCCCACGCGCCGTTTGACGCGGTCAAGACGTCCGTTTGAATATGCTCTTTCCATAAACCGTCAGCATAATCACAGCACTTTTTTTTTTTTGTTGTCCGCGTAGAAAAATGTGAAAATTCACTTTTTATTTTCTTTTTTATAAATTTCTTTTAAGGAATTCTATTTTTTTATATATAAAAATTTTAAATTTACCTTGTCCTGTTTAGTTTTACAAACTTTGGAAAATATTTTTAAATTTTTAAAAATATTTTAAGTACAATTTTTAAAAAAATTTTATTTTTTAAAATAAAATCATTTTCATCTATTTTAAAAACATTATCTAGAATTCTAAACAATTCTAAAAGTCAAAGAGCTACTATTTCTTTCCATAATAGAAATACCTCAAAAGCCATTTTTCTCCCTCATTTCATAAGGCCACTTAAAATTTAAAAAAAAAAATTAGAGATGGAGACTCTTTTCTTTTGGAGTGGATAAAAAAAGTGGGTAAGATTTATTATAAGATAAAAATGTGCGACTTTTAGAGAGCAAATTACCACAACTTTGCACTAGCGATTCACAAGTGCTTAAAAAGTATGAAGGGTCATTTCCATTTCCCATGTTCATTTTCATTATGCTAAATGGTAAATAGCCAACTTGATAATAATACTTTAGCTTATAAAAATAAACACTCAAAAGTTTTCAGGAAAAATACTCCTCGAACTTTCCAATTAGGACCTTTCGTAGTTGCTTTTAGGCTTAGCACTTTTTCTTATGTCATTTTCAAAGTAATCAAAATTCCTCGCACTTTAATTTGACTTCAACCATAATTCCACGTGGTTAACTTTTGTTTTGATTGCTATTATTGTTATGATTCCATTCTATATATGCATATAACAATCTCAAGTGTATCCAGTAATTCTTAGAGTAGCATCACTAGTTCTCTGAGTTGTCTTATTTTCTCACCCTAAATACCATGATTCATGTGGCTGTAGGTGCTAATTTTACGTCAGAAAATATAGATAGATTACTTGAATCAACCTTAATATTTCTTTATTTTTAACTAAGTTACCATCATTTCTAATTATCAACGATAGATTATTTTTATTTTAAGGAGCTTTTTTTTTAACAAGAAAATACCAAAAAGATTATTTTTTACAATGAAATCATCACATCAATATTTTGCAACAACCACGTGTTAAAAATAAGAATAATCTAACTATTCAGAACATATTATACAAATTTACAAAATGTTTAAAATTAATATTACATTTTTTTCGAAATTCTATTTTAGTCATCTTTTAGATTAAATGATTTACTCCACCAAAAAAAAAAAAAAAACTCTACATCTTTTGCTTGTAAATTGAGAGGTCAACCGTATTTTAGCAAACGGCAATACTACATTTGTTAATTTATAAGAACTCACTAATACGGTATTTTATTTATTTTTCACCTTTAGGAAAAAGAGAAAAAGGACATTAATATTTTTTCAACTGTCCTACTAATGCCTATAAAATAATTATGGAAAAGGATACCCAAACAAAAAATAAATAAATAAATTTAGGTAATTATCAACTTAACCATATGTCAGGTACTCGGTGTACAATCCTAACTCAACAGTAACATTCTCACGTATGGCGCCCACTCATCTGAGCTCGATAACGTTCGTTAACAATTGTCTCTCAAAACAAATAACTTATTCTAGTAACTATTGCACATTTGATAAAATTTGTAAATATTTGGGGTTTTTAAGCTAATCACTTAGTTTAAAAATTAAGTTAAAACTTAAATATTGTAGCATGTGAAAGCTTTATGCTCAATTGTTATAGTATATGATAGCTTTATATTGTAGCAAATTAAAACTTAAAGTTTCAACTTATTTCTCAAACAAAGTCAATATTTGTTTTTAAAGAAATACTTGGTTTCAGTTTTGACATAATCTTATTTTAAAAAAAAAATTGCATTTTGTGAATAATATGAATTTTTCTAAGGTACAAATTTTTATCAGAATATTTAGCTTGATATTGGCATCATTTAAAAAATAATAATTACTAGCAAATTCCCTCCTACTCAACTCTCTTTATTAGTGTTTAGATGCGTAATTGGAACCGTGAGTTAACGAAAATATTGTAACGTATGAGAACTTTACACTATAATATATTTTTACTTTATATTGTAGCGTATGATAATTTTAAATGATAACAATTGAAACTTTGAATGTTTAGAACGTGAATACCAAGCAGACCCAATATATATCCCAAACCATATCCGACACTGCAGACCATGTCACATGAGTCTTTGCCAAACAGACTGAATTGGCAATCGATACTTTGAAGTAGCCGCTTGTACTTTCTATGGTCTCAAAAAGCACAACACGACTTATTCCTCCATGATATTTCTGTGGGCAAAGCATTTTGTCAATCAAAAAATTCCTTTCCAAGAATCACGGCAAGCCATAAATATTCTCACCCCGGGGAAACTTTTTTTTTTTCCTACCGGGCTGTGGCCCGGCCCTCTTAGTGGGATCGGCCCCATTGGGACCCACCGGGTGGGGCCTATCCCATTGAGAGGGTCGGGCCACAACCTGATCGGGATGCAAAATGCTGTCCTTTTTTTCGTAACCCAAATTAAGCTATTGCCATGTACGTGTTGTTCTTAAACATTCTGTACTCCTAAGAATTTGAAATAATAATAAACAATATATTACAATAATTTTTGAAAAGCATCCCCATACGAAAATCCAATTTACCACACTACACGCCCTTTAGACGGACGGAAAGGATTTCAAATAAATTTTATAACCTAAGAATTATATATATAATACTCAATTTGTTTAAATGTATCACTTAATAAAAACAGTCTCGTATTTATACCTAAGAATCATAAAAATAAGACTCACTTTGTTTTAAAGTAACACTTAATAAAAAAAAATCTAGTATTTATAACATTAATGATTATACTCGAGTAAATGCAGTGTTACACGAACGTATAAACAATGTTACATTGGTAAAAGAAAAATATTACAAAAATCGAATTGGTCATGTGGCCGAGTTTGAGACTGTTTATATAGACTAGTCGATAAGTACGTATGAAACATCTTAACAAAAAAAATTAAGAAAATTGCAAGAAAAAAAATGTTTTAGAAGCATAAAAGCCAAAAAAAAAAAAACATTTCTAAAAGCCAAAAAAAAGTTTCTAGAAGCCTAAAAAATGTTTCCAAAAAAATGATGAAATATTTCGTATTTCGAGCGTATTGGGAGCATTGTGTAAAACTCATTCTTTAAAGATATATTGTTATATATACGTGTCTGTGTGTGTGCATTTTATGTATTTGGCTGGTCTGGTTTACTAGTACTAGAGTAGCATTACAATTTACAACTAATGGATTCAATCAAGGTTGTGATTGGGCGGTTGAGGAATCAATGAACACTTTGATTGTATCATCTGCCATATTATTACATGCTTTCTCTTGATTCATATGACATTATCTCCTTGTTCGTTTATTTTTGGAGACACAACATTAAATTGTCTTTGAGGTCCAGAATTCATCGATTTCTACGCAAATACACCCCATTCATCACGTGCTTTTCAAGGCAACTGATACTAACGTAAATGATTTGCATTTTGAGAAGAATACGGCACACGAGCCGTTTGATAAGAAAGAGAATATTGTGGCTCGAAAAATATAATTTTGCGGTGTTTAACATGTCATTATGTTTAAATAACTTTTATTTGAATTATTTTTTTATGTCAATTCAAACTAACAATATAAGAGATTTAGGGAGTTGAGCTCATTTAGAGCGAGAACAGAAAAATTTACGAAGACTAGTTCTGGCAATTGCAAATAATCAATTGCGTTATAGAAAAGATTGTACATTTGTGAGTTAATTGTTTATAAAAATTAAATATAGGTATGGGGTCTATGTCTCTCAATTTATTACAAAGAAATAAAACCACGTGAATTTAAATTTTACTGGACACACACTCACGCTCTCAACCACTTGAACTAGCCTTACATATGTATTTAATAATTGAATAATTTATCCTTCATATATTTTTTTTTGTCAATTATTCACTTTATTATAACAGCTAGATATATATCAAACAATTAATAATAATATGATATATCTATTTAAAACTATTAAATTCACATACACACACATATATATATATATGGCTAAGAGTGTGTAATTTCATGTGGCAGTGGACCACGTCAAAGGACTTATAAATAGTAACTTCAACTTATAAAGCAGAGGAAAGAGCCTCCGTGTACGGCTTGTCCTTATTGGGTCGAATATCCTGCAAAAACGACAATGACTGAAGGAACAAGGTGTGGCCGTATGGTTGATTTAGAGCATATAATTTGTCCATTCCACATTTCCACTAACGGCAAATATATTTAACTTCGGTTGTGGCTTCGTGAGGTTCCAAGGCAACTTCCTAGAAAGTTCAGTTGGGAATAATGGAATTTTGCTTGGCTAATGATCTGGAACCAAAATGAGGGCCTCTATCTTATAACCATATATCTGCTTTGGTGGATGGTATAATATTTTGGCATTGCCGTTCTTGGAACTTTTGGCGACAGAGATTGATGCGTCATCCAACATAATTTTTATTCCTTTTTTTTTTTTGGGCCTTTCAAGTATTGGGAAAGGGTAAATGAGTCTTTTTGTCTATATTTTATCGTGTGTATGTGTGTGTGTGTGTGGGTGTATGATATAAGTAGTGAGTGCATGGTTTGGTTTGAGAAGTACTTGTCACAAAAGTAATTAGTACATAAAAAGTGTAGAAAAGGGTTGTGACGTTATTTATTGATGATTTTCTAAGGTGTTGGAACAAGATTGATTTGATTTAGAAGGCTAGTTATTAGATAAGTGAAAACAACTTTCAAAAGATCAAGTCTTATAGTTTGATTTGAGGGAAGATCATATTGGCTCATGCATGTGTAAATTATATACATTGAGTCATCTGAAAATCAAGTTACAAAAAGTTGTGCACAAATCAAAAGAATATTAATTATATACACTACAAATCGAGCAAGTAATAAGAAATAAGAAAACTTATATAGTTCAAGGTTAAGACGTGTCACGTATATATATATATATATAATATTTTATATATATAGACAATAAATATAGAAAGAAAACAACAAGTTTTTTAAGATTTTTTTTTAATGGATTACAGTCCAAAACACACCGCGCACAACGTTTAAACCAACAGATATCAACCATGGTTTTTTTTCAAAGAAAGGAAATGACAACCGCGAATTGATTGTGATATTACACCAATTAAGCACATGATCAAGGAAATTAATGGAGTACACACACCTTGGAAAACATCGATTACATGGAATTAGAGTATCATACTAATAAATACATGTTCAACTTTATTCTATTTTCTATGTTTGTACATTTCATTGATACTCATGCATGGGAAGGTCAAACCAACTGGATGAAGTTGGTTGATCAAATTTTGAGGCAACCCATGAAGAATTTTTGATGGTGTGATCTTCCTTAGATGTCCCTGACTTTCTTTATTTGTTGTGACTTTTGACAACGTGAAATGCCCTTACCACCCACCAAATTGGAAGGGCTTATTTGTCTTATTTCATCTTTTTCCTGCCTATATTCTTTGGCGATTACAACAATACTTTCCCGTGTATTATTTCATGCACCCAAATGGGATAACAACCAACTTTCACAATTTTCTTTTTTGTTTTTGTGGCTCATCATCATCATCATTTCCAATATTATCTTTGGAAATTAAGCTCCAATCAAATTTTACTTGTTTTAAAGGGACATTTCATCCATTTTTAAGTGTCTTTTTTTTTTAATCTTTTCAAAGTTATCACAGTTATTACTCAAGTCGACAATCAATTAAAAAATCATCTCACGCCGGCGCCGGTTTTATTGTGGTAAAAACGCTCCAAAGTTTATGATAACAAATAATTATTAGAACGCAATAGCTTTGTCTCATTATATAAGCACACGCTAGAACAAGACCAACGGTTAACTAGAGAACATCGTCCATGGCGCAGGCCTTCATGTTCTCGGCTTGGCACAAAAGTGCCAACTTTGTGCTTGGTCTAAAAGGCGACATCTTATGGGCTTTCTTATTCAAAATTGTATATTGATTGTGAAGCCAAGTTGGATAGGACTTATAAGATAGGTGCTGAATGAGTTAGACTTGCACTTTTCATTAACAGTGAACACGTTGGTTGGCTGAAATGAGTTGAAGGGGGGTCATGGGTAGGTGCTGTTATATGGGGATGGGTTGGATAGGTTTTTTTGGAATTGTGGTAGAACTTAACCTAGCTCGTTATTTTATCAAGAGTAAAATCGTCGCTGACTAACTAGTCAGGTGGCACCAAACCATCATCAATTGATGCTTGTATCGGTGGGATATTAACAACGACCATAACTTAAAGGCCATGTGATATTGGGGAGACTAAACCTAATGTAGCTGCGAGTTGAGAGACAGACAAAAAGGGCATCCCAATGCCCAACATAAAAAAGATGCAAGCTAGGGTTTTTACAAAAAACACTTCTTCAAAATGCTTCTTTTTTTTTTTTTTCTTTTAAGGTTGAGCCAAAATGACAATGTTTTACTTAAAACTCCATTTTTTACAAACAAACATTAGCTACAATCTTAGCGTATATTTAGAATCAAACCACCAATATTGATATTATCAATCAATTCATTTTTGTGGGGTGCCTGTTGTTTTGGGCTCTTTTGACACATTCACAAGAAAAGAAGGATTGATTTTCATTCAAAAAAATTATTGGAGAGAATATCATGCTCTATTTTGTGTTACTGATAATACTCACTGTTGATAGTGCAAACAAAGTCCCACATTGGTAACAAATGGAAGCTATGATGGGTTTGTAAGGAAATGAGCTACTTCACTTAATAGGTTAACCTTTTGAGTTAGAACCTCATTCTCTTATGGTGAAGCCCACGGTTCTAACAAGTAGCATTAGAGTTGGGACTCAGATGTTGTCAAGCATATGTAGACCTTCCCTCCACGGCAACGCAAGGCAAAAGATGCGGTGGAGATGGCACCACAAGGTGGTGGGATAATAGACTATCCTTGATACTTCGTTTGAAGGAGGACTTTAGCAACAAATGGGAGCTATAATGGATTTATAAGAGAATGAGCTATTCTACTTAATAGGTTAACTTTTTGAGTTGAAACCATGTTCTCTTATAATGAAGCCCATGGTTCCAACACTCACGTTATATAAACTTAAAGAATACTTTCTCATGCTTGTATACGATCAAACACTAACCCAAACCTAACCAACATTGCCGGCGATCATTGAAACTCTTGAACTAGGCCAAAATATAATAGAAACAAAAATGACAAACACCACGTCATTCTGATTCAGTATCCTAAAGCCCATTGTTTCAACACTCACATGATATAAACTTAAGTTATACTTCCTCATGCTTGTATATGATCAAACACTAACCCAAACCTAACCAAAATTTCTGGAGATCATTGAAACTCTTGAACTAGGCCAAAACATAATAGAGCAAAAACGTTAAACACCGCGTCATTCTGATTCAGTATCCTAAAGCCCATTGTTCCAACACTCACATGATATAAACTTAAATTATATTTCCTCATGCTTGTATATGATCAAACACTAACCCAAACCTAACCAAAATTTCCGGGTTCATTGAAACTCTTGAACTATGCCAAAACATAATAGAAACAAAAACGTTAAACACCACCTCATTCTAATTCAGTATCCTAATCCAACGTTGGTCTTTCTCATTGTCGTGGAGAAAAGGGTGGATTAATGGAACGGTAGAAGAAGGAGAGAATGACAAAGAAATAAATATATAAAGGAGGAGAAACAACATTCACAAAAGTAAGGAGAAGATAATAATTCTAATTTGAGAAATGAATGAATTGAGATTAAGGGTAACACATTATTTATACAATAGAATTTACGATGTGGTCTCCTTGGGAAGATTTTTGTTGTGCATAGCATAGATCAATGCCAGAGGGTCTCAATGTGGCATTACACACGACATTCTCAATGTGATCATACAATACCAAATGTGACATCGTTGTAATAATGATTATGTAATCTTTAAATTATTTTAAAAGTTTTGCTTAATCAATTCTACCACAATAATTTTACGATTTAGTGTAATTAATAAGTTACTCTCATATAAATATTCCTCTAATTCAATCACTACTGGTTTTTTGCTCGACCAATCACTACCAGTTTTCAGGCTCTTTACAGGTATATGACGTATTGACTAATTAATATATATATATATATATATATATATATAGATATCTTGTCACGTTATAGGTATATGATGTATTGACTAATCAAAAAATATATATATATGTAGAAATTGTTACAGTCACGTCATCACACTATCTTTGAAATGCTAAATATACCCTCAAGATACTGGCAAGTATTTGATATTTGTTGCAGTTACCATTTGGTATCCTCTATGGTTACCGAGTGGTATGCAATACTCTCAACGGTTAGTGGCTAGTATCCACTAGTATCTGTGGTGTTTACTGATTGGTCCCATTGGGAGCCGCCTTTTTTAGCGACAACGGTCAGTGAAGTACTTGATAAAATATAAAAAAATTCACAAAAATTACTCAAAAATAAATTAAAAAAAAACACACAGAAACCACAAATAATACATAAAAATAACAAAATACATCACAAAATTCACAAAAAAGAGCGCAAGCAGACAATCATTGGGCCGGAAATAGGAGTGACAGGTCAGGTGTTGGATTGGGCCAGTCGGCCCATTTTTCAAAACGTAGTGCACAGATTAATAGGCCTAATGCCACTCCTTGTTGTGTGGCTAGACAAATGCGACAAACAACAAAATTCTTGCAAAATCTGCCACACTAAACAAGCTAATGACATTTTGAAGACCATATTACTCCTCCAATGTGTTGCCTCTTCTTCTTCTCTCTCCCACCCCACGCCTCTTTCCCAATTCCTCAGTAAAAGTATTGGATCAAGCAATGACAACAAGAATCTAGTATCAAACTTCTGAAAGTGCTTCTTGCTGCACAAGAAATTAAAGAATTAGTGGCTTAATGGCAGTCCACTAAGACATTACATCATGTTTGGTTCTTAAGAAAATTCCAAAAATTCTGAAACATTCAATTTTTAAAAAAATTTTCCTTGCTTTCTCTACCTTCTCACTGTAATCAAAATCCAATACTACAGAAAAAGAAAAAAAGCTCCAAACCAAGTGAATAAATATTTAGGGTCAGTTTGTTTCGATATTCGAATCACGGTTTGAATCATTTTACTACAATATTTTCTCTCATAAAAATTTAAATCTTCATTCAAATACTCAAACCAAACGAGCCTTGTTGTCAAAAACTCACTCTCCCTCTCTCTCTTGCTTCGTACTCATTTGAATACATGTTTCCATCCTCAACAATTACTGGAGCCGTCACAAAGTTGAGGCTTGTCGACAATTTGCAGTGATCGTCGGAGCTACAACGGATTTGGGTGTTGGGATGGTGGGGGAGGTGCAATGCAAGCTTAAGCTCGGAGAAACAGAAGAGGAGAGAGAAAGGGCAGAGAGAGGAGGAGGAGGAGAGAGCGTGTGTGGTAGTTGGAAATCAGAGTTTTTGGAAAATGAGAACATAGATAGAGTTTTCGTTTTTTTTTTTCTGGAAAATCGAAGAAAAAAATTTATAGACCATATTTAGCATTTTGAAATATAATATAATGCGATGATATGACATTTTTCTCAATTATTATTAATTTTTTAGGTATAAATTAATCTAAGGTTTAGTTTAATGGCTTATTTATAGGATTAATGAGATAATTAGTCTAATTATATTTATTGAATTAAAATATGATTTTAATTTGTAAAAATTCTACAAATATCTTATAATGATATCATTAAAATTATTTATATATAATTATATAATACAATATATAATATTATTAAGATAATTATTATATCATTAAAGATATTTTAAATATTATATTAGATTTTAATTTTATAATAATATTTTAAACATTGTAATTTTTTCTAATTTATATATAGCCCATGTTCTCATGCGAAAATGTATTTACAAGGATACCACTCGTCTCCAAGAGGGAGTGCGCATCGTCACTGACTCTTTAAGTTGTGCTTGCGCTCGTGTATTTTTATTATATCGGTAAATCAAATACCGAAAAGTCAGACTAAGAACAGTAGAAGAGGGATGTCTACAATTTCTTGAGCTTCCGAAAAGAACGTGAAATTATTCTATTTGTCTTACATCAGATCGATCAAAAAACTAAAATTAGGGTATCTAATTTGGAGAAATCAAGATCGATTGGTGATTTCGGATTGAATTCGTGAATTCTTTTGGGCGTTTCGTCGCAGGGAATTGGAGGTTTCGTTTTGTTTCCGAGCATGGATTTGGTATCTGGTTATAAGGTGATCACTTTTTTCTCTAGCTTCTCTTTTCATTTTCCAGAAAAAAAATTAAAAATGGTGAAATTTGGAACTGCTCTTCACTAAGAATACAAATTGAATAATTCCGAATGTTTTTTCACATTCTGATATCATTTTTTTTGGGTACAGGGTGTTGTTGGTCTCGTTTTCGGTAATGAGAGCTCCGGCTCAAATGAAGACAGGTAAAATTTGTTGTTTTCTCTAATGAATTTGGATATGGATTTTAGAAGATTGGTTGTGAATTTTACGAAAAGTTGGCAGTTTGCAATCCGTGCTTTATGAGAATCTGAAGGACTGAAAGTGAAGAAAATGTGTTTTAGCATCAGTTTGGAAACTTGCTGCGTTATTTTTTTCCTCTTGTAACAAAGACTAGCTACTTGGAGAAGGCTTTATTTGTTTTAATATTACCCTCCACAATTAAAAAAAAAAAAATGAACTGTTTTGCTAACCCTCTTGTGTTGCATGAATAGCTATGTTGAACGGTTGCTTGATCGTATAAGCAATGGTAAGCTGGCAGAGGACCGGAGAAACGCTATGGTTGAGCTGCAGTCTGTTGTGGCAGAAAGTCGTGCTGCACAATTAGCATTTGGAGCCATGGGTTAGTGATTCTAATTTTCTCTTGTTTGCTTTAGTGGCTTTTTAGCTTTTATTTTAGATGGGTGTCATGATATGGTTTTTTTCACTTTTGCAGGCTTCCCTGTGCTGATGGGTGTGTTAAAGGAAGAGCGTGATGATGTTGAAATGGTTAGTAATCTATCTATCTCTTTATAATTAATCAGATATTCCATTTTCAGTAAGTCAATTTACACTTATGGACCTTCGCTTGAAGAAAATAGCAGGCCAATACTTTACTGACGATTTATATGTTCCAAAGTTCAGTAACGGCTGTTTCTTCTGCCAGATTTTGGATGAAAAGTTTAGACTGTAATGTAGCATATCGCTAGAAGGAATAGTGTCAAAACCAGATCTATGGAACAGATGTTGTTTGCTGTCTTTTTAGGAATTTGGTTTGCTCTGTTTAGCGCATATTTTGGTTTGGCCCTTTCTATACTGAATTTCTATTGCATCTGAAAATAGTTCATGCCCTGGATTCCTTTAGGTTCGAGGTGCACTAGAAACTCTTGTAAGTGCATTGACTCCTATTGACCATGCAAAATCGCAAAAGAATGAGGTTCAGCCTGCTTTGATGAACACTGATTTGCTTTCCAGAGAAGCAGACAACATTTCACTACTTCTGAGTTTGTTGGTGAGAATTTTTTACCTGATTCTGAAACACCCAGATCGTGTTTTATGATAACTTATTTGATTGGTTGATGCATATAACTTAGCTGCTTATTTCCTTTGGATACTTCTACAGGAAGAGGATGACTTCTATGTGCGATATTACGCTCTTCAAATTTTGACGGCTCTTCTCACAAACTCGCAAAATAGGTATTTGATGTTGAGCTAATGATATATATATATATATAGTTCCTGGATAAACTTGATCGATCTTCAAGTATTTCTGGAACGAGCCTTTCTAAGTTCATCTTCAGGTTACAGGAAGCCATTCTTACAATTCCTCGTGGTATCACTCGATTGATGGATATGCTTATGGATCGTGAGGTATAACTTTTTGTAACGAATGAAAGTCATGCTAATTGTTTCATCCTCTTTTTATTTTAAACCATGTTATCAGCATGTTTTTCTACAATATAACTAGGAGAGATGTCCTTGCTATCTAAGATATTTGTTTCTAGTTTTGTACCTTTACATGTGAAAACATTATTAGAATTGAAATCTTTTTATCCTTGAATACTGTTTATTAAACGTTGAATATTCCTTTCCCTCTCCCTCTCTCTGAAACTTTGGGGTGGGGAAGTTTGATTTCTAGACCTCAACATTGGAGATGGATGTGGATTGATCGCTACTCTAAGGTTGTAACCACTCTTGTTCTCTTTTTCCTTATCACTACTAATTGTGATTTTTCTTCTAGGTTATACGAAATGAGGCTTTATTACTTCTTACTTACTTGACACGTGAAGCTGAGGTAACCATTCTGTCTTTCATGGTCTTTGTTGCTTCTAGTCCTTTGTCTGCTTGTTTTTATTGAATCAATTATCCTAAAATGTGCTTGAAAAGAATTGTAAATGATGCCTTTTTGCTTACCCCAGGAAATTCAAAAAATTGTGGTCTTTGAAGGCGCATATGAGAAGATTTTCAGCATCATTAAAGAAGAAGGGGGTTCAGATGGTGGTGTTGTTGTGCAGGTAATTCATGGTGGCTCATTCAGTACTCGTACTTTACTCAGTTTGTTTACGCTTTTGTTTGTTGAAGTTTATGTCTATGTCATGGAATCCATTTAAAATGATAAGCTAAGGAGGTTGAAGTTGCTGGGTTGCGTTCTTTTATTTTCAATTGATTTTCAATCTTCTCCCATTTGGCAGTAGTGATTTAACACAAAATTGTTTATGTGGCTTCTAAGATAAGAATTCTTGTTCTCGTTTTCCCTTGCCCATTATAGAGTAAGGACCCCTTTTATTTAGAGAATTTCTAAACTACATTTATAGTTATTGTCGGCACACCTGCATGATGCAGATGCCAGTCCATAAAATTTCGTGCCAGAAAACGATGCTTGTTTCCATTTTTTCAAATTAAAGATGTGGAGGTAGTTATAGCTGAAAGTATATGTTGTTAAGTTATTGCCAGAAAGCATCTGAAAATTTCTGAATTTTTTTTCACTGGTATATTAAACTATATCTTTTTGCTCAGGACTGTCTTGAATTGCTAAACAATCTTCTGCGGAACAATGCATCTAACCAGGTTT
This sequence comes from Artocarpus heterophyllus, assembly GCA_025403435.1. Taxonomy (NCBI): domain Eukaryota; kingdom Viridiplantae; phylum Streptophyta; class Magnoliopsida; order Rosales; family Moraceae; genus Artocarpus; species Artocarpus heterophyllus. Next base: position 4,665,175 of record CM046347.1, on the reverse strand, counting down.
GTGGCCCTCATTAGTTTGTCATGCTTAGATTCCTTGCTATAATTTTTACATAAATATATTTTTTTATTCAGATATTACTGAGAGAGACAATGGGGTTTGATCCCTTATTGTTAATTCTGAAGCTACGAGGAGTTACATATAGTTTCACTCAACAAAAGGTTAGGTTCTCAATTGTTTTTAAATTTGTAATGTAGACATTATATATTTGCTGCACGAAGCTTACCAGTAATTTCTTGTTGTCGTGAAACAAACACGATGCCAGTAGACAATTAATCTACTCAGTGCATTAGAGACCATTAATTTATTGATTCTGGGAGGTTCGGAGGCTGATCCTGGGAAAGAGGCAAATAGTCTGACAAATAAAACAACCCTTGTTCAGGTTTGTTATGAAGCTGGTACTTTCTGTAACTAGTGCGACAGATAACTATAAATGTAATGAAATCTGATTCTGTATTTGTTGGGTTGGCATAGAAAAAAGCTTTAGACCATCTTCTCATGTTGGGTGTTGAAAGCCAGTGGGCTCCTGTTGCTGTTCGTTGTTCGGTAAGATAACTATTCTAGTCCTCCATTTTCTTATGCTGTATCTTTATCTTGCGCACACGTGTTCTAATGCCATGTATTTACAAACTGGCAACAAACTGCAGCCTGAATCAAAGCTAATCTAGTTTCCAACGTTCTTGCTCATCCTCACATAACAACTTGACTGATTATGTAATTTCCTTAGTCTCTTCCCAGCATTATTTCTGGAAATAAATATCAACTTTCAAACAGAAAATGGAAAATTTGTTTGCATGTGGTGTCTGGCACTACAGCTCATGGTAGGTCCCACATGCCATTGTGAATTCTGGTGTCTGACAGTACTAAGGCCAATTAAGATTGCTCATGCTGTATGGGCAGTTAGTAACCTTTATCGGATTTGGAGCATTTTTGTTCTGTCGTTTCCCCAGCTCTTATTATTATTTTTGGTATGCATGTTGACATTGCTCTGTCTGTCGTCAAATATTTTGTAATACTACATGCTTATTGTATGCTCTGTTTACGTGTGCCTTCTGGTTGTGAGTTGCTTTTTAGACTAAGGCCGTCTAATCATTGCCTGGACAAAGACTTTCACTTTCTCTTGTTTTCTCATTTGTTCAGCTTTCTGATCCATGCATGAAACATGTCCCTTGGTTGTTTACACTTGTTTAGGTTTCTTTCTTTAAGACATTGTTATCTTTGTGAAAGCTATTTGTCTTAATGCAATGCTTATCACTTCATAGCTTAAAATAATGTGGTGTCACACCTTCTTGTGTGTGTGTAATATCTGTATGTTCTTGCAGTGTGACTCTGATGCGCTTATTCGTTTGTGAGGCACCAGAAAAATTATTAAGTTATGTATGTTTAAAAGTTTATTCACATTCTCAGGCATTACGATGCGTTGGTGATCTTATTTGTGGACATCCCAAAAGCCTTGATGCTCTTGGAAGCAAAATTCTTGGGGAAGGACTGCAGGAACCTGCTTTGAACTCAATTCTGCGTATTATCTTGAGGACTTCTAGTACACAGGAGTTTGTTGCTGCTGATTATGTTTTCAAGAGCTTTTGTGAGGTTGATAGTGCATTTCATTCTTTTGTTCCACCACATGAGATTTTATTATAGTTGATTGTTATCATTATAATTTTTTGTTAATTTTGTCGAGTGCATTTGACTGATTTATTTGAATTAGAAAAATGCTGATGGGCAAGCCATGTTGGCGTCGACCTTAATCCCTCAACCTTATAACATGACTCAAGCTCCACTTGAGGAGGATGTGAACATGTCATTTGGAAGGTATGTTTATCCAAAGTTCCTTGTGGATTATTTTTTGCTGCAATGTTTTCACTATTTTTCTATGTCAGGTTTACTTTTGTTATTACTCTGTAATTATCTCATTCTTTATGCCCTTTGGCTTGATAAGAGTTAAAAGACAACTTTTGGTGATTAACTTTGTCAAACTCTAATTCCTTTGCAGCATGCTACTACGAGGTCTTACTTTGAGTGAAAGCGATGGAGATATTGAGGTAATTCAATGCATTACTGCCAAATTTTGAAAGACGGGAATATCTGTTCCATGTAGGCTGTAGCTAACATTTTGAAGTGCAGACTTGCTGCAGAGCTGCTAGTGTCCTATCTCACGTACTCAAGGGCAATATCCAATGCAAGGAAAGGGTATGCAATTTCGTTGTTCTTTATATCTGTTTACTCATCAAACTTAGGGCATGCAATTTCGTTATCCTTTATATCAGTTGACTCCTCGAAATTTTCCCTTGTTTGGGCTCATTTAGGTTGGCCCACAAATCCGTAAACATTGCACGTTATGTTATTCTCTAAATTTTGAATCAAGTTAAAGCTTGGCCGAAGTGTGACAAACAGAGTGTGACATGTTTTTCTTTCTTTTCTGGAATCTTCTTTCTCATGGGAAAGACGCCCTGTTAATTGATACAATATCATTTGATGTTTTCCAGGTTTTGCGAATTGAACTTGAGGCACCCATGTCATCCTTGGGTGCTCCTGAGCCACTTATGCACCGCATGGTAAAATATTTGGCTCTTGCCTCTTCCATGAAAAACAGAGATGGAAAGTCGATCACACCAGGGTACTCCTACGTCCAACCAATTATTTTGAAATTGCTGGTGACCTGGCTTGCTAACTGCCCTAATGCAGTAAACTGTTTCCTAGATTCGCGTCCACACCTTACATATTTGCTTGAGTTGGTGTCAAATGAATCTGAATCCGTGTGCACTAGGGGGTTAGCTGCCGTTATTTTGGGAGAATGTGTAATCTATAATAAATCACCTGAAGCTGGTAAAGATGCTTTCTCGGTAGTTGATACCATAAGCCAGAAACTTGGGCTTACATCCTACTTTCTGAAGTTCGATGAGATGCAAAAGACCTATCTTTTTGCTTCTGCAAGCTCAGCCCAACCCCGTAAACCACTTACAAGATCTACTGCTGCTAGCATGGCAGATATTGAAGATGTTGATGAAAACGACTTGCCTGATGAGAAAAATGATCATCCTGTTCTGTCATCAATCTTTGATGCTCTTTTTGTTACTCTAGTTAAGAGCTTGGAGGTAGATATTAGGGAAAAAATTGTTGATGTTTACAGTCATCCAAAGAGCAAGGTAGCTGTGGTGCCAGCTGAATTGGAGCAGAATAGTGGGGAAAGCGAATCTGAGTATATCAAGCGGCTGAAAGCATTTGTGGAAAAGCAATGCACTGAGATACAGGTATGGTTGTCATAAGATCTCGTGCTTTCAGTTGTTTCTAAGTCATTTGTTCATAAGTTTAGACTTGTATAGGACTACATGTTTTGACGTTTCCACATTCCTTTCTTCTAGGATCTTCTTAGCCGGAATGCAATTTTGGCTGAGGACCTGGCAAAGACTGGTGGGGGCAGTAATTCTCAATCTGAGCAGAGAGTGGGTGGGGCCTCAGCCCGGGTCCAGGTAGAGACACTCAGACGAGATCTTCAAGAAACAACTCAACGGTTGGAGTTGCTCAAGGCCGAGAAAGCCAAGGTTGAATCTGAGGCATCCATGTACCAGAACTTAGCTGGCAAGATCGAATCTGATTTGAAGAGCTTATCTGATGCTTACAACAGTCTTGAACAAACCAACTTCCATTTGGAAAACGAGGTTAAAGCTTTCAGGAGCGGAAGGCCTTCGATCTTCCCCGATGTTGAAGCAATAAAAGCAGAAGCCAGGGAGGAAGCCCAGAAGGAGAGTGAAGCTGAACTGAATGATTTGCTGGTGTGCCTTGGGCAAGAACAGAGCAAAGTGGAAAAACTAAGTGCCAGGCTATTGGAGTTGGGAGAGGACGTTGACAAATTGCTTGAAGGTATTGGGGATGAGGTTGGGCTTCCTGAAGATAGTGAAGAGGAGGATGAGTAAATGCAAATTGTGCTTGTGAATGAATTGGCTACTGTTTTTACTTTGCTTTCGTCTTTCTCTCACCATGTAAATTTGTTGTTGAATTGTACAGTTACAAAAATTGGGATGCTTTTAATTTCTGGACCTGACTTATTTTCTTAAGTTGATTTTATTTAATAATTTATTCTCACATCCTTCTCGGATCATTTGGCAAGTTAACCCCTTTTTTTTCTTTTCCTTTCTTTTTCAATCTCTCTTACTACTGTTTCAGCTGTCCAAGTACATTCATTTACACAGGAATTCTTAAGGAACTATGTACTTTTGCATTGCATATGGGAAATGATGTTTTAACCATGGGATTAATTGATTAATTTTCAACAGTCTAATATGTGATTAGAATTAATTGTATAATTACACCTCATAGTTTTCATTATTTTTCAATTTGTTCTTTTATTTGTAGAAACTAAAAAAGTATTCTTTGAATTTTTTTTGTTTCAATTTTATCTATTGTAAACTTTTTTGACTTAAAAAACATAAAGATAAGATATAAAATATTTTTGACTAAACCTAGTTTGTTTGTGAAATATATTACTTCTTAAAAAAAATTAACTAATATATTTTAAATTTAAAAAGTTAAGAAGCCTAATATCTTTTTTTTAAAATTTGATGTTTTATTTCAGAATTTTTTTTTATTTTTTAATAGATAAAATTTTTATCATGATTATTCAAGGGTAGTCATATTGTTTGCCTAATTTTTTCTATTTATAAAGATGAATTGAAATAAGTTCTTAAAATTTCAAAGACGCCTTTGTAGTTTTAAAAACAAAAAGATGAATTAATAAATAATTAAAACTAAAAGGTACAATTATGTAATTAATCTAATGTGATCATAGGCAATTATGTGTTGCAACATGACCTAAGCCATTATTAATTGTTGACACAAGCACAACAAAAAAAAGTACTAATGGGTCCAAAATAAATAGGTTGGTCCGGTTTGTTTGACATCTCTATTTAAGTATAATTTGTGTATTGTATCAAATGTACGAATGAATTATTTTGTGGTTGTAGGCATAGTCTAGCGTTAAATATATACCCAGCTCTACTAAAAGGTTTACTCTTAGTTTTATTTTAGTTTTTGATGTTTAAAAAGTCTCACTTTGATCCTTAATCTAGTAGTATGTTTTTAATTTTGGTCATTCTATTAGTTAGATATTAAATATTTAACAAAAAACTTTTAATATATTTCACTTTGAAATTTAATCTATTACATTATTTACTTTTAGTCTTTTAGTTATAATAGGTTAGGGACTAAAGTAAGATAATTTATAAGTTTTCTTTTAAATATTCAAAATCTAACTAACCGAAGGTCTAAAGCTAAACTAAAGTAATAGATAGGGAACGAAGTGGAAATTTTTAAACGTCTTGGACTGAAATAGGACAGAGAGTAGACCTTATGGACCATTTGTCAGATTAATAACATGGCAAAATTACTATAATAGAATTGAAATTTATCAAAATTTTTAGAATATTTTAAAAATAAAAAATACATAGTAATTATCATAATAATTATACATTTTGCACTAAATAATTACATCACACTCATTTTAATGATATTAATTTTTGTGATCGAAATTTTGCTATATCTAAAAAGCCCTTAAATTTTGAAGGAAAAACATAACAAAAATACATATTATAGAATATGCATTTGTCACTTTCAAGAAGATAAGGATATGTATTTGTCACAGAGTTTGAGTGTCTTTAAGAAATCAGTGGCAACATGAAGTTAAGACTTAAAAATTTTAGTATGTAAAAGTTTAATATTATAGTAAGTTTTTTATTTTTTATTATAACATATAAAAATTTTACATTGTAATAAACTAAACTTTATTTTTTTAACATGCTTTTAAACACGAAGCCTTTGTTCCATAATTGTCCATGCCTGTGCACAAAATATTAAAATTACACAAATGTCCATCAAAATGTTATAAATTTATAATGCACGTCAAGGTAATGTACTCGAATGATGTTGCACCAAAAAACATAAAAAGGAGACATATAAATAATATTAAAAGACGGTGCTTGTAATATTAAAAAAATTGGATATGGTTTAAAACACGAACCCAAAAAACACTTTTGGTGTAAATATTTCTTGTCAAATATAACATCATCAACAAGATCGTGCGAGGTTCTTTATTTATTTGTTTGTTTGTTTGTTTACCAGCAATCTTATTAATTCTTATATGAGTTATGCATTAAATATTAGGTTGGAGCTCATAATTTTATAAGTAGTAAAATTATAATTTTATGAAGATAAAAATAATTTTTATTTATTTTTTTATTATTATTATCATTATATATATTTAGATAAATTGTCATATTAGTCTTTAATTTTTTACAAAAGTATAATTTTAATCTTCAACATTTTATTTTTTGATTTATTAGTCTTAACTTTTTATTTTAGTTGCTAAATGATCAATTTAACAGTTAAATCATCAATTTTGGGACTTTTTTGTCACTTTTTTGATAATTTTAAAGATCAATTTGTTATATTTTTGATAACTTTGAGAACTAATTTGTCGTCTTTTTTTATCCAATATTAACTATTTGGCCGTTAAATTGATGACTCAACGACTAAAATCAAAAATAAAAAATTAAAGTCCAAATATTTCCGTTCACTGCTTAAGCAATTAACTTGTGTATATATATTTTTTCTGAGGGATTTTAAAAAGTAACTTTAAGAAAAAAATAAATTTGGGCAAATGATCTTTTTTTTTTGGCAGTTTTTTGACGTAAAAAAACATGTTTTTTAAACATAAAAACTGCTCTAGTTTTTTTTCTTTTTACTCTGTTGAGGTTCATCTCCTCGTTACAATTATTTTCGTCTTTTTTTTTAAAACAACTGAAACAATTTACTTATTTAAAAAATATATATTTTTTTATGAAAAAAAAAAATCATTTCTTCGATTTGGAATTTTTTTTTTGTCCTTCTGTCAAATTCTTTCATTTTGTCCCAACCAAAGGGTGGTCCTTGCACCCCTGAAAAACTCCAATTCGCATATGTACGGATCTTCATGTCCGAATCCGAAAAAGTGCGTGGATGTATGTCTGATGTAAGAGATGAAATATAAGACAAAAAAAACCCCTACACCAGATAAGACGAATCGGAATTGACTTCCTACAAGATAAATAAATAAAAAATCTTCCCAAATGCGTATACGTTCTCTTTAGCGGATAGATCAAAAACCAAAAAAAAGAAAAAAAAAAAAAAAGGGCAATCGGAAAAATGGACGAATCTTCTTCTCCATCAACAGTCGAGCACAAAGCGTACAATCCCAGCGACGTATATTTCGGCCGTACAATCTCCTTCTCTCTGGGAAGCTTCTGGGCTTCTGTAAAAATTACAACCTTCTCAAGATCTCGTCATTAGTCCTCATTTCGCTCACGATCTCGTCAACTTTACATCTCTTGACCATTTGGTAATAATTCATTTTCCTCATTACCCTTTCGTTTTTATTTTTTGACTTGTGTTTATAATAGTGGGAATGAACGCAATTTGTTTGATATTGATCCAAGATCTGGGTGGGCCTGGATTGACTATTCATTTCATAAATAGAGTTTTGTTGTTAATTTGGATCTGTAATTGTGAATAGGTGAATCGGCTGAACAATGAAGGATATTATGGGGGTGTTGATGCTTATCGAGGTCCGGCGTTGAATCAACAATACGTGTGGCTGTGCACGGTGTCCAGCTCTTCTCCACTCGCCTCTGCCTTGTCAGGTATGCCTGAGGAGGGACGCTTCAGAGGTAAGAAAAAGGGATCAATCAATGGACAATGGCTCTTCGATGCTCAAAGCAGGGGTTGCTTGGTAGAGGACAAGAGCTTGTTAGGTGGGAAGGAGCATGCATCCCAAGATACAATAAATGCGTCCTATTTATAGGCTAACCCTTGGACAAGGTGTTAGGTGAGTTTTATCCACAACCTGTCACATCAAGGTGTGTCAGGTGGTTGGTAACAAATATCACGTCCTCCGTCGATGGATTGGCCTCCATCAGAGGGTGAGTTTGCTATTTGTTGGCCTGTAATGGCGAGTAACAGCCCACTTTCAAATGAAAATAGTCCAACCCGAGCTGGTACATAGTCCAATAAGGCAACCTATTGAGGTGTAACCCTGGTGGCCTTGAGAAGCATCTCGGACATTACTTCTTGGATTATCAGGGTCAGTAGTATGCTCCTTAGTAACTTTGTCGAGCTGTTTGACCGACCACCCAGAGTACGGCTTCTCGACGGTGGCGCCGAGCTCACCCTCAATAGGAAGAGTGCGACTTCTCATGGCTATTTGTAAAGTCTTTCGCAATTATTGCAAGGACAATAGCATTGTTCTTCATGGGGGGGAATTTCACTATCTCATATGATACCAATATCCCTCGTTAGGTTTGTTCTGATTCTTGTTCTTTTTTTGGATTTATATTTTGGTTTCGAGGATTCAGACAGGACTGAGCTGCCTTCTTGACTTCTACAAGGTTAGGCATTTGATCAAAGTCGAGGACCATCCTTAGTGCAGAGAAAGAAGTTGGAATTGTTGCTGGTCTTCAATATCGGGTTGCGCAGGTTTATGGAGGCCTTGTTTACATGGTATCAAGATCGAAAATATCTCTGATGTTAAAGACTTTTATATTCGTCGAAATGTCACTAAATTTAAGGTATTGATATATAAATGTCTATCGTTTTAACCTTGGTGCTCGAGATTTCAGTACATGATTGCTTCTATCGCTTGCTTTGTAAATGTAACAACTTTCTGTTTGATTTCGATGTTTTTCTTCCGTTTTTTGTTTTTGTTGGATTTTAGCGGGGAACACTTGGATATTAGGGTTTAGAGGTGTGGATTTCTTAGTTTAAAATTGTAGGGGATAGCAAATTGTGGAATTGTCATGTGTGCAGGTGCACAGTACAGTTCGGCAAAGGTGGCTCAATGGTGATGAGTTTATAATATCATCAATTAAATAAGTTGCTAAGGTAGCTGAGGAGGGAAGGCAGGCATTGCTTGAAAAGGACTACTTGAAACTTCGTGTCTCTCATGAACTGCAATTTCGATCTTAGAATGTTGTTTTGTTGGGAGGAGCGACTCCTAATTGGTACTCCTACTGCAAAATGTTGTTCTTTCGAAGAGATTTGCACACAAATTAGTCTCTTTAAAGTTGAGATCATGAGGGTTGTTTAGAGATTCTTCATTTTGTGAATCCTCAGCATAGAGCCCCTTCTTTTTTCGTTCTTTTTTCTATGCGGTTTATGGCTACTAAATGGTGGTATTTTGGATATTGTTCAGGAGCATGTTCGGGGACGATGTTATTGGTGCTTTAAACATAGAAATGGTGGAAGTAGCCCGAAGGATTGGTGCAGCATCAAAATTCACAGGCAGTGGGTGAGCTGTGGTTGTGTTGCGCCTTGATGGACCCTCGCCAGCGAAGCAATTAGAGGATGCATGTCAGAAAGTTGGCTTTATAATTGAGCCAATAAAATTTGTTCTATCCTTACTAAATGAGGTTGACCTCAAAACCCTTCGAAGATAGGAAATTGTTCAAGCTCGTTCTTCTTTTTTTTTTTTTTTTTTAATTTTTTATTCCCATTGGCCACATCCTGTGTCCACATTCTTCTCCTGTTCATTTTGGGCTGCTAATGTAATAATGGACAATTTTCCTTTTGATACTAATGGCATTAACCGAATGATGTTTCTTTGTTGTGAATGCACCGCATGGAGGCCTTAGAGAACTGTTGCCCTTCAATCCCCTACTCGGAAGATAAGTTGTACATTGACTAGCAAACTAGGAATAATCTCGAGGACCTAGAGAAATCACTAGCTAATATATGCTAGTGCGAAAGCGATGAATAATAGAATAGATTTATGGTCCTGCAACTGCTTGATAGTTGAATGAGAAAAAGGAAGCAATGGCCATCAAAACTCTAAAAGGAATGCCTAAAAAAAGCTTTAAAAGGGAAGGAGCAAAAAGGAAATGCTACTGTTTAAGACACCCTGCTTTTAGGAGATCAACAAGAGCTCATTGTTGGGCCAACAAAGCATAAGCAACACCTATATTGATTCATTTGTGGGAACAATTACAAGTTTATACAGTAGTAGCTTTTGCTTGCCTCCTCTCAAAGGTTCTGATTCTAACATGATTGATGCCAGCCAGAACACAGATAACGACGAGCATAGAAACCTCTTGGCATAAAACAGATTCTAGAAGTTCTCATTATAGCCAACACAATTGGAAATTTATAAAGCAGCACTATACAATGTAAGAATGACTTTCTAAACAAAATTATTTCCCCCTTTCCCCAACCACTGTTTTCTTCAAGGTAACCCAAATCTTAATTTTTTTAGTCATAATGAGGCAGTTCCGTATCATGATATTGATTGGAAGTTATAACAACTCATAATAAGCCTAAGAAGATTATACTCGACACCCGCTCGAGATACAACTTTTCAATAGGGGCTGTCTTTTCATAGCCAATTCCACATTTTTATTACAGACATTTTAAGGTGACAACCGAACTTGAATGCAAACATCAGGAGGAAGTTTGAAGATGGACCTTGAGAAATTGACAAGTAATATACAGCCTACTACTGCAAACCACAAAAAAAAGGGTAGAAGAAATTACAGCATGGCACAAGGGGCTTAACACTCAGACAGAACCAATGGTCAGATCAAGTGGCACAATTTGCTCGACCCCATTGTAGGAAAATGGTTAGACTAATTACAACTTTCCACTAAACTAAATGGATGAAAAAAAAGGGGCCAAAAAGAAACTTCTACATGACAATAGATTACAGGAAGGTTTTAAGCATTAACGACTGCTGCTGCAGGTAGGAATCACCCAAAAAAACCCGATTCAAAATTTCAATTCAAGAGAGCCAAGGAAATTCTCACTAATAACATGAACTCAATGATCGGAAAGCGATGCCAAAAGCTCCCGCGGGGAAGCTGGTAAAGCCCATATGGGGAGGTCGATCAATGACTGATTTGCCTCTTCCTCGTGCGCATTACACATAGCATCTGCTATGTCACAAAGATTCGAAGCATCTCTAATAATGGCTTCCTGAGCTTCCACCTGTACGGTGAAGAACCCATAATTAGATAACAAAACAAGTTTTCCTAAGTCCAGCTCGTTTGCTGACTATAATGTCAAACACTTTATAGCAACCAAAAGCAAAAGGGTTTGAAATTTTGAAGCTTTAAATGTTGGTGCCCTTTTCTCTTCTTGAAAATTTTCATTTTTTTTTCTTAGTTGTTTACCGTTCAAACGGCAATATTTCACAAAAATTCAAATAAATAAACACAGACGAGAGAAATCAGTGAGAAATAATCTTCAAAATGTTAAATTACGAGGAGTAAAGTTAACGGAATGATATACAAAACCCTAAAACCATAACTTCAATTCCAATTGGAGCTTAAATTGAGGCCCAAATGATCGAATTGGGCACAATTTAGCACACATTTTGCCCTAACAATGCAATTTTTCTAAAATCCCCAAATTCAAAGTTCTTTCCTTCCGAACATTCTTCGTCAACTCAACAAAAGTCAAGTAGAGATCCCCAAATCGATTTTACCTGCAAGAGAAGGTCGTCGAGCAGCGAAACACAAGCAGACCCAATTCCCGGCGGTGCCTCCACCGGTGGCGAAACCTCCGATGTCGCAACTCGAGCTGGCTGTAGTTGGAGACGGCGCGTGGTGTCCTCCATTGCTCGCAAGGTGTTCGACAAATATTCCCACTGAGCGATCTCCGTCTGGTATCGCGACTTGAGCTTGGAAAGCGCCTTCCTCTTCCGGTCCAGCCGGTTCAACTCGTCGGCCTCGGGATCCGGACCCGTCTGTGCCGGCGGAGACGATGGGGATTGGTCGAGAGAGCGCCGCTTTCTGCGCTTGTAGACGAAGCCGTCGTCATTGCAGAGCTCCCAGTCGTCGTCCTTCCATGGCGGTGCCGTCGTTGACTCCATTGCTTGCCGAGTTCAGAGAGCAGAAACTAGAAAAATCGAAAATTTGAGGGGGAAAATTTAAATAAGGAAAAGAAAAAAAAAAAAACAAAGTTTCAAAAAATGGAGGCGAAAGAGACGAGGAAGAGAGCGGGTGTGCGAGCGTGTCTGAGAAGTTTTTATTTTTTATTTTTATTTCTCATTCTTTGCGGGTAAACTCCCTTTACCCTTTGTTTGGTAGGAGGAAAAAAAAAAGAAAAAAAATTATAAAAATTAAAAAATTAAAAAAAAAAAGATTTTAGATTTTTTTTTATTATTTGGTATAACCGAAAAGAAAGAAAATAAATTTATCTTCTTCATTTGTTTGGAATTAAAAGTAAAATTCAAAAGATGAAAAAATTATAATCATTTTAATTACTTTTTTGTCTAAATGATTTAAGCCAAGACATTAAATTCTTTTTTCTTTAGTTAAAACTTAAAAAAGGGCTTTCATTAACCAAAACAAGAACACATATAAATAGTTATTAATTTTTTTTTATTTTTTTCTATAATTAACATGTAATGTGACATCGAAATAGAGAACAACTAGTTTAATTAGATGTAATATAACAAATAGTTTTCTTTGCTCCATTTTATATATAACAAAACAATATTTTTAATTGTGTTTTTCTATGGACATATGTATTTCTTATATATATATATATTCTTTAACAATAATTTTCTTATATATATTAGCATTAGATATATATTTTAAAATTTAATGTAAATTCACATGTCCTAGTAGTTCGTATTCATCTTTTATCCTTCTTTGGATTCATTTCCTGTATAATTCTATTTGTTTTTGGTGTAGTTTGAATGAATAATCTAGTAATTTTACTCCATTTAAATAACTGTAACTTTTTCTATGATAATTCGTCCACTTTTGGAAAGAAACAAAATGAGAGGACCCACCTAGTAGTTTTTTCTCCTTAATTTCCTTTCCATTCAATTATTCCTCCTACCAAACATTTCTATTTATCAATTTTCATACTAAAATCTATCCAACATTTTCTTTCTTCCATTTTTAAATCATACCAAACAGAGGGTTAAAGTCGTAGCTTTAAAGCATTTTTTTTAAGAAATAAATTATAGCAAGTTTGTGCTATAAATTCAAGCAAAATTATAAATTATTCTTAAATAAACTCAAGCAAAACAAAAAAAAAAGGTTTTTGCTGGTAATAATCTATTATTTGAGGCCTCCTTTTTTGTTGTCGATTTTTTTGGGATGAAAGGAAACAGTAGACACCAACAAGAATGCCATCCAAAAACTGTAAAAATTCACAGCTTCAAAGACTTTAATTTAAATTTTACAATAGAAAAAAATACTTACTTCAAACTGTCACAGAAAATTGTTTTTGATAGAAAAAAAAAAAAAAACACAGCAGCTTTATTTTTGTTTTACACCAAAACTAACATTCCATCTGAATCCTTGTCTATCAAGAAAAATTGCATTACCTGCCTTTTGTCGTGCTCAAATTTTGTTGTTACCACGCCAACGGATTAGTTCATGGGCTTGTAATAATGTTGATAAATAGAAAAATAAGGGGTTATTTTCTAGTTTATACCTCTATTTTTTTATCGAGCTTATGAAAATACCATATAGTTTATTCTCAAGATTGTATTTTCGGAATTTTATACCTTGGATTTTAATCAACTTTGTGAAAAAACAAAAACGTTATCCTTTGAATTTACTCAAGATTATACGTTCGAATTTTAAATTCATATAATATTTTTATATATTTTATGGATTAAAAGTTCTTTTTGACCATTGGATTGATAAATTTATTTTGGTAACTTATAAAAATATTGTAACAAAAAAATAATTGAGGCATTTAGAATTTTTGGAAGGAGTTTAAACCATAATAGCTTAATTGTATATTGTAAAATACAAGAGCTTTACACTATTTATGTTGTAACTTTAGAGTTCAAACCACTCTCAAACACCTTGAGAGCCCATTTGGTACATTGGATAAAATAATCTTAGAGGATTAGATTGGATTATATTAGAAAGGATGAACAAATTTTAGCTAATCCAATCCCATATTGGTGTTGTGTTATTAGAATAAAGATCTTTTTGTAAAATTTTTCAAAAATTTGGGTCAAATTGTAATTTTTTAAAATTAAGAGGGCAAAAATAAAATTATTAAAACTATTTATGTTACATAAAAATTACATTTTGATCCATTATTTTAAAAAATTATAATTTGACCTTAAATTTTATAAAGTTTTGCAAATAAGTCCTTAAAGATTTTCGCAATGTACAAAGGTTATGTTTAATCCTATGCTTTAGTAAGGAATTGCAGGGGATTTAAGCATAGATTGAATAAGAGCTTAGCCAATCCAATCTTTTAAAGTTTTTTACCATACAAAGTATTAAGATTTAATCTAATCCACTCCTCCCTAATCCAGCGCACTAATCATGCCCTAAATATTTAAAAAAAATCTAAAAATCATATTTTCAAGCTATTGTAAAAAGTAGTTTGTCAATTAGCGATTTTTTACAAGTTTATTGGTAATACACAAAACGTAAATTTGTAAATTGAGATATCAAAATCACTTCTTGTTGACTCATAAAAATGCGGATTTGCTATATATAACAAACTAAGGGGTATAATTTTAGAAAAATTCAAAATTTCAGGCCAATTTTTCAACAAACTCAAAGAATACGTCATATAGAGAAATAAATATCCTTGAGATTTAAAAAATAAAAAAACTACAAAATACCCAAGGCTTGACGAGAGATTTTTATAAAGAGATTTCACGGGAAATTTTTTTAGACAAATGGTTTAAATTTTTTAGATAATTTTTAACATTAAAAAAAATTTCGATATTAAAACTATTTTAGTTTATTATTTTCACCATATTAAGATTTTTTACCTTGTTATAATTATTTTTTTTATTTTTTTTAAAAAATAAGACAACTTACCTACTTAAAAAAACTTATTTTTTTATTTAAAAAAAATCATTTATTCAATTAAGATTTTTTTTTTGGCCTTTTATCAAAATCTTCCCTGACGGGTAACTAACCCTAACCCTAACCCACGATGGTGGGGAGGTGCTGAAACCCAGGAGTCATCTCTAAGAAAGAAGAAGAAACGACAATTGTTCCAATGGCTAGATCACTCTCTCTCACCCATTATCTCTCCATCTTCTTCCCCAGTCCAGCCCTGAAACTCAATATGTATCTGCCCACCTCAACATTTCTCAGAACACCCATTTCTTCTTCTTCTTCACTCTCTTTCTGCACCAACACCAGATACCCACTTCAGTACGACATGATTCTCTACCGCCCAACTCAGTCCTCGCTCGGCCGCCGCCGACCCTCCCGAGTCACACAACCCAACTCGCCCGACTCGGAAAACCATCCCGAGTCGGAACTGGGGTTCGAGGGATGGGTCGACCGGAAACTGGGCGAGAGTTCGGAGAGTACTGGTCCCGAGGCTGCCATGGACAAGGCCAAGAGAAAGTACTACAACAAGAGAAGAAAGAGAATGTACGGAACCGACGATTCAGATGAAGAGGAGGGGAGGAGGAGGAGAAATGAAGATGGGTTTGTGGAGTTGAAGCCGGAGGTTGTAGATTTCCCCAGGTTGCATAAGAGAGAGGAAGAGCTCTTCTTTTACGACACTTTTGCTTATCCATGGGAGAAGGAGAAGCATTACAAGATGGTTTACCAGTTGGAGAAGAAGTACTTTCCTGATCAGTGTCTTGATAAGGCATTTCTTGAGCCTGGACAGTCGAGTAATGTCGAAGAGAAGAAGAAGAAGAAGATGAAGAAGGAAATGGAGGAGGAGGACAACAAGGGGCTTGTTTTCTTCGAGGAAGAGAGAGAGGAGAAGAGAGAGAGAGAGTTGGTGAGGGATGGTGGTGGTGAAAGTAGTAGCGGTGATATAACGCAGAAGAAGGTGAAAGAGTTCTTTAAGTGTTTGAAGAAAGAACCCAATAAGGATGTTGGCGAGATTGATAATGGGGAACCTTATCTTTTGACTAGGACTGCTGAGCTTCCTCCAAGATGGGATTCTCCAAATGGGACTGTGGTCTTGGTCAACAAGCCCAAAGGTATGAAAAGAAAAGAAAAGAAAAAAAAAAAAAAACTGAGATGCTTTCTCCGGTTAGTATATAGAATTGTATTGAATTGCTTAGAAATATACTTACAATATGTGTTTAGTCAAGTGATCAGCAAAGACTTGGCTGGCAAAGAAAATGGTCTTCTCTCGTTTTAGCTAAGAAATACTCTTTTCACCATGCTAAGACTATTTTCATAAATGCCGATGTCAATGTATCGTAATGCAGGATGGACTTCGTTTACGGTTTGCGGAAAGCTGCGCCGACTTGTCAAAGTGGAAAAGGTTCATTTAAGCTTTTGGATAGGCGTTTAGATACCTTCTGTTAAAATGCTCCTCTAACTCATTGTTCGTTAGTGTTACAGGTAGGGCATGCTGGAACTCTTGATCCTATGGCAACTGGTTTATTAATTGTCTGTGTTGGCAAAGCAACTAAAGTGGTAGATAGGTATGTCTAGGAAACGGTCTTATTTATAAAGTTGAATCTTACTTGCCATTCTGGAATTCTTATTTATAAAGTTGAATCTTGCTTGCCATTCTGGAATTATGCAAACAAGCTTAGCATGTTCAATATCAAGCAACTAGTTAGAATCTTGCAATGCTCCTTCCTCAGTATGTTTTGAATATTTCTAAATACAGATATCAAGGTATGATCAAGGGATACAGTGGTGTTTTTCGTTTAGGCGAGGCTACTTCTACTTGGGACGCTGATTCACCGGTTTGCTTACTTGTTTTTGAATGATATCGGTTGTTCATTATCTCAATTTATATGCACAATGTTTGCGTAATTTCATCTTTCTCACTGAAATTGTCAGGAAATCCTTTTTACAATACTACTATCTTTTCTATTTTTAGTTTCAATTTGTAATTATATATGCTTTTAAGTTTTAATCGACCAGCACTCTATTACATAGGTCATTCAGCGTGAACCTTGGGAGCATATCAAAGACGATGACGTAAAGAAAGCGGCGGCATCCTTTTGTGGAGAGATTTGGCAAGTACCTCCGATGTTTTCTGCAGTCAAAGTAAGAATTGCTGCTCTTAGTGTAAAACATAGTAGCAGCAGATATGCAGTGTTGTTGACGATCTGTAATCTTTTGTTATCACATATTCTTTACTTAGAAGACATTGACATTGGTTTAGATCTATAACTATTGGCAAGTTTTTACTTATAGGCGTTGACATTGGTTTAGATCTTTAACTATTGATAAGTTTTTACTAATAGGCATTCTATTTATTTCCCACCACTTTTCCTGATTTTCTGACAGGTTGGAGGTGAAAAAATGTATGAGAAAGCTAGAAGAGGTGAAAGCATTGAGCTTTCACCGAGACGAATTTCGATCTTCCAGTTTGACATTGAGCGTAGTTTAGATGACAGGTAGGCATACACATTTTGAACAACATGGTTATCCATTAGAGCTTATTTCTTTAAGCAGAAGCCATGTTTCATGGGGATTGTGAGGACCAATTTTAATTAGAACTTTACAACTTAGATGGTAATAGATTTTACAGTCTAATTATTTTTCAAATTTTAAACACTTGATCAACAAGGTAGAGCGTTGTCCAACGTAGGGTAATTCGAAAGTATTTGACTATGATATTTGAGGTCAAGAAGTCGAGGCCACTGCATTTGAAGTTGTGAGGCCTAATGTAAGTACATGTTTGCAGGCAAAATTTAATTTTCCGGGTTATTTGCTCTAAGGGGACATATATTAGGTCGCTATGCGCGGATCTTGGAAAGGCTCTTGGAAGGTATTCGCTTCTGATAAACTCTGTTTTCTCACTTAAAAAACGACCACTTCTTCTATTGCTAATTCTCAAGATTCCATCGTATGTTTCTCCACACAAATTGCATATAACATTCCTCATACTTCATTGCTTGCAGTTGTGCGCATTTAACTGCTCTTCGCAGAGATTCAATTGGTATGAGTCCTTCTTCATTCTTTATATAAACTCTGCATTGAAATGTCGCTCTCTCTGCTATTTGAACCTTTAAAAGAACTAAATAATGAATAAGAAGTAAACTTTATATGCGTGGGATTCCTGGGCTCACATGAAGTTTAGGGAGAGGCAAAAAAGGTGTGGCTTTAACTATGCCTCTTGAGCTGTGCGGTTAGAGTAGTAACTTCACACTGAGATTCTTCGATAATGATAAAGAAAATGAATTGTTGGTTCAATTTTCCACCTTAACAACAGAAAAAAAAAAAAAAAAAATTGATCAGTTTCTATCAAGTCCGACTCGTTATTATCATTTCGCAGAGAACAACTCTGGTGATCAAATGATTGGACAACTGAAAACAATTTATTTACAATACTTAATTGACATTCATTAGAACAGTCACTAATATTTTCTTCTCTATTCCGAAATGAGAGAGAACTGGATATGGGTTGTGAAAAGACAATCCATGATGTTCATTGTGAGTTGTTTTTCTTCCCCTACTTTTGCAGGTGATTATTCTGCAGATGACGCATGGGAATTCAAAGAGCTGGAGGACGCGATTACCAAAACTTATTTCTAGCTGAGGATTGAGGTCGATATGTGAAATCTGTTACTCCCAAATAACACCTACAGCGAACAACACAGAGGTTCCACCGATTCTGCCGTTTAATAATGAGGGTGGTAGGGAGTATGGTTTTGTGGTTCTAACCACTTTTGTTATAGCGTTTTTTCTTATAAAATTTTAAAGCAAAAGTGGTTGTAACCACACACGAGTGTGGTTCTAACCATGCTCTTACACACCTGTTTCTAACCATGCTCCTACACACCCTTGATATTTTACTCTTCATTTGTTTTCATTAGTGTTATTAATGTGTTTATTCATTTTATGGGAATAGTGTTATTATTTCAGTTTCAAGCCATTATATTGTAAAGATTTCATATGCTAGAGTTTTTAAACTTAAACGTCAATTACAACTGAATTTCAAATGGAAACATAACATGTTAACAAAATTTGCTAGGAAAAAGATTATGCAGTTATGTTGTCATCATAAAAAAGGAATCATAACCAACACACGAAAAATAAAATAAAAAAAAAAAAAATTCAATTAAGCATATGAATTTGTAACAATAGAGAGAACATGCATACGCAGACAAGGAAATGACAAAAATTACCCTTCATTGACAACAATGTTATTTCTTTAAAAATAATTGATATGTTGTATATGTATAGTAGATTAATGACATGAATGGTAATTTCAATATGTTTCAACCCAAAATTATTGGGTTTAGGTTGTTGGGTTAAATTTTATTACAATATTCTATATTTTGACATAGTTTAAAATTATATATTCTACTTACAGTTTAGAAATTTTCATTTTAGTTAAATTTACGTTTTTCTGTAACAAGTTTGCCTTGGCCCCTTGGGTAAAAATTTGGACTCAACACAAGGTTTTAAAGAATCAACAACATGTCGTTTTCCAATGAGCAACATCGTTTTCTAACAAACATAATACTTCCAATTACACATCAACCCAATTAAAATAAAACAAAATTTAGATTTCCTCGAGAAAAAAAGGGTCTAAAACTTTCTCTTCTTATACATAATATAAATGTATAAATACAAAAAAAATACAGAATTTTCTGGAGGGTGAAAAAAAAAAAAAGAAAACTCAGTTACTGCTAAAACACTCGAAATATAGACGTTTTAAGGACAATGGGATGGCAAGCAGTAATTCTACGTATTCCGGATTGCATGAATTTGATCACCCACCCCCTTAACGAGCTGTTGAATTTGGGGGTTCAATTCCCATGGACTCATAATAGGCTTCCTCTGCACTATTCATCCGATCCTGAAACATTGTCCATTCTCTTCTGCACCTCTCCCTCACCTGACACAAATAGTTTACAAACTTTCAGTGTTCCTTTTATAGTAATAACCATAATAAAGCAATTTTTCTTGTGGGGATAGAAAAAGATGCACACTGATGGGTATCTGTTTTTTCAGCCTTGGATCTACAAAAAAGTAATTTTGACCAGATTTAACAATTTTCAAAAATGTGCATTATCGGTGGGTGTTCCACCAAAAACGTCCCATGATAACAACAACAACAACAAAAACAAGAAGTTTGTCCTCTTCATATTATGGGCAGAGGAATTTAGAGTCATTACATACCCCTTCCCATGGTGCTCTCCCAGATTCCGCTTGCCCCTTCATACGAAAGAATGAATCAATATGATTAGATAATTTTATACCATCACCACAAGAAATGAGCAATTCAATAGAGCTTATAAAATCTAGGAATAGGACTTACTTGGTTCCCAAGTGAAGGAACACCTTGATGAACAATCCACTGTGCATCTACAACCCCTATCTTCTCGTGGGCAGGCTGTTTCATGAAAAGGTATAAAGTTGCTAAAAGAACGTGGATACAATCACAGACAAGCGGAAGAAATTGGCAAAAATTGTCACTGACCTCGACACATTTTCGAAGTGCAAAATCCAGACCCCATCCATGAACCAGGTCATTCTGTAATAAGATTGTACAATATTTTTTAACCAGTTGGATAAGGATAAGAGAGGCAGACAGGCAATAGACTACTTAGATATACAAATAAACTACAAACCTGAATCATATGCCAAACACAACGCCATGCATCACGAGAAAACACAGTTGCCATAATCTCGACAAATCTGTAGGATTTTTAAGCATGTATGGTAAAAAGTATTGGAAGCTATTCAAATAGCTCTGCAAAGCCATTGAAAAAGCAGAGTGCAGTTATAAATTGTTCAATATAATAAATTATTTTTGCATACGCTGCACATGGTGGCAAACGTGGATCAGTACACCAGCCAGGTTTCTCCTCCGTGTCCCTGCACAGAGAAGAAAGGGGGATCATCAACTGAATATGAGCAAGCTACAAAAAGTAGGAAGCGAGAAGAATATGAAAACAAAATGGATTGTGTTTGGCATCCTTACTTGTGGACTTCACTATCACCTCTTCGCTTCGTCATCTGCCACGTTAACCCTTTATTTGGTTCCAGACCAGGCTGTGAAATCTCCAAACCATGTTTCCTTGCCAGTTTTATGTATCTAAAACAAAGCAGATTTAAGGCTTCATAATACTAGCTCAATCAACAAGTTTTCCCTCAAAGCAGCACATTGAATAGACAACACTTACTCCTCTGCATTAAAGTGCTCCACACCAAGATCCTCATCCCACATAAAGATGTAATCGTAAGACGCCACGATGTCAGGATGCAAAAATCGTTTGGTATACCACCTTTGAACAATATTCAGAAAGCCAATGTGAGCAAAAGCTAAATATGACTAGCAAAAATTTATTGCAGGCAACTTATAAGTGTGTGTTTGTGTCCGCCCGTGCAAAACCCTTGCAACCTACTAAGAATTAACTTTAAATCTATGATGGAACCAATTGCTAACCATTTAGTTTGCTTCTCAACGCTCACATGGATAGCCCGCTTTGACCACTCAAACTCTTCCCATTCACTTGTTCGACCGTCATAGTGAAACAAGACAATGCTGAAATTCTCTGAAAACTGTAAATGGGAAATCAGCATACAAACAAGGAGAGAGAGAGAACAGCCACAAGGACCTACCTTTTTAACTGCAGCATCGATGTTTTTCTTCTGATCATAGCCAACAGTAAAAGTTACAAGGTATCTTGGCTTGATAATTAAGTCCTGCAAATGTCATCTCCAAAAAGGAAGATTTAGATTTAGATAAATTTTAGAAATTCAACCGTCAGTCAGGATAAAATCCACCAATCTTGTTACTCAGGCAGGTAAATTAGGTAATTTCTGACTGCATAATTCTAGTAAATTTATTTCTTAAAACATCATAACCATAATATGGTTTAAAAAGGCGTTCGAGGCGTACGCCTCGAGGCGTGCCTCAGTTTGAAGCACTTGATCAGCGCTTCAAGGCTTAAACCTTGAATGGCTTGAATGAGGCTTACGCCTTTTTTCATTGAGGCGTGCACCTTGAGGCATTTTCGCCTCAATGCTTATGAGGCGTGAGCTTCAAATTGAAGGCTATTTTGAGTCGGTTTTCAACCCAATCTTTTTTTTTCCTTTCAAAGAAAGTCAATCCAATATCAAAATTGTGCTTTAATCAAATAAAAATATGCAAATAGATTTTTAAAACCCTGAGTCTACCATCTTCTTCGACACTTCATCATCATCTATCCCCTTCTTCATCATCGACCCTTGCTTGATCATCAACCCCTACAACTTTCAAGCCCACTGCCCTATGAGCAGTGACCAGAACGACGGCCCATCGACAGCAGCCACCTCCAGATTCTAACCTCCTCAGCCCTCACTCCTTAGGTTTTTTTTTCCCCCTTTTTCTTTTATTTTCTACCATAGGTTGGGTTTTTTTTTTCTTTTTTCCCCTCTTATAGTTACTATAGTAACGTATATTTTATAAAAGTAGGTGTTATATAAAAGTTATAATGTTATATAAAATGAAAGTTATATAAGGAGAGCAGTATGTGATTTTTATTTATTTAGATCTACAGTTATTTCATTTTCTTAAAAAAAATAGAGGTTATTTTATGTGCTATAAAAGCCATATAAGTATAACCATATCAGAAGAGCAGTAGCATACATATTATATTGTATGTGTTTTATGCACTTTCTTATTGTGTCTTATGGTTTTGAGATGAACTAAGTGTTTGTTTTATGGCTTGTTTATGAATTTTATTCAACTTTCTGAATTTTTTATTTTGCATTCGAGGCTTACGCCTCAATCCGCCCTTGC
Organism: Artocarpus heterophyllus; assembly: GCA_025403435.1. Classification (NCBI taxonomy): domain Eukaryota; kingdom Viridiplantae; phylum Streptophyta; class Magnoliopsida; order Rosales; family Moraceae; genus Artocarpus; species Artocarpus heterophyllus. The sequence continues at coordinate 4,642,492 of CM046347.1, read as the reverse complement.
TTGATCATCAACCCCTACAACTTTCAAGCCCACTGCCCTATGAGCAGTGACCATAACGACGGCCCATCGACAGCAGCCACCTTCAGATTCTAATATCCTCAGCCCTCACTCCTTAGGTTTTTTTCCCCCTTTTTCTTTTATTTTCTACCACAGGTTAGGTTTTTTTTTTTCTTTTTTCCCCTCTTATAGTTACTATAGTAACGTATATTTTATAAAGGTAGGTGTTATATAAAAGTTATAATGTTATATAAAATGAAAGTTATATAAAGAGAGCAGTATGTGATTTTTATTTATTTAAATCTATAGTTTTTTCATTTTCTCAAAAAAAAAAGAGAGGTTATTTTATGTGCTATAAAAGCCATATAAGTATAACCATATCAGAAGAGCAGTAGCATATATATTTTATTGTATGTGTTTTATGCACTTTCTTATTGTGTCTTATGGTTTTGAGATGAACTAAGTGTTTGTTTTATGGCTTGTTTATGAATTTTATTCAACTTTCTGAATTTTTTATTTTGCATTTGAGGCTTACGCCTCAATCCGCCTCAAGGCTTACGCCTCGGGTCAATTAGACAAAATACCTCGGTTCCCGTTTTCGCCTTTTAAAACCTTGACCCATATTATTTCCTTTTTCAGCATACTTGAGGCCTCTCCATGATCCATCTTCAGTAAGCGGCAAAAAACAGGGAGTGGAGAGTATTTTTCCATATATGATTAAACTATGAAGCTTCGTTAGCAAGTTCTGCATTCTAAATAATACCACAAACTGTTTTAATCATTACTAACACTTTCGAGAAATTTTTTTATCCTATTTCCTAGTAGGTTATTTCACTGTATTGAAAATCACTTGCATTTTAACTGGCATAGCAACTTAATTAGAAGTAGCAGATGCATACCTCACTGGGCAGACCCCACAATCGGCGTAGATAAAAATCTGACTCAGATACAATTATGCCAGGGGGTAGTCTTTCAGCTCCTCGAGGATTTGTTGGAACCCAAATCTGCATCATAATAAGAGGGTTAATTTTCCTAGCAAATAAGAGCAGGAAGGATGCTGCCCCGTAGGATACGAAAAGGTACATTGTATCTGTATGAATAAAAGACTCTAAGAAATCATGATTTTGCTTAATTTTAGAGGCAAGCAATTCTTCTCGACATTACGACGATGAAAAATAATCCGTGTACCTCTGTGTCATTGAATAAGTATGCTTGAGTGGAACCACGCTTAAAACCCCTCAAAGAGGAGAAAGCATCGAGCAGAGCTTGGGTTGAAAGGCCTGAGTACTTGTCCTCAATATATGTGAGATCAATAGAAGGAAAGAGGCTGGATGGCAGGCTCATCTGTAAAATTTGATCATGATAAAATTTTTCAACCCTTAGTTAACGAGACCGGAACAGAATAAACAAGAAGCATAACCACTTAAGGAACATCGTGCACCTGAGATAATGAGAGTGTTGGAAATGACACTCCTAAAAGGAAGCCAAATACAACTCCAATGAAAGTTGTTACCAGTAGCCTCATTGTCTCGTTAGGTTTTCGCATACCTCCGCTGCAACAGAGAAAATTGCATCATCAGATGTAGATATGTCACTGGTAATATACTCAATATATCCTAATGCGTGATGTTCCGTGAGAAAATAGAAAGAACAAAGTTTCCCTTGATAAAGAATGGCAAGAAGTTCTATACCCTCTTAATGGATTTCCCATATTTGTTAATATCTTTCAACCCTACGATCACAAGTATGTTGTTCAGGTCTCAGAAAGCAATAGCTGCCCGTTAGGTGTAGCTCCTTAATGCTTAAGAATTTAAGAAGTCACTCTCATTGCAAGAAAAGCCAACTCTGTAAACAGAAATCTCTTGTCGTCTTAGTACATGCTATGTTAATTAAATAAACGACAATGATAACAGCCTACAGCTTGAGATTCCAAAGGAAGCTACTCTTCTGAGTAAAAACTGGGATAAACTTTTATCAAACACATAGAGCTCCAACACGCATATAATTTAAAAAAATAATAAGAAGAAGAAGAAGAAGAAAACAAAAACCAATAACTAGATCCCCTGTTTTAGGCCAATATACATCCAACTGGAACCCCCCAAAATGGAAATCTTGGTCTACATTAGCTCAAGATTGTTAACAATGGATTTAAGCAAATGCTATATTAAAATGGAAAAGTGAGGAATTACCAATGCATTCGAAAGGGAGATAAAGGAGGCTTTTTTTTCCCTTTTCCATGCAGAGCATTGCCAAAACTGAAAATTTTCAAATAAAGCAATTCCTGTATAAATAAATTACTCAAAAATTGCAGTCGATGACTCTCTGTTCAGCTTACTTACAGTAAATGTCCCATATTTTATCAAATTAAAAACCCTGTTTCTTTTTTAAAAAAATTGTTTGATCTTGATAAATCAATAATTGATTCAATCATTCATTTACCAACGTATATAAAACTATTAATTCTTGATGTTTTAAGAAACGGACTTTTTTTTTAATAATTTAACAAATCTAGGTACATTAACATTTAACTCAAATTATACCTTGAAAAGAGTCATTTTCAAACAAAGTTATCTCCTAACCCTACAAGGCACCGACAATTTCCCAACATAACCATATCAAAATCTCTGGTTTCTCTATAAAAACCCATACGAACGAATCAACGCTAATTACAAAACAAACAAGCAGAAAAACTATGCTTATGCTATTGCAGAGAAACATAAATAAACTTACTTGGTTCTGTTTAAACATCGACAAAGCCAGGACTAACATCAAAAATAACGAAACAGAAATTTTGGTTCGAGAAATGAAAACGAACCTCAGAATCACAACCGAAGAGACCCAAAAAACGCAGGTTCTAGCTAGCACTTCAGGGGCTTCTTCTTAGCCTCGGTTTCAATGAGGAAATCGAATGGAAGAGAAATTATGGAACCATGAAAATGGGAGGAAAATTTTTCCGAGGAAATGTTTGGATTTTCCAAGGAAAAAGGAGTCCGAATTTCTCGTGAAGCTTTCAGATACGAGGTTAAGAGAGTAACAAGCTTTTTTTTTTCTTTTTTCTTTCCTTCTGCTTTAGATTTGAATTTGACAAGAAATTAATTAAGCCACGTTATAAAGAGGAAAATTAAATTCCACTTGAAATGGAAATTCTTGCGTATGGTTCTTAGATCTAATGTGCTGGTACTGGATATATTTTGGCCTATCTTTTTATATTTGGGAATCGGTGGGTCCACTCATCTACGCTAGAAAGAGAAGATCTAGCCGTTGATCTGCTGATATGGAAAGAGTGAAGTGTGAGAGTGAGAATACTGAAGATTTTCTCGATTTCATTTTAATGATTATCCTCTGATTTAATTTAGAAAGTCTTGTCTTTATATGATTTGCCAATTTGAGCCGGCTTAACGTTTTGTTTCCGTTGGACGGAATATTGTCATGCATTAAGGAAAAATAAATAAATAATAATAATATTAAAACAATGTCATGCATTATCTCACACGTACCTTATGATAGACTCTCATGAGTCTATGTCCTAATGTCAAAAATTGATACATGACACTGATTTTTGGTTGAACACTTCAAAGCGAAATTTTTTTTATTGAACTGATTTTGTTACAGTATTTTCTTTTAAAAAATTTTAATTGCTATCGTATTTTCAAATGAAATTATTAACGATACGAACGCCCTAAATATTTCTCACCAAAAAAAAAACCTGACTTGTAGGGTTTTTATTTTTTTGGGTGGGGGTGGGTTGATTAAGTAGTGTGGCACATGTAATTGGTTCAAGTTGAAATGAACATAGGAATTTGATTGCCTTCAAATATAACTGTTGATATTCAAAAAAAGAAAAAGAAAAAGAAAATAAAATAAAAAACAGAGAGAAAAGTTGTGTTACAACTGGATTGTTTAAAACAAGGTCGTGGCCATTGTTGTTTTGATGCTATAGGGTGTCATTACATATGTTAGCCTCCTTTTTTATTTATTTATTTATTTTTATGTTGGTTTCCTTGTTGTCTAGAATATGATTTACAAATATGTTGTTAGTTTATATTTACTCATAAATAAAAAAGATAGGTGGTGTGCTCATGTTTTCATCCGGTGTTAGTTACTTTTAATATCTACCAATATCATATGTGAAATGAAAAGGAACTAGTTCATTATTATATATAATCAACATTCTCCAAGTTTTTTTTTTTCCCCTTTTTTGAGAGGCACTGTAAGTGGTATGTTGTACGTCAAATTGACATGCTTGTAAGTAAATTAATTATCCATAATCCAATTTAAAAATTCGGACTTTTTTAATTATTTTGATATCCTATTATTTTGAAAAGTACTAAAAAATACCTTAAAATTTTATATATTTCATTTCCTTACCTATCAGCCGCTAAAGTGTCCCTCCTGATGCAACAAGACGGCGTGGAATCCACAGACGGTAATATTGACCACTTCTCTCTATTTCTCTCTCTCCCCCTCTGTCGAAAACACTGATGATTTCTTTAATAAAACTGATTATTTCTCCCTCTCTTTTTTTAATGATAAACTGATTATTTCAACTGGTGCAAAAATGGACATTAGTGTATAACTTTGATAAGATGCTTGAAATATAGCTTTTGGGAGGAGGTACATGGGCTCTATTCATAGCCCTTGGATTTTGCACGGAAACTTTTCACAGCCGTTAAAACTTTGGTAATTTATATACGTCGTATAGAATAAATGACAACGGGGTATTTAAGAAAATGGTTTAAACACTTGAGTTTTAATTTACAAATAACGTAAATTTCCATATACTATAATATAAATAAAAAGTATATGAGAATAAAGCTCTTACCGACGTGTGATTCAAACTAATATGATTTTTTACGACCATTGCAACTATTGACGTATCAGTATAAGTTTTCACTGTAAATATTTTTATTCGAAAAAATACAAATTTTCACAAACATTGCAACCATTCAAGTAACAGTTATAGCAGTTCAAAATTATGTAGCATTATTGACAATAGTTGCTCGGTCGCAACAGTTCAAAGCAAAGGTTTCGACACATTATTTATTTTTATTATTAGTGTTCGCGTGTTTTTCGCAAATGAAATGTTCAGTCAAAACAATCCGGGAGATTTATTTGTTGTATCTCATTTCAATATTTTTTTCGAGCAAGTGCTTTGCTTCAATTTTTGTTTTGAGATATTTTTTTGGGAAAGAATTATCTCACCTCATTATTGTAGACAGTGAAATTTACAATCTATTTGTTAATAGGCTAATGGCTAATTTAACAAGGGAGCAAAGTATAAAAAACAAATAAGAACGTAGAAATTTAGAGTGGTTCACCCTTGATATAAGAGCTATGTCTATTATAGAGGTAGAGATTTCACTATTCAAACATCAAAGTACATGAAATGACAAGAACGTGAAAGCTAGTACCCGAGTTGTGTATGTGACGAGTGCACCATACCCAAAGTAGGCTCGCCCTAAGTGAGCTGTATGATTCGATTTAGTCTTAACACTTGAATTTTGAATGTATTCCCTATATCTTGAATGTGGATTTGAATGTGGATGTATACTCAAGATTGATTCGTATCCTCGCGATATCTTTGGTATGAATTTAAATGAAACCATTCGACACGCTTCATATAGATAAGGATGACTTAAATTTGAATAAGATCTTCCACAATATAATATGGATAAACAAGATATCCAGTGATATTTGATAGATTTGAAGTAACTGTCATAGAATATATCGACTCTACAAAGTGCAGCCTGCATGGAATACGTAGGCTTCTAGAAGATGACATAGACCACGTTGCATCTACTTATAGATGATGCAAACCATGCAATCTTATGGTAGATAACGTGTACCGTGTAGGCTCTGAAAGGACAAGGTGACATATAGGCTCCCATCATATTAGATGACACAGAGTGTCTGGGCTTTTCATAAGGCCCTTTATAAAGCCCACTGACTCCTCGTATTGTGAGCGGCTCAAAACATATCGCCTCCTCTCTCAACAAGCGTCATCAATCTTGTTAAGTCCATTTATAGTAATCGTTACGTGCCCGTCCAAGCCGACACGTGTATGGCAAAGATCGACGAAGAAGATTTGACCCCAATAATTATCGTTATTATCATTATTTTTTCAGAACTATTATTTATTTATTCATAGTATGGATTCTAGAGTGCAGTTACGAGTGATTGAGGCAGAATCTCGCCATAAATCCACACCCGAATGGGTGTTTCACCTTGAAATGTAGTTTAAAAAAAAAAAAAAAAGGAAGAGCAACTACGATGTCATTTATTTTTCATCGTAAGCTTTTTTTTTCATCTCTATTTTTTATTTAAAGGTGATAGCTCTTGGAGGTTGTTTGACTTCAACTGTGAACATTGAAATATATATATATATATATATATATATATATATATAATTTTTTATACAACGTATTTCGTTTGTTTGAGATATTTATTTAATTTTGTCTTGAGAGATTAAATTTGACTTTTGTTTATGCTTTGAGAATATTGACTATTGTATTTTAATTCTTACATTTTTGATCCTTCATTTAAATACATTCTATTGGTCATAATATTAGCACTTAAAAATGTTTAATTTAATAATATGTTGATTATGGAAAATTATTTAGATAGAAGTTTGATAGTTAGTACTGGTGAAAGAAAATATAATGAATTAAGTGTTTATTTTTTGAGAATATTGACTATTGTATTTTAATTCTTACATTTTTCATACTTCATTTAAACACATTCTATTTTTCATAATATCAGCACTTACATATGTTTAATTTAACGTATGTTGATTATGGAAAATTATTTAGATACAAATTTGCTACTAGTGAAAGAAAATATAATGAATTGAGCAAAAAAATAACGATGGTGAAAGATTAAAAAGATTATTTTTAATGTAAAAGTCTTACATGTTGGATCAAAATCCAATATATATGGGCTAATATATTAAATAAATGTGAATTAAAGGCTATCAATAAGGTTGCCCAATTAAAAGTGATCAAATTTGAGTTTTGGGCTTTTAATGCATCATTAAGTATGGGCCTCCTATGTGTAGAGACTAAAAATATAATTACTAATTTTATGATGGGCTAAATTGATAATTAAGGATAATTGCTAGGGTTTAACAATTATATAAAGGGGTTGTGGTTCCCAAGTCAATACGTACATTATTTTTCTATTCTCCATCTATAGAGAAATTACAGAGCATTCTAAGAAGGAGGATTTACGTACCAGACTTGGAATATCCTCAACCTATAGACTCAAGAATCACATTCAATCAATGGATTCAGGTTAGCTTTCACATCTTATTAATATTCTTGATGATTTGACATGAACGATCTTGAGTGATGATGGTTTTCATCATAATTTTTATTCTAACAAGTGGTGTCTAGAGCCTTTTCATGTTGAATCATTGAGAATCAATAAATTTTTTTAGATGTGATTCTCATAAATAATTCTTAAATTTAACGATCTATAATTTTTTTTTAAATTGTTAAATTTAAGAACAATTGTTTGAATTTTTGTTTTTGGATTATTCATTTATGTTCTAGTTATGAACAATCAGTTTTCAAAAGAAAACCTCTCTCTCTCTTAAATGCTTTATACGGCACGATTACCGAAAAGAAAATCCATTTAATGTATAAAGATTAATTCGGTTAAAGGTTTAAAGAATTTTTTTTCCTTTGACTGCCCATATACGGCTCTGTTGACGAAAAGAAGAAAAAAAAAAAAAAAGAAGACCATTAATGTTATGCAGTCTTCCTTCATAAAGCAACCATATCTTGGGTGGTAGTAAATAGAAGGACTCACGGCCGTGCTGGAAAGACAGTGCTGGCCGCGGCGGAGAGGGAAAAAGGCCGCCGTATCTGGAATTACCCAAAAAAAAAGAGCCTTTCGCCGGCGGCTGGCCCTACGACTGCTGGCGTCGGCTGTGTCTGGGCGTGACCACCAGGTTTTTCCTTAGGTTGGTCTGGGCCGAAGCCCATACTCAGACAAAATCTTTTACACGGGTCCAATTGGGCTCGTGACCAGTCTTAACCCAGGAGTTAAGCTCCTGGGTTACCAGTAAAAAAAAATACACAGGCCAGCTGGGCCCGTGACTGGACAAAGAATTCATACACGGGCTGGGCCCGTGACCAGTCAGTCACTAGGGGTTCAACCCCTGGGTGACCCGCATTAAAAAAGAAAAAAAAGGGAGGATGTCATGGGCCTAGGCCTATAACACAAAGGTGAAAATAAAGAGGGCTGGGTTAGGATTCGGGTTGGGTCCTCTGGACCCAGACCAACCCAATCCAGTTAAGGTTGACTTTGACCATTTTTTTAATTTTTTTTATTTTGGTCATTTTTTGTGCAATTTTAAATTCAAATATTGGTATTTTATATGTATTTTGAGATGAATTAATTGAAGCAACATGTCACCAAAGTGGCCTCTCTTGCGAAAATTTGTTTTGAAATATAAACAGTTGTGTTCATGTAACTTATGTGAATATTGACCGGCCCAAAGGAAGACAATATTTGACAAAATTGCATGTACACCTGTGGTGATAAACAAGTGATGATTATTCGGTTTTACATATAAGCAATAAATCAGCCCAAAGGAAGATTTATTGTTTGACATGTTCTTATTGTCAGTGTTTGATTACTATACCAAGATATCACTTATAAGTTAATATTTCTATCCAAAGACTAAATATTAATGGAGTGCCTGATATCTTGAGATGGGGTTACCTTTATTTGGATTTATTATTGTTATTATGTATTCTTATGTGAGCTTGTTTTGGTTTTGTTTATTTTGTTCTTTATTTCAGCTACTAGTTCTGCCTCTAATATTACTGCCAACATCAATTCAATTCCTATGCTGAATGGTAGCAACTTCAAATCATGGCAAGAGAACCTCCTAATAGTTCTCGAAGTCATGGATCTCGACCTTGCGTTAAGAGTTCCTTCTCCCGCACCTCTTACAGATAAAAGTTCTTCTGATCAAAAGAAGGATATGGAAAGGTGGGAGAAGTTAAATCGCATGTGTATGATGATCATGAAAAAGGCCATTCCAGAAGCATTCAAGGGCACTATATCGGAAACGATAAAGACAGCCAAAGAGTTCCTTGAGGACATTGAGAAGAGATTTGCCAAAAATGAAAAGGCTGAAACAAGTACACTTTTGGCAAACCTCATCTCAATGAGATACAAAGGTAAGGGGAACATTAGGGAGTACATCATGGAGATGTCTCATCTTGCTTCAAAATTAAGAGCACTTAAGCTTGACCTTTCTGAGGACTTGCTAGTGCATTTGGTTCTTATATCTCTTCCTGCACATTTCAGTCAGTTTAAGGTGAGTTATAACTGCCAAAAGGAGACTTGGTCTCTTAATGAGCTCATCTCACATTGTGTGCAAGAAGAGGAAAGGTTGAAGCAAGAAAAGACAGAAAGTGCTCACTTGGCTAATACTTCCAAGGACAAAGGGAAGAAAAGGAAGAAGGATAAGGAAGCTGCAGTTTCGGCACCTCAAAAGAAGCAACAAAAGAGACTGGTTGATCCGGAAGGTACAAGTTGTTTTTTCTGTGGAGCTACAGGACATAAGAAGAAGCATTGCACCAATTATCACGCTTGGAGTGCTAGAAAAGGTATGCTTCTTAATTTGGTTTGTTCTGAGATTAATTTAACTTCGGTACCTAAACACACTTGGTGGATGGATTCTGGTGCAACCACTCACATTGGTGTGTCTATGCAGGGATGCTTGAGATGCCGAAAGCCAAATGATGGTGAAAAATACATCTACATGGGCGATGGCAAGAAAGTTGAAGTTGAAGCAATAGGAAAATTTAGATTATTGTTAAAGACTATATTTTATTTGGATCTTGATGAAACATTTATTGTACCGTCTTTTAGACGGAATTTGATATCTATTTCAGCTTTGGACAAATCTGGTTATTCTTGTTCATTTGAAAATGAAAAATTTAGTTTGTTTCATGATTCAAAATTAGTTGGTTCCGGTTCTTTATCAGGTTACGATAATCTTTATTTACTTAATACAATTGCTTCATTTAATGAATTTTTGCAATTAAGTACATGAGGTATAAAGAGAAAATTAACCAATGAGAATTCAGCTGCGTTACGGCACAAGAGATTGGGTCATATCTCTAGAAGAAGAATAGAGAGACTTGTGTCAGACGAAATTATCAACCCCTTAGAGAGACTTGTGTCAGACGAAATTATCAACCCCTTAGACTTTACAGATTTTGATATTTGTATTAACTGTATTAAGGAGAAACAAACCAATAAAATGAGATTTAAAGCCAATAGGACTTTGGACGTCTTAGAACTTATACATACAGACATTTGTGGGTCATTCCTTACGGTTTCTTGGAATGGTCAATAATATTTTATAACGTTCATAAACGATTTTTTCATATATGGCTACATATATCTCATTCATGAAAAGTCACAGTCGCTGGATGTGTTCAAAAATTATAAGGCTGAAGTTGAAAATCAACTTAACAAAAGGATTAAAAGTGTCAAAACTGACCGTGGTTGTGAATACTATGGTAGATATGACGGTTTAGGTGAACAACGTTCGGGATCGTTTGCTAAGTTCCTAGAGGAAAATGGTATCGTCCCACAGTACACTATGCTAGGTTCACCCACTATGAATGGTGTTGCTGAAAGACGAAATAGAACGCTTAAGGACATGGCGGGGAGTATGATTTCTCATTCTGTCTTACCAGAATCACTCTAATACTGCAGCGTATATCCTTAACAGGGTTCCAACTAAAGCAACTGCCAAAACCCCTTACAAACTTTGGATGGGCAAGAAGCCTAGTATAAAGCATTTGCATGTTTGGGGATGTCCAGCTGAGGCAAGGCCTTATAGGCCTAATGAAATGAAACTAGACTCAAGGACGGTTAGTTGTTATTTTATTAGATAATCTGAAGGATCCAGGGGGTATAAGTTTTATAATCCCACGACCAAATCTATATTTGAGACTGGAAATGCCAGGTTCTTTGAGGATGTCGAGTTTGCGGGGGAAGATATGGTTAGGGGCTTTGTCTTTGAAGAGGAATTTGTTGATATTCCCACAGCTGTTATTGACATTGATCAGGTTTCTACTCCTGACATCGTTCAAGAAGCAGACCCAAATCAAGACAATGTCGGAGAACCTGTCATTCCAAAAATTGTTCTAGAATAACAAACTCAACCACCTCAAGAACCTATGCCATTAAGGAGATCCACTAGAGAAAGGAAAAGTACGGTGCCAGATTATTACATTGTATTTCTCCAAGAACATGAGTATGACATTGGTATGGTGGAAGATGATCCAATCAACTTCCGTCAAGCCATGGAAAGTTCTAGATCTCAAGAGTGGATTGATGCCATGAATAAAGAGATAAAGTCTATGAAAGACAATGACGTTTGGAATCTTGTCCCATTGCCTGAAGGTGCGAAACCCATTAGTTGCAAATGGATATTTAAGACCAAGAGGGATTCGAAAGGCAATGTGGAGAGGTATAAGGCTCGTCTTGTCGCTAAAGGCTTTACACAGAAAGAAGGCATTGATTATAAAGAGACTTTCTCTCCGGTTTCTTCGAAAGACTCTTTTAGGATTATAATGGCATTAGTGGCACATTTTGATATTGAGCTTTATTAGATGGATGTTAAGACTGCGTTCCTCAATGGTGACATTGATGAAACAATTTATATGGTGCAACCGAAAAACTTTGTGTCAGGAGATACAAAGAAGATGGTTTGCAAATTAAAGAAATCGATCTATGGGCTTAAGCAAGCTTCTTGTCAATGGTATTACAAATTTTATTAGGTTATCATCTCGTTCGGTTTTGAGATGAATTTGGTCGATGATTGTATATACCACAAGTTCAGTGGGAGTAAGTATATTTTTCTGGTTTTATATATCGATGACATTTTGCTTGCCAGCAACGATATAGGCTTGTTGCACGAAACCAAGAGATTTCTATCAAAGAAATTTGAGATGAAGGATCTTGGTGATGCCTCTTTTGTGTTGGGTATACAGATACACCGCGATCGCTCTCGAGGTATTTTAGGATTATCACAAAAGGGCTATATCGAAAAGATTCTTAAGAGATATGGCATACAGGATTGTAAACTAGGTGATACCCATGTGGCTAAGGGAGACAAGTTTAGTCTCAATCAGTGCCCTAAGAATGATTTTGAGGTTAAGGAAATGCAGAAGATTCCTTATGTGTCAGTAGTAGGGAGTCTAATGTATGCTCAGGTTTGTACGCGTCCGGATATTGCGTACGTTACAGGGATGTTGGGCAGGTACTTAAGCAATCCTGGAAAGGATCACTAGGTAGCAGCCAAACGAGTCTTGAGGTATTTACAGAGAACAAAGGATTACATGCTCACGTATCAGAGGCCAGAACAGCTTGAGATCATTGGGTACACTGACTTCGATTTTGGTGGATGCCAAGATAGTATGAAATCTACATCGGGCTATGTCTACCTTATGGCTGGAGGTGTTGTCTCTTGGAAGAGTGCTAAACAGTCTCTTATAGCATCTTCTTCAATGGCGGCAGAGTTCATAGCGTGTTATGAGGCGTCCAATCATGGAATATGGCTGCAAAATTCTGTCACGGGGCTGCATATAGTGGACAGTATTCAAAGACCACTCAAGATATTTTGTGACAATAAGTCAGCAGTTTTGTATTCCAACAACAACAAGAGCTTGACGAAGTCAAAGCATATAGAGATCAAGTTCCTAGTTATGAAAGAAAGAGTTCAGAGTGGACAGTTGTCTATAGAGCACATCGGCACAAACTCCATGATTGCGGATCCGCTTACTAAAGGATTGCCACCCAAAATGTTTCATGAGAACACTGCTCGTATGGATGTCATATCATTTCAGGATATTTAGTTTTAGTGGGAGTTTGTAATTTTAAATGCTCTTATGATATATACATTTTTTGTTATTTTAGTTTATGGATATTTTAAGGTTATTTTCTGCAGAAATAAAGTTTCAGTTTATTCATACTCTGATTTTGGTATCGTTTAATCTCACTAAGGTATTTAGGTGGACCAGTTGAAAATAGGCATGTTAAGATCACATTGCATGAAATTTCTATGCTACACATCCATACTTGATCTTGTCATTAGTTGTATTGGTATATGTGATCATTGATGGGTCTATTTACGACATATGTAATGAAGGTCGCTTTGGTCCTATATTTATATGGTTAATGGACAAGATTGTTGAGGTGCATAAGTTTTGATAACAAAATTTATGAGCTCATAAGGTATAATTCACATGTATAAAGTTTCATATATAGCCCAAGTGGGAGATTGTTGGATCAAAATCCAATATATATGGGCTAATATATTAAATAAATGTGAATTAAAGGCTATCAATAAGGTTGCCCAATTAAAAGTGATCAAATTTGAGTTTTTGGCTTTAATGCATCATTAAGTGTGAGCCTCCTATGTGTAGAGACTAAAAATATAATTACTATTTTATGATGGGCTAAATTGGTAATTAATGATAATTGCTAGGGTTTAGCAATTATATAAAGTGGTTGTGGTCTCCAAGTCAGTAGATACATTATTTTTCTGTTATCCATCTATAGAGAAATTACAGACTATTATGAGAAGGAGGATTACGTATCAGACTTGGAAGATCCTCAACCTACAGACTCAAGAATCACATTCAATCCATGAATTCAGGTTAGCTTTCACATCTTATTAATATTCTTGATAATTTGACATGAACGATCTGGATGATGATGGTTTTCATCATAATTTTTATTCTAACATTACATATTATAATGAATTGTTACAATATAAAAATCTTACATGCTATAATTTTTAAATAAAAATTTTAATTATAATTAACTTGTCAAGCACTATTAAAACTATAGTTGATAGATGATAAAAAATTTTATGCTATACGCTGTTCGAATTGATGGTGTGGACAGAAGGAAAAATTCGTAGACGAGCAAAAACTCACTCTCACGAGTTTATCCATATCTTAAGCGAAAAAAAAAAAAAAACGAAAAATATCACGAGCTTTGCATCCTAAAACTACAACTAGTCATCTTTTGACACGTGGCTGGTGCTGTGTATGCTATGATGAGAGGTACGCCACGACAGCACAACTCCATCCAACAACACTGAGACAAGAACCTCTTCTCCGCCACGGAATACGCCATTTTTCCCCAAACAGAAAATATTATATTCTTAAAAAAAATAAATAATCAAAGAACCGCAACTCCAACCAACAACAGCACAAAGCGACGTCGTGCTTTCAGTTCTCCACCCATCGTCTCAATTAATTATTTATCATTCCTAAGCAATTTCGTTCAATTATCCGATTAGAAATTTGGTGTTCTTTTGGGCCTGCTTTCAGGAAATTGTATGAAACAGCACAAAAAAAGTTCGTTTTTTAATATCTAAGTGTATAAAATTTTTTAAATCATTTGTTCTCTCTGAATATTAATTTTTAATTATACATATTTTTTATTTTTTTATTATTTATCTGCTCCTTCATGCTTTTTATTTTATATAAAAATAAATTTTATTTTAACATAAATGTCCTTTATTAAAGACTATTATATTTTGCTTTATTTATTTTTATTCTAATTAATGATGTAATTGTATTGTTCTCCGTCGCCGTCGGTATTATTATTATTATTATTATTATTGTTATTTATTTTATTTGATTTTTGCATTTGCAAAAAAATTAAATTGCGCTAATTCCACAGAGATATTTCCGTGGTCGGAAAGTGAGATGATCGAACTGGAAGCGTGAAAAGGCGAAAGCGAGCTTCGAATTTCAGGGAAATCTAAGGAAGCAAATTTCTGGGAAGAGTCGAAACGATGTCGTCGCCGGACATTGCAGGAATTCTAGAGAACTCGAAGGAGCTTGATCGGTTGAGGAAAGAGCAAGAGGAGGTTCTAACAGAGATCAACAAGATGCACAAGAAGCTTCAAGCCGGTGAGTCTGCTCTTCAAATCATGAAATTTCCTTTCTTTCTCTTTACATATTTATTGCTATTTAGGTACCTTATTTCTTAATTGATACTTGCTTGACTTGGATTATATGCGTTTTTGTGCCTAATTGTTAAATGGTTCGATTCTTCATTATGCATTGTTGTGCAAGTATTATTCTTGTAGTTGTCGGGCCTTTTGTTTTTTTTTTTTTTTTGAAGTATCAGAATAAGCCAGCGATGAGACAGTGATGATTTTTAAAAAAAAAAAAAATGGAAAAATGCCAGTTATGAAACTGCTGTTATATTTTTGATGGTGACGCTATACGAAAATTGTTAGAGCAAAATGATAAAATGATATATCTTTATTGATCATCCATGATTTGATTACATATGTCTCAGCATCTTTTTTTTAGGTTATATTTCTATTTTTTTGGGAACAAAATCATATCAGATAATAACTGATGATTTGATAATATGTTTATTATCATTAGTAACTTTTTTTTTGTTGGGTATATTTTGTATTTATCATTTTCCTTTTGTGTTTCTCTGCAGCTCCTGAGTTGGTTGAGAAGCCTGGAGATAATTCCTTAACAAAGCTGAAGAGTTTATATTCTCACGCTAAGGACCTCTCGGAAAGTGAAGTACAGTATGTTGTTTTACATCTTTAATGGAGTTATTTTAAATTTAAGCTCTTTTTTTTTTTTTTTTGAAGATTGAGGTTAATTTTTTGGATGTGTGTGTGTGCGTGTGTTTTGTCATGAGCAGTCTTGGTGCTAATTTTTTTTTTTTTATAAATATATTAATATGCATATGGGTTTTTCAATACTACCTGTTATCATTGTTTTGGATTATATGTGATTTTGGTACTGTATTTGGTTGCAGTATCTCTACTAAGTTGTTGTCTCAACTCGACGCTCTGCTTCCTTCTGGACCTCCAGGCCAGCCACGGCGAAAGATAGGTATGTGCTCTAGTTCAACGAAATCATTGCTTGTTTGTAGCTTTGTATAACCAAAATGCTTATGATTTTCTTTACTAACCAGCCACTAGATACAGGTACCGTGTTGAAGTTTATCAATATCTTTAAGGAACTTCCTAATTTAAGTTTGTTGACGTGGAATTGTTATAACACCTTTAGCGTCCCCTTTACTTTTCCAGCTGTATCCTTCCCCAAGTAAATCCTGCCTTAGGCATAGCATAATTCTCATTAAGAAAACGAAATGTTTTAAGAAGTGCTAGAGAGGGTTTTATTCTTGCGCGTGCACACACACACACAAGAAGGTGTTAAATTTGAGAAAAATCAAGTGCAATATAAATTCATCCTTTTTTGAATATAAAGGATACGATGGAAGGATGAACTTTTATATTTAATCGTGATTAGTCTGCATGTCAACTATGAGCTTGAAAACATGGCTATGCCAGCTACGCCAACGTTTATTGAGACATTCAAAAAAACTTGTCAAATGTCCAAGTGTGTTTTGCATATTTTGATGGCAAAAAATGGTAAAAAAGTTATTAGAGAAATAATTTCATGATACTGTGCCTAATTTGTGCCTTTCGTGTTAATGCTAGTAAGCTGTCACTATCTCCCGAGTTTTTAGCAACAAGTTGCAGAAATATGCTTGCAGCAAAAGTAATAGAAAATTTTTGAATTAGGCTGTGAGATTTAATCAAATTATTATAAAGCAAGGATATTTTATCGAGATTGATGAAGTAACATGCAAGTTTATCAAAAAAAAAAATATATGCACGACGGAATGAAATAGAATTTCAAGACTGAGTTTAAGTTTGTTGCTGACACCATTATTCGTTCCTTGAGCTGATCCTTACATGCATTCCAGAAGGTAACGATCAGAAGAGGAAGAGGGTGAAAAACGAGTCAGATATTCCAAGACTCCCTGCTTCCATGAGAAGCCAACTAGAAGCTTTTGCTAGTCTAAAGGGGGAGCAGGTATTCATGTTGTAACTTTTTATTGCTTTTGTAATCTTAACTTTTTATTTTTGAATTATATGCTTATATCTATTACTACCTTTTGGCACTCTAAATATAGGTGGCAGCCAAGGTCAATCCGGGGGATGGTGATAAGGACGACTGGTTTGTTGTTAAAGTGATTCATTTTGACAAGGAAACAAAAGAGTGAGTTTAGTTTTTATGCATACAAGGCTGAGTGTGTTTGGTAAATCAGTTGGAACTTAAAAATTGTAGTTTGTGAGAGCTTTACACTATAGCAAACTTTTGCTTTTCACTATAACATGTGAGAACTTTACACTATAACAAACTGAACTTTGTTTTTTCAACTTTCTTCCTAAACGAAGCCGTTATGCCTCCAAATTTAGCATAAGCTAGCTCTCTGTTTTAGCAGCTTCTTTTGCCTGTATGCCAGTTCTGGATAGGAGTTTGCCTTTTTCAATTTTTATTGTTTTTTTGTTATGATGCTACTCTACTGGGGCTTTTATTTATTTCAGACCCCTCTTTACCCTGATTTGTTGGGGTACTCTATGCAGGTTGGAAGTACTAGACGAGGAACCTGGTGATGATGAGGAGAGCACAGATCCAATTCAAAGGTAACTATCGTAGAAGTCCATTTATCATTAGCGTTTATTGATTTGATTTTTCTGCTCTATATTGTATCATATTTTGATATCTCACAGCTTTTATCACCTTTGCTTACTTGTGTTGCGGATCTCATGGCGCCGATTATGAATTTTCTTGTCTTACTGGTTTTGGTTGTAAAGGAAAGTTAGATTTTCAATTCTGTGATTCTCTTCATCGTGTGACAACAAAATATAACTTGTGCATATGTTTTCGTCACTGTTAGAGATCAAGGTTTTTATAACTTGTTGGCATTAAATCGCACCAAAGTGCATATCTATGGTAAATCCTTTATAATAATTACCTTAATGTTTGTTGTTGACTGCTGATAGTAAAAAAGGCAGCTAAGTTTAAGGTGGCGGTGCCAAAAAATTTTTAGCGGGGGCACTATAAAAAGAAAACAAAAATCAAAGATTATTTTTTATTGAACAAGGACATAATTATATAAGTCATCTAATTAGTGGGGGTACGATCATAATTTTTCATGCAAAGTAGGGCAAAATCAAAATTTTATGCAAAAATTAGGCGTCAAACTAAAATTTTGAAAAAGTGAGGGGGGCACGTGCCCCTACTTATATAAACCTCCCTCTGCCCTTGGCATCATCCTCAGTTCAAAGTAGCCCTTTCACCATAAACTATATTGTTCTGTTGTTTTTTGATTGTCTACCAAAATCGACTATTGCATAGTAAATTTGGACTGACATAGATTTGTTTGATCGTTTCTCCTCTCAGAAAGTACAAGGTTCCTATGTCCGCTATAATTCCTTTTCCCAAGAGAAATGATCCTTCTAGTGCTCCGGATTTTCCTAGTGGAAGACGTGTTTTGGCCGTCTATCCAGGAACAACTGCGCTCTACAAGGCAACTGTGGTAAACAGCCATCGCAAGGTGATGATTCCGATTCCGCATATTCACTCTTATTTACTTGTTTGACATACTTCCAACTGTGGATTTCGTTCTTCTTCATGTGGAACTAACAACTTCTTATCTTTTATCACGGCATGGGACTTCAAACCGTTCTATACGTTTTCAGAGGAAGACGGACGAGTAAGTGATGTCTATCTGCATTCGTCAATGATTTAAACTCACGAAGTGCATTGGAAATAGATAATGGCACTAGGACCAAATGGATATAAATGTGTAGTAATTTCGTCGTTTTTAAGTATCACCAAAATGGTAAAGTATACATATGACCAAAAGAAATGTTTCCTTGTATCCCAATCCCCTAAAGACCATAGGATAGAAGACACTTGATGATGATCATTTGGGGTTTTACTATTAATTAAGATAATGTCATTAAAACTTTTCATGTGTTATTGTTGGGCAGGTATTTGTTGGAATTCGACGACGATGAGGAAGATGGCTCCTTGCCTCAGAGGACGGTGCCCTTCTATAATGTGGTTCCCCTGCCAGAAGGACACCGGCAGTGATTCTTGCTGTTTATATTGAGTTATGATTTGTGTGTAAAAATTGAAGAAACCACTGTCCATGATTGTACGGACAAAGACCTCCTTTATCACATCCTAGCTTTTATTTTCCTGCTTTGCTATAACACTGCATTATCGCATGTTTAAGAACTTCGGATTTATCATAGGACTACTCCCTTTTAGTAGGAACAAAACATTGTGATTTATCACCATTACTATTATTAGTCGTATCATATTTGTTGTCATATTTTTCTGTCTCATTGATTCTTGTTTAAGTATTTGATGAACCGTTTGTTTTATCGGTTTAAAATGAAAATTTAAATTGAGATACTATAATAATTCAAATTTTATGAAATAAACACTATAGCAAAATCAACTTTGGATCAAAATGGCGAAACAAACACAAGTAGTTTTAGCATTTAGCATCCGTTAAGTGGTCAATTTTACGTTGACGATTTATTTAATTGTTAAAGTAGTTTTATAGGTTGTTTAAAAAAGCAGTTTTAACTATTAGTTACAAATGTTAATAGTGTAAAGCTCTCACATATTACAGTAAAAAGCTAAAGTGTAAAGCTCTTATATGCTACCGTTCTCAAACCAACAGTATCGTTTTCAAATTAAAATTGTTAGTTTAAACTACTCTTTCAAAGGACCTAGTAATATATGATATTTGTGCAAATTGTAAATTTAAATGACATGATTGTGGGCTAACAAATGAAACAAAAAATTGGGTGAATAAATTCTAAATATATTGATACATCAATGGTCGGAGATACCGTCACTACCTAGCCACTAGAAAAACCCTCAAACCCACCTCAAAAACCAAAAAAAGACCAACTAAAAAAAGAAGAGAAAAAAGAGAAACAATAAATAAATAAATAAATAAAGTTAATTGCATTTGGTGTGCCTTAAACTAATCAGTATTTAGTAACTTGAATCTCAAACATTCTATTTTGGCAAATAGGACATTAAATTTAAAAATTTCTTACAATGGAGATGCGGTAGCTTAGTAGTAACTAACCTTAATTGATAAATGAAAATTACAAGATTTTACAACAAAACATCCCAATTTTTCATTTGTTAGTAAGTTGTACCCTAAAAATTTTAGATCTTTTATTTCGGACCTAATTTGTTGTCCATTAATGAATATCCTGTATTAATCGATTGCTTTGTTAAAGATTGTGAAATTTAAGGTTTTAAATGTCAAAATCAAAAATTGATAAAAATTTCGGGCATCAAATAAAAATGGAAAAGCACTACATTTTAAAACGGTGCGTTTTGGTTTCGAATTTCACAATTAAACAATTAAAAAAAACCAATCATTGTTTTTTATTTTTGACGTTTGTTTTGTTGTGAGTTGTTGTTGTTGTTGTTGTTGTGAGCTCTAAGTCGCAGTCTCAGTCTCACAGTCTGCAAGCGCCACTAGCGAATCCATGGCGTCCATGATCGGAGCTTCGTCGTCTTCCTTGTTGAAACTTCGTTTCGCTCCATCTCGATCACCATCCTCCTCACCCCCGCTCTCTCTCCGCACCTTTCTCTCTCCAGATCCTCAAAACCCTCGCTTCTCTTCTTCTCCTTCTCCACCCATGTCCCTCTCTCGATATCTCCGTCGACCGGCAACCACCCTGATCGCCGGAGATCGTTCTCCGTCGTTCGAGCTGCGAGGGGGAAGTTCGAGCGCAAGAAGCCGCACGTCAATATCGGGCGATCGGACACGTGGACCACGGCAAGACGACGCTGACGGGCGCTGGCTTCCATGGGGAACGGCGAGCCGAAGAAGTACGACGAGATCGACGCTGCTCCAGAGGAGCGTGCCCGAGGCATCACCATCAACACAGCCACTGTCGAGTACAAGACCGAGAGCCGCCATTACGCCCACGTGGACTGCCCCGGCCACGCCGATTACATCAAGAACATGATCACGGGCGCCGCTCAGATGGACGACGCGGTCCTCGTCGTTTCTAGCCCCGACGGCCCCATGCCGCAGACGAAGGAGCACATCTTGCTCGCCAAGTAAATCGGCGTCCCGAACATGGCCGTCTTCTTGAACAAACACGATCAGGTAGACGACGAGGAGCTTCTACAATTGGACGAAATGGAGGTACGGGATCTTCTCTCTTACTACAAATTCCCCGGCGACGATGTTCCGATCGTCTTCAGCTCGGCATTGTTGGCTCTGGAGGCTTTAATGGCGAATCCTAAGATCAAGAGAGGAACTGTCAAGGTTGGAGACACTGTGGAGATAGTAGAGCTTAGAGAGACTAGGAACACTAAGTTACTGGAGTTGAGATGTTCAGAAGACACTTGACTTGACGAGGCTCTTGCTGGTGATAATGTGGGACATTTGCTTAGAGGAATTCAGAAGACTGATATCCAGAGAGGGATGGTTATTGCCAAGCCCGGCACCATCACGCCGCATGCAAAATTTGAGGCCATTGTGTCTGTTTTGACGAAGTACGAAGGCGGCAGGGATAAAGCGTTCTTCGAGGGTTATCGGCCGCAGTTTTACATAAGGACCGCCGATCTCACCGGGAAGGTTTCTAAGATTATGCATGAGAAGGATGAGGGGTTCAAGTCTACAATGGTTATGCCCGGTGACCGGGTTAAGATGGTTGTGGGGCTTATTAGGCAGGTGGCTTGTGAGCAAGGGATGAGGTTCGCCTTTAGAGAAGGTGGGAAGACTGTTGGAGCTGGTATCATTCAGGCCATTATTGAATGATCAACTGCTCGGTTCTGTTATTAGCTTTTGTGTTTGGTGAATCACTTTTGTGCTCTCTTTTGGGTGACTTGGGTGTTAAATTTTGTCGATAGTTTAATTCAATTTCTCCTTTCTGTTGAGTTGCTGTTATAATTTAGGCTATGTATAAAAAAATTAAAAAAAAAAAAACATGTTTTTGTTTATCATCTCTTTATGCTGCTTATAGGTTTTGTACTTGGCTGTCAAAGGAGTTTTGAATACAGATATGATTTTGCTTTCAGATTTTTACAATGAAGAGTACTCGTATTCGTCATTAACTTTCCTTGATATAATTGTTCATTTTTCACTTGATATGCAGTGTAGCTTTGTGTATTAGCTTGAAGAGAGTGAGAGCTTGGTAATGTTTGTCCGACAGTATGGTTTACAATCAATTTTAGGGCATTTGGGAACACAGTTGGAACTACCTAGTATGGTTTTCAAGAACATGGAGATAAATGTTTTTCAGAGCTAGCGAGAGGCTTTGAGGATTGAAGTTGATAGGCTGTCAGAAACGCAAAATGAACCTGCAATGTCACGATGGCTACCCCGTATATTATTCGACAGAAAAATAGTAACAGTTTGTTATATAAACAAAGCTCCTACACAGAAAACTCACTGAGAAATTAATTGTCATGGCAATGTGAAATTTATTGGCGTCAGATTATATTTAGTAAATAGGGAAGTAAATAAGATGTAGCCATGTTTGCCGAGAGAAACGGTCATGAATAAATAAAGCTGAATCCCACATGATTTTAAGGTCTCGAATGAGAGCTCAACATCCTGGTTTTGATCCAGTTGACTCTCAGACCATATTTTCTGATATGCATCTTTGAACTATTTCTTTGTTCTTTTCACTCTGATTTTCAGTCTACCACACGCGCACACTATCAAAACTCTAATGCCTGTGACACGCTTGAGTGATTGGAGTCGGCGGATCAGCTAAGGAACCATTGAGTATGTGATTAGCAACCCACTGATTAGCAGCCTCAGTATAGTGGACTCCATCCCAGCTGATAGCAGTACTAGGATTTTCACAAGATGCACCAAACACTGCACTTCCATTCACAAGTGCTTTCATGCCACACCAGACATGGTCGTATTTCACATGATAACCACAGCAGACCGTCAATGGATCCGAAAATCCTACAAAGTAGAGTGTGTGAAATGGATCAGGTTCTGATATAGAAGTTTTAGAACTATGAATTGTTTATTTCCTTTCAGATTACTTCTATTGCACTTATCTAATGTCATCCTATTTGTATGAACACATCTTGAGGCTGCGTTTGGTAAGAGGGTAAGAAATAGAAATGAAGGAAACGGAAAGGTTAGGACCTTTCTTGTGTTTTGTATGGATTGAATTCTCTCCAATCCTTCCAACTACAGAAAGTTAAAAATTGGCGTTCTGTGGAGGATTTTGAATCCCTCACCAAACAACCATAAGCAACTATGTCCTACCAACTCTCCTACCCTTATCCCTCCTTCCACTTTTCCTTCCTATCAAAGAAGGCCTAAAGTTTGAAAAGATTGTGACAAGTAAGATGATATTGACGAGGGTAGCGATGGTTACCTTCCACTTTTGGATTGCCAATTATTCTAATTTTTGCTGCATAGACGTTGACATATGTTATAGCAGCTTCTGGAAGCTCTGACCTTAGCTTGATCACTCTTTCCTTGAGCTGCCTGTTGAACTCTACAGCCATCTCATTCTGAGTCTTGACACAGCCATATTGGCCAACATAACTAGGTGGCGGATTAAGATTGTAGAAAAAGTTGACAGGCAAGCACCCAATTGGGCCAGTGTTGTGAATCCAAAATGACCTCCCACCTTGTTGATATATATTCTGCCATTCACAGCCATCAGAAAAACTATGTTCAATTCACTCACATTTGTTCACGCATGCCCTTCATCTTACACAACCATTACAGTTGAGAAACAACTGACTTGTACTGCTTTGGCCAACTGGTTGACAATGTCCGGCATAGCCGCAAGAAGTTGGTCGGAGCTCAGTTTCCTAAAACCAACAGAAAGATCATTCTGCCCTATATCAAATGTGTAAAGCGCCTTGGCAAAGTCCTCTTGCTTTGGCAATCTGCTCTTTTCATACGGAGTCTTGGCTGCACACCAGATTACAATTAATAGGAAAAGAAAAGTTTATTAGACCTCACAAACTGTTAAACTTGTGACTGTAACTTACCACAATGATATGGTTATTTAACGTGACCAAGATTAAAAATCCTAACAAAGTTAAAAGCACAATTGGCCTCAACAAGGAAGACAACTTTACCTTGCTGATAAAGATCCCGAGTCCGCGCTTTAAACTGATTGAACTGCGCAATCTGCATATCAAGCGAAAACGGGCTAATCCCATATTCAAAAATGGTCTCATTTTGCCTCCTAATGGTGGACCCTCCGGTTGCAAAGTTTGCACCGTGCTGGTAAGCTGTCCCTAGTGAGTTCAAGTAAGCAGACAAGTACGGCAATCCCAACCTCTCAGATGCAAGAAATTTCATAGCCCATTTCTTTAGTAAGTAACTCTAAACTAATGGAAGGGGGGGGGGAAAAAAAGAAGAAGAAGAATTGATGGGATTAGATTCAAATAGTTTGTTTGTTACCTATGAAGTCTATGATAAGACGTCGATCAGAATCTCACCCTGATGGCTTGTGGAAAAATCTCCCTCCGTACGGCGCTTGAATCGGTTCAAAAGCAGCCGATATGCCTCCAGTGTCGGAATTGGAATCACCAAAGTTGTAAAGAGCCGGGGAAGAGCAAGTGGGTAAAGCTGATTGCAAAAACTTCTCACTAATTTCATCCCCTGTATTTTTTTTTTTTTTTTTTTCTAAAAGGGTCTTTTTCTTGGTTGCAAAATCCAGCTCATTGTTGCATCAGTGGTTTATTGTCAATTAGATCACATTCCTACGTTGGCCCTCATCCAAAAACCACATTATTTTATGAGTTATAGCTTGATTTATTCAATAAAACTTTAAATTGACTTTTCAACTTCCTCCTTATTTCCTTTTATGTTTGGCTGCTAGGAAAACCTAGGCAATATAATTCATTGCAAGTCATTTGATTGTCAACTTTAACTTAAGTTCCAAGTATCAACCAAAAAAAAAAAGTGTTCAATATTTTGGAACGCATGCTGTTAGTGTTAGTAATGCATTTTTAAAGGTCTCCCTTAGTTCTGAAAGATAAAATTGATTACTGATACTCTTCTTGGCTAGTTTGCCAATTTGAATTATTTGTACTTTGACTTTTATCTTAATTTGAATATTGAAATCACCACATCAGTGCACAGTCTAATGTCTATAACATGCTTGTGTGATCGGAATCTTTGTGTCGGAGAAGTAACCGTTTATTATCCTGTTAGCAATCCAGCGATTTGCAGCCTCTGTATAGTGCACACCATCCCAGCTAATATGCCGGAAAGGATCTTTGCAGGGACCAATAAAAATTTGAGTCCCGTTCTTTAGTAGATTAATCCCACAATAAGTACGAACGCCATCCTTGTAAGAACCGCAACAGATGTTCAAATTTTCGAAAAATCCTGCAAGACCAAAGAACATGAAGAAGTGAAAGTTTAAGTAAAAAAGAAGAAAACCTTAAAATTTCTTGGCTTGTTTGTTCTAAGCAATATCGATCACTAATTGTGTAGTTTCAGCAAAATAGTATGATCTTGGATCAATCACATTCTATCAAACATTATAAAATTTTGATCTCGAAAGGGTTGGTTCTTTTAATTTCTTTCACCTTGCTTCTTTGCGTTGCTGACCAAACTATACTTTGCAGCATACATATCCATATATGTTATTGCAGCTAGAGGAAGCTCTGTCCTTAGTTTGTTCACTCTCTCCTTCAGCTGCCTATTAAACTCTTTTGCCATGTTGTTCTGAGACTTGATACAACCATTGTCATCAAGAAAGCCAGGGGCTGGATTATGGATGTCAAACAGGGTCGACGGCAGGCAACCAATGGGACCAGTGTTGTGTATCCAGAAAGTCCTTGCTCCTTGTTGGTATAGAAACTGTAAAATATGGTTTAATAATCATGCTCAGCTTGACCCCCCATTTGTGTGTTGCTAATTAAACTAAAAAAGGCCAACTTACTTGGACATCTATAGCGAATTGGTTGATCATATCAGGGATTGCAGATTGAAACTTTTCTTTGGACGTGTTCCGGAAAATTGCAGCAAGGTCATTTTGACCAATGTCAATCACGAAGAGGGACTTTGAGAATTCCTCTGGTCTCGGGAAGTTTTTCTTAGTCCAGCTTCTCTTGCCTGCAAGATCACAAACAAGTCCAAAATAAGAAAGGTTGGAAAAGTGGTTACCGCAACAGCTAACAATGTTGTGATTTTAAGGACGACCTCCTTGAGAGTAAAGCTTGGTGGTTCGGTTTTTGAAGTTGGAGTATTGCACGGTTTGGATATCAAGCGGAAACGGGCTAATACCAGACACGAACAACGAATCATTTGCCCGCCTGATAGTCGCTCCTCCGGTAGCAAAGTTGGCACCATGCCTAAAATTGGTCCCAAATGAATCCAAGTAAGGACTCAAGTACGGCAATCCAAGGTACTTTGCTGCATAAACAAACGTAAGATTCATTACATAAAGCCCCTTAAAACTATGTATCATAGTTCAACAAGCCCCCAAATTTTGACAGGAAAAAAAAAAGTCCCCGGACTTCAAAAAGGGCTCACTTAACCTCCTGAATTCCCTTCAAAACACCCCTCGGTCAAAATCCATCTATAATACTAACGATATGATGATGTGACACTAATTATAATTTCATAAATACCCTTTAACTAGTTGTTTTAAGTCAAATTATTCCCCAAACTATTAATTTCATATCAACTTGTCTCCGATTTTTTTATTGGTAGGGGGCATTTATGAAATTAAATTAGTTTAAAGAGTGTTTTCAATGATTTTACGTAGTTCAAGGGGGTGAAAACATTTTTCAAAATTAGAGAGGCATGTTGACTAAGGTACATAGTTATCAAATTAATCCCCCAAAACATATTGTACATTTAACAACAAATTATGCATCAATTATATTCTAATCCTAAAATAGTTGACTCTCTGAGGAAAACAACAGATATTTGGAGTGCATAGTTTTAGTTACCAATGAAATCAATGATCAAACGGCCATCACAAACTCTCCCGGCCGGAGCATGGAAGAAAGTCACTCCATTGGGAGGAGGCCTTGGGTAAAATGCAGCCGATATAGCGCCGGTGTCCGAATTTGAATCGCCAAAGTTGAAAATTGCCGGGAATTCACAAGCCATTTTTTCATGGTCAGTCACTTTTTCACCTCCAACGCTGAAAACCCACGTAAACAAAACACCTGCAAATAACAATCTTGCACTAGAATTAATCTCCATTTCACTGCACGAAAGAAATACATACCTCTGGAATGGAAGCTTGGATGTATATGGACAAAGCAATGGAAAAGGAGGGTTGTAATTAGAAATAAAGAAACACCACTTGACTTAGATTTTAATACTGGTTCGTTATTTTCATTATTTTTATTTTTATTTTTAACGTTAACTAGCTGTTCTTATCATGCTTTCGTTGACTATGAGATGGCTTCCATTTTTTGTCATGAAAGTGCATGTAACGTGAAAATGATTCTCCAAGAAAAATAATAGTTTATTGATAATTTGATATCATATTCTGTTTATATATCCATAACCCATTTGGGTTTGTCTAGAATCTTTTAAAAATTCCACATTTCATTCTCAGGATTATATAGACATTGCATGTTTATAATTTCACATTTTGGTTCTTCATAAGCTCAAAATTCTAGATCTTCTCCACTCATGTAGCATCTTTATGACTTGTGTGGTCGTTTGAAGAGAAATCTTAAATATGTTTTCTTTCCAGCTACGTTGTTTTTAAATATTTCCTTGTATTTTTCTTTTTTATTTTTATTTTTTTTTTGCTACAAAAATATGTCCTTGTAATTGTGTAATTAAACAAGATGATTGTAATTGTGTAATTAAACAAGATGATCACGCCAGTTTGGGTGGGCTTTCTAAAAGTTACTTTTGGCTTCTTGAGTCCAAAAGTTATTTCTGGAAGTGTTTAGATGAACTGTCAGAAACGTTTTTGCTCTCAAAAAATATTTCTTCTGGTCAAAGCCATAAAATGTAGCTTCTTAAAAAAACACTTTTGAAATAGAGTTGAAAACTTATATCAACATATCAATAATATATTATAAACTTAAATATAACATTTTTTTAACTTTTAATAATAATTGAAACCATTTTGACCCATTAAAGCACTTTTAAAAATATAGTTTTAAATACTTATAAAAACACTACAGTTTTTTTTTTTTTCTATCGACTAAAAATACAAGCATAAATTGTGTCAAACAGCATGATGTTTGTTTGCCTTTAGATACTGGCTTTTTAGTGCTGATGTCGTTTTTTTAGGTGTTACTGCGTTGTTGTTAATTCATGCCGTTTTCTTGAATGAACTTTGTATCACATAGCATGATTTTGTTGTTTTCTACAGTTTTGTGGTTGTAGTAGGTTTTCCAAATTATCTCTTTTAGATGTAAACGGTTTTCAAGATATTGTTGCTTCTGTCGTTTTTCAAGATGTGTCGTTTTTAAATTCGTACAGTTTGCTGAAGATGCTTAACAAAACGGTGTCGTCTAGCAAGATGCGTTTTTCTCTTTTTTGGGGTCCTTGTGGGTTCAAGAATGTGTCGTTTCTTTGGGGCACTTTCTCAAGATGTTGTCGTTCTGCTGTTAACCTGATTTTGTCGTTGTAAAGTTCATGTTGTTTGGTTCGGATATTTGATTGTGCGTTTTGTGATGCTGTCGTTTCTCTTCAAGATGTCGTTCTGCGGTTGCCCTTTTTAAGTCCGTCTTGTTTGTCAGGAATTTTTTTAATATAAAATTGTGTCGTTTACTCAGATATATTTGTTTTTTTTCCCTTCAGTTTTGCGGTTCTTGTCGTTTTGCAATGTTTTGTTGTTCTGTCGTTTCCTGGGTTTGTCGTTTTTAAGCTTACCCGGTTTTCTTCAGATTTTTTCTTTATCAATATGGTTTTCTCCATTTTGGTTCTTGTCGTTTTCCAAGATTACATTTTTTATATATTGTCGTTTTTCTATATGTTGTCGTCGTGTCGTTTCTAAGTATATTTCTCAAGTTGTTTTACAACATTGTGTCGTTTTATGGGGAAGTGATTTGTTTGTTCAAACTTGAAAGAATGTGAACATGGCTGAAGAAAGCTCGATCACTCTCTTCACTCGTAACTCTCTTGTCAACGTGTTCTCTACTTGGGTTGATATTATAGCCCATTTTAGGACCGTAATTCGAACCACGAATTTGTTGTTCAAAATTTTTTGAGGGAAAACAAATAGCAGCTACAATTTTGTACTCCAAAAGCAAGTTCTCAAGCGGGGCTATAGTAGTACTAATATACTTTGTTGTATTTTGGGAAAAACCCCTTTTTATTTGGTGTCTAGTGTTTGTGTTACTGCTAAGAATTTGCTTGGAGTGGAGTGCTTTGTGGAACACTTCTCTTATGATTCCCATTTTCAAGAAAATATATTTGGTGCTTGTTTTCTTATTTGTATGGGAGGTGAGTTTGGATTTACTGTGGAAGAAAATAGATGAAGCCCCCAAAAAGGTTTGAGCTCATGTCAAGTTTACAAGATTTGTCTTGTAATGAAAACATGAACTTGTTTGTTTGATCACCAAGAAAATGAATAACAAAGAACATAGACACGTTACAATCAGGTTGGCATGCCTAGACTCTTCAGCATATCATAAGCAGAATCAATTTTCATGAAAGTCAACGTATCTCAACGATGTTCATATCTAGTCAACATCATTAAAGGTAGAACTACACATGAACAATGGCAGTCAGCTGTTTCCTTGAACTTTTTTTTTCTTCTTTCAATATTGTATATAAAATTTAATAAAAATTATACCCTATCCTCTTAAATTATATTCCGTCTTTCTTAAAATTTTATATCTTTTTTTATTTAATTTTTCTTGACAATATTAGTATACACTTCGTCTTCTTGACTAATTTTTCTAGCTCTATTCTGAACATCATTGTGTGTAACTTAAAAGTTTTACTTTTTTTTTAGTTTTTTCCTTTCTACCGAATCAATGTACTTTTGGAGCTAGGTGAAACGTCCTTTATTTATCACTTTTATTTATTTATTTATTTATTTGCCAGAATAATATAAGCATATATATTACACACACACACACACACACACACACATATATATATATATATATATATATATATATATATAAAGTTACATAATTAAAGGTAACCTTCTCATTTTCCACAATCATTCCTCAACTCTAGTGAAGGAGAAATTAATTCAATATCAATTGGCTCATTGTGACAAGGGATTGGCGACACGAGTTTTAGAAGGCAAGGCATGAGTGAAACCCTTAAGCCTCCTCGACACTTGCGATGATATAACCCTTCTTAGTCTATATATATGAATAGATTATCGCTACAATGCTCCCTCTGTCATAGCATGTAGAATAAAGAAACATAATACAATATTTATTTAACATAACACAAACAATTTTTTGTTGCAATATGAGTATTATTTAACATAACACGAACATTAAAAGGTGTAATATTATTCAAGTTCCACAAATTGCTGATCAAGAAGCAGTAGATCCAGCTGAACAACAGATACAAGAACCTGTTGAATAGCCAGCTGATCAACATGCTCCTCAAGAGAATGTTGAACCAGCATTAAGGAGATCTACTACAGTAAGGCGATCAGCCATTCTTAATGACTATATTGTGTATTTACAGGAGTCTGACTACAACATTGGGGCCGAAAATGATCTGGAAACGTTTTCACAAGCCATGAGTTGTAAGGAATCTAACTTATGGTATGATGCCATGAAAGATGAGATGAACTCTACGTCATCTAATGGAGTCAGGGATCTTGTTAAGTTGTCTGATGGTGTAAAAGACATTGGATGCAAATGGGTCTTTAAGACAAAGAAAGACTCATTAGGCAACATTGAGAGACATAAGGCAAGACTCATTGCTAAAGGATTCACTCAAAGGGATGGTATAAATTACATTTAGACTTTTTCTCCTGTATCTAAAAAGGACTCCCTTCGTGTGATCATGGTATTAATGGCTCATTTTGATTTTGAGTTACATCAGATGGATGTAAAAACAACATTCCTCAATGGTGATCTAGAGGAAGAGGTTTACATGAAACAACCTAAAGGATTTTCCTCTAGTAATGGTGAGCAATTAGTGTGCAAACTCAAGAAATCCATATATGGTTTAAAACAGGCTTCCTGTCAATGGTATTTGAAATTCCATGATGTCATCACTTCATTTGGTTTTGAAGAGAACATCATGGATCAGTGTATATACCAGAAGGTCAATGGGAGCAAGATTTGTTTCCTTGTTTTGTATATGGATGATATCCTTCTTGCAACCAATGACAAGGGGTTTCTATATGAGGTGAAACAATTCCTTTCTAAGAACTTCGATATGAAGGATATGGGTGAGGCATCTTATGTCATTGGCATAAAGATCCATAGGGATAGATCTCGATGCATTTTGGGACTATCGCAAGAAACCTATATCAATAAAGTCTTAGACAGATTTTGGATGAAAGATTGTTCACCAAATGTAGCACCCATTGTGAAGGGTGATAAGTTCAATCTGAACCAATGCCCAAGGAATGATTTTGAGAAAATTCAAATGAGCAACATTCCTTATGCTTCAGCTGTTGGAAGCCTTATGTATGCTCAAGTTTGTACAAGACCTGACATTGCATTTGTTGTGGGAATGTTGAAGAGATATCAGAGAAACCTAGGCATTGACCACTGGAGGGCTGCAAAGAAGGTGATGAGGTACCTTCAAGGCACAAAAGAGTACATGCTTATGTATAGGCGAACTGACATTCTAAAGGTGATTGGCTACTTCGATTCAGACTGTGCTGGCTGTGTTGATTTGAGAAAATCAACTTCAGGTTATATTTTCATGCTAGTCGGAGGAGCTATATCTTGGAGGAGTGGAAAGCAAACGTTGGTTGCTACTTCCACAATGGAGGCAAAGTTCGTTTCATGTTTTGAGGCTACTTCGCATGGTGTATGGTTGAAAAGTTTCATGTCAGGCCTTAGAATTGTAGATTATGTGTCTAGGCCATTAAGAATATATTGTGACAATTCAGCTGTTGTCTTTGTGGCTAAGAATAATAAGAGTGGTAGTCGAGGTAAACATATCGACATTAATTACTTAACCATAAGGGAACGGATTAAGGAAAATAAAGTGGTCATTGAGCATATAAGCACTGAATTGATGATCACAGATCCTCTGACAAAAGGAATGCCACCGAAGTCATTTAAGGATCATGTAGTTCAGATGAGACTTGGTTCCATAATGTAAATATGTTTGTACATATAATTTACAGACTTAACGAAACTCTTATTCAGTTGTGATGTTTTCTTATATTTGTTTTGCGCATTAAGTTATTGGAGAAAAATTCACATTTAGTAGAACCAAGAATAAACATTGGGTTTATTCATAAAGTTAAGTTACCATATAAGAAATAAAGTCTGAGAAATAACATATTGTAATACATGAAAGATAATACTCACAATTAGAGAAATTATCGCCATGATTCATGTATTTGTTTTCTGAAAGTTTAGGTTTAATGAATATAAAGATAAATATGGAGACCAAGTAGGAGAATGTAACTGTTTCATTCTTTAACGGTTTCAAGAATTGAAACCAATTTTAATTTTGCAACAGTCATTCATAATTGGCCTCATATTTATGCTCATAAAACCAGCATTGGTAACTGCATTTCTGAGGCAGTATAAGAATCCTTGATGGAAGGATTTCTAAACATAGCCGAGAATAACAAAATTTTTATGTTCATTTTTGTGTATTGAACAAAAACTTGGGTCCCCAAGTCCGAAAATTCTCTAAAGAACCAACACCATCAATTAAGTCTTTTGGAGGACTTGGAAGAGCTCTCAAGTGCAGGCAGCCATATCACCCATCGTTGACAACCGAAGAATACAGTAGCAATGGCAGGAGGTATTTTATGTCACGCTTCCATTTTGTTTCGTATATGCTTGTTGTTTTTGGAATATTATAATTCATTTAAGCTTTTTCATATTGTATATAAAATTTAATAAAAATTATACCCTATCCTCCTAAATTATATTCCGTCTTTCTTAAAATTTTATATCTTTTTTTATTTAATTTTTCTTGACAATATTAGTATACACTTCGTCTTCTTGACTAATTTTTCTAGCTCTATTCTGAACATCATTGTGTGTAACTTAAAAGTTTTACTTTTTTTTTAGTTTTTTCCTTTCTACCGAATCAATGTACTTTTGGAGCTAGGTGAAACGTCCTTTATTTATCACTTTTATTTATTTATTTATTTATTTGCCAGAATAATATAAGCATATATATTACACACACACACACATATATATGCTAAAGTTACACAATTGAAGGTAACCTTCTCCTTTTCCACAATCATTCCTCAGCTCTAGTGAAGGAGAAATTAATTCAATATCAACCTATAGATTTTACTAAATTAGTTAAAACCACATACATTATCTTATTTAGAACATGCCATAACTAGTTATGTAGCTAGCTCGAATGTCAAACCAGAAGAAGTTAACTTTTCTTGGATTAAATTCTCCACACGTTCTACCATGGCCTTACTAAGATGATTAACCCAATCTCCCACTTCTCCTTTCCTGAAATAGCTTTTGTTATCAAAATAAGGCATGAATTTCCCATGTTTGTTCACTTCCAAGTCCTTCAAATTGCTTAAACTACAAAGCTTCAATATGTCTTCAACAATCTCTTGGTTCTCTTCCTCCGAAGAAAAAGGAAATCCGACAAACTCAGCCAGCCTTTTGACTTGGGCCTTGGTGTCCTTTTTCAGGTCTTCATACTTGAGAAACAACACCTTCTGAGGATTCTCCAAGCTTTGCTTCCAGTAACCAAGCATGTGGGCCCAAAATGGTCCGAAAGACTCTTCACCCTTGCAATACACATCCACAAACTCCTCCAGTGTCCACTTTGAACAATTGTGGAGATTATCAGCTTGAATTACAAAATGCCAATGGGAGACAATGATGTCAAGAGGGTTTCGACAAATGTAAACGATTCGGCATTTTGATTCCTTAATGGATTCGGGCAAGGAGGCATAAGGAACATGTGTAGAAAGGAGTCTTGGAGATGGAATGCCACTTAGATTTGGAAGAATCTCTTTATTGTTTGCATACAATGTGAACTCAAAAAAGGGCACAAGTTCATGTGGATTGAAATTAAGCAAAGGGGTGTTAGAGACTGTGGAGCTGGTTCGATTGACGATCGAGAACAAAAGGGCCTTTAGCCAAGTTGTGCCTGATTTTGGTTTCGAGGCAAGAATGATGTCTTGATCATGAGCTTGGAAGTGCTTTTGGAAGCAGATTATGTTTGGAACAATTGTTGATGGACTCCAAAAGCCTTGGTATAGTGAGAGGCCAGAAGAACCTAACCAACCTTTGGTTTTAGGAAGTTGAGAAAGAAACAACTCTTGTTCTTGGTGATCTTCAAGATCACAGAGCAGCTCGTTTCTTCCTTGTTGGGTTTTAGAATGGTCCATGAAAACTAGTGTTTAGTATTGGTAATTGGTGTAGAACAAAGGTAATTGAATCTATACACACACATATATAGACTTTATTCCTATATATATTTATGAATTAGGTAGCGTTGAAATTAAGATAAGTAATTGGGTTTATGGCCTTTGTGAGTTACAAAACGTCCCATGAGTTTCAACAACAGATGCATTTACTATATTAGTTAAAGAGTCTACTTAATTCAATTTCCTGCAATTTGGAGGATTAAAAAAAACGTAAATTCATTTGCCAAAAGAAATAGTCTATCAAAGTTCTTGATTAATCTCGCTACATGACTCGAACGTTTCTAACATTAATTTATGTCCTTCATTGATTGTCAAATCGTTGCTGAACATTCACTAACTAGTAGTTACTTTACTCCAATTTAAACAGCTAATGGTAACTTATGAAGCATTATTACATGTAGGTTGTATTTATGGTAATTGCAGCAGGTACATTTGGCTTGCTCAAGAATCCAGCAAAATTTAAGGACAAGAAAACATCAAAA
This sequence comes from Artocarpus heterophyllus, assembly GCA_025403435.1. Classification (NCBI taxonomy): domain Eukaryota; kingdom Viridiplantae; phylum Streptophyta; class Magnoliopsida; order Rosales; family Moraceae; genus Artocarpus; species Artocarpus heterophyllus. The sequence goes on along the minus strand of CM046347.1, from coordinate 4,607,629 downwards.
AAATGACATTTTTGTAATCAATTCTTGACCAATTTTCTACGTCAATTTTGTTTTGGTGTTTTTTTTTTTTTTTTGGCTACTTTGCTGGTTAGCAGCTTTTTATTATTCGCAGCTAATAATAATAAGAACAGGATTTCTGTGACTACAAGAACAGGATTCTGGTCTTCACTCAAAAAAAAAAAAAAAAAGAGAAAAAAGCTGATGAAGAAGTAGTCAAAAAGGTTGAAGCAGCTGTTGATGGATGAGCAAAGTTTTTAACAAGATGCAAAAAAATAAGAAGGTTAAAAAATAAAAAAGGCATGAAGTGGAGTAATAAAACAAATATTGGCATTTCAAAAAGAGAAAAAAAATATTGTGATGTCTGTCTTGAGCATGTTATAAAGCATACTCAACCTTCACCAAGTTAACAGTTCAATTTTTATTTTTATATTATTTTTCATAGGAAGTCAACATCTTTGAGTGTAAGTTAACATAACCTTCTGTTTTGGATCTTCCTTTTCGATTTGTATGTGAATCTGTGTATCTCTTTAGTCAACATTACATTTTGGCTTTGTACATGGCTTTCACGTTTCACCTACTTATTGTTTAAGCTTCGTTTTGCTTATTTTCCCTTAAAAACAAATTCTATGTCTCGTCTGAATGAATTTCATGCAGATAACATAATAACATGAAAATGCAATTGTCAAATGAATTGCACAAATACTTCAAAGTTTAGTCAAGCTCATGATGGTCCCATCCTTTGCCTTTGTATTCCTCAATAAGCATGTAAAGTAAGCTTCCTCTCTCTCTCTCTCTCTCTCGGTGTATGTGCCTTGGCCAAGTCCTCTGTTGAAAAGTCAGTTCAAATATGCTCCAAAATTCAGATACAAGTTTGTACCGGAAGTATTACAGCCAATCACAAGCTTCCACATCATCAGCAAGTCTTATGTGGCAATTGGGTTACTTAGCATAAAAATTGTAATTGGTGCTGAGGTGTATTGTTGCTATTGGTAACGTTTTTGTTTGTAAGGTTATATAAGTGTTGATCTTGTATTACTGAAAGAAAGCAGAAAACAGGTCTTAGGAGAAGAGAGAGAGAGTACTGAAGAGCAAGAAGTAGAGAGAGAAAACAAAAGAGGGAAGTGAGTTCTTCTTTGGGGGTTTTTTCTTCTTGTTGTATTTTCTCTATAAAATCCTCTGTATTCCTGAGAGGGTTGGTGAGTGAGAAAGCTGTGAGAGAGTGTAATCTTTGGAAGAACAATCAATACAAGCAGAGCGAATTCCCAAAGGGAGTTCACGAGGACGTAGGCAAATTAGCCGAACCTTGATAAATTTCGGTGTCTTTTTTTCTTATTATTTTGTGGTTGATCAATTGCACAGTGTACCAACAGTGGTATCAGAGCTGGCTGTCAAGAATCAATTTTTTGTGAAGATTCAGATATAGAGAAATCCTAGAGGACAATAACGATTTTGGGCTAGGGCTCGGTCCTGAAGAAATTCAAGATCTTGATTTCCAACCATTAAGGGAAGTGCAAGATTCAAGTTCATAAATCCTCCCTGTCGACACCTTGAATCAATCTGCAATGAGCAATATAAAGGTTGAGATCGAAAAATTCGATGGCTCAGGCGATTTCAAAATTTGGAGAAGAAAAATCAAAGGGCTTCTTGCCCAGCAAAAGGCTCTTAGGGCTTTGGAGGACCCTGTTCCATTCCCTGAAGGCTTCTCAGAAGATCAAAAATAGGAACTGCTTGAGATTGCTACAGGTACGATCATCTTCCACCTAACCAATTCGATCATTAGGATGGTAGATAAGGAAGACACACCTGCAAAAATATGGAATAAATTAGATGAGCTTTTTCAAAAGAAATCCTTAACAAATAAAATTTTCTTGAAATAAAGGCTGTTTGGCTTTAAGATGAACACCTCCAAGAATCTTGATGAATTTTTAAGAATGAATATTGAGCTAGCAAACTCAGGTGAAAATCAAGCAATCATATTGTTAAATTCTTTACCTGATTGAGAATCAATCACATTAGAAGAAGTTCTATCAGCCTTGAGGTCGCGAAATCTTGAACTCAAGACTGAGAAGCAATCATCAAATAATGGTGAGAACTATTTTGCATGAGGAAGGAATTTGCAGAGAAATGAAAATATGAGAAGAAAGTCAAACAGTAAAGGAAGAGGAAGGTCCAACTCAAGAGGTCCTAATAGCTCCAAGAAATGTTATCATTGTGGGAAATTAGGGCATATCAAGAAGGATTGTTATTCCTGGATAAGAAGGAACAAAGAGAAAAATGCAGCTGCAAATGAAGATCAAGATTTAGCAAATTTAGGGGATGGATATGATAGTGGTGAGGTTCTCATGGCTTCCTCTGATTATGTACATCAAGACTGGGTTCTAGATTCTGGGTGTACCTATCATATGACTTACAACAGTGATTAGCTTACTGATTTCAAGAAATTAAATGGTGGGAAAGTTATGATGGGTGATAGCCATACTTGCCAGGTGGAGGGAATTGGCATAGCAAGTTTTAAAATGTTTGATGGTACCTTGAGGCATTTAGAGAATGTAAGGTATGTGCCTAGCCTAACAAGGAATTTAATTTCCTTAGGCATGCTGGATGATGCAGGACATGTGATTAAAACAGAAAATGGAAAAATGAAGGTCTGTAAGGGATCTTTGGTAGTAATGAAAGGAGTCAAAGGGATGGACTCTACCACTTGATAGGAGATGTCTTCACAGGGAAAAATACTATTGCTACAGCCCCTGAAGATACCCGAGCTTTGCTTTGGCATAGAAGATTGGGTCACATAAGTGACAGAGGTTTGCAAGAGATGCAGCAGCAAAAACTTCTTGGGAAAGGCAAAATAAGCAAAGTGGATTTTGGTGAATATTGTGTCCTGGGTAAGCAACATAAGCTCAAGTTTAAGGCAGGTAAACACGAGTCCAAGGCTTTCTTGGAGTACATACATTCATATTTGTGGGGTCTAGAGAAAATAGCTAAATTAAGACTCTAAGAACAAACAATGGTTTAGAGTTCTGTAATGAAAGTTTTGATGAATTCTATAAAGAACAAGGAATTCAAAGACATAGGACTGTAAGGAAAACCCCTCAGCAAAATGGGGTTGCTGAAAGAATGAATAGAATCATTATGAATAAATCTAGATGTATCTTATTCAACTCAGGATTACCTAAGAGTTTTTGGGGTGAATCTGTAATGACTGCTGCATATTTAGTTAATAGAAGTCCTTATAGTGCCATTGATTTTAAAACCCCAGAAGAAAGGTGGACTGGTAAACCACCTGATTTATCACACCTTAAACCTTTTGGATGTGCTGCTTATGCACATCAATCAGAGGGTAAGCTAAAACCAAGATCAGTTAAGTGCATTTTCTTAGGCTATCCTCAGGGTGTTAATGGATATAGGCTGTGGGTTAGAGAGGCAGAAGGGTTTAAAACCATAAATAGTAGAGATGTCATTTTTAATGAACATGATTTTCCTTGTTTGCATAGTACTAACCCTTCTGCAGGTCAAGAAGATCAAGAAACTAACTATGTAGGTACTGTACAAGAACAACTACGCCTATTGCCCTATAAATCAGAACAAAATGAGGGCAGTCCTTTTCAGGTGGAGCAGGTGCAAGAGTCACAAGAAAATGACTCTCAAAATAATAAGGCAGCAGGTCCTCAAGATTCAAGGACAGGAACTGACCACCATTAGTCTCAATTTCCTATCTCTGTAGAGGATTAACAAGAGCCAAATCAAGAGAAGCGGGTTGAGTCTCTGAGGGATTACAACTTAACAAGAGACAGGCAGAGAAAGGTGATTAAGCCTACCCAAAGATACGAGTTTTCTGCACTCACAGACTTACTAGCATATGCTTTTATGGCTGCGATGGAAGTTGAGAAAACTGAGCCTGTGACCTATCAAGAAGCAATAAACAACAAAGATTCAAATTAATGGGTGGCAGTAATGACAGAAGAAATGAACTCATTATACAAGAATAATACATAGGAAGTAGTATGCAGACCTCAAAAGGGTTTACACAAAAGGAGGGTGTGGATTTCAATGAAATTTTTTCTCCTGTAGTCAAATACAAAACAATAAGGATTATGTTGTCCTCAGTTGCACAGTTTGAATTGGAGTTGGATCAAATAGATGTTAAAACTTCATTTTTACATGGAGAACTTGAAGAAATATTTTCATGGAGCAGCCTGAAGGTTTTAAGGTGCAGAAGAGTAAAGACCTAGTTTGCAAGTTAAATAAGTCCTTGTATGGACTTAAGCAGTCACCAAGGCAGTGGAATCTAAGGTTTGATACCTTTATGATTCAGCAAGGATTCATAAGAAGTTCATATGATCCTTGCCTCTATTTCAGGGGAAATAAATAGAAGATGCTGAGTATCTCCTTTTGTGTGTAGATGATATGTTGTTGATAAGTAAAGAAAAGGACAAGATAGACAGAATGAAAAGAATGCTGAAGTCAGAGTTTGACATGAAGGATCTCAGAGAAGCAAAAAGAATATTGGGCATAAGCATTATAAGGGATAGAAATAAGAAGTCAGTCTTCTTGAGTCAGAAAAAATATTTGGAGAAATTAGTTGAAAAATTCTCCATGACAAGTACAAAACCTATCAAGCAGCCATTGACTAGCCAATTCCAATTGTCAAAATATAAGAGTCCAGCAACCACAGAGGAACAGTTGTACATGTCCAAGGTTCCATATTCAAGTGCAGTAGGTTCTGTGATGTACTCTATGGTGTGTACACGTCCAGATCTTGCACATGCTATAAGTACCTTGAGCAGATTTATGGCAGATCCTAGGAAAGACCATTGGAAAGCAATGAAATGGTTACTGAGGTACATAACAGGTTCAATTGATGTAGGTCTTCACTATCTCAGCCAAAGGAAGAATGTTGAGGTAAAAGGATTTGTGGATTCAGATTATGCAGGGGATATAGACAGCAGGAAGTCTACTACAACATATGTTTTTCTAGTCAGTGGGAACTGCATTAGTTGGAAGTCTCAGCTGCAACCTATGGTAGCCCTCTCAACCATGGAAGCAGAGTATATAGCTGCTACAGAAGCAGTAAAAGAAGGTATATGGATCCAAGGTCTTCTGCGTGAATTGAAGCTTTATACAGGTACTGCAACAATTTTCATAGATAGTCAGAGTGCTCTTCATTTGTGCAAAAATCTGGTGTTTCATGATAGAACCAAACATGTTGAGGTGAAATACCACTTCATTAGAGAGAAAATTGCTCAAGAAATTGTTAAAATTGAGAAGATTGCTACTGAAGACAATCCAACAGATATTGGAACTAAAATTGTGACTCTTAGCAAGTTTAATCACTACCTAAACTTGCTGGGAGTGGGCTGTGGGTGAATGTTGAAGTGTATGAGCTAGGATCTTTGGGATGAAGCTTTGCTTAAGGAGTCATATGTGAACTGAGGTGGAGATTGTTGAAAAGTCAGTTCAAATATGCTCCAAAATTCAAATACAAGTTTGTACCAGAAGTATTACAGCCAATCACAAGCTTCCACGTCATTAGCAAGTCTTATGTGGCAATTAGGTTACTTAGCATAAAAATTATAATTGGTCCTGAGGTGTATTGTTGCTATTGGTAACGTTTTTGTTTGTAAGGTTATGTAAGTGTTGATCTTGTATTACTGAAAGAAAGCAGAAAACAGGTCTTAGGAGAAGAGAGAGAGAGTACTGAAGAGCAAGAAGTAGAGAGAGAAAACAAAAGAGGGAAGTGAGTTCTTCTTTGGGGGTTTTTTCTTCTTGTTATATTTTCTCTGTAAAATCCTCTGTATTCCCGAGAGGGTTGGTGAGTGAGAAAGCTGTGAGAGAGTGTAATCTCTGGAAGAACAATCAATAAAAGCATAGCGAATTTCTAAAGGGAGTTCACGAGGACGTAGGCAAATTAGCCGAACCTCGATAAATTTCGGTGTCTTTCTTTCTTATTATTTTGTGGTTGATCAATTGCACGGTGTACCAACATCCTCTAAATTTTTGGTAGACTTGCTGCTAGATGTTTTTCCTTTTGGTGTTTCAAATGCTACAATTCAAAAGACCAAGTCCAACTTGTCAACCAACAAAAAGTTATATTTTGTGCAAAAATTATGGGGCATTATGTACATTAATCGACTGTTGGACAAAATCTACAGGGAATTTTAAAATTTTTGGTCTTATTTATCAAGATTAAAAGTGCGGGATCTAAGCTATCAAACATTAACAAGTTAAGATTGTGTCAATGCAAACAACCCTACATAAGATGTGCTTGATTTACTGGCTCACATCTCAAGTGGACCTTTTTGGGCTTATATCATTGTGCTACTGAGGATCATTGGCTCTCTTAATTATTGTTGAATCATATTTGATTGTCAATTTACTAACCAAAAAATTCATTTTTCTTTACAAAACACATCAACTCTACACTTCTGGGCCTGCATGCCAATTTGAAAAATTTTCCTTTATTGCACTTTTTTCTACACATCAATATAAAGATTTAGAAACATCAAAAAGAGGGTGATCGCTAAGCTCAAAAAGGTCACTGCCTATAGCAAGCACTAGTGATTGGAACCTGAGGGTCTGAGAATGTTCCATCTGTCAATATGATTAGCAAGCCAACGATTTGCAGCCTCAGTCACCATCCCAGCTAATATACAGTGAAGGATCTTCACATGATCCTGCACAAGTCTCACTGCCATTTATGTTTCCCTTGTTACCACACCACACATGATCATTATCTTCACGATAACCGCAACATATATTTGCCTTGTCCAAAAATCCTGCAAAATTTACATTGTTTTAGTTTAAACCCGAGAGGGACTTAAGTTTGAGGGCTTGTGCGTATGGATTGGACAAATCATTTGAGCTTCTTCGTATCTGATACTGTAATAGAAATTGAACTTCCATTTTTAACAGGCAACCTGCTAAGTGGAGTATCACGGTGTCCTTATAAGTACGATTATATTCTGCTTGTAGAATATCATATAGTGTTAGTCCCTTGTCTTATTTATAGATGCTAAAAGGCTTACTAATACAAGGATAATAAAGAAAAATATTAAAAACATATCACTAAAAGGAAAACAATAATAAGAAAAAAAGAAAATCTCTAGTTTGATTTGATACTTTCTTTATAGTGCTAGGATCATAAAATTAATTTTTATACCAAATGGGTTGCCATCCTTTCATCAGTAGATGAGAGATTTTTAAATATTAGTTAGTTGTCATGACAGTTTGTCAAACCACTTGCCTGTGATCAGGTGGGTCGGTATCAAAAAGTTTGGATAAAGTTTGAGAATCCCTTGAAATTATTCTCTGTTAATTTGTCAACTTTATGTGTCGGTGTTACTGTAATATTCAGAAATCTGTCTTTTTTGCTAAATACAGCCAGCTATCTGTGGTTACTTTGTTCTTTTCTCTCATGGTCTGCTGTTAACCATTGAAATTGCTTACTAGATAAGGCATCTGATAAGGCATCTCCATCTTAAATTTATCTGCAAACAATGTCCTAATTGCAGATTGATTCATGTGACCTCTTTTTGTCCACTTAAAGCTGAATTGAATCCTGGGATGGCGCCTAACTTTATGGCTTGGAAAAAGTTAGACCCCTTTTTATTTAGAAAAAGAATACACACACACACACACACCCACACATACATTGAATATTATGTCCCTTGACTTCCTTAATTATGATATGTGTCTCCAAAGAGACAGAATGTTTGGGGGGCAGGTGCATTTTAGCATGCAAAGTTTATTTATAAACCAATTTCTTTATATGCATTTTGACTTCAATTCCCTTTTTTAGTCCTCATAAAATGGAACTTTTTCCAATGGTGGAAACACAATCGTCATTGTGTTCATAAATTGAGGATATTTAAATGGGTGATTTCTTAGCTACGGTTTGAGAGAGAAGAGAGCGGTTAGGAAAAAAAGAAGAAGAAGTTTAAACTACAATTTATAGTTTAAATTGGTGTTTGGTATATTCATTAAAATATTGGTTTTAGTTAGTTTGAATCAAACAATGAGTTTACACTATAATTTATAGTTCGAACTGAAAAAACGGTTGAAACTACTCTCTCAAACAGTCGGTTAAATTGAAAAGCGATTAAGGGAAATTAAAACCTTTAAATATTATTTTTCAAATGAGAACTAGGAAAAAAGTTCTCCAACACTAGATAACACAAACAGCGGGAATAAAATAACATGTGCAGGTGTGCTTTTTGTCTTGGCATGAACACTAGACATAAGTAAACAAGTGTCCTAGTTTATTATATTAGTTCTTTATGACCAATCAGCCATTATGCAGGTATTATATTCATTTATGTGATTATAATATTGGTATTCTTTTCCTCAATCTCCCAAATTGATTGGAAAATCAGCCTCATTATGAATGACCCAAAAAAAAAGCATCATGCTCGTGATTCTTCATCAAGTTAATTAAATCTGTTGTCTCTTATATTTAATTAAGGTTGAATAAACCAGGGCTGAATCATTTGATTCGTTGTGCCACTTCCAAATATATATATATATATATATATATTCATCAGATGGTGTTGCAGTTTACATTACATATTCCACTTCTGTGCCTCCTTCCACTATGCTTTTTTACTATACTTTTTGCTTAAACAAAAAGTAAAAACTTTCAGACCAAATTATTTATTATTTATTCTGTTATTATAATTGTAACAAGTGTTGTTGTTGTTGGAAATTTTGGATTGATTTAGAGGGCGTTCAATTTTGGTAGGCATCCCTCTAAAAGTTGCTTTTGACACTTAAAAATTACTTCTGCCAGAATAAACTTACGTATTTCTTTAGTAAATTGGAGAAAGTTTAAGCTTTTCCTAAAAAAAAAAAAAGAAATCAAATGTGGTGAGTAACTATCTTGGAAAATAAAAGATCTTCGATAATAGGAAAATGTCTTGTGTGTTTTGTTAAAATATTGTGTTCCACTTCATATTTTAAAGTGATTTCAGGTCCTGGCTGGTGGAGATGGTGAGGAGAACCAGGAGATGCTTTGCATCAGATCACAAAGCTTAGGATGACAGAGCAGTGATATTTTGATCTATGTGAGGCTAACGCCCGCGGTTCAACAAACAAATTACTTCTTTAGGATACCAACACTAATCCCAACTTGCATACCAATTTTTCCATTTTTCACTCTTTTAAAACTAGCCTTTATTTTTATTTGGTCCTATTGCAAACAAAAGCAAAAAATTAAGGGGTTGATCACAATTCACAATGCAGACTGAAAGCCAAACTCTTCCTAAAGCTTGTCATTTGTGCTTCTGCCGTGCCCATAAGCCTCCGCTGAAGTGTTTTGAGACTATTTTCAAGTTCTGGTTCACCATATATTAGCCCTTAATCAAGCTTTGATTATAAGTAGTTATTGCTTAATGTAAACATTTATCGGCGTAGGGCGCTTTGGTCACATTCAAGGATAATTATTCTTGGCCATGCCTCCCACACTTTTTTGCAAAAAAAGAAAAAAGAAAAAAAACTAGAGCAATATTAGAATATACTAATGGCGCTTAGCGTTACAAATTAATAGATTAGTGAGCCGCATAACATGGGGTCTACAAGTATAACCTATTTTTATTAACTGTAGTGTTTAACACATGTGGGCCTGTTTGCCAAGTTTAGTATGCATATATTGTGATTGTGAATGTGATAATGATTGTCATATCAATGCAAAGTTCTGAACACATTTGGTGATCAGGAATAATTTGTTGTAAAAGGACAAAAGTAATAAATGGAACAAAACTTTGAGAAGGGAAATACTTCTTTGTTTGAGTAAGGCAAGCAAAGTTAAGTAGTACATAGAGTGACAGCAAAACATTATTTATAATAATGCGAAGACAACTGTATTTTTACTTTTAAGACACTACAAACTAAAAGCCAACCACTAGGGCTTACATCATTCAAGTGCCACAAAAATAGCAAAGAAAACAAATCCACTAAAACCATTACTCCACTAACCAAGATTGACTTATTCAACATAACTAAAAATGAAAAAAAAAAATTGTTGTAGAATCCGAATTAATGCCAATATAACTTAGGTCAATGCCTATAACAAGCATGAGTGATTGGAATCTGTAGGTCCGAGAAGGAACCATTTATGATATGCTTAACAACCCAATGATTTGCAGCCTCAGTGTAGTGTACACCGTCCCAGCTAATATACAAGGAAGGATCTTCACATGAACCTGCATAGATTTTGGTACCATTAACTTTTGCCTTGTTTCCACACCACACATGAACTTTACCTTCATGATAGCCACAACAGATTTTTCCCTTGTCCAAAAACCCTGCAACAGACATAATTTTTTCAGTGACATTTTTGTTATAGTTACGTGTTAAGATTCAGATACCTTAACAAACAAATAAAAATACAAAAAATTTAGAGCGGTTCATTCTCAATGTGAGAGCTACGTGCTCTTTCAGCTGCTGCAGAAAATTTATTATGATGGAAGAAGTTTAAAGAGAAAATTACATGCCTCGCCTCACAACTCCATGTTTTCTCTAACTCTTTAATTAATCCTAAATGTGGAGTCTTCCTTTTATAATGAGAAACTAGGGCGATCAATAACGTAAAGTGTGAAATTCACGAAGTATCCTTAATGAAGCTTAAAACTATGTTCAACTTAGAATCATTTTCTCTTGTCAAATTCAGAGAATAAGAGCTGAAAAGATTATTTTGTTTGAATGGGGATTTTTTTTACCTTGGTTTTTTGCATTGATGATTAGTTTGTACTTTGCAGTGTACAAATCCACATATGTTAATGCAGCATGTGGGAGTTTTTCTCTTAGCTTGCTGACTTTATGCTTGAGCCGTTTGTTGAACCGTTTTGCCATGTGATTTTGAGCCTTGACACAACCATGGCGGTCGAAATATCCATGTTTCTTTGAGCTATGGACGTACTCGCGCATGGCCACCGGCAAGCAACCAATGGGACCTGTGTTGTGTATCCAGAATGCCCTTGCCCCTTGTTTGTACAGATCCTATAAATACCATTACTATCAGTAATTACATCCACAAGACATTTTAATGGGTTTAACACTCAATCAACTGAGAAAGATTGTTTGTTCTCCACAAATTTTGGGTTCGAGTCAATCCCACTACAGTAAAGTGGTATATTAGTAACTTACTGGGGTTACCTAGGCACCATAACGTACCCTTATATAACCCATTTTCCATTAGCCCAAAAAACAGGATGTTTCCGTTAGTACACTATGAATTTGCCGGTGTTTGCTAAAACGTTCAAATTTGACAAATGAGACCCTAAATTTAAAAATCCGTTACAATTCTATTCTAAGTGAGGGTACATTGGTACAGATTACTGAAAAAGGAAAGGATAAAAAAATATGAGCTAATAGTTTTACTTACTCGGACTGCTTTAGCAAACTGATTAATTATATCAGAGATTTCTGATCTGAACCGTTTATTACTCATTGTTCTGAACCCCACAGCAAGATCATTTTGGCCAATATCAAACATGTAAAGAGCCTTTGAGAAGTCCTCTGGTCTAGGAAGATCTCTTCCTTCTGATCCTTTCTTGTCTGCACATATCACAAACAAATTTTCCTTGAAGATGTGTCATGTCAATTCTGAACAACATGGTGATTTTGGGAGATGACAAGAGATCACCTTGTTTGTAAAGCCAGCTTGTGCGTTTCTTGAACTGGGTATACTGCAAAACTTGGATATCAAGTGGAAATGGGCTCACACCTTTAAAAAATACAGATTCATTTTGACGCCTTATGGTTGATCCTCCTGTGGCAAAATTAGCACCATGCCTGAAATTGGCTCCAATTGAGTCCAAGTATGGGCTCAAATAAGGCAGTCCAAGGTGATTTGCTACATAATATATCTAACAATTATTTAGTACTATATATACATTCTTTAGATTCTGATTATGTAAGTAAAAAATTTTTGGAGGAAAAAAGATTACCAATAAGATCAATCATGAGGCGACCATCACAACCCCTCCCAACTGGTCTGTGGAAGAAAGTTTCGCCGCATGGAGAAATCACAGGGTAAAATGCAGCTGATATGCCGCCAGTGTCTGAATTCGAGTCGCCAAAGTTGTAAATTGCAGGGAAGTTGCAAGGAGATTTGCCCGTCACTTCTTCGCCCACAGTGCTCAAAACCCATGTAGCTAAAATGCTAAGAAAGAATAATCTCGTTTTAATCTTCATTTTTACTCTTCTAACGACTAGATTACTTGCATAAGGGCATGTAGTTATACGCCCCATATATACATGCTTCTAGATGTATCTCAGATATGCCAAAACAAAAATCAATGAAAAGATATGATCATGATAAACTAAATATGAAAAAAAAAAAGAAAAAAAAAGAGGAATGATTGAATTCTTTGATCGTTACTATTACACACGTGTTGTCCTTTTGTCTGGCTGTACCTTCTTTGTCCTTTTCCTACATTTTCTTTGTAAACACCAAGACTTTCCTGCTAGACAAGGCATACCCTTAAATTTCACAAATTTCCTGCCCAAAAAGGGGAAAAAAAAAAAAAATCTAAGTTGCACTTGCATCATGAATTGTGACCGTAAATTGTCCACTTTGCAGATTGAATACATTGTGATGCCGCCTAACTTTGTGGTTCACTCAACCATTCTAGACCCATATTTGTTTTAAACAACATCTTGAATTCTTTTAAGTATGAGATGTCTCCAAAGAATAATTATTAATTTTGTGGTAAATGCATTAATCATAGCAATGATTTACCAAGCATGTTTTGTACACGTCACTCCCTTCATATATTAATTATAATCATCTACTCCCCAAAAGAAAACATTTTTTAATGGATGAGAATATAATTATCTTTTGTTTAGCAGTAAATAAAATTATTTACGTGGATATTTACTTAAAATATTTTAAAATGTGCTATTTATCTTATTTTAAAAATATACTATTTGTCTCTTTCTTTAAAAAAAAAGACCAAATTAATCATGTGAAATTGAAATTTAACACAATATTCAGAATATCTTAAATGTCCTTAATGACGTAATAATTATTTTAATAATTTCCCATATTATACTATATAATTACATAGTAATTGTTTTAATAAACTTATTTTAGAACACTTGTAAAATATTTACAAATTACAGTCATATTTTAATTCAATAAACATAATTGAGTTATTTGTTTTATTTCTCATATTTCAATAAGAAATTGTATCCAAAACTAATTATATTAAATAGCAGGTTTTAAAAATATTTATAGTCTGTAGCGATTTAATGGTATAAATAATTTATTTATCTTCTTATTTTACATTGTTAATAGTTCTTATTTACAGTATTTACACAGTAAATAGATTTAATATGCAAATAATTTATTTACTTTTTTGCTTGTAATACAAATAATTCTTTAAACATAAATAAATTATTTACATTATTAATCTATTATTTACTATAAATATTTTTAAAACTGAATATTAACTTTAAATTTTTTAAAAAAATCAACTATTTCTCGCATGCTCCCTATTTTTAGTCAATAAACAGTCATTTGTTAATGGGCCTAATATACGGCACCATGGGTTTGCCAGTTAACGGTCTCAGGGCACAAAGCCGACAGTGCGGCCCAAGGCCCGCCTTCTTCGTCTCCCCAATCATCTCTCTCGCGCCGTCTTTCTTTGGCGCGGTACACAGGAGAGAGAGAGGGAGGGGGAGAGGGAGGGAGAGCTTGGAGAGAATCTCTGAAGCAGCGCCGGCACTCAGAATTCCATGGCGACGAAGGAAGAGAAGGCGGAGAAGAAGGAAGGGACGAACCTTGTCGGCTCTCCGACTTTCAAGGAGCTCGAAAATGGCCGCTTCAAGTGCGTCGAGACCGGCCACGAAGTTCTTCCCAAGGACAAGGATTCCTATTCTCTCAGCAAACGGTGTCGTTTAGGCCTCATCGACTTCGCCCTCTCCCACAACAAGCCCCCTCTCAACATGTTCAAGCCAGATCCTTCCTCTCGGTCGGTACTAACCTCAATTTTGCAATTTTTCTATTCAATTCCGAAACTTTTCACTTTTTTGATTTCGTGTTGAATATTGGGTTTGACAAAGCTATCAAGTTATGAGCCTTAATCCATTATTACAGTTCGAAGCTGATATGCAAGTTAACTGGGGACACCATTAACAAGTCTGAGGAACATATCTGGAAACATATTAATGGAAAAAGGTTCCTCAACAAACTAGGTTTGTGGCTTTTATAAAAATTCTTTCATTTTGTTGCTCATTTGAACTTCGTGTGTGATTTTTGTTGGGACATCATGATATTCATGTCTTTTTTTTTTTTGGTAAAAAAAAAAAAAGAGGAGAAGGAAACACAAAAGCAAACACCAAATGGGATGGCAGAAGAAGGGGATGAGGAGATAGCCGAAAAGGTGAATAAGCGTGGTAAGGATGTTGTGAAGAAGAAGAAGAAGAAGGAGAAGGCGAAGAAGCCAGTTGAAGAGATTATAGCTGAAGTGAGGCAGACTGCTAATGAGGAAAGTGATTCAGAAGAGGCTGACTTTTGGATGCCTCCACTGGGGGAGCGCTGGGACTTTGATGATGGAGGGGACCGATGGGGTTCGGATTCGGAGTCAGACCAGGAAAGTGATGAGGCTAATGAAACTGGTGAGACTCACATTCACTTTGAGCTGTGGCTATCAAAACTTTGTGTGCTTTTGTTTTGTTTTCAACTTTGTGATAAGAGATTGGCAGCTGAACTGTTAAGAGTTTATCTTGTCTCCTCAATTATTGGAACATCTTAAAGCGTCTACTTTATGGCAATTCTTTAGAGTGATACTGTGATAGCATTGGTTGAAGCTTATAGTGGGTTCCAATGGCAAGATTAGATTTTGGCAGCGGATTGTGCACTCTGTATTTCGCAGTGTAGACAGCGTGTGTGACGAAAGATGGCCTAATATATCATTTTTTAAGCTAATTTTATTCAGGGTTTTAATTTCATATTCCTGCATCTAATGTTCAATAAGGTTAGCAAAGATCGTGCATGATTTTGGAATGCCATCTTGTCCTGATGAAATACAACAGTAAAGTAGGAAAATGCAACACTTTGATCTGCATTATTGAGTTTATATAGTTTTCCTTCTGTTGCTAGTGGCAAAACTGGTTCAAAGTTAAACTTTTTTTCAAAGTTCCTTTTGAATGTGGCATCTTAAAGCGTTTCTTGTATCCTGCTGATGCATCTTATGGTAATTTTCTACTTCAGATGCTGCAGTTGAAAATGGCGGCGCGGAATCAGAAGAGCTTTCAACACGGTATGCTGCTTCTTCATTATGTTGTGTTGCATTACTAGTAGGCCTTCAGTTTGGATTGTGGTTTTACATTAGTTGATACAGGATATTCCACTTAGCTAGTCCGTTTACCCGTTCTTGTGATTTGCAGAACCAAAAGAATGTCCATCGAAATCGGACCCAGCAGCTTTGCCTCCAGAAAGAAGAAGATTAAAAAGAGTACCGCTTCTTGATCTGCTGTTGAACTTGGCCTTGGTGTTCGGAATTTTCACCTAATACCAACTTCAGCGTCTATTGTGTGTAACATTACTGTGTTTGTCTGCCGCGTTCAGTACTCGAAGGGGAAGAGACAGTTTGGTACAATTTGGCATAGGAACAGTAAGAAACTTTTCCTAATTTAGTGTTTTACCAGCTTAGGCGTCTCTTTGTTATGTAGACGTCAGTTGTTAAAGTTCGTTGTTTCATATGCAAATGCATCAATTCTGAAAGCTTGTTTCTAAGAATGAGGCTCTTCATAAATTTAAAGAAGCTGACTAAGGCCATTCAGCTCTTGCATCTGATTGGCATGCCATTTCATGCCTAGCTACCTCGCACTTTTTTTTTCCAATATTTTCTGTTCAAATTTATAAACCAAAACTATCGATATGTACGTTTAACTGTACCTAAGGCTTGTACCTAAGGCAACACATGTACGTTTAATTGTACCTAAGGCAACACATGCACACGCAAACGCGAAAGAGAGAGAGATAACTCGGTTTCCAATTAAATCAGCCACAGCCCGCGAGAGTAACGATTATTTTTGCATCCCGTTAAGAAACCAAATCACCATCGGTTGAAATCATCACATCAATAATAACCTGAAGGTCCTGAACACTTAAATTGACAGGCTATCGTCCATATGATAATGACCATAAGTTTTGACAAATGACGGTCTTAACCATTATTTCAATCATGAGTAATGTAAAACTCTTATATACTATAATTAAAAAAAATTGTTACAATATAAAGCTTAAATATTACAGTATAAAAAAAAATTACTATAGTATAAAGTTCTCATATGCTACAGTAAAAACAATTCTAATATCATGCCAAACACCCTATAATAACTATAAATCAGGCGATGAAAGACGACTACAAGACTAGTTGAAAGTTTATCAAAAAATTTTAATTATCAATATACAAAATAATGCAGCCCATAGGTCCCCAAAAAATATATATATGAAAGAAAAATCCCCAGTTACGTCATTACCTACATAATTAATTGTTATTAATGTATACAGCAACATCTTGTAGTTGGCAGATACAGCAATCGTTTGGTCCTCTGGATCTCTCAATATGTTGCTTGTATCGTCCTCTTATACGAAGGAAGCTAACAAGATCAGATATCCTCCTCCAGGTAGATGGAGTCCTAAGAGCAGCAGATGCCTAGAAGACAAAAGAAACACGAGTATAATTACTTAATTACTACGCGTACAATTAAAAGTCACCAGTCCTAGTACTATTTTTGCCCAAGCACACTTAACTGCACAAATTTGATGGGATGGGGTGCATTAGTGTGGTATGACAGCAAAAGTGAAACTTTGACCAAATTTATTTCTAAAAGATTTACAAGTTTTTAAATTTTAGGATCAAAGAAAAGACTTTGACTTGTGTGCAAGTATGAAATATCCCAAAACCGAAGAAATTTAGCCGAATGTGGTATACCTGATAATCAAAGCAGATGTCACATCAGTGATAGCTCCTCGCCCCACAACTTCTTCCTAGCAATCAAAACTCTTTCTTCACTTGATGAAAGAGCATCAACTATTGGTTCTACTTCAGATAACCAACCATCCCACCTTAACGCAGTAATAAATTTTTGAATATAGTTTATAACTGAGGGTTTATCTCTTATGATGACAAATCCTTCTGGCCGTAGAATCCGATCCATTTCTATCAATAAATCCTCCATACTACATCCACTCTCCTCAATCTCTGAAAATATCCTCCATGCATGCAGAAGATCATATGCACGCGGGTACGTGGAAAATGACTCACACCTAGTACGAGCACGTGTGAATAAAGTCACATCTAGCAGCAACGGAAATAATATATATTATTATTTACTTATCAGCACAAAAAATTAAATAACATAAGGTCGGTTACCAAAGAAAACGGAGCACAAGTTGCATTAGTTTTAAGGATACATGTCTTATCAAAAAATAATAATAATAACAATAATAAGGATATAAGAGCTAGAATGAATGGTTGTCTCTTTCTCATCAAAACAACTACAGTCATAAAACTTTAAGTAACCCCTCAGGGTTAGGACTGCAAATTTTACAACGGATAGTTATCAGCAAGTTCATTTCATGGTCCCAAAATGTGAATGAAGGATCGTGCCAATAACATATTCTAAAATTTGTCATGTTACGTTTGTTAGACTTAACATGATTAACTTTCGGGACACTTAAATATTAGTGCAAACAAAGTTCTTACCAGTCATGTACGGTTCCAATTAAGCCTCTGTCATATATTATCTTCAATCTTGCAGGAGCATGGACAGGGGCAACATTCATCACCCAGACATCTCTATCACGTAAGCCAGCAGCAAACCCACCAAGGTTTGAGTTCATATCCATAATATTTCTAATAGAGTTTTTCTCTATCACAGACTTCATTTGCTTCCAGTACTCAATACCTCGAAAATGCCATATCCTCTGGACCAAATGGAATTTTTAAGCAGTTAACAAACAGGGAAGAAAAAAAAACCCACGTCTGCAAATTTCAAAAACCTACCGTGTCTTCTAGGAATTCCTCACGACTGATACCAATATCTTCCAGCCGAGGAGGTGCCGTTGTAAGCCTCTGAGGCCAAGGAACTAGTCCACTACCTTTTTCCTTGTGCATCCCTGTTTCATAAATTCAAGAAGCAAGAAAGTTTTAAAAGAAGATCCAGTTCCAGCATCAACTTAAACAATGATATTACGCTTTAACAAACTAGAAAGGTAAAAATAATGTCTAACACACACTTTTCAGAGAAAATGAGGACAACATCGTGCTCCCATTCTCATATAAGTTGGAAAAACTAAGAAGCCCGTGCAAAGAAAAATTACAATACCCTGAGTCATCGGGATCTTATATTTGGTGAGATATGCACAGGACCAAAAAGTGTAACTTCTATTTCTGTATCTAATTTCTTTTCATACTTTATTCTTTTTTTCAGAGGCAAATGCACTAGAAATGTGTGTGTGTGTGTGTGTCATAATCTCAGAGATAATTTCTACTATAGTTATAGAGATAATTATTCTCATCATGTTGAACAAACCTGAACTCGCTTCATTGTGAAATTTCATACATACTTACGTATAACTAGTGATTTGTGACATTTACATGTACATATTGAACAACAGCAATAATTACGTGCATAACCGGAAAAGATTCGTTCATCAGAAAATTTACAACAAAATAGGTTATTAACAAATCGATATCATAAGATCAACTTACTTGCAGAGTATGGAGATATACAGGACCTCATGCTCACATTCCAGGTTGCATCTGGATCGTCATCAGTACCGCACAAAGGAGGGTAAGTTCCAGGATCTCTCTTTAAGTAACAACTATTTGAAAGTGGCTTCGCCCATACAACGCTCTGGTCTTTCTTTGCAACAACTCTCCAACACATCCTCTTTAAAAGATCGGACATAGCGGTCCAAATCCTCCGGTTTTCGGGATCACTTGCATATGCTTCAGGAGAGCTGTAAACAAAATACCCTCCCGGTCTAAGTAACCTATCAAGTTCTAATAAGAGAATCCCCCCTCTTTGAAGCCAATCAATACGACATCGTGAACAATGAGCAAGATCAAACGATCTGCTTGGATAAGGAAGCCTCTTTGTGGCCAGGATTCCTAGAGTTGCTGGAATCCCCCTCTCTAGTGCAAACTGTATTTGATTCTCATGTACATCATTAGGTGCAAGGGACATAGCTATAACTTCATGGGGAAGAAGATAGGCCCCAAAACTTGCAACTCCACAGCCCACATCAAAAACGTTTCTGACATTTCCAAGATTATTGAGTCTATCGCCAGGGAATTTAAGCATCTATTCAAAATAATAGGCGTTCAGAAGAGAACAAGAAAGGCTAAGCAATAATATGGCTCGTTATTTGTTGACAAGTGGAAAAAAAGTAGGAAGAAAGAGTAATAATCTTTCATAAGCCAGTTAACTCAATAGTTTTTCTCACAGAGATATTTTCAAACATCTTTTTTCCCAAAAAAAAAAAAAGGAAAGAAAGAAAGAAAGAAAAGTGGGGACGCGGAGAAGGGAACCAAGTAGTCTTTTACCCGAGCAAGAGAAACAATATATTTATCAGCTCCATAGTGAAAATGCGTCCCTCCACCAGGAAAATTTATCTTGTCCCCATTCACAACCATCCAATTCTGATCCGATTTCTCCTGTGCGAGATGTGTGTGGGGGATGTTGGCCTTCCACACTTCATCTCTACTTGCTGGCCACCTTATAGGTATCTGAAATTCTAGCAATAATTTTTGTTTGGAATCAAAACTAAATCAAAGTTTCAAATAAGTAGCAACTGTAACCAACCTTGTAACCAAGTGGAGGTGGTATCAAGCAATTATAGCGACGCTCCGAGGGCGGGCAATGCCGTTCATAATGCTCCATCAATGCCAAGTTGGGCTTCCATCTCATTTGGTAAAAAAGGTTTCTATCTAAACAAAGGTATCAACTCTGAAAGTTTTATATCACATATCTGCCAAAAACAAACAAACAAAGCCACGCCCTACTTTAGTGAAATAAAAGTCATAAGTAACAAAATATTCAACAAAGACGTTCTTTTAGTATGCACTTTCGATATGAACAATATACTGACAGCAATTATGACAAAAAAAGGTTTGATTGCGCGCAAGAAACAAATATACTATCTTCTTTTTTTAAAAGAAAAACTCGTTCTTTTTCAACTTGAACTCTGCAAAATCATTATAATATAATCCACCTAATTAATTGCGAACGGAGCAACTCTACTCTTATTAAAACCTCAAAGTTACTAGCAAATAATTCAATCTCTCAAAATTCAACAAAACCAAAAAATAAAAATTATTTAGCGGGAAAAGAAAAAAGACCTGATTCGAAAAAATATATATCATTATATAATTCGTTAGAATCGTTAGCCAACATTACACTTTTCACATAAAATAATTTTGCTGAAATCCGCTAAAACCAAAATAATAATAATTCAGCAAAAGAAAACCAAAAATAATCAATTATTCAAAGCAGACATTTTTATATAACTCGTTAAGTGTCAAAAGCCAGGATTACACTTTCGCATAAAATAAAATTGTTCAAATTCGCCAAAACCAAAGAAAAACTATAATAATGATAATAATTCAGCAGGAAAAAAAAAGAACCAAAAAGAAATTAATCAATGATTCAAAGCATATATTTTTATATAATTCGGTAGCGTCGTTAGCAAAATTACACTTTTCACCTAAAATAAGGCAATATTATAGACAATGTGTGGCTTACAGGTATGCTTTTGGGAACCTCGGGATTCCGCTCCTGATCCTCATGCAAATCGTCGAAATCCCTGTCGCGCACGAATCCGCCGCGTACCGGGTCGGATACGTCGGAGGCGGCGGCTCCGTCTTCGGATCTCCGAGTGCTCGGAGCGAAAGACGAGCCGTAGTATAAACAGGTCAATCCCAGGCACGCAATCAGAGCGACCAAGAAGCACTTCACTTCCTTGGCTCCGGCGGAATTGCTCCTGTGCTCGCTCCTGTGCTTCATCTCTTCTTCTTCTTCTCACTCCTTGAACCGGACACTGAGACACTCACCGATCCGATTCAGGTCCGAATTTCTCTGAATCTTGCTGAACCATGAAGGAAGCTTAAAACCCTAGAGTCCGATCCAGAGGGGGAGTGGATTAGTGAGAGAGAGTGACAGTGTTTTAACTAGAAGCGCCAGATTTAGCTCTTCGCGGGAGAGAGAGGTGTGGTAATCACCTGCGGTGGAGGATATATCTTTAGTTGGAGTTTCTTTGGTTGGACCGCTTAAACTCTGCCACGTGTTGTTTGTCAAAGATGCTCTCTTTTGATGAATATGGTTTGGAATAGTAATATAACTCCACAAAGACGAAAGGATTTTTCGTTTTAGAATTACAAATAACGAGATATCTTCCAAAAGATAATTACAAAATTATTTCTACTCCGTAATTTAAAGAAAAAATATATTTTTATTTAAAACAACCAATTTAAGGAGCCTTTCAAAGTAAATGACTATACTATTATTTATTTTAGTCAAATGGGTGATTTTAATTGGCTACCACTGTTTTAACACTTAAATGGATAACTATTTTAACACTCAAATGGCCTAAACACCATGGTTCATAGCCGTGTGCTCTAATAGAGAAAATATGGGGTGAATTTTGCCATACGCCTAAAAAAATGTTCGTCCAAAAAATTTAGGGTGTGTAACGCCCTTGTATGGGGTTAACAGTTTTTAATGAATTAAAATAAAAATAAAAAATAAAAGTAAAATCTTAAAAATAAAATTGCCTAGGGCTTAAATGAAAACTCTCAAATCAAAAATAAAAATATAAACGACAATTAAACCACAGTTTAATGTAGCACCTTAAATATAATAATATATACTATCGTCGTCATCATTTTAACCCTCAACGTATTTTAATACAGTCACAGAAAGTAACAATTGATGCTTACATTATCATGAAGAACATTCTTAACAATTGAAGCAATCCCAATATAATATAGCTACATAGATTCCTCAACTATTTTAATACAGTCACAGAAAGTAACAATTGATGCTTACATTATCATGAAGAACATTCTTAACAATTGAAGCAATCTCAATGTAATATAGCTACATAGATTCCTCAACTATTTTTCTTGTAACCACCTCACACTTAGTGAGTCCTGAAAAGATAAAAATATAAGGGAATGAGCGACAATATGCTCAGTAGAGAAAACCATTACTCATCTTTAGGTTTTTATCATAACCACATTGAAACCTGCATGGTTATTTAATACTCATCACTATCCATATTATGAGATTTATTATAATCATATTACGTGGATACCATAGTTAGTCATTACCGAATTTCATACATATACATATATACAAATGTTACAGTTTATCATTATTCCTAGGTACTCACGTTCAATAGAGTATCACTCAACTCATCGAAACCCAAATGGGTGTGCTTGATCACCCTCTAAACATTCCAAGGGTGTTCCAGTGAGGGGACATCAAGCCCCAAGTCCTCACCAAGTCGATTCCTGTACAGTGTGTTCTAGGACTTTCAACCCAAGGAAGCGTCATCACATTCCCCCTATTTTACCTTTTAAGGTATTCATGCTTAAGAACGTAACCGCCGCCCTCTTTATGTCTCACCATTTCTCTATATTCAATCATTATTAATAGAGTCAGTTTTTCTAACCATGTTTCTCAATTTATAACATGTGTCAATTCATTATGTTCCTCGTTGTACAATACAAGACGAGTCCATGTCATAGTTTCATATGTGATACTCATATAATAGCAATTCAACATAGATATATATATATATCTTGCGGTAAAACAATCAATTTTAATTCCATAAAAACCTCACAAAAGATGAGTAATAGAATCCCTACCTTTCAAGCTTATCAACAATCTTTAAATCCTGGAATCAATTAACGTTAGCTCCACACTCCCTTGATCCTAAGGCGTGCATAAGGACAATTAAAACTAAAGCACAACATACAACCACATTTATAAATAAATCATGTGTAAATCCATCTTATTAGTGTGCCATTAAAGCCTTTATGCAAATCTTTGTTTTTGAATACCACAGTAAACAATTTTTATCTTAACACAATATAAAATTAAACAAGTAATCTATATGTTTTAGTCCCTAATAAGATTCATCAATCACTTAGGATAATATTGGAAATGTTGTAAGACATTAAGGAATTAGGTGGTGAGCAAAGATGGGTTCTTGGTTTAGGTTAGCAGCTAGTATACCATGACAAACTGGCAGGTTTACTAGTTTATAATCTGAAAATTAAAAATTTCATAGAAAATAAAATACAACTCCGATTTAGATTTATGATAGCTCGTTAGAAAGCTTAGGATGTCTACTTTATAAACATGCAAACCAATTTATAAAATTCATTTTAATTTAATCCCAAAATTTCAAGAAATAGCCACTGCCCATAGAGGTATTACAAAGTTTATGGAATGTCAAATTTTTCTTTAACCCAAAACATATTATCCTTGTTCAAAATCTTAAAACCATTCCAAAAATATGCAGCTTGCACTATATAATTACAATAAACATATTTTCATGACTTTTATACCAAAATCATCAAACCATATCTCTAGCCTTTTTTTACAAATGAGGGTGAAAACATGCTTATGTCAAACTTTCTCATTTAAAACCATAAAATCTAAATTATATAGCAAAATAAATGAGCAATTTCAAAGTAAAGATGGTAGATAAGACTAGATTAAATTTTTAAAATCTTACCTTAAAATCGCATTGAAAACTTTAAGTCATCAATTCAAAAGATTAAAGCTCAAGTTCAACTTTAGCATGGGAACTTTGAACGACATGGAGCTGGGTTTCTCAAGTTTAGAGAGCAGAAAAAGGAAGAAGAAGAAGAGAATGAGAGGAAGACATTTCAAGGAGAAAGGGAAAGATAAGTGTTGAACAAAGAAAAGAAAATGAATGTATGGTTTTCTTTGTTAGAAGGCCCGATTGAAGGAAAATAATAGAAAATGGGAGACAAGTAGGTGAAGCTTTAAATGCATTATGTCTCATTCGGAGACTTTAGTTCATATAATGCCAAATGGCATTTTAGTAATTAATTTGATGTTCCAAGAGCGTTTCGGTAAATATACTAAATAGATATAAAAAAAATTTTAAAAAAATTTGAAATAGGTATAAATAAATAGGATGAAATAGATTTTAGATGAAATAAATTTTAGTTAGCATACTAATAATTAATTTAATTACCATATTACCTGTTAAGAAAATAATGGGTGTCACAACTCTACCCCCTTAAAGAAATTTCGTCCTCGAAATTTCAAATCTAACAATACTAGTAAGAATCACAATTCCATAATGATATCCACTTCTGACTCTAAACCGTCAATGTTGTTTGTCCCTAAGTGTGAGTTATTGTATCTCCTTTCAATTGCTTGGAGTATAAACCTTACTCCAATACTAAATACTTCAATAAGAGTATTTCTAACTTGTTCCAAATTCACAACACCATATTACCTGTTAAAAAAATAATTGGTGTCACAACTCTACCCCCTTAAAGAAATTTCGTCCTCGAAATTTCAAATCTAACAATACTAGTAAGAATCACAATTCCATAATGATATCCACTTCTGACTCTAAACCGTCAATGTTGTTTGTCCCTAAGTGTGAGTTATTGTATCTCCCTTCATTTGCTTTGAGTATAAACCGTACTCCAATACTAAATACTTCAATAAGAGTATTTCTGACTTGTTCTAAATTCACAACACCGCATTATGGTTTAACATTTTGATCAGAGAATACACATGCTAATCATACCATTTTTCAGTCCTTCATTATCCTTGGATTGTGATTTACAATTACATTTAGGATATTATTCGAGAACTTCTACATACTTTATTTTTTGTTTCCTTTTCTTTTTGAGTAAGGAAAAGTCAAGGATAGTTGATTTTTATATTTCAACTAATAAACTAAAACATAATCATGAAACATATAATAGAAACTTTTCTACTCAAAACCATGCATTAAATTTATTTATAGAGATATTAGACGGAATCTCGTAGTTGTAGACAAACCCGACATATTTTTCATTAAATAGCTATCCTCATGACATAAACATTCAACCCAAATAATATACTCATATTTCCTATGGAATATCCCCATAACTGACTTTGGTACTTCCACATAATATTAACAGAATATTACACATTACAAACATTATACGGATACGTTTCGAGAGTACAAGGCACTCCGTATACCAGCTATCCATATCATGCATGCTTAGAGAATACAAAAACATCGATAAACAAAAGATCAGACCTTAAGTAGGATGCGTTTCGAGAGCATCAAGTACTCCGTATCCAGCCATCCCGGCATTAGGCTCAATGAATTTAAAAGATTAAACAACGACATACCATAATAAATACAGAATGCAAGGTAAACGGTTATTCGTGACACATGAAATATAGACACACATGCCTACATATCATAAATAAAACCAAAAGATTATAGATGGAGATTCAAATCAATTGGTTGCTCCCGACTTTCCCTTTTCCATTCAAGCTTGGATGTTGCACTGTTGAATTCTGGATGTATGATTTGCATCTTATCTATCAATTCCTCAACTGTTGAAGCAGTAACAAAGATTTGTCTCTCCGATTCTGCAATGATGTTTTCTTCCACAGTGTAATCTAGAAATTTCAAAAGACCATCATAAAAACCATTTACATTCAGTAGTCCCAAGGGTTTGGAATGAAAGCCCAACAATTGCTCACAAGCAACTACAAATATTTCCTCAAGAGTACCTAGACCACCAGGTAATGCTATAAAAGCATCAGAATTATTGATTATGGTTTTAAAATTTCTAGGGATGCTCCTGACTCCTTTTCCCTTGCCTATGGTTTCCCTATAAAGGTTTCCTTCAGCTAGAATATGAGGCCAAATTCCTACAACTGTAGCGTCACTAGACCTAGCTGCTAGCGTCATATTTTCCATCATTTTTATACTACCACCCCCATAGATTATGTTAATCTTCCTGCGTGTTAGGACTTGCCCTAAGTGTTTTGCAACTTCTACATAGGCTTTATCTTTTTCAAGGCTGGAACCACAAAAGACACAAACATTTCTTATTTTCTTGGTGGACTGGGAGGTAGACTTCTTTAGTTTATATAAGTGATTGCTTAATGTCTGCTCCACTTAGACTTCGGGTTCTACATGAGATTTTAAGGATGAGGAATACACAAAAAAGGCTAAAGAGATAGACGAGTAGGTAATGAAAAGGTAATCTAAAGATTTAAACAAAATCTTGTGCGGATAAGAAAGTAAGATAAGGTGATTGATAGTTTACAGAAAATCTGATTCACTTTTTGAAAAAGATTAAACTCTAATTGTATAACTTTTAACAATTGAGAACAGTTTGATAGAAGACCCTCTTGATACAACTGTAGATCTTTTGACAAATATACACCGAGTTTATAAATTCAATATAAACGATAAAATACTGTAGAACTTTTGAAATTTGAGACACAAATCTTGAAATATCTGAATAAGTTTTCAAAATTCAAACATGTTCCTGTACAGTATGTGACGTGTTTGATAAGATAATATATTTAATTATATATATATATATATATATTTAAGAAAACTATAAATTAAATGAGATATTAACACTTACTGTATTAATCTAATAATCATAATTATTTCGAACACAAAAGTAAATATTCTGAGTAAAAGAAAAACACAAACTGTTGAACATCAGCTAAAACTGTTTCAAATAAGCAAAGACTAAATAACCTTTATAGAGCGATGACTCATTCCCCATCCAGTTTTCTTATGGCTTGGCAAACAGGATCTAGAAATACCATATTCCTGAGGCATTGTCTTTCTGCATAAAATTTAGGCCAGAGTTTAAAAACAGTTCCTTGAACATATCCACCAGGGTGACCGTGAAGAGGAGGATGGATGCTATCCAAGTTCTCCTTTGAAAGTCCACCCCTACAAAACCTTATTTTATCCTCTCTATTCGTAGATATATAACCAGGTGAAGTATATTTACCGTTACAATTTTGTCTTCTTTTTATTGCACTACGACTGGTACCCGTTCCTAGTAAACCGACATCTTGACTGAAGTCACTCGGACGGATCTTCCCCTCTATCAACATTCTCACATTACAAGGGATGCCAAAACGCATAAGAATCCATAACCAAGTGATTCTAGCCTTGTACTTCTTTCTGAGAATCTTTTGGGAGAGTGATGGGAAGTACTTTCTTAAGTGTTGATACTTTGGGTCCATGATGAGATGAAAGAAGAGTAAATAGAAAGGAAAAATTGAGATAGTAAGTTGCAGAATCCTAGAATTCCTTCTTATTTTAGAGGGAAAGAAGAATTTCTAGTGAAAAAGAAGAGGATTTGTGATTTAGAGAGAAAATAACAAATTAAGAGAGAGAAAGTGAGCTCGGAGAAATAAGCTCCTATGCACAGTAAACGTATATGTAAACAATAATTAAACCACTGTAGATGACACGTATAGAGACCACGTGGGAGAGATAGTGTGAATCAAACTGATTTAGGATTTGGACTAGACCCAATTGTTCTAAGTTGAAATGGGTCAAGTTGTTTCGGGCCTTAACACATTTAGAACGAGTTAAATAACAAACATAAAATTGAAAACCAATTTATATAGATCTTAAGCCCAATTCAAAGCCCACTAAAGATAAAATTAACTATGAACAAGAAGTCTAATTTAACAATAATCAGGGATCTTTCTGAAGGGTATTTAAAATCATTTCATAACAACAAAATCTTCTAGCAACTCAAACAATTTGTTTTAATCAAAACCTTATTGAACAATGCATACATCCATATGTTATTCATAATACTCAACGTCTATCAATGGATTCATCTCATTACTACTAAGGGTTTAGAATGTGACTAACCTTGAAATCAATACGATTTATGTCTTCCAACATAGACCATATCAATGAACAAAGACATTTGATGTTACTACTTAAGAACATCTATAATCCCCACAATTCCACTTATACAATATTTAATTTCCTCATATAACAAAACCTTAGGTAACCAAAAGATTCACATCTAAACATCTAAAACTTAAACCTTTTATTGTAATTATCTAAAATTATTATAAGTGCCTTAAGTATTATGATTTACTTAAGGAAAAATCCTATTAGTCATTTTTACATTGCATCTATTCATAAAGATTCACTGATACACTTAAATACAATGTACGTAACAAAATATTCCAACCTTGAGATTCATGCATTCTTGCCTTTACACAGTCTCAACAGACCAAAAGTCTAACGTTTATCTCACTCAAGATTCAATACCATGGATTCCTAACTTATCTCATATTCCTCAAGTAAATAGAACTTTCAAGAAAAGTTATTGACACTTATGTGCTCCACTGAATCTACACATAATCATTACTTAGGTCTGAATCAATTACGAAGAATTTGGCATATCTATGCCAAACTTTAAAATCAATAAATCAAGCCTTATATTTCTTATTGTTTTTCACGAGACAAAAGGCTCTTAAATCCTCGTATCTACACGAATTTCTCATCATTTTATACGAATTAGATATGCTTATAGATCCTAATATTATACGAATCTCTCATAAGTATTCTACTTATAAACTCATTCCATATAATTATCATTCCCTCATAACTATTAATACTTTCCTTCTATATAATTATCGTACTCATATAACCGTTAGTATTTTCATTCTAGGGCCTTTCCATGTTACATCATTCTAGACTGTATAAATCAATGTGAAGGTTCATTTTGATGATGACAATGAAAATTCAGCTTCAAAACCATCTCAAAAACAATTTTTTTTTAAAGTGGTGCTACACTCCCTAGGTTAACAAAACCTAGGCTCTGATATCAAAATTCTGTAACGCCCCTACATGGGGGTTAACAGTTTTTAATGAATTAAAATAAAAATCAAAAATAAAAGTAAAACCTTAAAAATAAAATTGCCCGGGGCTTAAATGAAAACTCTCAAATCAAAAATAAAAATATAAACGACAATTAAACCACAGTTTAATGTAGCACCTTAATATAATAATATAAACTGTCGTCGTCATCATTTTAACCCTCAACGCATTTTAATACAGTCACAGAAAGTAACAATTGATGCTTACATTATCATGAAGAACATTCTTAACAATTGAAGCAATCCCAATGTAATATAGCTATATAGCTTCCTTAATTATTTTTCTCGTAGCCACCTCACATTTAGTGAGTCTTGAAAAGATAAAAATATAAGGGAATGAGCGACAATATGCTCAGTAGATAAAACCATTACTCACCTTTAGGTTTTTATCATAACCACATTAAAACTTGCATGGTTATTTAATACTCATCATTATCCATATTATGAGATTTATTATAATCATATTACGTGGATACCATAGTTAGTCATTACCAAGTTTCATACATATACATATATACAAATGTTACAGTTTATCATTATTCCTAGGTACCCACGTTCAATAGAGTATCACTCAAATCATCGAAACCCAAATGGTCGTGCTTGATCACCCTCTAAACATTCCAAGGGTGTTTCGGTGAGGGGACATCAAGCCCCGAGTCCTCACCAAGTTGATTCCTGTACAGTGTGTTCTGGGACTTTCAACCCAAGGAAGCGTCATCACTTTCCCTCTATTTTACCTTTTAGGGTATTCATGCCCAAGGACGTAACCGCCGCCCTTTTCACGTCTCACAATTTCTCTATATTCAATCATTATTAATAGAGTCAGTTTTTCTAACCATGTTTCTCAATTTATAACATATGTCAATTTATTATGTTCCTCGTTGTACAATACAAGATGAGTCCATGTCATAGTTTCATATGTGATATTCAACATAGATATATATATATATATATATATCTTGCGGTAAAACAATCAATTTTAATTCCATAAAAATCTCACAAAAGATGAGTAATAGAATCCCTACCTTCCAAGCTTATCAACAATCTTTAAATTCTGAAATCAATTAACGTTAGCTCCACACTCCCTTGATCCTAAGGCATGCATAAGGACAATTAAAACTAAAGCACAACATACAACTACATTCATAAATAAATCATGTGTAAATCCATCTTATTAGTGTGTCATTAAAGCCTTTATGCAAATCTTTTTTTTTTGAATACCACAGTAAACAATTTTTATCTTAACACAATATAAAATTAAACAAGTAATCTATATGTTTTAGTCCCTAATAAGATTCATCAATCATTTAGGATAATATTGGAAAGGTTGCAAGACATTAAGAAATTAAGTGGTGAGCAAAGATGGGTTCTTGGTTCATGTTAGCAGCTAGTATACCATGACAAACTGGCAGGTTTACTAGTTTCCAATCTGAAAATTAAAAATTTCATAGAAAATAAAATACAACTCCGATTTAGATTTATGATAGCTCGTTAGAAAGCTTAGGATGTCTACTTTTTAAATATGTAAACCAATTTATAAAATTCATTTTAATTTAATCCCAGAATTTCAAGAAATACCACTGCCCATAGAGGTATTACAAAGTTTATGGAATGTCAAATTTTTCTTTAACCCAAAGCATATTATCCTTGTTCAAAATCTTAAAACCATTCCAAAAATATGCAGCTTGCATTATATAATTACAATAAACATATTTTCATGACTTTTATACCAAAATAATCAAACCATATCTCTAGCCTTTTTTTACAAATAAGGGTGAAAACATACTTATGTCAAACTTTCTCATTTAAAACCATAAAATCTAAATTATGCAGCAAAATAAATGAGCAATTTCAAAGTAAAGATGGTATATAAGACTAGATTAATTTTTTTAAAATCTTACCTTAAAATCTCATTGAAAACTTTAAGTCATCAATTCAAGAGATTAAAGCTCAAGTTCAACTTTAGCATGGGAACTTTTGAACGACATGGAGCTGGGTTTCTCAAGTTTAGAGAGGAGAAAAAAGAACAAGAAGAAGAGAATGAGAGGAAGACATTTCAAGGAGAAAGGGAAAGATAAGTGTTGCACGGAGAAAAGAAAATGAATGTATGTTTTTCTTTGTTAGAGGGCCCGATTGAAGGAAAATAATGGGAAGTAGGAGACAAGTAGGTGAAGCATTAAGTGCATTATGTCTCCTTTGGAGACTTTTGTTTATATAATGTCAAATGGTATTTTAGTAATTAATTTGATGTTCCAAGAGTGTTTCGATAAATTTACTAAATAGATATAGAAAAATTTTAAAAAAATTTTGAAATAGGTATAAATAAATAGATGAAATAGATTTTAGATTAAATAAATTTTAGTTAGCATACTAATAATTAATTTTATTACCATATTACCTGTTAAAAAAATAATGGGTGTCACAGGGTGAGTGAAGTAACGGCGACCCACCAATTTCTCAAAATTAAAAGAAAATGTACTTCACCATTTGATATTCTTTTAAAAATTCAAAATCATAAAACATAAAAAAATAAAAATGGTGCTCATAGTTGACCCAGGCAGCCTAGGAGGCATACCCACACACAGGGGGTGGGATCGACAAGGGATTGGCGACACAAGTTTTACAAGGCAAGGCATGAGTGAAACCCTTAGGCCTCCTCGACACTTGCGATGATATAACCCTTCTTAGTCTATATATATAAATAGATTATCGCTATAATGCTCCATCTGTCATAGCATTTAGCATAAAGAAACATAATACAATATTTATTTAACATAACACGAACAAATTTTTGTTGCAATATGAGTATTATTTAACGTAATATGAACATTAAAAAGGTATAATATTAAAAAATCTAATTGTCCCAAACTATTATTTTACCTTTAATTCAGTTATTCAATGTAGTATATATGTCCAAAAGTTGTAACATTAGTTGAGGATAACTAAATTCTTTGTCGCACGTTTTAATGTAAATATTAGGTCAGGCTTATTAATTTTATATGCTATGATTCAGCGACCATAACAATGCCTTATACATATGAGGTGGTTGAATCCACAATCATTGTCAAAATATTTTTCTATCCAAACCCTCGATCCCATTAGACTTAAATGGTTTTAGGCGTAGAGTCTACAATTTTTAAACACCAGGGTATGAAAAATCTTGACCTAGAACATGATCATACTAACGGCGTTAAAATACGGCAAAAGATTTCGTATGGCAAAAGGTTTCTTATATTTTACGAATAAAAAAAAAATTAAATAATTACAATAACTATTATACAATTATGTAGCGTAAAACATAACAATTATTATGTATTGTATCGTTTTAAAAATATAAAAATTGTTATATTTCAATTCCATCATTCTTGCGAAAGAGTGAGTTATATAGTTGACCTTTTAAACCTGATGAAGTTGCTGTTCCGTCAGGCACGTGGTGCGCCTCATGCGAGATCCATTGATGCGGCCGTATTCATGCGTGTGACAGGCCAGTAACCCGGTTGAGTTATAATACTGCTCAAATTTTACAAGGTGTTTGAGAGAATACTTAAAATCGAGACTTTAAACTATTTTTTCTCAAATATTTTATTACTTTTCTAAGAGACCCAAATATTTTTGGGCTTGTTACATATATGCCAAAAAATAATTTATGTCACTAAAAAAAATAATTACAAAAAATATTATGTTATATTATCATATTATAATTTATATTACCAAATAGAATTATTTACATCAATGATTACTTAATTTTTTAATACATGACACTTTGGTTTTTTTAAAAAAAAATTAATAAAACAGCCCCTAAACTCTTAAGACTACAATTCAAAGACTTTCCATCAAAATCATCAAAATTCGTCAAAAATCTCACCGAATTATACATGCACCTATCCTATGCCTATATTCTTCAATGGAAAGACAAAAATTGCCTTAAATTTTACACAAAAAAATAATAATAAAACCCAACCTTTTTTTTAATAAACTAAAAATCCCAAAACAAAAATGCCCAGCACTTCAAATTTTGAGCATGCTCTGATTCACTCTCACAAAGGAATATGATCTCCATGAAAACCCACATAAAACTAGCCGTGATGTAAACCATGGGATTTTAATTTCTAATATGGGCCGTAAAGGAAACTCTCATCGGAGATTCAACATTCAATACCAATCTAAAACGAGAAATAACCCAGATCGAGGTCGAATCAAATGTGTCCAATGACAATTATACACCCAAAACAGCTATTCAAATTGGAGAAAGGGTAAAAAAAGCAATTGAAGAAATTCAATTTGCATTAATGGAAATATCTAAAAAGTAAAATCATTTTCTCAAAGAGAACTGAAAGGGAAAAACAAAATCTACTACGAAAAGAATAATGACATATAAGAAGAACTTACTACAGGGAACGGGTATCGAGCTTATTCTCATGGTGCTGGAATTTGGAAATAGACTAAGCTATTGAAAAAAATATAGCAAACGTCAAAAAGAGAATCAGAGCTTCAGAAGAGCAAAATGATTGTTGTGATCATTGACGGATAAAATCTACGAAATCCATCTCAGATCCGAAAGTATTTACTTCTGAAAAATTAAAGATAGCATTTTTTTTTCTTTTTTCAGTTTTTTTTTTAATAAAAATGTAAAGTAGGTGATTTTGGTATTATATCCATGTTGGGATATAATTTGGTCAGTTCTAAATCATTCAATGTAAGGCCCAAAATAAGAAGTTTAACTTACGGTTCGAGCGAATCGAGGCCAACAAATGTTTTCGATCATCGCATATCGACAAAAGAAGCGCCACTTGCTTGGCCCAGTGTCGAATTGGGTATTCGATCTGTTCAATGGAAGGGTACTATTTGACTGTGACTATATTCATTTTGTTATTTAAATCTACTTTATTATTGCAGGTTTTCAAGTGTCAATTCAATTGGATCGATGTATATATCCTGACAGTTACAGAAGAAAAGACTTGCTTAGCCATGACTTCGGATGTGGGAGATGTCCTAATCTCTCGTCCTATTACAAGCTGACACATGTCTAACTATTGCACGTAATTTTACACCACTTCTTCCAAATGATTGAGGCCACGATCTCAAAGGATATTCTATAAATGGCATCCACAGTCTCATTGAGACACACACGAAAGAACTTTGCAATTACTTTGCCAAATACATTCACATTTATTTTTCATTTTTGAAAAACATTTTGTAAACTGTATTTTATTTTTTCACCCATAGTGAAGCATAGTAAACGTAGCTCTATTGTAAAGTAAACCATTATAAATTTGGCGTGTAGTATCATTTACTTTTCCATTTTTGGTCATTTGTTTACCTTTTTATATTTTTTTATTTTTGTAATTGATCTAACGTTTT
The DNA here is from genome assembly GCA_025403435.1 of Artocarpus heterophyllus. Classification (NCBI taxonomy): domain Eukaryota; kingdom Viridiplantae; phylum Streptophyta; class Magnoliopsida; order Rosales; family Moraceae; genus Artocarpus; species Artocarpus heterophyllus. Next base: position 4,573,315 of record CM046347.1, on the reverse strand, counting down.
TCTTTTAAGCTGAACAAATCCTAATAAGGGTGATTTGAGGGCCTAAACTCTTTTAGAATCAAAGTATTAAACTAAACTAACTGATTCAATTTAAAGCCGCTATAAATCTGGCGTGTGGTATCATTTACTTTTCCATTTTTGTTCTTTTTTTTTAACCTTTTAATATGTTTTTATTTTTGTAATTGATCTAATGTTTTTTTTTAAGCTGAACAACTCCTAATAACTGTAATTTGAGGGCCTAAACCCTTTTAGAATCGAAATATTAAACTAAACTAACTCATTGATTTTAATTGTAGATCCAGCATCTACAATCTTTCAAAATCATGTCATGTGAATAGCACATGTATGTTTCTATTAGAGTTTGGGTTAATTTTGATGGATGGTCCTTCAATTGTTAAAGTTTTAAAAGTTTAGGGATAATTTTTTCAAAATTAGAATAAGAATGAGCAAAATGTCACGTATTAAAGAGTTGAAAGACTATTGATGCAACTTACTCTACCAAATATAACCTCAAAGTACAAAATAGATCCTATAAAATAGGATATTTTTTTTGCTGTTGTTAAAAGTATATTAGCCTTTTTAATTAATTGTCATATTGATCTGTCACATTTAATTAGATAGTTTTTTTTGAAGATACAACATAAATAAATCTAGAAAAATGTGGCATGAATGATAAATACCTCGATATTTTTGTGGATTTGTTGAGACTCTGAATGTGAAGTCTGAACCAGGCTGTTTGTCGCATTGCCCATAGGGAAAGGGACCAAGGCAATAACCATCCACATGAGCCCGTGACTATAAACGTGTTATACCGCGTTTGCCTTTTCACAACACATGTGGCTAACACGCACCAAAAGCCAAAGTCTTTAACCGCGGCTGCCATTTCCTTACCATAACCATTGGCATAGCGATTTTTTTTTGTTGGATAACGAAAACTTATATTTTGTTTTATTTTGTTGGATATTGAAAACTTATGTTGATCTCACAAGGTTTGAAATTTATTAATTTGATACAATTTTGTTTTGAATGAGAGTTAAAGGCTATATTAATTGAGTTAATTATATAATTACACATTTTAGTTTTAACTACTTTTTAATTTATTCATTTATTTTTTAAAACTATAAAAATATTCTTAAAATTTTAAAAATTTATCTTAATTTAATCCCTATGAATGAAAAAATTGAATAAAATGACATGACTATCATTAAATAATGAAAAACATTTTATAGATTAAGAACTTAAAAATTCTTAAAACAAAACATCTTATGTCAAAAAAAAGGTCTTTAAGTTTTTTTACTTTTTAAAATTTAGAATATTCTTTTAAATTATTTTTTCAAAAAGAAACATATATTTTATAAAAAATTGGGTTTAAATAAACGCACTTTTATCTTATCATATGTTTTTCCGTCGAAAAATGTTTGTGATGGATAAAATTGAAACAAGTTTTTCAAATTCAAAAGATTGTTTTGTAGTTTTTAAGAACAGACAGACAAATTAAAAGATAATAAACACTAAAAGACATAGTTATGTAGTTAACTTATATTTAATTTAATTTAAGGGTAGAAATCCGTCTTAAAAATAATTCTTTACACCATATTACAAAATATTCCCAGTTAACTAAAGTACTAAAAATAGTTAACTTTTACTAGATATGCTCAATTCTTCTAGTTCTAATAACGACAAATGCCATAAAGAAAGCACATGCACGCCTCTAACTGTTCTTAAATCAAATCAAATTTATTAATGGCTATAAACATGCTACATATAAAAGTAAATTAAAGAAAACTCAAGTAATTAATCAAAATATTTAAACTGAAAAAATACATATGACAAGCATACGTAACTACTGCTTATGTGTAGTCAAAATCTAGGTTCTATAAAGCAATTCTCCTGCATTAAGAAACTCTATAATCCTTCTTATCTCTATAAGCCAATATAGGACAAAACTAGCCTAATCAGCAAACACTACGAGCCATTCTACCCACAAAAAATAAAATAAATAAATAAATAAATAAGCATATGCTAGTTTAGCCAGAATTTCGCAAAATCAGCAAACTAAAAAGTTGATCTTGCCACAAGGGAAATCTCACAATATTAATCTTCCTTTCTTGTTATTAATTAATATCAATATAATGCAAATCCTTGTCAATTGAGCAGTGCTATAGGGTGTTTGTGGTTTAAACTGTTATACTTTAATATCTGTAATTTTTAAAATCTTAGAACTCAATAATTTTCACAAAAGAAGATTTAAAGCGTACCTTAATTCATAGCTTTAATTTTTCAGAAACTCTGGAACAAAAATAGTCAAACAAGAAGAACCCAGTTTCTCTCTCTAAACCCACAGTTTCTTTAACGTATTTTTTGATGGAGAGAAGAATACAATTAATAGGGTGGAGAGAGGATTAGACTCCTATTTATAGACCCTCCATATGTGTCTTTCCATCAAAGCACATATCTCTTCACATACAGACATATATTTTCAGATATAGACACATCTTTTAATAAGAGTTGCAACCCCTCATAGCCAATAGAATTTTAGCATTTAAATAATTATTAAACTAAATAAATAAATCTGATAAATTTTATAGGCCTTTAATTAATTATGTGGGTCATAATTCTAACATTCTCCCACTTGGCCCATATAATATTAAATTTTAGTTTAATAATGCCATAATGTGCACAACAATATTATGCTAAATCTTTTAAAAATTGGCTAATACTCTACATTATAATTAAACTGAAAATCTAAAGTGAGTCATGGCGGTTGTACATCACAATCTACGGTAGTCCATTCCATGTACTACAACATTAGATATCTATTTAACATGATTCATAATTGAGAGGTATAATAATAGTTCACTTTAATGTCTTCGTTGAGACTATCCTGTCAAACATTAATCTATAATAATCATGTATACAAAATAGAAAACAGGATATATCAAAAACATAATAAGTGAGCTCAAGTGTCATATCATTAAAATGAAATAAAACATAATACATAATCATTAATGACGTCTAATAACACCCATTCGATCAACATGTTCAATAAATGTCTTGGGCGGTAATCTTTTTGTTAAAGGATCTGCAATCATAAGATTGGTGCTAATTTATTCAATTGACACTTTACGTTCTCGAACTTCTTGCTTAACGACTAAGTACTTAATATCCATACGTTTTGCACCATCATAATACTTGTCGTTCTTGGCAAAGAAGACTGCTGCGGCATTATCACGATAAATTTTCAGCGGCCTGGCTATACTGTCGACAACTCCAAGTCCCGAAATAAAATTCCGCAACCATAAACCATGACTTGTGGCTTGAAAGCATGCCACAAACTCGGCCTCCATAGTGGATGCAGCAATGACAGACTGCTTCGCACTCTTCCATGAAATTGTTCCTCCGGCTAAAAGGAACATATAACCGAATGTAGATTTTCTACTGTCAGCACATCCGGCAAAGTCTGAATATGAGTAACCAACAACTTCAAGATGATCACATCTTCTATAAGTGAGCATATGGTCCTTTGTTCCTTGCAAATACCTGAGAACTTTCTTTGCAGCTTTCCAATGATCTATTCCTGGATTACTTTGATATCTTCCCAACATCCCAATAGCAAAACTAATATCTGGTCTGGTGCAAGTTTGAGCATACAACAAGCTACCAACAACATATGCATAAGGAATGTTTTTCATTTGCGCTCGTTCCAATTCATTCTTTGGACATTGCATACAACTAAATTTGTCCCCTTTTTGAATCGGAACTATACATGCTGAGCATTTGTCCATCTTAAATTTCTCTAAAACTTTGTTAATATAGCCTTTCTGAGACAACCCCAACAATCCTTGTGATCTATCACGGAATATTTCAATTCCTATTACATAAGTTGCCTCACCCATGTCTTTCATTTCAAAGTTCTTAGAGAGGAATTTCTTAGTTTTATGTAATAAACCAAGGTTGTTAGCAGCAAGCAAAGTATCATTAACATATAGGACCAAAAATATAAACTTGCTCCCACTGACCTTCATATATATACACCGATCAACAGTGTTCTCTTTAAATCCAAACGAAGTAATGATATCATTAAACTTAAGATACCATTTTTGGGAAGCTTGTTTAAGTCCATATATTGATTTCTTTAATTTACACACCATATGTTCCTTTTCTTTAATTTAAAAGCCTTCAGGTTGGTCCATATAGACTTCTTCCTCTAAATTTCCATTGAGAAAGGTGGTTTTCACATCCATTTGGTGTAACTCTAAATCAAAATGAGCCACCAATGCCATAATAATTTTGAGTGAATCTTTCTTAGAGACCGGTGAAAAAGTCTCTTTGTAGTCAATGCCTTCTTTCTGAGTAAAACCTTTGGCAACAAGTCTAGCCTTGTACCGTTCAATATTGCCTTTAGAGTCATGCTTGGTCTTAAAGACCCATTTACACCCGACTCTCTTGCAACCTTTAGGCAACTCAACAAGGTCCCAAACTTGATTTTGATCCATAGATTTTAACTCATCTTTCATAGCATTGAGCCACTTGTCAGAATCCATACTTTTCATGGCTTGTGAAAACGAAACTGGATCTGAAATCGGATCATTATCGATTTCCAAGTCAATTTCAGACTCTTGTAGATAAACCACATAATCATCAGGAACAACAAATCGTTTTTCTCTTTGAGATCTTCTTAATACTGTTTCTTGTGGTTCAGCTACTATTGGTTCCTCGAGTACAACTTCATTGTGAAGTGGTTGGCCATTCACTTGTTGTTCTTGAACATTGTTAGGCTGTATAATAATGTTAGGAACAATCTTGAAAGTTACAGGTAGAGGTACTTCTACCCTAACTTCTTCAATGACCACATTATGTGGTTCTCCACTCCCACTAATTTCATCATTCTCGATGAACCTAGCATTTTCATATTCAACTATTCTCATACTATGGGTAGAACAATAAAATTTATACCCTTTAGATTTTTCAGAATAACCAATGAAATAACCACTAGTTGTCTTAAAATCCAATTTCTTTTCATGTGGATTATAAATTTTCACTTCCGCCGGGCAGTCCTAAACATGCAGATGCCTTAAACTAGGTTTTCTTCCCGTCCACATCTCAAAAGGAGTTTTCGGGACTGCCTTACAAGAAACCCTATTCAGTATATACATGGCGGTCTTTAATGCATGCATCCACAAAGATAAAGGTAAAGATGAATAACTTAACATGCTCCTAACCATATCCATTAATGTACGATTATGCCTTTCTGCTACACCATTTTGTTGTGGTGTACCTGGCATAGTGTGTTGCACACATATGCCTCGCTTTTCTAGGAATTTATCAAATGGACTTAGAAATTGCCCTGACTCATCATACTTTTTATAGTATTCACCACCTCTATCTGATCTTACAATTTTCACCTTTTTATCTAATTGCCTCTCAACCTCATTAATAAATACCTCAAGGGCTTCAACAGATTAAGATTTTTTATGCAATAGATAAAGATAATCATAACGTGAAAAATCATCGATAAAAGTGATAAAGTACTTTTCTTCACTAAAGGATGGAGTATCAAAAGGTCCACATATGTCGGTATGTATGAGTTCAAGAAGCTGTGTACTTCTTGTAGCCCCTTTCTTAATGTGTTTAGTTTGCTTTCCTTTAATACAATCAATACACACACCGAGATCAGTAAAATCTAAATTCGAAAGAATTCCATTCTTTACTAATCTCTCTATTCTTTCCTTGGATATATGACCCAAGCGTTTATGCCACAAGTAAGTAGAACTTTCATCAACTAAACTCCGTTTAGTTCCAATACTTCGATGCATGGTTAGCAAAGTTTCAGCAAAAAGATTATCAAGCTTTAACTTATATAAACCATCATAAAGGATTCCAGAGCCAATAAAATTATTATTTTTATATAAACTGAAAGATCCAAATCCAAACTTACAATAAAATCCCGCTACATCAAGTTTTGATAAAGAAACTAAATTGTGAGAAAAAGTAGGTACATAAAGAGTTTGGTATAAATCAAGATAATATCCAGTATCTAATATTAAGCGATAAGTGCCAATTCCTTCCACTGAAGCTTTATCTCGATTCCCCATGTAAATAAAACTTTCATTTGCTCTTATGGGTTGGATCGTAAGGAATCCCTGCATCGTATTAAAAATGTGAGTAGTTGAACCTGAATCAATCCACCAAGTATTATAAGAAACTTCAGTTAAATTTGATTCGAAACAAACTAAAGCACAAGGCTTACCTTTCTTTTCGAACCAAGCCTTACGTTTTTGACAATCTTTCTTTAAGTGCCCAAATTTGTTACAAAAATAGCATTTAACATTGTGTTCTTTCTTGTGGATTTGAGTTGACTCATTCAGGTTATGCAACTCCTTCTTGAACCCTTTTTTCTTGTTCTTTCCGGGCTTCTTATTAGTGCTCTTTTCAGCCTTTTGATTCACAAGATGAACGGAATGAGGTTTCTGATTCTTCAATCTCGTCTCCTCTTGGATAAGCATACTAGTCAATTCATTAATATTCCATTTATCTTTAATTGTGTTATAGCACATCTGGAATGGACCATATTGTTCAGGAGGAAGCGAGTTGAGAATGAACTGTACTAGAAAGTACTCATCCACAACATCCCCAAAGACTTTAATTTTGCTGCTATATTTGTCATTTCAAGGACATGCTCATGCGTAGTACAAGAACCATCAAATTTCATGTTGGTTAATTTAGCCATTAATGTACCAGCAAGAGACTTATCAGCAGTTTGAGAGTGCTCTTCCACTAATTTCATAAATTTCTTAGCACTTTCAGTCTTGAGAAGAGTACTTTTAATGTTGTTTGCTACTATCATTCGCATGAACATTAAGCTTAATCTATTAGACCTTTCCCATAATTTATGAAAAGTTTTCTCCTCCTCACTACTAGCATCAGTAATAGTAGTGGGTTCCTTATCTTGAAGTGTTAAATCAAGATCCAAGACACATTAGTGAAATTGGACTTGTTCGCACGAATAAGAGAAATTCAATCCATTAAATAAGGGAACGGATGAAGCATGCGAATGCAGAGAAACGAGAACAGATACTGCAAATATGCAAGAAACATTCATACATTAATGATTTGAGATGATCACATAATTAGATTCAAACTAAGACAGTAATTATATATCCTAGTTCTCATTTGGGTGATACTAAGACATACAAACTATAAATGATGCTAATTTAAAAGTAAAAATTTAATTTGGTAATCATAAATAGCCTAGTAAAAATGCTTGCTATCTTTGGATAAACAAACAAAAATAATAGGACATATTAATTACCAACTATTATATTCATCAATTATAAAGAAAGCTAATCAACCTTTGGGCGATTCATAAGTTCTTATAATAGATGCAATTCAATGACCCATGATCTATAAATGCCATCTCAATCATAAGCATCAAAATTCATAAGTAATTGAACTTTTGTTTCTCAATTTGAAAATTACTAAACTTTAAAGTTTGGCCACTTTGGTGACTAACAAACTATAATAATGTAATTTCAAAATTGGAAACAATACTTTTACTTGTTCCATAAAATAAATAAACGTATAATTAACCATAAACCAACATGCAATATATAAATACTTTCTTTTCGGCTTTGGCAAGCCCATTACTGATGTTGCCACAATACATATTCCTTCCATAACTCGTCTCAGAAAAGCATTTATTGAAAAGAAAAGAAAAAAAAAAGTGTCTTCACTTTGACGTACAGGAACAATAAATGCAATTGAAGAGCATTTAAACATATATATCAATATTTGGCCCTTAAAGTACAGGTACAATAAATGCAATTGAAAAGCAGTTATCTATGAATTACTATTATACGTGTTTGTTCTTTAATTTTGCTGCTTTTCTTTATATACATGCGCCATTTTTTTAATAAACAATTAGTGGCCATAAGCGTTAAACACGCATATCCAGGGAGACAAAGAAACGACGAAAAGAAAAGAAAAATTTTACTGCTTGCTGTCAATTCTAATACAAACACGCTGACACTGAGCATGCAAAGAAATGCGGTAATATACAATATATCTCATACAGTAATGGACAATAAATTACATTGTAAAGCATTTATTATATTGCATAAAGTTTTCTTTGCAGAGATATACAATATATCTCGTACAATAATGGGCAATCAATTACACTGCAAAGCATTTATTATATTGCACAAACTCTTTCTCCTTTTTTTTTTTTTTGAATCAAGCGGTTGCTTGCGTATGTGTATGCATATAAAGCAGTAAAAGTCAAGTAATGCAACAAATCAAAGCCAATAAATGCGGTAAGACAGTACGCAAATAACATCGCACAGCATCACGCGCGATTACCTTTGAATCAAAAATTTTTTTTTTTATTCAATGCATTCTAATTGCAGCGGAAAATAAGGTTCATACATAAATGCAGAAACAATTCTAAAAGAAAATTATGAATTCTAAAACCGGCTCTGATGCCACATGTTATACTTTAATATCTATAATTCCTAAAATCTTAGAACTCAATAATTTTCACAAAAGAAGATTTAGAGCGTACCTTGATTCATAGCTTTAATTTTTCAAAAACTCTGGAACAAAAATAGTCAGACAAGAAGAACCTAGTTTCTCTCTCTAAACCCACAGTTTCTTTAACGTATTTTCTGACGGAGAGAAGAATACAATTAATAGGGTGGAGAGAGGACTAGACTCATATTTATAGACCCTCAATAGGTGCCTTTTCATCAAAGCATATATCTCTTCAGATACAGACATATCTTTTCAGATATAGACACATCTTTTAATAAGAGTTGCAACCCCTCATAGCCAATAGAATTTTAGCATTTAAATAATATTAAACTAAATAAATAAATCTGATAAATTTTATAGGCCTTTAATTAATTATGTGGGTCATAATTCTAACATAAACACCACACATTAACATAGGTCTCATAACACGAGTTTCACATGAGATCAATAAGGCTCACTTTCTATTAGTCGTGGTGGATACTATGAATGATACTTAAGTATTTCTTTTTTCAATTCCAAATGTGAATTTAGGGAGGCTTATGAGTTATGTGTGATGTTATAACAATAGAAAAAAACAGAATTTTTTTTAGTGTATACTAAAAAAGTAATATATCAATAGAAACATGCCTTTTAGTCATCAGATCTAAAAAATGATTTTAATTAAATTTCATGGTCTGAAAATATATACCACCAGTAAGCATCCAAACAAAAAAGAGAGAAAGAAAAAAAGGAAAAAAAATATTTTGATAGGTTCCGGTGGAGGGCAAAATGGATGAAGTCAAACAGACAAACAAACCAGGAGCAAGCATACAATAGGTTGCTTTATCGATACGACATGAAATGAATTCAGGCATACTCAGTTGGTCACAAAAGCAAGTAACGTGAACCCAAATTAAGCCAAAGCGTGTATATCTTTAATGATTCGTTCATTCATGTGCTAATCTTCAGAGGGGAAAAGGACAATTTTACACCACCAACACGACATGATACTTTAATTATTAGGTTAATATTTTAACAGTTTAATCGTATCTATTTACTTTATAAATTTATTACATACGATATAAAACTGCATTCACGGATGTTAGAAAATTAATCTAGTAACCAGAATCCAATGGCGTAAATTTACAAAATTACCATCTCAATCATGAGGTTCATGTATTTATTATATACCCCATTGGGTCTTTTCACTTTATTTTATACCCTCGAAAAGAACGCCAGTGTACAATGATTGCCGTTCATTAGGCACCAACCCATGTGGCCAAGTCAACCTGCTTTTAAAGAAAAGGTCAAAAAAAAATACAAGCACTTTTGAGAGACAAAAAATTAAGAGGAGAATTTAAAAAATGACCTTTTAAAAAAAATTTTTGGTTAATGATTTTTTTTAAACAATTTTTGACACTAAAATTTTTTTTTTTAAACAACAAAATGATTTTAGTTTTTTTTTTATCCTATTAAAATTTGTTATTCTATTACAGTTATTTTTTTAAAAGATTAAAACAGTTTATCTATAAAAAAATATGTTTTTTTGATTAAAAAAAAAACTTTTTTACTCAATTAGGAATTTTTTTTGCCCTCTCGTCAAAATCTACCAAAAGGAAAATTATTCGTACCCATTTAGGAAGATTTTGATGAAAGGGCAAAAAAAAATTTCAAATTAGACAAAAGGCCTCTTTTTTTTTTGAATAAAAAAAACACGTTTTTTTATACAGGTAAACTGTCTCAGCTTTTTTTAACAGAAAAAGAAAAATGACTGTAACAGAATAAGGAATTTTAACATATTAAAAAAAAAAAAACAAGAATCATTTTGATGTCTAAAAAAATTTTTTTTTGATACCAAAAACTGAAAAAAAAAAAACAGGTCTGCTCGTCAAAAAAAATTTCTGCCGAGCCTAGTTATCAAAATACCCCACCAATTTAGTTTAGGTAGATCCACAACACAAAAGCAAAAGATTCTCTGCAAGCGAAAAGCAAACTAGTTTGATAGTACTATAAATCGGAGACGACGATGTTTCAAGAACTATCTTCGTCGCTCAGAGGTACTCTTCTCACTACCCAATAATTTATTTTCTTTTCATTTTTACTTTCTCTAAGAAATATTTTTTATTCTTGTTTACTTTAAAATACGTAGTTATTGTTTGACTTTTCTGGTTTCAAATTCTATCCGGTATTTTGATCGTGAAAAGTTTCTTGGGTTTGGTCGTTGATGGGTCCTACAAGGTCAGATCTTTGAAAAATGCCTGTTTGTTTGGCGCGAAAATCAGTGGTTTTGGTTGTAATTTGTTACCAATTTGGGGATTAATGGCGGTTCTGATGATCTTTCTCGGGTTTTTCAGCGAGTTCTTACGATTTTCCGTTTTGTTCTCGATGTTTCCCACAATTAAATCTCCATTTTTTTATTTTTTTCCTCCTTGTGTATCACACTTTCACCGTCCAATTTGGCTGTATTGTTGTATATATGAGGTTTGAGTTTGAAGACATTTGGCAATTTTGGCATTTAATTATCTGTCGAGTCTTTATTGAGAGAAGCTTATCAAAAAGAACACATCCTTTTCAATTCTTTGAACATAACCGGGGAGGAAAGTTAACCAAGTCTTCTTTTATCTTTTGAGGCCGTTATGGAATGAGTCGTGTTGGAAGCTACTTCTCTGGTCCAAGTTAGGAAAGTTGGCCCGCATATATTTTTCAGATTCATGTATATTCATACCATTGAATTAAAGATTTTCATTTTTTTTTTTGGGTTTATTGATGTTTGTCTTCCAGGCATCGATTTGCATCGGTTTTGATTGATTTTGAGCTTGTATTGAGAAAGAGCAGAAGTGGGCTTTTGTTGTTTTTTGCCGAAGAAGCAGGATTTTGTGTTTAAAAATTGGGTTTTTTGTTCCAAAGAAAGAATTGAGTTTTGATGGGTGGAAGTAGTTCAAAGGAGGACAGTGGGAGGCAGGATTCATACCGTCGTTCGAGTTCTTCTGCTTCTCCGCGGAGTCAGTATCCTCAATCTTATGTTGAGGAGAGTTATCAGAGCTATCCACCACCCCAACAATATCCATATGTGCCCCAGCAATCTTATGCTCCCCAACAATCTTACGGCTATGGGACCTCACAATACCATGATTCGCCACCACTGCAGGACCACGTTGGCAGCCATGCCACTAGTGGTAGGAGGTTGGACAGGAGATACTCAAGAATTGCTGACAATTACAATTCCCTGGACGAGGTGATTATGATATGCCAATATTCCTTATACGGTTATGGTTGATGGTTGTCCTTTTTCTTGTCGGCTATGTGGGACAGTCTGCGGACTACATAATTTGTGAAGTTTAACGAGACTCATGAAATGCCTTGCTTCTTTTCTTTAATTTAATAAAATATAAGAAAATATCTTACAACTTTATGATATTGCGGGAGCCTTCACTAGGATTAATTTTTTTCAGATTGTAACTTTACTGCTTATCTGACCCAGGTGGAAGGGGGTGGGGGTGGGATGTATCAATTTCGTGGACCAAAAGATGTGAAAAAGTCTAAGCAACAGTTAGTCGTAAAGTTCCCATGAAGGTTGATATACACATGGGCATGTACTAGAATTTTCGGAATCTGTTAGTTTGCAAAGCTATACAATGATTTGAACTTCAAATACTGGATTTTTTTTCTTTCTTTTTTTTTTTTTTTTTTGATAAAGGAATCCTGGAGTTGGCAGGAAAGAGACTAATAATCTAGGTGAGGAAAATAGAGAGGAAGATAGGCCACTTTCTCTTATTGCGTTTGATATGAATTCCCTCCTCAAATCTCTGAAAAATAAAGGATTTGAAATCCCTCACCCTGTCCATTTCCTTCTCTCTCCTTTTTTTTCCCTCCTACCCAATGACCATGGGCATCAAAATCCTTTTACTAATCTCCTCACTCTTCTCCTTCCTTCCACTTTTCCCTCCTTCCAAGCAAGCCTAAATGGTAACTTCGCTTTGTAGGTGACTGCAGCTCTTGCAAATGCTGGCCTTGAGTCTTCCAATCTTATCGTTGGCATCGATTTTACAAAGAGCAATGAGTGGACAGGTTAAGCTTCAAACCTTTTGAAACGTCAAATTATTCTATTCTTTTGGATGGCACATGCTGAACTTTTGTTTTGTGTATAGGTGCAAAATCATTCAACAGAAAAAGCTTACATCACATCGGAGAGAATCTGAATCCCTATGAACAAGCAATATCCATTATTGGGAAAACCTTGGCAGCTTTTGATGAAGATAACTTGATTCCTTGTTTTGGGTTTGGAGATGGTATTTTAAAGCATTTCTCTCTCTATTCTCCTTATAGTTTTTGTTTGTTTAGTTTGGGTTAGCAAATAATGCCTGTATCCTGATGGTATTTTAAAGCATTTCTCTCTCTGTTCCTTGGCAGCTTCGACACATGATCAAGATGTCTTCAGCTTTTATCCTGATGAGAGATTTTGCAATGGATTTGAGGACGTATTGAGTCGCTACAGGGAAATTGTTCCTCGTCTACAACTTGCAGGTTTGATTTGTCTTCAGTATCATGTGGTTGTTTGAGATACGTATCACATTTAGCTTCTTTGTTCTTATACAATTTACTTATCATTGTACATCAGGACCAACTTCATTTGCACCGATAATTGAAATGGCTATGACTATTGTTGAGCAGAGCGGGGGTCAGTACCATGTTCTGGTGATAATTGCGGATGGCCAGGTATTTTTGTCTTCACTTGGTGATCTGGGGTTTAATGTATGTCGATTATATTGGGCTCTTTTTACCGTATTTTGCTAGTTATACGAATATTCATTGATGGGAAATTTTTCAACAATAGTTCTAGACTAACTGTAATGTCAACTTAAATGATAATAATAATAAAAAAAATAATAATAATAACTTCTAATTGAAATAATCCTTCCAGACAATGACGCCTTCTTTAAGAATTTTATCCATAAGTTTCCTGAATTCTTTGTCTTGCGTAAAATGATTATTTTTGAAGGTGACTAGAAGTGTGGATACTGAGCGTGGAAAGCTAAGCCCACAGGAGCGGAAGACTGTTAATGCCATTGTTGAAGCTAGGTGAGTGTGAGGTGATTTGTTTTCTCAATGTGATTTTTTTATTTTTTATTTTTAACATTAATTATCTAATAAGCTTTGTCATTGCAGTAACTTCCCTCTCTCCATAATATTAGTGGGAGTTGGAGATGGACCATGGGATATGATGAGGGAATTTGATGACAATATCCCCGCTCGCGCTTTTGATAATTTCCAAGTATGTGCTCTGAATACATTTCTTCTAATGCTTGCTAGTGACTTTTGTGTTTCGTTAGTTCAATTGCCTAATACAAAAACCTGTTTCCTTTCCTTTTTCTGTTTTCAAGTTTGTGAACTTCACAGAAATAATGTCAAAGAACGTGGCCCCATTACGTAAAGAGACCGAGTTTGCTCTATCAGCACTAATGGAGATTCCTTCCCAGTATAAAGCAACAATAGAGCTCAACATATTGGGGTAACAGTTGCTTCTCACTTTGTTTTTCATTGTTAAATAAAGGCCTTTTGATTTCTTTATTAAGAAAGAAATTAACATCTCTATTTTATCAACCAGGAATCAAAAGGGAAAATCACCCCAAAGGGTTCCTCTCCCTCCACCTGTATATGGCGCACCATCTTTTAGTAGCTCCAAACCTTCTCCTTCTACTAGCTTCAAGCCTAGTGTACCAAGTGTTCCTGCCTTTTACGAAGAAAGCTCCTCCGTTGGCTCAGCTCCACCTGTTCCCACATCTACTTACGAGAACCAGGTAGTTACAACTTCTGGATAGATCAATTTACCTAGTAGCCTTTATTTGGTAAGAGGAAACGAAGATCAGAATGAAAAAAAAAAAAATACCCAACCTACCAAGGTGAGGAAAATAGAGAGGAATGCACCTTTCTCTTTTTGTGCTTGATATGGATTCCCTCTCTCCATATAGGAGGAGATTGAAACTGTGGTTGTTTGAAGAATTTCCAATCACTCTTCCAATATATTCACCCCTTTCCTTCCTTCCACTTGTCCCTCCTATTAATCGAGCGTATGAGCTCCACAAATTTCCATTACAAATTGCTCGTAAGTAGTACCAGTGGCTTTTAGAGATGTAAAATCAGTGAAATAGGATACACCAATGTCCACTTGATAATAGAATTGTTGACTCTTTAGTTTCAAATAAGAAAATATTTTTGGAATTTTTTGTTTAATTTAAGCTCATCTAATCCGTCATAAAAGCCAACCTTTTAGGTTTGAAGCGTTTAGATGTGCCCACCGCTCAATCATTCATACTTGGTATTTATTTACTTTGGAAATAGTAGCAAAGTCCGATGATGATGACTGATAACTAGAAAACTTGAAGTACTTGATGGTAATGTCCAACCTGGTATGCGTTAAGATGGGATGTGTTTTCTTTTTAGGCTTGAAATTGTGTTCTTTCAACTTTCACATTTCACATTGGTTAAACATATGCAAACGTTACTCTATTATAGATCCGTCATTGTGATTTTGTGCGCTCGTCCATGAACAAAGTTGACATCTTACATGATCTTTAACAGGTTTGCCCCATCTGCCTGACTAATCCAAAGGACATGGCTTTTGGTTGTGGGCATCAGGTACTCCCCTTTTCATTCATATTCTATGATAAATTTGGTAGAAGATATGTGAAGCTAGCACTAACGTCGTGAAACTCGACTTGTTTTTGTGATAGACATGTTGCGAATGTGGAAGTGGCCTTGAGATATGCCCGATATGTCGTAGCCCGATCAGTACGAGAATAAAACTTTACTAAGCAGCTTCTTCCTTGGTTTGGTTTTTCGTCTCTCCCAAGTCCTACCCAACATTCTTTTTAATCTATTAATTTTTCATGTGGTTACGAATGGTACTTAGCTAGGTCTTTCTATAAGTTAGTTGCTCTTACCAGAAGAAAATTGTATGAGCAAATTAAGTTTTTTTCCCTTCTCTGTACATTTTTTTTGTAATTTGATTCATGTTTAATATAAATTTATTTGGATTCATGTTTAATATAAATTTATATAGCAGGATTGTGGTGCAAAAAGCTTTGCTTATACCAATAACCAAGAGAAGTTTGATTTGTTAGCGCGTCTATTACTTGTAGTTGGTGACAACCTATCAGATGGATGGTTGAGTATTTCCCCAAGTCATAAATGAATTTAATGACACTAAGGATGCTGACTTTATAAATTAAATCTTGTGCGCTACAAGTGAAAGATAACTCTGTTTAAAGCGGGGATGCTGGTTGGATTTTTGCAATTATTATGCTTTAGAAATGGCGAGCTGTGAATCACAGATCAGATGAATTATTTCGGGGTTCGACTGGAATTACCAATATCAATGTCTAATTCTTACTGATATTAATTTTTCCATCCAGAGAGGCCTTTGAAAAAAAAAAAAAAAGAAGATTTTTATTGTGGTTATTGGAAAAGTAAGACATCGATGTACATCTGATTTTGTTGTTAGATTTGTAGAAAGAATAGATTTTAACCAGATTCATTAGTCAAAACTGGAGCCCTATGAAGATCTGTACCGTAGAGAGGAACTTAAAGATTGTAGAGTAGGGGAGACCCCCTTTTTGTTTTTTGCATGATGACCATGTTCATCCATTTTCTTCTTATCTGGCTTAGCTAGGCGTGATGTGGGCAAAGGTATGGCCACAAAGAGGTGGTTTATATATTATTACATAATTCTCTTTAAGACATTAACGTATGGGTACATGTGTATATATATATATATATATATATATATAATAATCATTGGATTTTTGTGAAATTGCGTTCAATTATCATGTCTTTGATTTGATATAGTTTCCTATTGGTGGGTTTTTTTTTTAACTACCCTACCACAGAGTTAATTGTGTTTCTAATAATGAGAGATCATCCAAACTTGAATATATAAATAAATGGGTTCAGATATTTTTCAGTCTCACTGGCTACCCCCAGATTATCTTGGTTCTTTCGCATGCAAATTTAATCAATTAAGTTCAGTTTTCGAGGGAACAGATTAAACTTTGTTTCATTTTGTGGATCTTAGATTGATCCCCATCACGTGGATGTTGCATGTCACATGCATTGTTACATAACCAACTAAATTGGAGATTCAAAATTAATGATTTTGTTGCATGATTTTACTTCCCTAGCTAGATAGCTCAAACCCCTTTTGTTCGTTAGTTGACATGTTTCTTGATCTTGACCAAAGGTTTCAAAGCCACACACGCGGATTATTATCATCAATTCATCATTGTCAATCGCTTTCCTTTTCCAGTTCACCAAAGATACCTTGATAAATCTAATTACTTGTTCAAAAAAAGAAAAGAATGACTTAAAAATAAAAGAAGAAGAAATAAGACCAATGTTTTTTTTTTCTCTTAAGACAGATGTGTTATCACATTATTTTGGAAATAAACAGATCATCAAAACTTAATTACTTCCCTACTATGTCATTGAGTGACCACCAAATTCACTTGTTGCATTTAATGCCACTTGACAGCTTTTTCTCTCAAAACCATCTTCCTTCCTTGGTCATATTTTATGTTCTTAGGCAAGAAAGCCAACTACCTGCATATAACCAAGCATGGGATTCTCTCTATTTCTCTCTCCATACTTCTCTTCTTTTCTCTCTCTCTCTCTTCCTTTTTCATTCCTAAAATCAAAACCCCATTTTGCTATTGTAATTTGTAATGCCCTCTAAAGTCAAGTTTCCTTACCAGAGACTTAGACAAGAAGGGGGTCATGATCATCATGATTACCACCTTGATGATATTGATGAGAACCAATTAAGGGAATATTATGTGAAGTCCTTGGCAAGGTCAAGGACTTGGTACAGGTTTAGAAAAGTGCCCATAAGGAGGAGATTTAAGCTCAAAATCCCAAGCTTGAGAAGGCTGTTAAGGAGGAAAGCCAAGTTGGTGTCTTCAATTAGAGTTTCTTTTGCAAGTGTTGTCAAGAGACTAAAGGACAGCCAGTCTCACCTTGGAGATCTTTTTGCTGGGAATTACTTGTTCTTGCAAGTCACTCCTAGTACTAAATCCTTAAAGGGTACTACTCATCATGATGACCTCAAATATGGCTTGTCATCAAGGTACTCTCTTCAAAAATTTGATAATTGAAGATGGTCATATATATTTCTTGGGATTGGTCATATATATTTTATGTCTTTCATGGTGCTAGTTTTTTTTTTTTTTTTAGTATTAATTTTATCTAGACATCTAGCTAGAACTGTATGGGGGGATCTTGCTTAATTTATGGCTAGTTGGTTATGTGATCTATTTTCTTTTTCCAAATCCTAGGTTGTAAGAAAGCAATAAGCATTAATCAGCAGCCAAGTTTCAGGATCGTGTATTTTAATTTAAACATAAATATTTTTATAGAAAAAAAAAAATTAGCATTTTAATTGCATATCTGGCATGGGGTTAGAACTATAAACATTGTAGCATGTGAGAGCTTTACACTGCAACAATTTTTTTGCTTTTAATGCAGCATGTGAGAGTTGTATATTGTTCCTAACTGAAAAGTTGGTTAGAATAAACTAATACCAAACATACTATAAATCTAGTTTAAATTGTATGTCTAGCGGTAATTATACACTCACATTAAAATCTTATTATTGAGTTTGAAATACCCAAATTGAAAAAAAAAAAGGTATAGATGAGTGCACTCACATTAAAATCTTATTATTGAGTTTGAAATACCCAAATTGAAAAAAAAAAAAAAAAGGTGTAGATGAGTGTTTTAAATGTTCAATTTTGGCATTCTTCCCTTGTTCCCCGGATTACATATCTTTCTTTCTTTCTTTCTTTATTTCTTTCAAGGCATTACATTTCTTTCTTATGTGAATGGTTTAGCAGTATTAACTTGTGGTAAGAATAATAAATCACGTATCATAATTAGATTATTATTTATCAACCCTGATCTCATTACATTATGAGGAGACATAATTGAAAAATCTATTTCATTCTTACACGGTTAAAACCTACTACTTACTACTTACGTAAAAGTAGAACTTTTAAGACTAAGCTTACTGTTTAGCGAGGTTAAACAGGAGTGTTCCACGTAATTTGATATTTCGGAGGTGCCAAGTTTGAGATTTGAGAGATTATGGTCATCAACAATTGAATCATTGTTCCCTTAAAAAATATGAGTCACTGTCGTATTGATTAAGAAAGTAGCATTTACAAGCAGTTCTTATTGGAGACGCTTGTTAGTGTGTAGAATAGGGAGGAATGTAGATGTACAAGTATGATAAGAACGACTAGTGCACATCAGTATGTGTCAGAAACTTACAAAAAAAGACACCCTTTTAATGGCAAAAGTGGGCCCAAACGACAACCAATTAATGAATGTAGTGGTTGGACAAGTGGAGGGTGGAAGGTTGGATTAATCACATTTTTTTTTTTTTTTTGTATCTTGGTTCCAAATGCAGCGGTTCACATATTAAAGGTCCAAACTAGTTGAGTTTTGGTGATTTTTTTTTTTTTTGTTGTTAACATTAATACCTCTTAAATTTTAAGGTCTTTTTTATTTTATTCTTAAAATTTTAAAAATTATTATTTTATTTTTTTAATTTTTAAAACTGCTTATTTTGTCTCTTGAATTTTAAAATCATCATTTTACCCTCGAACTTTTGAATCTCTTCACTTTGTCTCATAAATTTCTGATTTTTTATTCAAATAAACAGAATTAAACCACATGATTCACACATGGGTCACTTATAAGGACAAAAATGAGATTCATCACTCTTAAGTTTTCTTTCACATTTACATTCTCGCTTGATGCTTTTGTTTTTTATCTGAAATCTTCATTTAGTAAGGGTTTTCTTGCACATTTTTTCTTATTTTAATATGTAATTTATTTAATAAGTCTATATTATTCACCGATATCTAAATTTAAATACTAAAAAAGATAAGTCACGCATTAAATATGAACACATATTGGCGAACAATATCGATAAAAAATATGCATATAGCCCCTTCTTAGATGAGAGCAGATAAAAAGAACGTTTAATAAGAAAGTAGATGTAAAGCAAAACCTGCGAGTGATAAAATCTCATTTTGCCCTTATAGGTGATCTATGTGAAAATCACATGATTTTAATTCTGTTTATTTGAACGAAAAATTGAAAAATATGAGACAAATGAAGAGCTTTGAAAAAAGGCAAAATTGTGATTTTAAAATTCATGGACAAAATTAGGAGTTTTAAAAGTTCATGGGGTAAAGTCATGATTTTTAAATTTTAAAAAATAAAGTTAAAGAGACCATAAAGTTTATGGCCCATTAATGTTGATAATTTTTTGAGTTAATGAGACATGTGACCCTTTTTTATTTGTAAAGTTAAAATATGTCTCCAGTTTATGAATATTCTTTATATGTCCCAATGCATATATATAAAGACATTAATGACCTAAATAATGATATTGTTAGTTTTAATTTATTTTTTAGAATAATTAGAATATACATATTTAAGATTTCAAACAGATTATGATATCATTATATTTAAAAAATTCTTGAAATTAGACTGTTTATTGTTTAAATTCAAATTAGTAGCCAAAATAACGATTTTAAAATTCTCTCAACTAAATAATAGAATTTTTTTATAGAATCATTATTTTATTGACAAATTGAAATTAGGATATTGTAATTAAATTAATGATATAGTATTTATTAAGTTTTTTTTATGTCTTGCAGGCTATATAATTAATATATCATTAAGTTAATGATATGTAATGGTATTTATTTTTTAAGACTTCAAGTGGTAATAACATTTCCGTTTTTTGGTCATAGGTAATTAAATTAATGAAATAGTATTTATAAAGTCTTTTTTGTGTCATAGGTTATATAATTGATATATCATTAAGTTAATGATAAATAATGATAATGATGTTTAATGACATTTATTTTTTAAGATTTTAAGTGATAATGATACTTCCTACTTAGGGTGTGTTAATGTTATGAATTGCAAATACAAACAATATTACATTAAGTTAATGATATTTATTTTTTATTGCTTCTTGTATTACTTTCTTTGAAATTCTATTGTAAGTAATTTAATGACTTGGATGATTTTTTTTTTTTTGTTGTTGTTTAAGTTACACTGCAATTAATTAAGTATATCTAGGTTTCTTTAATATCATTTTTTCAACTACTCAACTATGAGAAAAATAAGAAGATTTGTTAAAAAATAAAAATAAATACATGATAAAGTCTATTTAATTAAGTTCAACGACTCAACTATGAAAAAAATAAGAAGATTTGTTAAAAAATAAAAATAAAAACATAAGAAAGTCTATTTAAAACATATTTTTAAATTCTTAATATATATAATTTTAAAAAAAGCATATAAATAACATTTAAAAAATAAAAACAAATTTTAATTCACTCCCTAAAAGAAGACTACGTTTTGTAATTTTTATTATTATTATTTTTTATGGCGTCGACCCGATAAGAACGTAAAGATGACATAAAGGTTGTAAACGAAAACGCAGGTCAAAAAATAAAAAAAATAAATAAATAAAAAGAGGGAAAAACAACATTGTATTTACGAAACGACACATTGATTAATAACCGACAACGACATGGAAAACGAGAACAAACGAAAAACTGCAACGACACATATAGTACAGGGGACGACCGGGAGTCGAAAACAAAACGAAATTTAGGAAACGACGTGAAAATATTTAAGCGACAATAATTGGAAAACGACAA
The DNA here is from genome assembly GCA_025403435.1 of Artocarpus heterophyllus. NCBI lineage: Eukaryota > Viridiplantae > Streptophyta > Magnoliopsida > Rosales > Moraceae > Artocarpus > Artocarpus heterophyllus. Next base: position 4,552,070 of record CM046347.1, on the reverse strand, counting down.
AGGGCTTAAAACGACAAAGGCAAACATTTATAAATTTACAATAAAAAATGAATCAAAACCAGTAAATGAACGACTAATTTAAGAAAAACTAAAAGTAATAAACAAGAATAGCTTAAAATATAATTGATAAATAAATCGACCAAAAAGTCAAAATGGATGTAAACTTGATAAACGACACAAATAGGGAAAACGAGAACGTGAAAACGGCATATAAATTAAGGAAGAGAAAGAAAATAAAAACAAGCAAGAGAATAATTTTAACAAGGAAAATTGGTAGCTACGGGTATAACCTAATAGTAAATCCACATTTGACCTCACCATAAGGTGAAGAGTTCAATCCCTAATTCCAAGTTCAAAAGGGTTAAAAAAACAAACAAGGAAAGTTGCTTTCTAATGTTAACTAAAGAGATGCATAGCAATGTAATTTGATTACCATTCCCTTTTTTTAGAGTACAATATAAAGGAAAACTATAAGGTGTAATTCCTTGATTGAAGTCCTTTCCGAGGGAGGGGGAAAAAACTACTAAGGATATATGTTAACACTTGGTAGGGATATATGCTCTTGCAGACTTCCTATCTAAAACGACAAGCAAAAGTTTAATGTAAATTTGTACACTAAGGCTATGTTTGGTAAACCGTATTGTAGTATATTGTATAAGGTATATTAGATTGTATTGGATTGTATTGTATTATCATAATATAATACGGTGTTTGGTGCATAACATATTGTATAAAGAGCTAAAATGTAATTTTTTTTAAGTATAAAAGATTAAAATGTAATTTTCCAAAAAATTTCGGATCAAAATAAAGGTGTTAAAATATAAATTTAAGAAAATAGGGACTAAAAATATAATTTTTAAAATGTTAAGAGGCTAAAATGTAATTTTAGAAAATGTAAATTTGCTCTCCGATTTTAGAAAATTAAGGGGCCATTTGATATTGTTTCAAAATAGATGAAAATGTTTTTGTTTTGAAAAAATGAAAATTTTTTGAGAATTGTAGTGAGAGTGTTTTTAAAATTTTTGCCTCGAAAATAATGCGAAAACATTTTTAAAAATTTTAAAAACAAAACCAAACAAGCCCTATAGGTTCCAGCCAAATTATGTGTTCACATAACTCCAACCTTATGTTAGATTTAACTTCGACAAAAATCATAGACTCAATATAAAATAATACAATACAATACAATATACAAAAAATAAGCTAAAAAATAATACAATACAATACACAAAAAATAAGCCTATTTTATAATATGACCTAGATTGTATTAATTTTTTATTTGTATTAACTTATACAATATAATAATTATACCAAACATTATATTAGTATTATTATACAATATGGTGCTTTAACACAGTGTACCAAACATAACCTAATACACAAATTTAAATGTTTGGTAGATAAATCAAACTAAACTACCTTGAAAGAAAACAATTCATTATTGCATCAGTTTTCATAAACGTGAGATAATTCATGCAATTAGTTGGAGTCATGAATATATCCAAGAACTTTTGGACCTTTATTTGTTTCTTGGCTTTGATATTGTATCATATATGACGATTATTATGGCCACTTTTTGTAGTTAAATTCCTCTTTGAAAGGGAGAGCTTCGAAGCCAAATCATAGTGTAAACATATAAATTTTATTGCTCTTGGAAAAAAAAAATTTGGCAAAAAAATTTGGCTTGTCTATTAAGATGAGGGGCAAAAATAGGGGGAGTGAACTATAAATTTCAACATATTTTATATGCAACATTGAAAGGAAAAAATCAGGTGGGACAACCGCCTAAATTTAGTTGTATTTCGGCCCCTAAATGTGATTAATTTAACTTGTTAATTAAAACTTGCATGTGTTTTAGAAAAATACGAAATATCAACTTCGTAATCATTCGGCTCGTCATTGTCGGGTTTGACACGAATTCTTTGGTAAATGTGACACGATGTTTTCAAGATAGAGATCCAAAAGAAGAATCTGTATAGGAGAAAGGGCTTGTTGATGGTTCTGGGTTTTCCATTGGAGAAGGAATTGAATCGGCCATTAAAACTAGTGAGCAAGAGAAGGAAAGAAGAGCAAGAAGAGCAAAATATTGATCAAGCGAGAGAGTGAAAATGAATAGTGACGAAAATTTGTGAATAAGTGGTGATCAGACCTTGGGGGGATTTATATAGAGATGGAAAAACACGTAGCTTGGAAGCAGTCGAAAAGGAAAAGGATTTAGAATTCGAGTGTGTTTCTTGCAATTAGCATTTAAAATTAAGCACGTGACCGTTTATCAATGATAAACTAGATTTAAATGATAAACTTAAGTTTATCAGTGTTAAACTTGAAAAATTTAAGTTTATTGTGTTTATCAGTAATAAATTGAGTTTAACTAATAACGTCTTTCAGTTTATTAGTGTTAAACTCGATGAACTCAAGTTTATAATTGATAAACGGTCATTTGCTTAATTAAAAAAAAAGATCATTTATTTTACTACTATTTTGTTATTTTATAAGATTATTTAGTCTAGAGATTTATTTAAGGAAAAAAATTACCTCTACCGGAATAAATCACACAAGCGATGTCTATTAATGAATAACAGATGTAAGGGTTGGACAATAAAAAAGTGATTAGAACTGTGATTACCAAATAGGGCTTAACTAAAGAATTAAAAATACAACAGTAATAAGTAATTATTTTTTTATTCTCTTAATTTTTCAATAACTAATATAGAAATAATAAGAGTTGGGTAACCTTCAATAATTAATTCCATAAATTTTACCAAATTATAAAGCATCATATAACAAATCTTTAATTTACATTTTGTTATTTTTTCTAAAAAATAAAAAGTCATGTTAACAAGACACAAACAAATTACCCACTCAAATCATATTTAAACAATTCTTAAATTAAATGCTTATTAATTATTAAAATTTTATTTTTGCCAACTATTTAGAGCCCGTTTGGTTAAATTATTTGAATAGAGTATTTAAATAAATATTTAAATTTTTGTGAGAGAAAATATTGTAGCAAAATGATTCGAACCGTGATTCGAACCACGAAACAAACGGACTCTTAATTTATTATGACTGTTAGATTTGGATCAAACGGTTAATATAAAAATAAAGAATGAAGACATAATTATGAAACCATATATATATATATATGTTGATGAGTAAATGAGACTTACTATTATAAAAGAGAACCATTTGCTGCATCACTTGTTATAAACATGAGATAATTCACGCAATTAGCCGACTCAACGTGGGATTACAATATCCAAGAACTTTTGGTCCTTCATTTGTTTCTCAGCTTTAAATTTGTATGATGTATGTCGCTTATTTATGGCCACTTTTTGTAATAAATATACGTTATTTAAAAGGAGAGCTTCGAATCTAAGTCATAATGCAAATATACAAATTTAATTCTCTTAAAAAAATGAATTTATTGGCTAAAAATAGGACACATCTACAGTCGTCAAAACTGTACACTCAAAAATTTTAAACTGTACCATATCTGTACGAGAACACATACAAAAGGAGGACATATTATCAATCGATAAATACAGATATTAATCACTCCCCAATTAGATTCCACTGTTGAGGACCATATTGTACACATTAATTCCAAAACCAGTTTTGAATTTTTCCTTATCTTGGTCTAGCTTCTTCAGGAGCATCGGATAGAATGAACTCTTTTGGCTCTGCAAATAGACAATAATATCATCAGGCTAGTCAGAAATTTATTAAAACAACGAAGTGACCGTTGTGTTTAGCATAACGGTTTAAGCTCGTCAGTCCAAACCGTGCAGTGTATAGGGTCTCAAAAGCTATAATGTTTGAACACCATTTTTCAAGTTTATATTCATTTGCCAAATACGCTTTTAATTTGATTAGTTACATAATTAACAAACATATATAAATGTACCTGTGCTGCCAGAAGAGCTGTTTTAATGACATAATTTCCATATTGGTCGCGAGCAATTTGCCAAAGACTGTCAAAATTTGCAAACTCTTCAAGCACGTAGTCCATTCCTAAACTCATGAGGCATTTCTCCACTACGTGGCTTGAAAATTTCTTTATGGAGAGATTGACGTATCTGCCTTTCAATGCTAGGCACATCATGTTAGTGATGTCCGGGTGTTGAAGTTGTATAACATGTTGTAGAACAAAATTCCTGTAATAAAAAACTATTTATTAGCACAAATTAATTGTATTATATATATATATATATATATATATATATATTATAGTTTCAATAGTTACTTTTTCAATAAGCATTGTTATTATTAATCGTTTGATATAAATCTGACAATTATAAGAAAATGAATAATTGACTAAAAAATATTTTGACAATTGATGATATTAAGTTATTATCACATCACATCATCAATTATTATTAAAACATACCCTTATTGAAAATGTAACTATTAAAATCATAAACATCGAAAGCAAGTTGATATATATATATATATACACACACGTGTATCCGTCTAGAATAAACAGATTAGTATAGAGATAAGTATGTACATACCCTGAAGGGTCTTGAGCAAGGGAGGCTGCATGAGTAGAAATTTTTACAAGGAGTTGAGTCCTGTGTGGGTTTCTTATGCAGTAGATGCTGTTGTTTAAGACGACGCATCCCATTTCATCCGTAGCCAAATCGATGCAGTTCTCTATCGTCTCTTCATATAATTTCTGCAATCAATTAGCATATACCAGAATGAGAGGAAGTTAAAAAAAAATATATCAAGATTAATAACTGTATGTTACATATATTAAGATAAAAGTAGAATATAAACAACCTGATTTTGAATAGCATTGAGGACGTCAAAACACTTCAAAACTACAGATGATGCTGTCTTATCCGTCATCACCGTAACAAATTCACTCGCTAGAACTGACGTAATTCCGTAAACTAATGGTGAGTTCTCCAACACTTTTATGAGCCTCTTGGCAGAGTTTGCGCTGCACAAAACAAGATTAAATTGATTTCGAGAACGAACGACAGAGAAAGAAAATAAAATTAAGAGAGAGATTAAGGTGTGGATTCAAAAGTAAATACCCGTGTTTATTGAATATCAATTCTAAAAAAATCCGAGGATTGAGAATGATATTTGTCACAATGAGTTGCAGTTGAGGTTGTTGGCAATATTGAATTAGTTTTTCGAAGACATGAGTTCCATGCTCGTCATCCATAACGAGAAACATGTGCTCAAAAATAACTCCAAATATGATATCCGTGATCTCTCTGTCGTTTTCCATCAATTTCTCCTGCAACGACATTGATCCCTCTGGTTTTAAAGCCAGCTGTGCTAATTGAGTTCTTATCGTATCAGAATAGAACTTTCTTAATGTTCCATCATCATGGTATCCATTTTTCTGTTCAGATTGAAGATTTGTCGTTGCTTGTGTCACAATGCTTCCATTTTCAATCATGTGGCTGTTGAATGTCGTCGTCGTCGTCTCATGATGAGATTGATCATCAGCATCATGAGTACTTCTAAGATCGGTCGTGTTTGTGCTATTAAAAAACTCTACACAAATTAACAAACAAAACAGAAAATTAGAGAACATATTGATGCTAATGAATAAAAATATTACAGGAACGGAGTCAAAAGAATAAGTCAGGCTAGGGGCATATACTAAAATTACTTGTCTGTTAAGATGAGGGACAAATATGGAGGACAGCCCAACTTTAAGAAAAAAAATCAAGTGGGACGATCAGCTAACGTCGGTTGTATATGTAGTTATTCTAACTTGCTAATTAAAACTTGCATGTGTTTTAGAAAAATACCAGAAATATCAACTTCGTAATCGCTCAACTCGTCATCGTCAGGCTTGACACGAATTCTTGGTAAACGACGCCTGATATTTTCAAGATAAAAATCCAAAGAAGAATCTGTCTCGGAGAAAGGGCTTATTGATGGTTTTGGGTTTTCCATGGGAGAAGGATTTGAATCCACCATTAAAACTAGTGAGCAAGAGAAGGAAAGAAGAGCAAAATATTGATCGAACGAGAGAAAGTGAAAATTAGTCGATGCAAAGACCTTTGAATGAGAGGTGATCAGACCTTGGGGATATATATGGAGATTGAAAGAAGTTGGAATTCGAGATGTTTCTAGTAATTAGCAAAAAACTGAGTAGAGAAAGTTGAGTCCTATTCGATTTTAAATATTATTTCCTATCTTGGGTTGGAAAGCCACGAAAATAAAATAAAATTAAAAATATTAAAGATTGGCTTTGTGATATTGTTAGACGTCCTAATTAGCTAATATGAATCCTACTTTGACATTAATTAATCGTGTGATTGGGCTCGTACTGATGTTTTCAGATCAACTAATATAGGGATATTTTTTAACATTATTGAAATTTATTTATTTTTTTATGGATACCATAAATGCTTAAATATAATACAACTTAAACATAAATATAAATGGTCATGTTGCACAATTTTTTCAAATACGATATAAATAAACACATTTTTTAAACATGTGGCATGACATGCAATTTTCTCATTAATATCTGCGTTATCGCAAGCAGGAAACACATGATGCATAATACATCCTTGTTTTCTTTTCCATTTTGCATGACAACACGTTCCCACAATATGTATACTTACGTAACATTTGCGTGTGTATATACTTACGTACATACGTACATATATATATATATGCGTGTGTATATATATGTATACTTACGTACATATATACGTACATATGCGTGTGCATATATATACACATGATAACACAAAGAAGGGGCTTGTCTGGGTCTTTTTTTTTTTAATTGCTTTTCCAAGGCTGCGATCTTGGAAGAAGCAAATGTTCGTTATTTTTCCGATTCTTTAAATTTTGAAATTTGACTAAAGACTAAAAATAATTTTGCAACGTAAAACCTAAAAATAGTTATAATAATCATACTCCTTAAAATATCATGATAACATTCCGAGTTTTGATATTCTTAAGATAATTCAAATATATATATTGTAATTTTTACTAAATGTTACCTTAAAGGATTTGATAAATTCTTTATTTATTGTAAAAATTACATTGCATGGAAAAATTACTATATTAAATTGATATATAGCAAAATTTTTAAATATTTTAAAATAGTAAACACATAGTAATTATTATAATAATGTCATGTTTTTAGTCTTGGACTACAATTATATAGTAATTATCTCAATGATAAAAATATTTTTAAAATTTGTTATCACATAATAATTTTGTATTTCAATTTTTAAACAGATCACTAGTCGTATTTCAAAGACCTTTCTTTATCAAGAGGGCCCGACAACAAGCTTGTGATAGTTGGACCGAACTAATGGACCCACCACAGGCCCATATAGGCCCAACTTCATTTGCTTCCCTTGTCCTCCAAAACGGTGCGCAGCACTAACTGTGTTGTCTGCAACCAAAAGAAAAGCCTAGCCTGACCTCAAGCCTGTGTGGGCTTAGAGGTGGGACAAGCCAGTCCGTAATTTATATAAGAAAATTTTAGGGGATTTTTCATAAATAAAAATTACATTATATGACCATTTTTTAAGAAGTAAATTAAAATATGTATTCATTTTATAAATATTACTTATATGTTCTTCTTTTGAAATATATATGTTGAGAATCAAAAAATACCCTCTAAGTAGACTTTATCATGTATCTCTCTCGTTGTAGGAGACGGTGACCTCATTCGATAAGAGATATGTACATCTTCATGGTATGTCCGCTTTGCCATGTAACAGTTTGTGAAGCTGCTAGAGGATCCACAAGTTTGCACAAATGCATTGGTTTGGCATTGATGTAAGGTATGACTGATGAACTTTCGAGAAAGCCAAACATGAAGATTGTATCATAATTTTAGCAGTTTTTTAACATGTGCTAAAGTGAAGTTCTTAACATGTGTTAATTATCAATGGATATACTCTTTATGGTGGAGTATGATAATACTCTGGCTTGAGAATTATAACCGCCGTTGAAGATGGTGCTTGATATGAGTTTTTTTTTTCCCTTTTATTTAGCCAAAGTAGAGATTGTTAGATGTTGGGAAAAGTCTCACATTGCTTAGAAAGTAGATGTGACACCCTTTATTTTCCAGGGAATGACTTTGTAAATTTAATATGAAAACGTGGCAATTAAATAATTTTGTTGTATTTAAATTACCAAGTGGCCTCCGTTATACCATGTAATTACAAAAATGCCATGTTGACATTTTGTGGAAAAAAAAAAAAAAAGAGTTGGGGGGTGTGACGACCCGCCTTTTCGGGCAGTCACTTTACTTTCATAAACATAGTTTCATAAACAGTAATCTTACTTACTTAGTAAGAAAATACTGTAATAAAATTTTTTTTTCTTTCCTTAAACGTTCTTTAATATTGATGCGACCTCTGTCGCATTCAAGTTGAGACATCGCTCAACACTTGCCCTTAAAATCATTTCAAAACGTTTCTTAAAACTTAATAAGAAACAATTATTAAATCATAGTTTAAAACTTCACTTTATAATTACATAAAACAGTTTATAAACTGTATCTTAAAACTTTGAACACAATACTTAAAACTCTGAATTTCTTTAAAACTTTGAAAACACAACATTAAACAATAGAAAACATTTTCTTTACGTAGCGGAAGCAAACAGTGATGGTATCCATACCCAAATCTTCGCATCTGTCCTCCGCAGCACCCAGCTCTTCTAACGGGTCCCATTGGTCACCCATAAGTTACCTACAGCATGAAAAACTTTTAATGAGCTTTCGCTCAGCAAGTTCAAACATATTCTCACAAAGCATTTAAACATGCTTTAAAACTTTTCTCATGAAAACTTTTCTCTTGAAACGTTCTTCATGAACGTTTTCCATAAACATTTATGAAAATATTTTTCATAAACGTTTTCCTTAAACATTTCTAAAAACGTTCTTCATAAACGTCTTTCATAGAACATTTCTGAAAACGTTTTTCATAAAACATTTCTGAAACGTTTGCATAAACGTTTTTCGTAAAACATTTCCTCAACGTTTTTCTTAAAACGTCATTCGTAAACCTTTTCTTGCAAACATGAAATGTTTTTCATAAACATTTAATGTAAAACCTTTCTCTTAAACATTTCTTGAACGTTTTTCTTAAAACGTCGTTCATAAACCGTTTCTTGAAAACATGAAAACGTTCTTCATAAACATTTGTCGTAAACATTTTTTCAGAATGTTTTCCATAAACATAACATATAAACATTTCATAAAAAAAACATTCAAGTAACATCAGAATGCATGACTTCATTTATGCTCAATTATTAACTTTAATTATGAGCCTTTTATGAACATTCTATAAACTTAAATATTCATTTCTTTCTCAATCTTTATTCTTATTCCTTAACTTTCTTTATCTTGTAACCTTCATTTTTCCTTACTTTACTTTAGTGTTCGTACCAACTCATTAATCATGAGATCATAAACATGATGCTTCCCTTGTGGAAGACTTGAGACCATCAAACATTGAGGTCTTGTACCTCACCTTTAGGAGGTCACACTTTAATTTCACTTTCATTACCTCATAACAAAGAGGCTGGTACGACACTTTCTTTTTATCTTAACGTTACCTTCTTATTAACTTTAGTGAGCATTTCAAATGCAATCACATCATATGCAATACACTTGCAATTCATAGCTTATACTATAAAACCAATTGCATAATAAATGCAACTCATTGCATAACAAATGCAACATAAAATGTAAACACATTTTGCAAATCATAATTTACATTCTAGCACTCATTGCATAACAAATGCAACATATTGCTTAATAAATACATCATAAAATGCAAACACATTTTGCAAACTATAACTTTTATTCTTAAATTTATTGCACAACAAATGCAAATTATTGCATAGCAAATGCATCATTAAACCTTTAACTTAAACTATAAAACATTATGCATTGTCATAATGCAAAACATACTTTCAATACTTTGAAAATCATAACTTAAACTTTTAAATAACATTATGCATATCAATATGCAAATAAACCTTTAACATAACGATTGCAATTTCATTGCAATTCTTTTTCTTGAACTTTAAAACTTTTTGCATAATAAATGCAAATATACTTTAAAAGAAACTTGCATAACAATTGCAAACACATTTGCAAATCATATAAATAAACATTTAAAAATCATTTACTTCATGCTGTAGGTGAGGTTTGAAACTTACCCGAACTATACTCTAGTGTTCTCTATTCCGTTCCTTTTCCTTGCATTAGTCGGCCTCTGTGTCCTGATCAAACGACAGCCGACTCATTAATTAACTTTCTTTATTATCAATCCACTCGATTGATAATAAAACGTAAACATTAACCATTCATTCCTTTTTTCATAACTTGACTAGTATACTTTCGGTCTACCGTTCTCTTACTCAACCTTATAAACTGTCAGTTTACATTTCCTTCATTTAGCCTTGTAACCCACCGGGGTTACTTTTCCTTTTAACTCTGTAACCCATCGGTTACCTCTCGTTTACTTAAAACATATCTTATGAAATCTCTGATCTCATATGACCGTAACGTTACTTAACGTATCACGGAATATTTTCCATCTAATAACATTATGCTAAATCGGAGTGTTTGACTCCGTTCTAGCCGTTTCCTTAAAAATGACGATTTTACCCTTAACGGGTTTTTCGTCACCTTATAACGTTATAAAACCTATTCTTACATAAAACAGTGTAACAATCACTGATCATGCATTTCATAAATTTCTATGAAAGCATCTAAAACAGTTTATACTGTATGCGAGATTCCTACTTACTTGAACTCCAAGCTAAGCAGATCCAGTTGTATCTCGCTGCATCTACAGTATGTGAAGCATCCTCTGCAGTGCTCCTCGAGCGACCATGAATGGCTAGGAATGCTTCCTGGAGATCATGCATTCTTGAAACTGTCATTCTGGACTCCGATATTGCTGCTTGAATCGCCTCGATCCGCGTGCAGTCGGTACCGGACGATTTTCATCGGAGTAGAATTAGCTCGAACGGAGGTCACCATTGCGTTCAGAGCGTCGAAACGAGTCGGGAGGCGGTCTCGGATCTTCGATCGGAGGTCCGGATCACAAAATCCCATTTTGCCCTTTGACCGGCCGTTGACCGGCGTTGACCGCCGTTGACCGCCGTTGACCGGCCGTTGACCGGCGGCGGTTGGCTCCGTTGAGGGCTGAGCTCGAGCCTACCCCCCCTAATTCGACCCTCCTGAGTCGATTGGTGGGGTCAATTTCACCCAATTCGGCCTCCAACATAGCAATTCGAAGGCGGAACTCTCGGCGGAAACCGGCGGCTCCGATTTCGGTCCTCCGGCGACGGTACCGTGAAATTGAGGTGGGCGTTTTCTTCCCCGACCTCCTCTGAGTGTTTCCCCTACGGTGGGGCAGCTCAACACCGCGTGGAACGGCGGCCCCACCTAGCTCCACGGCGGTGCACGACGGAGACGCCGTTCTCCGTCCTCCGGCCATCATTTCGTGCAATTGAGGTACCGAATTTCTTCCTCTCGGTCCTCTGAACGTGTTTGTGCCTTCAATTTGGCACAAAACGGCCTAAAATAGCCAACCCAACCTCACCCACGGCGGCTCACGGCGGGGGCCTTCGTTCTCCGGCGAGGGGCGGCGGAACGGTGCAATTGACCGAGGGGTCTTGCTCGCCGTCGCCCTCTGATCGTTTTGGCACCGGCGGTGTGCCACACCGCCACCATATGCGGCGGCTCCGACGACGGCTCCACGGCGGCGACGGGGCAGCTCCGGCGAAGCTGTTCCAGCCAAAATTGAGCTGGAAAATTGGTACCATCTTGTTCCTCACATCACACTGAGTCCATAGACACCAAAATCACGTCGATTGGTGGTCGGACGGCCGAGAAACGACGTCGGGAAAAAATGGGTTTCGCCGCCACTTTGGGCGGCGCGTGAGCCCTCCTCCGGCGGCTATTTGGGTGGCACGACACCTCGTTGGACTCAGCTCAACGAGAGCTTCCCACTGGTATGGGAGGTGTCGAAAAATAACGCCGGAATCTCAAACGAGATTTGAGGAGAGAGAGAGAAAATCTAGAGAGAGAAAGTCTAGAGAGAGAAAGTCTCGAATTTGTGATATTTTCTGATTTTTCTTTTTTTTTTTTTTCTTTTCTTTTCTTTTATAAAAAGTATAAAATAAAATTGTGGTCCACACAATTCAATTCTTATACTGCGTTGCTCTAACACTGTATAATTTTCCATCTTATTATACAGTGTTTTTCCTTTAATTGTACTTTGTCTTAACATAATCTTTAATTTAATGCATTTTTAATGCACTAAAAATCTCGGGTGTTACAGGGGGGGGGGTCTCTAAATTAGTCTAAAACTTGCCTTCAACCACTCATTTGTTCCCTTCCCTCTTGTTTCTTTTTATTCAGATCAAATTCTCATTTCCCCTCATGCCACTCCCTACTCCTCCCTCTTATCTTCCTTTTCTTTTTCTTTGTTTCTTCTTCAGAGAAAGAACCAAAGAAATACTCAAACATTTTTAAGATTTATGAGTTAAGTCCTCCTAAATCTCCATAAACATCTTCTCACAAACTCAAGGATTGAGGAGGCTTGGATGTTTCAAGATCAAACAACACTTTTGAATTAAATTTTAAGGTTAGATTTCTAAAACTTCAAAATTTATTTTAAGCTATATTTTGGTATGCAGATTGTGAAATATATATTTTTGATATTTAGAGATGATTGTATATTGTTTATATATAGTTTTTATGTTTAAAAAGCTGTTAGGAAACTAAGAATTGGATTAAAAGGCTTAGAAAATGAATTCTGGGTTCTCTGTATGAGTTTTTCTAGATCGTTTTTCAAAAACAACATATCATTTTTCCCATAAACTACATGTCGTTTTTCACATAAACTACTCATTTTTTCATACAAAAATTCAATAAAAAGAAGCTTTAGATAGGATTTAAACCCCCAATCTCAGGTCCAATAAAAGAGGGCCAGACCATTAGGACAAGGATAATTATTTGATAGTCTATGGTTTGGAAATAATAAATAGTTTTCTATACAGGTTGCAATTTCAAATAATTTTTACAAATACCAAACTTTTAATATTTTAATTATAAATATTTTAAAATCATATTATTTATTTTAAAAATCTAATTTAATATATTTTGTACTAAAATAAAATTCATATATTATTTATTTATTTTATTGTTATTTTATAATTTACTAAAATTAAGTTAGAAAAGTGATATTCACAATTTTAGTACATTAAAGATTATGGCACGCTAATAAAAATAAATGATAAATTGACATAATTAAAAATTAGAATTTAAGTTAAAGTATGAGTATTTTATACGTTTTAGGATAACGGCGTACTTGGAGCTTACGTGATGAATTGTGTAAGCTGAAAAATCTTCAGTGGATATGTGTAAAGAGGTAGGGATTTTATTACTCATCTTTTGTGAGATCTTTATAGAATTAAAATTGATTCTTTTACTGCAAGATATATATATATACATATGTTGAATTGCTATTATATGAGTATCACATATGAAACTATGACATGAACTTGTCCTATATTGTACAGCGAGGAACATAATAATTTGACACATGTTGTTATAAATTGAGAAGCATGGTTAGGAAAACTGACTTTATAAATAACGATTGAATATAAAGGAATAGTGAGACATGAAGAGGGCGGTGGTTACGCCCTTGGGCACGAATACCCTAAAATGTAAAGTGTAAAGTAGGGGGAGGTGATGACGTTTTCTTGGGTCAAAAGTCCCAGAATGCACTGTACATGAATCGACTTGGTGAGAACTCGGGGCTTGATGTCCCCTCACCAAAACACCTTTGGAATGTTTCGAGGGTGGCCAAGTGCGTCTATTTAGGTTTCGATGAGTTGAGTGATACTCTATTTAACATACATACCTATGAAAATAATGAATTGTAATATTTAGTGTGGAAATCCGGTTCATATCCCCCTTTCTTTGGGGTCTTAATTGAAGAATATTTTTCTTTTAATGTAGATTATCCCTGATTGTTAGTTGATTCCTGATTTTTAGTCAATCACCTAATTTAGCTAATCACTTGATTTAGCTCCCTGATCCTAGGAATTATTTCTGATTTTGTGCTAATGTAATTAAGCTGATTAGAAGGCAGATGTAAATTAGCTTTATAGGTCTAACCTATATATAATGTACTCTTCTCTCATTTTCTGAATAAGAAAGAATACACTTTATTCAGCCTTTTTCTACATGGTATCAGAGCGTACCTGATATCCTCCATGGCCACCGAAATTCCTCCTTCCTCCTCTTCCACTTCCGATGTTATTACTGTCCAGGAAATAGTTCCTTCTAGCAGCCACCCATTAACCGAAAATTCACCCATTACCGTGCATAAACTCACAGGCCAAAATTATATTCAATGGTCTCAGTCAGTTTTGATGTTTATATACGGAAAGGGAAAGGATGAATTCATTTTTGGAGAGGCAGCCCCTCCAAAGAAGGAAGACCCTGGTTTCAGAAAATGGAATGCTGAAAATAACATTGTCATGTCATGGCTCATAAACTCTATGACTGTTGAAATTGGTGAGAACTTCATGTTTTATGAGACGGCAAAGGAGATATGGAATGCAGCAAAGGAAACCTACTCTGACAAGGAGAATACATCAGAAATTTTTGAGATTGAAGGAGCTCTACATGAATTACGTCAAAGTGATCTTTCTGTCACCCAATACTTCAACTCTCTCATTTGGAGATGGCAGCAACTTGATCGGTTTGAGTCCTACGATTGGGCCTGCCCCACTGATGCAGTGAAATACAAGGCAATCCTAGAAAAGAAAAGAACCTTCAAGTTCTTACTAGGGTTAGACAAAAGCCTTGATGAAGTCCGTGGTCGAATCTTGGGAATGAAACCACTTCCATCCATCCGAGAAGCTTTTTCTGAAGTCAGACGTGAAGAGAGCAGGAGGAAGGTAATGCTCGGCTCATCAACAGTTGAAACTTCAGCACTAGCCGTTCATAGGAATCCGAACTTCAACCAAGAAAGAAAGGAAAGGCCTAAATGTGAACACTGCAGAAAGATGGGACATACAAAAGACAAGTGCTGGGATCTTCATGGCAAACCACCAGATTACAAACCCAAACCAAGGCGTGGAAACAGTGCTGCCACTTCAACCGAGAATCAGTCCACCAAAACTGAAGGCAGCCCATTCACTAAGGAACAATTAGAGGCTCTTCAGACAATCCTAGCCCAAGCCAACCAGTCTCAAAACTCAGTCATAGGGACCGGTTCTCTTGCACAGAAAGGTAAGGCACTAAAAGTCATTACATTTCACAAAGAACAATCCAGTTCTTGGATTATTGACTCAGGTGCCTCTGACCATATGACGGGAGATGCAAACTTACTTCAGAATTTCATTCCATGTTCACATACTACATCTGTCCGAATAGCTGATGGATCTCTATCAAAAATTGCTGGCTATGGATCAGTGCCTCTTACCAAAGAGATTGTTCTCAACTCTGTGCTACTTGTGCCAAAGCTTGATTGTAACCTTTTATCCATTAGCAAGCTAACTAAGGACCTAAACTGTATTGCTAATTTTTCTTCTAAATCTTGCAAATTTCAGGACTTGGTCTCGGGGAGGATGATTGGCAATGCTGATGTATGTGACGGTCTCTACATTCTCAAGAATAAAAGGAGTCATGAAGGGCTTCATCAACCAACCAATTGTGTCTCTAAAAGTATTGTGTCTACATCTGTCTCTAGTTTAAATAAAGATGATGCAATCATGTTATGGCATTTTTGTTTGGGTCACCCAAATTTCATTTATCTTTCAAAATTGTTCCCAACACTTTTTGTTAATAAAAATCCAAAATTGCTGAATTGTGAAGTCTGTCAATTTTCAAAGCATGTTCGAAATTCATATCCAATTTCCCCATACATATCATCTAGACCATTTGCAACTATCCATAGTGATGTGTGGGGTCCCTTAAGGGTAAAAAACATAACCGGATCACGATGGTTTGTTTTATTTGTTGATGATCATACTCGAGCAACTTGGGTATTTCTGATGAAAGATAAATCAGAAGTAGGACAAATTTTTCAAACTTTTTCAAGAATGATCCAAACACAATTTAATTCAAAAATCCAAATCTTTAGAACAGATAATGCCAGGGAATACTTTGCATCACATCTTGGAAATTACCTCCTTGACTTAGGAATAGTTCATCAAAGTTCTTGTGTAGATACACCCCAACAAAATGGAATTGCTGAAAGAAAAAACCGTCATCTACTTGAAGTAACTCGATCTCTCCTTTTCACATATAATGTGCCCAAACATTTCTGGGGGGAAGCCGTGTTAACAGCAGCCTATCTTATAAACCGAATGCCTTCTAGAATATTGTCCTTTAAAACACCATGTGAAAAGCTCCTTGAGTGTTTTCCAACAACTCCTTTGATCTCAACAATTCCGATAAAAATTTTCGGGTGTTCAGCATTTGTACACATTCATCAAAACCATCGAAGTAAACTAGATCCTAAATCCGAAAAATGCATCTTCCTTGGTTATTCACCAACCCAAAAAGGGTACAGATGTTTTTCCACCACAAAGGGACGATTCTACACCACTATGGATGTTACTTTTCATGAGGATCAACCATTCTTTCCAAAATCCACCATTCAGGGGGAGAATAATCAGAGTGAATGGCAGATTTGGGAAACAAGTTTTGAGTCCCAACCAAGTCTTCCAAGTCAACCAAGTTTTTCGAGTCAACCAAGTCTTTCGAGTCCATCTTCTTTCGAGTCAAACTCACCTCCCATTCCTCAACCAGTTTCAGATAATTCTGTCCCAATACCAACATCAGGTGAAGTCCGATCAGAAACTCCTCTTATTCACGAAGATGAAGAACTGAATACACAACAGATGCAAAGTCAAGAATCTGAACCTAATACCGAAGCCCGAAATGAGCCAGGTAATAGCAATACTGTTTCTGAACCTGATGTTTCGATTAATGATCTTGGTTGGCCAATTGCTATACGGAAGGGGGTGCGTTCATGCACTCAACATCCTATATCTAAATATGTTTCTTATGCAAGTTTGTCCTCTAGCTTTCGGGCCTTTACTACTAATCTAGTAGCAACTGAAATTCCAAAGGACATCCACGAAGCTTTGAAACATCCAAAGTGGAAAGCTGCAGTTGAAGAAGAAATCAAGGCCTTGGAGAAGAATGGCACATGGGAGATAATTAGCCTGCCAAAGGATCGAAAAACGGTAGGGTGTAAATGGATTTTCACCATCAAGTATAACGCAGATGGCAGTATGGATAGGCACAAAGCAAGACTTGTAGCAAAAGGATTCACACAGTCCTATGGAATCGACTATCAAGAAACTTTTGCACCTGTTGCGAAGCTCAACACTGTCAGAGTTCTTCTGTCCATTGCCGCCAACCTTGACTGGCCATTATACCAACTAGATGTCAAGAATGCTTTTCTCAATGGTAACCTAGAGGAAGAGGTCTACATGGAGATACCTCCTGGTCTAATGATAATGAATCCACCAGAAGCAGTCTGTAAACTCAAGAAGTCTCTTTATGGACTCAAACAATCCCCAAGGGCTTGGTTTGACAGATTTACCGGAGCAATGAAGAAGTTTGGATATTACCAATGTCAATCAGATCACATTATGTTCCAAAGAAACACTTCCGAAGGAAAAAGGGTAATCCTTATAGTGTATGTTGATGACATTGTAGTAACAGGAGATGACAGGAAAGGGATACAAGAGCTAAAAAAGTTCCTAGCAAAGGAATTCGAGATCAAAGACTTAGGGTTTCTAAAATACTTTCTTGGGATGGAAGTGGCTCGTTCCAGCAAAGGTATTTGTGTTACTCAACATAAATATATATTGGATCTCCTCAAGGAAACAGGAATGCTAGGATGCAAGCCTATCGATACACCCATGGACTCTGTAAAAAAGTTGGGAATCGAGCAAGAACGACCTCCAGTAGATAAAGGGAGATATCAACGTCTGGTTGGAAAGTTGATATATCTCTCACACACCCGACCTGATATTGGTTTTTCTGTGAGTGTTGTTAGTCAATTTATGAACAATCCCAAAGAAGATCATCTTGAAGCCGTTCTTAGAATTATCAGATATTTGAAAATGACTCCAGGAAAGGGACTCTTCTTCAAAAGAAACAATGACAGAAGTGTCAAAGTTTACACGGATGCAGATTGGGCAGGATCACCAACCGATAGAAGATCAACCTCTGGATACTGCACGTATGTATGGGGAAACTTGGTAACTTGGAGGAGTAAAAAGCAGTCAGTTGTTGCTAGGAGTAGTGCTGAAGCCGAATTCAGAGCTCTTGCACTTGGAATTTGTGAAGTTATGTGGATCCAACGACTACTTGCAGAACTAAACCTATCCAGAGAAGAACCACTAAAAGTGTTTTGTGACAATCAGGCAGCCATCAGTATTGCAAGGAATCCTGTCCACCATGATCGCACAAAACACATTGAGATTGATCGGCATTTCATCAAAGAGAAAATTGAGACTGATGTCATTTCATTGTCCTACATTTCTACTCGCCTTCAAATAGCCGACATTCTTACGAAAGCTCTTCCAAGAACCAGTTTCAATGAATTGAGTTCCAAGTTGGGAATGATCAACATCTACCACCCAACTTGAGGGGGAGTGTGGAAATCCGGTTCATATCCCCCTTTCTTTGGGGTCTTAATTGAAGAATATTTTTCTTTTAATGTAGATTATCCCTGATTGTTAGTTGATTCCTGATTTTTAGTCAATCACCTAATTTAGCTAATCACTTGATTTAGCTCCCTGATCCTAGGAATTATTTCTGATTTTGTGCTAATGTAATTAAGCTGATTAGAAGGCAGATGTAAATTAGCTTTATAGGTCTAACCTATATATAATGTACTCTTCTCTCATTTTCTGAATAAGAAAGAATACACTTTATTCAGCCTTTTTCTACATTTATATATATATACAAGTATAAAACTCGGTAATGATTAACTATGGTATCCACAGAATGTGATCATAATAAACCTCATAATCTGGAATATGATGAAAATTAACTAACTATACAGTTTTAATGTGGTAATGAATAAAACCTTAAGGTGAGTAATGGTTTTCCTTACTGGGCATGTCGATGCTCATCCTTATCATTCTGACATCTCTTAGGTGGAACTTAGTGTAACTTATCTAACAAGGAATAGGCAACAACATTGCTGGTTTCGTGTTGAAAGTTCTTGTTTATTTGTAACTCATCTAGAACATGTAAGATTTGTATTACTTTTGTGATGGCTATGTTAAGTTATTTAGGAATTATACTGTAGTGATTATGACTGTATTTTAAATATTTGGTGCTACACTAAAAACTGTGGTTTGTATTTAAACGTTTATTTTTATTTTTGTGTAAAGACCCACGGGCACTGTTCTATTGATTTGAATGATATTAAATTTAAGTTTATTTTTATTTATTCAATATTGTCAACCCCCACATAGGGGCGTTACAGTAGAGGTGGGGTTTCGTTAGACCTATATAAGGGGCTCAAGGTCTTGATTTGAAATCACCATTATTGAGTGATTCTCAGGTAGGATGAAATAATAAGGAAATTTGTGTTACATCAAAAACTTTTTATCGCTGTTCTATATTTAGTTTGAGTTTGGTCAAGTTAGGATGTATTTCTAATTATATTTTACTTTGGTTTGAAATTGCCATTATTGAGTGCTTTTGAGGTAGGATGAAATAATTAGGAAATTTGTGTTACATCAAAAAAAAATTTATCGTTGTTTGATATTTAGTTTAAGTTTGGTTAGTTTAGGATGTATTTCTAATTATATTTTACTTGAATTCAGGTTAGGTTGGGATTCCTTATTAGTTGGAATATTTTATAGCTATTTTCTAGAAAATTTTACAGTCAAATATTTATACTGCGCCTTCCAAGTCAAGAAGAACTTGGCCCTAGGATGGCAACGCTACCCCGAGCTATTATCACTTGTTTGGCCACCCGAGCAGATGGGATGTCTTGTCGAGGGTTGGTTGAGCTGGAACCCCTGAACTAGCCATAGTCCACTAAGCTTGATTTGCTCAACAAAAAAAAACCACTGCCGGACAGAAGCAAGCCTTGTCAGCAGCTCCTCAACAGACAAAATAAGCACCCTTGGACCCACGGCCTTTTTGACCATAAGTGCTCCTGCTCAAACCTTGTTGGCACTGCCTGATCAACAGGAGCTATATCCTTGAGTTGGATAGCCATCTGCCACTAGTATAGAGCCACTCGAACTTCTATAATTTGTTCGAGTTAGGATTGCTGAGGATAAAGTCCCTGACGAACCCGATGAACTAATACCACCTGACTTGTCTGGGAAGCTTATTCATCTTGAACATTTTTCTAAATGCTTCCCATGGCATCTCGGTAGCGTAACTATACATCCATAGTACATACATCTTGATTAACAAGAGGTAACAGTTTGGGTTTAGCAGAGTAGGGCAAACATTCAAATCATTTAAGGCTCGGTGCATGAAATGATGTAACGGCAGACAGAGTCCTACTCTGAAGAACTCTGCATAGAGTGTGATGCAACCCTTCAGCGAATCGATGGGAGCATCTGCAGTTGCAGGCAAAATAAGAATTACATCATCGAGAATCTGATACTCCCAACAAAGGGTGTCCAACAAGCTTAGGTCATTGCCAATGTATATTCGGTGGCTGATGTCTGACCGGGCTGGCGAACCTGGTAAACCACTGCTCCTCGGACCCTAGTCTCCAAAGCTGGTGGCACGTCTTCCTCATCCTCAGCGTCCTTGGCTCCACGAACTTGTTGCCTCTCCTTGGCAACATCTTCCTCAGCAATGACTTAGCCCACTCTCTAGGCCTCCTCAGTTGCATCCCGGCAAGAAGTGCTCGGCCTACCCATGATGGTCGTCAAGCGAGCACGCTTCTGTTCAGTTACTCAGGACATGCCAGCGATGGCTACCCCGATGTAAGGGTCCTACCCTTGCATGGCCTAATTGGGACGTTCCCTTCAAAGAGATCTTAAAATTATTGCTTAGGGGCAGTTCCATGTTTTAAATTGAGGATCTAGGCCAACTAAGCTACTCCTTCTTGCTCAGTCACCGTCTCGGCATTTTCCCTTTCCTCGGATCCTGCTTGGTTGGTATTGGTACTTTCATCTGACTAAGAGACATTTACTAACTGGTTTCAGGAGTCACTTAAGTCACTCATGTATGTGTTCGAAAGTTACTTGTTCAGGATTAGTTGATTAGGTTTGGAAATTTTTCAAGATCGTAAGCTTCATGCTCGGTAGCTAAAACGCAAAACTCTTAAAAATAAGGAAGCACTATTCGCTGAATGGGCGAAGGCGTATCCAATTTATAAATGAAGGTCGGGCGTGGAAATCGAAGAGGCACCCCGTTAGAGAAACAATCAATCGTAAGCTTACACGTTTTAGCTGCGTTTGACCGAATGCACTCTTGGAACCTAAGATCCTGAACACGTAAATCTAAAAACCATCTTCAGCCGACCAACCCTTAGGCATAGTACACCCAGTCGAGCATCGACCAGTGCACTGAGGGCTGCTGTTAGGGGTATGCTTCGCACCATAATCTCGGATACTACTCTACAGTTGTTCGGCCATCCTGCTTGGATATAACCATTTTTAATACACCCACAGCTCCTTCTCCGATTGGCACTTTTCTCGAGGTGTTCCCTAGGGCCTCCACCGGCCGCCACACAAGATGTCGCCTACTCTGGAAGAACATGTGCTTGGGATGGACATGTATGGCCTGCAACTAGACAACAACTTATCTCCAAAGATCAACAAATATGTCATTAAGTTAATTTATATGTAATTAAATTAATGACATAGTATTTATTAATTCTTTTTGTTATATTATTTATATGTCATTAAGTTAATGAAAATGATAGTTAATGGCATTTATCTTTTAAGACTTCAAAGTCATAATGATACTTCCTATTTAGGTTACGCTAATGTTATAAATTGGTAATAAAAATAATGTTACATTAAGTTAATGGTATTTATTTTTTATTGTTCTTGCATTTTTTTTAAATTATATTGTAAATGGTTTAATGACATAGATGAGTTTTTTTGTTTAATTTACATTATAATTAATTAAGTGTATCTATATTCTTCTAATATAAATTTTTTTCAATGACCTAACTATGAAAAAAGGGCAAATTACATAATTATACCTCCTAATTTTAATTATTTCTCAATTTATCTATTTGTTTTTAGAAACTACAAAGGTATTCTTTGAATTTATTAAACTAATTTCAATTTTATCCTTTTGAATAGAAAAAAATAGACAAAAGAACATTACTATTCATAAACAAGTATGAAAAATATTTTATAGATTTAAAAAAAATTATTAGAATAAAACATCTTATTTTGAAGAAAAAACCTTAAGTTTCATGGCTTTTTAAAATGTAAAAATATTTAAAAAAAATTTCAAGAAGAAAAAAATTTAGAAACGAATTCGGTCCAATTAATAGTATATTTATCTTATTTCTATGTTTTTTCTGTCAAAAGATTTACAAAGGATAAAATTAAAATAAGTTTTTTAAATTTAAAAGATACCATTATAATTTCTAAAAAATAAAAAGATGAATTACAAATCATTAAAACTAAAAAATATATTTTTATAACTAACTTATTAATAAAATAATAAGATTTGTAAAAAAAAATAAATATATCATAAAATTTGGTGGGACACATTCCACTCGCTCCTCATAGCGCTCGTTGAAAGACTGCAAGAGTGTAATATTCAAATGGTATCCGTTGTACTGCATGAAAAAATTGTCTTCTTCGGTCTGTCTGGTCTTCGTCGGTCTGTCTGGCTAATAATTTGGTGGAAACATTCTCTGGCCCACTTTCTGTTACTTATGTGACATTTGTGTTATTACTATTCTATAATTGTTGATTCTACCAATATAATCTGTGTTTGTTTACGTTATAGGTTAATTTATTCAACATTCTAAATTCATTGTGTGGGAAGAGCAAGAACTCTGATCGGGCAATTCGGGTACACTTTATAACTTTAAAGTTTTATTGGAAAAAGTGATAATATCTTCCTGTTGAATATGCGGATTTAAACATTCGTTTCTTTTTGTTCTGCTTGCTTAAAGATTTTGGATGAGATGAAGGTTTTCGAAGTGAAGCCAGTTGTGCAAACCTATATCTCTCTACTCAATGCATGTGCTGCTGCTGGCCGTTTAGACAGAGTGTATGCCAACCATTTTACTTTGCTAATTCTGGCTTATTTGAATGTCCACGATTGACTTCTTAGCCTATCAACTTGATGATCTGCTACTGTATTGTAAAACCTGCATTCTGATATTACAGGTATGCAATTATACGCGATATGACTGCAGCTGGTCTTGGGTTAAACAAATATTGCTATGCAGGGCTTATAATTGTGCATAAAAATAAAAGACCTTTACTGGAAGATTTTGCCACCAAGGTAATGGGAAATTATAGTAGATGTCACTTTTTCAAAACTAATTGGAATAAATATCTGTTTTTGAAAATATTTTGTAGTAAATGTCAGTAAATAGAAAAATTACTTAGTAAAAATTTTTTTTATCCAGGCCGTTTAGATTTCCAAGGGAGAGTAAAAAAGTTTTTTACTGGTAAATTTTCTTTTTACTGGCATATACTACAAATATTTTCAAAACCTGGTATTTACTTCAAAAAGTTCAAAAAATTTGACATTTCCCTCCTTCACCCTTAGTGTATCAGTGTCTTTATCTTTGGCTTTTAATTGATCATCCGCTTATGTTTTATCTAATGTTTCAATTTCTTTTCAAGGTCATTGAGTTTGTGAAGCAGTCAAAGGAATGGACATCAGTTGAAGGATCCGATGTCTCTGCTGAGAATTTAATGATGGGTGTCGCTCCAGAGGAGCTTTATAATCTTCCCACCGCTAAATATGTTCATAGCCGTTTTGGATTTGTGAATCCGCAGCTAACCGTATATCATGCTGCATTTCACGCTTGTGCAGGGCTAAAAAAATGTAAAGGTACTAATAAATATTTCTTTTTAACTGCAGCAAGCAAACTAACCTTTATAAGATTCTCCCTTTTATCCCTGTGTATGTGTATTTGCTCTTGTTTGTCTTCATTGATTTGTTTTTTGAGTCATGGATTTCTAATTTTATTTATGCATGACAGAGTGGTTGACATTTTGTTGCACATGTGCCATGCCCCTTGACTTTGATAGCACATGTCCTTCTATTTGTCATCTCTGCCATGCTGTTACATTCCTCCTTCGCCTGCTGTTCTGGGTTTCTTAGATGTGGAATAGTCTTAATTTCTGTTGATCTTGCCAGGTCATGGAAACTCTTTTGGAGATGTTAGAGAAATATGGTAAAACTCCCGATATCTTCATTGTGATGCAAATTATGAGGTGAGGAATTATTACTAATATATTTTGAACTTTAAAATACATTTCGAAATGTAATTTAACTTGATTGCATGCAGTTACTGATAGTTGTGTTAATTTGTAAATGCTCAACAGGTCTCCCTGTCTTCGTTTAATGTCTTTGGATAATGGATTTTGGTAGTTCGCTATAAAATCCATTGTCTTCACCACTACTGTTTTTATGCAGGTGCTATCTACATTTTGGGGACATTGACCGTGGTCTCAGTTTTTGAAGACTGCTTGAATTCTAATGGGGCCCCAGCTATAGAACTGTTTACGGTGAGCAATTTGTAGGTCAATTCATTTCCAATTTTCATGCATTACTCCTAAAAGCTGGGGGATAAACTGAGTTTTTCACCTATCAGCGCTTTTTGTTGGATGGTTGTGCGCAAATCAGCTTTCTAATAGTTCATCCAAAAAATCTATTTCTTCACTCTCTTTTGCGAAAGAATGAAAATATTTTGCTGTCAAGCGAGAAGTATCACTGGCCATTTCCTAACGTACACACAATGGAATTATGAACTCTTCCAATTGTTGGTGATTTTGATTGTTGTTCATTGTTCATTTTAATCCTCAAACTTGATTATTATGCTCCTATCGTTTGTCCAAGATATTAACTTTTTTTAGTGATCTTATAAGTTCTAATGATTATCATGGTCTGTTTACACTAACATCTTGTATTCTGTTGTGGCTCTAGACTCTTATAGAGGGAGCCATGATTGGACATACTCCAGGGGAATACAAGTTGCACAAGGCGCTTTGGTATGGTTGAGCGATTACATGCTTCTAGTTAAAATCTTTTTTTTTTTTGACTGGGGACTTGATTCGACCATCTCCAATGTAGGTGAATATGACTTCTAGGAGGTTTTCACTGAGCCCAAAAATGGGGAGTGATCTTCTCCTTGCAGCGTCTGGTGAAAAGGTGGACTATCAATTTTAATCTTCTTTCCTTTTTGCTAATTGTGCTAATAACCTGTTTATAACTCGTGTATAGTCTATTCTGCCTAAGAGGTATTAATTTAAAAACTTGTACCTTTATTTTTGCAGACTGGTGGATATAGTGTGGCCAACTATATTTGGGACTTGATGCAGTCCCGCAGTCTGATTCCTTTCCTTCCTGCAGTAGAAGCATATTACAAAGGCTTCAAAGCGAGTATTTTTTGCAGATGATGCTTTTATTTTTTATTTCTTACCCTCCAAAGATATACCTTATATAACATAACAATTTCGATTTTATAACATTCTTTCGCAAAATGGTTAAACGAACTTGTGGTGGGACTTTAATTTTTGTTTATCCTATCCTCTGTTATCCTATACCATACTAATGGGGGATGTTCACATCTATGTCGTTTTATCTAAACCCATGGTTTATCTTGTTTTAGTGACTGTTTCTCGCAAATGTTTATGGGACTTGCAGGAACGCTAGATTCCTGAAGATGATCCTCGCCTTGTGCAAGTGTCTCGAACTTACGAGGACCTGCGGGCGCGATTCGGAAACAGTGGAAGACCTTCTCCTAGTTAAAATGATGCTGAAAAACATATTATTTTCGTCTATGTATCTCGTTGGTTGTACCAAAACATTCTTTTTTAACTAATTTATAGCAAGGAGAGACTTACTCGTTTCGTTGTTTTTTCTCCCCAATTTTATACATGCTCCTAAGCGCCATAAATTAGAATTCGGTAGAGTAGATGTTGCTGAAACTGAAATTTGTTGGATGTTATTTGAATTTTGTTGTTTATTGAAATCGAGGAATAATTCATTCTTATACATGTCCAACATTTGATAAATCCACTTGGGGAATTTTTAAACTTTGGAGGTACGATGTCAACTTTGTTTTCTGCTTGTTGTATGTACTAATTAAATTTTATGCTATTCAATTTTAAAAGAAAAACTATATACTTAATTGTTTTTGTAACTAAAATAATTATTATAACAATACATATATATATATATATATATATATATATATATATATATAGAGAGAGAGAGAGAGAGAGGAGGCTAGGAGGCGTCATTGATTACGAATTGATTTGTTTTGGTTATGTATGTTTGGCTCTCTACATGGCTTTCAATTGAAGAGCAAACCTCAGTCTACTTGCCATTGTTGGTGGATGTGCAAGATTTACTGGGTCTTTATGCAAATGTACGTAAGTTACAAAGGAGTAATTCTGTTTTTCATATTGAATTAATTTTCACGTAAAACCACAAATTCCTAATGGGAGTTACGACCCCATGACATAAATGTACAAAAGCTTAACAAAAAAGGATATGCAAAAACATAACATTAGTCATATTTTGGGGCCAAAAACTTAAGTTTTTGCTAATGATGCTGAGTATTTTTCCTCAAAAAGATGGCATTGAGTCTTTTCTTTTTACAATTCCCTCTAAGCCTTTTTATCATTGTTTTTACAACCTTATTTGTACATTTTGTAAAAACAAAAACGATTCCTTTTGATCAGCATTTTTTTTCTCGAACGAATGGTTTGATGCACTAGTCATGATAAAAGTTTGGCTTATAGCAAATGATCAGAAATTATAATCCTATAACAAATAATTAAAGCATGACCATATTGAAGCTAGGGACACTACTACAAATTAAAAATTAGACGTCTATTTAATGATGTTTTATGAAAAACAGTCGTCTAATATTCTCTTTCAAATTTTAATCACAAGCGACATTTTTCATGCTTGTTCTTTTTTAAAAATTTTTTGAATTTTTTTATCCCCTATTTAAATTCTCTTCCATTCTACTCTATTCAATTTACAAACTTTGAAGTTTTCTCTTAGATCTTATCTTTTTTTTCTCTAAATTTTCTCTATCTTGCCTTTTCTTACCTCCTAACTCTCTTTTTAATTCTATCCTCCCAACGCTTTATGGGGCGGTAGATTGACTGATTTGTCAAACATGATAAGTTCAGGGTTATCTATGCAAAAAAGGATAAAATAAAATCAAAAAGGTCAGTGTTTGTCTTCCCTCTATGTCTCACACGCTCTGAATGTCGAGGTCGAGAAATCGAAGGCCTCGTAACGGCTAAACCCTTTCCTGTCAGTGTTTTCTGTTTTGCTTCGTCCCTCAATTGATTTCTCAGATTTCTCGCTTAATTTCAATACAAAGACTAATTCGTCCGGTTCTGGTAAGATTTCACTTCCTTGCTTTGTTTAAAAGAAACTTTTTTTAGACCCAAATCCTGAAAACCGAAGATTTTATAACGTCTATGTAAGCTTCGAATTGATGAGTTTTAGTAGTTTTCAATGGCGTGAATCGGATTAGTATCGTTTCTGAAAGACCATTGATCTCCATTAAATCTCCATTTGAAAAATCTGTTTTTTTTTGGGGGGGGGGGGCTTTTGACTGAAAAAGCTTAGCAAAAGGATTGAGTTTTTTCTTGCAAAAAAAAAAAAAAAAGAGAGAGATAGATGTATCTTTTAAGGGTTCTGAATCAATAGGAGCGACTTTTCTGAATGGGCTTGTAATAGCGAAATAAAAAATAATAATAAAACTTTTTTTTTTTTTCTGGGTTCTCCCTCCCTGGTTTTGCTCTCGCTTTCATGAAAGTGGAATTCAAATCTGTTAAGAAAGGTATCATAATCGTTTGTTTTTTAATGTTTTATTATTATTATTTTTTGGCCAAACCAGTGAATATGTCTGAATATGAAAACGTTGTTGGTGGGAAGCTGAAGCTTAAGGGAAAGGCTCTGGACGTCAAGGCTGCTGGTATGAAGAAGAAGAAGAAGAAACACAAAAAACTTCAAGATCAAGACTCTCTAAACACCGAAAATGATCTCCCTGCTGGTGGGTTTTCGATCCTTTGTTCTTTGTTGGCTCTCATTTGGTCCTTTTTTTAACTAAGCTCATTCAGAATCTCCAATATGGTTATAGTGGTTATAATTTTGTAGATATATCTAGAAGATTTAACAGAGAAAAGTAAAGGAAAAATAAGTTGCATAGATGGTTTCTTACTCTTAGCTGAAACTTCTGATGCTGAGTCAGCAGGGTTGCAATTGACTAACCGAATTCTGACTCGGCTAACGAATTGTGATTTAGCTCCAATATCAAGGCATTAAATTGTTTAGCCGAATTATGACTTGTTGCACCTTTTTTTCTCATGATACATATGAAGAGAGGTTTTTTCCTTTAATGGATGAAGGCGCATAACGAGTATAACTGATTTTTATTGTTCTGTTCTTAACTTTCTTTGTCTAGTTGCAATTTGTGTGTTCCTCTTTCCCTGTGCGCAAATGCCTATCAGTGCTTGAATGTTTTTCTTGTAGTGTTGCATGTGTACTTGCATATGTTGTATAAACTACGCTAGAGTTTAAGCATCCTCAATGTGCGAACCGCTGAAACCTTTTATTAGCACTATTTTGTTTTGATGTTTGTTCGAGTAGCTGTGCTTTGTAGATTGCAAATGTTATGCTTCAAATATTGCAGTGCGGTTAAACATGTTGGTTAGAAAAGATTAATTTGTGCTAACTGCTATGTCTATTCTTTAATATGCAAGACAGATTCCTTGATATGTCACGGCAAATATTCTTGTAACTAGACGCCGTGACATTTTGAACAAAAATTATGTTCTACCAGTCTGTTTTGTCTACAAAAGAGAGGAAAATAAGAGTGCATTTGACATGCACCAATAGAGTAAATTCGTTACTGTTTAATGTAGGTGGAAGTACGGAATTGCCGACCAATCCTGATGAGGATGAGATCGACGATAGCAACAAGTTGAGTGAGGAAGGAAAGGCTGCTTCTTATGATCACCAGCTCACGCCTGCGGAGAGACGATATATAGAACAAAGGGAGAATATTGATTCTCATAGGTTGGCTAAGACAGCTAACAAATCTCACCGGGACAGGATTCAGGATTTCAATCAATATCTTGCAAACATGAGCGAGCATTATGACATTCCTAAAGTGGGACCTGGCTGATTTAGCCAAGCATACGAGGATGACTGCCAAAATATCTATCCTCTCTTGTCCTTGCAATATCAGTACCATATAAATAGTTTGTTGTCAACAATGATAGATGACTTCTATTCAGCAATGTCTGGGTACATTGCATATTATGTCTCGTCTTTCTTTTGTTCTGTTGCCGAATTACCCTTTTCAATTCTTCAATGAGTGAGCTGCGCCAGTGCATTTGAACCTCATTTCACGTGGCCATCTTTTTGTTTTTTTGTTTTTTTTTTTGTTTTTTTGGGTATGCTTGGATAAAAAAAAAAAATTATCATTTTCCCGATTGTGATAGTCTTCCATGTAAGATAACATACTGTGTTCATGGATTAGAGAGTGATTAATAGTAAGTATTAGCAAAAATCTAACAGTGATAAGGTTTTGAGTGTTTATGGTGCACCAATGGTATTGTAAGAAAAATACCTAAGGACACCACTGGTGCAAAGCACCATATTTATAAAAAGTGGCCCCTACTTGCAAGACTGGTATTGCAGGACCCCTTCTGTTGGTAGTTGGTGCTTGGAACCACGCATACCTTATAGCAATGCTTAGTGTTATAATCACTTTAAAATGTAGTTACAGCCAAAATCTATTTTCAATTTTTTTTAACATCTCTATTAACGAAAAAGTAATAATGACTCAAGTCTCAGCAAAACTATGCCAACCAACCACGAGAATATCCGTATCTCGATTTCTGATTTGATCAGAAATAACAATGACTCTTGCTGACAATTATATTATGTTTGCCGCCTATCATTATAAGCCTCGCATGCGAGTTAACTCAGTTCATGTCTTAAAAACACGGTGAAACCAAGCATTATACCAATTCATGGAAAGAAATTTTTCCTTGGCCGTCTTAGATAGAATAAATGTGACATAAACTAATCGACCAAAGAGGAGAATAACTAGAAAAGAAAGTTACCATACATCATTTAGAAGAGAAACAATATTGTACAAGCCACTCTCGAGTCCCAAAAAAAGGTAAAATTCTTGACCAAATTCAAGACGTAGGGGAAAGGAAAAAGAAAAGGACACATCCTATACAGCTGCAGATGCAAGGTTGTTTTCCTAGTAAATTCCAGGGATGATCCTGTAGGGAACCTTCTCGCAGTACAATTTCCAGTATTTTCCGTACCTGTAAGGAAGGAGTACCCTTGTCACCAATTGAAAAACAACGACTCTTCTACACAGATCTTTAATAGTTGAGCTAGGTATATCACAAACCCTCTTCCCCTTTTTCTATATGAAAGCCGGAAATATCACTTGACTTTCTATATGTTTTCTATACTATAAAGTTCTGCTATATATATATATATATATATATATATATATATATATATATATCCCTATAGTAGCATCGGTTTGTAAATTGCCTAGAAACGTGTTCACATGTATTAGTTTACATACGAGTTAATTAACTAGCAGCACTCGTGAGGTCTAAGGAGTTGAGATGCTTTACTTAAACTGTGTAGATCCATTTTTAAAAAAACAAAACATGGAATATTCCTCATTGCATTTTCCAGATATATGTTGCGAGAAACAGGTAAAATAGTATGTCCTTACTTGGATCGGCATCGGTCATCATCCCTTTTGGCACGGTCGAAAAGAAGGATGATAAGAAACACCACGTAAAAGTAGGGTAAAAACTGCAGGAGGAAATCAGTGTGTTCAAGAACATTTTGTGAATAACACAACACATTGTCCCTAAGCATAATATGAAAATAAAATAAAATAAAATACTTACGTGGTTGAAAAGAGCTGGAACAGTCCAGAAAAAAGCAGCTAATATTTCTGGAACATAGTGGAAATGTCGAGATAATCCCCACCTGCAAGGACAACAAGTCAATAATAATCTTGCGCAGATATTAACAGCTTTGCTTTCTAAATTTTAGCATGTTTACGGGGGGAATAGAGCATTCTATAACACAAAACCATTTGCTCATGTTAGAAATTTCTAGGCTTCTAGAAATTGCAACAATTAGGATCAAGTGGAACAACAAAAACATGCTCGACCCACTTCCACAGCCAACATGAAGGAAACATTTTGGGTTATATATAGGAAGTTCAAAAAATTGAAAACTCACCATCCAGACGTTAAAAGAATGCTGTTTTTCGTTTCTCCAGATTTGGTAGTGTAAGAGGCGACTATCTGCAAACAAAAATTGCAAAATTTATGCATAGCCTTACAGCTGATATACAGAAATTGAACATAAGATGTGAACCACGTAAGGAGTACCAGAAGACCATATACCTTTGATGGAGCTTTCCCCCAGACCAAGGCTTTGCCATTTGTTCTGCGAAATTCTTGCCTTTGCCTATCACAGTCATAGTTGATGTAAATGCAAAGGACGCCTGCTGCTAGGATGTAAAGTGCCAACTGTAACAAGATAAAGTAGATTATTAGAATTAAGAGTGCTACAACCTGAAAAACAAGCTTATGTGGCAAAACGATCTTGTAGCCCATGTTCAAGTTGCAAATCAATAACAAGATCGCTCAATCTATGGGTCTTGACCGCATTTAGACTGGTGTAACAAAGTAGTGAGATGATTCATCAAATTGTTCAACCCTCAAAGATACTCTTTAGGATAAGTAAAAAACTTTTGGATTTCATATTGGTTTCTTCTAACAAGAGTTTCTCCCTTTCTTTAATTTTTTTTAAACTGAAAGGATTGTCTGTATGTAATAAAGCGTTTTCCTTATTCCTCCGTCTTCGTCTATGGTAAAACGGTGTCTTTTTTTCAATCAAAATGAAAAATATTGCATATGCTAAAGGAATCTATCCTGTGAGTAAAAAGGGATTCACATCTTAAAAAATAACTTAGAAAATATAAATTGAAAATGATTTCCTAATGGCCAAAAAAAAGGTGCTTTATCAGCCAAGTATATTGACCAATTACAGGGAAGAAAAAAAAAGTGTCATACCTGCGTTCCAAGGTTTATGGGATGATTGACCAGGTACATGCCGGGAGAGGTATACACAGAAGGAACCCATACAAGGCATCCCCAACAAATATAAAAGCCAGCTGTCAAGCCACAGGTACAAATGATTGCAATGAGATCAAGCATGAACAAATAAAGTGTGGAAGAAACAATGGTAGAGTGGATTGAGTACCAATGGTAAAGAAACAAGGGCGATGTCTTTGACGTTTCAAATGAATTCTCATATGAAACTCTAGCATTATTTACACTAATTCTTTGATGTTTAGAACGCCAAGAGATTAAAAAAATACCAATAAAGACTCCATGCTTATAAAATCAAAGCCAATTTCCACATAATCAATCCTGGTAGTACGGAAATAGGATGGGAAAAAGATTTAGAACCTCGATCATGCGCAATGTCCATTGTGCTCCAGTATCCAGCTTCCCACCAGAAAAACTT
The DNA here is from genome assembly GCA_025403435.1 of Artocarpus heterophyllus. Classification (NCBI taxonomy): domain Eukaryota; kingdom Viridiplantae; phylum Streptophyta; class Magnoliopsida; order Rosales; family Moraceae; genus Artocarpus; species Artocarpus heterophyllus. The sequence continues at coordinate 4,519,309 of CM046347.1, read as the reverse complement.
TGTTACATACACCAGCATCAATATAGTGTTAACAAGCATCGAATCAGCTACTCTCCCATTAGCTTCATACTGTTGGAACCAAAAGAAAAAGGGAACAACAAAGGATTAGATGACAGCGGGCAACAAAACCACAACATCAAAAAGTACCCACCAGGACAACTGCCTGAGTTCTAGGGTAACCGACTAGACAGTAAAGTGACATTATGTGCTCTCTCTTTTGAGGTTAATTATACAAGATAAATATTCCACAATTATGGCATGTCAACCGATTCTTAAGTTAGCAAATTCTGAAGGGCTAACTTAGAAAAATTGTCACTTGTCCTACTCTTCTAAAGATTGTCACTCGTCACATCCACCCTTCCACAAATTCTCTTATGCAGTCAACCGAGCTAAAGATTATATATCAATTTTCCATTTTGAATCCAAAACTAAACTTTGGTTGAAAAATGAATCTTTTTTGCTAAGCGGCAGAAACCAACGCAAGGGGTACGAATTGCAGTCTTGACAAGTAATGAATGGTTAAACATAGAGGAACAAATATCGAATAGTGGATACCTGCTTTATGCAATAAGTTACAGCTAGAACTGCCCAAGACATCATTCCAAATCTGCAATTTGTAAAAACTTTAATATCAAAGTCTTTACCAATGCGAGGATAGAGTTCCATGCCCTGCAAGACAGCAATGATTTTAAGGAATAAGTATCTCGAAAGTATAAGAGCAAGTCTTAGACTGGAGAGAGATTGTTGTTTCCAGAAAATCTTAAAGAATAACCACATTGCATACACTTGGTAAAGCAGTAGTGCAAAACTGTTATGAGCATATATTTTCCCAAGAAAACCATCAACTAGATCAACGTAAAGTTGGCAGAGAAAATAAAAAGGAACCAGGTACTATGTTTACAGCTATTGTTGAATATCTTACTGTTTATAAAAAAAAAAACATTGGCTACCCAAATGTTATAACGTTTAACTTAAAAGAGAAGCCACTTTGGTCAAACACATGGCAGAACTTTTAAAAGTCCATTGATGTTGACAGTTAAATGAAACACATTTTTACAAAGCAAAATTTAGCACATCAAATAGTGATATCAGCATAGAGCCCCATCAAGAACATCATATTAGCTAGATAAAGTCAGGGATGAAGCCCTTCAGGTTCCTGGAGGTTTTTAAGGAGGCCTGGTCAGCAGAGCTCAGAGGGAACCCAACCTAATCCTATCACTTAAAAGGCAGATAGCGGAAACACAGTGTGTTGCCTTAAATGTCATATTCCAGAAACCTTTCCAGAAGTTATGAAAAAATGGATGTAAAAAAACCCAATAGGATCATCATTTCCAATTATCCCTGCATTTTCATTCTCTCTTTTCACATATTTTCTAATAGAGTATAACCAAAGAGTAGTTAATACGAACAAGAGAAATACTAAAGAAACCACACTTAAGGACTTACCCAATAAAAATCTATGATGATGTTCCCAGAAGAGCCAGAATCTGTGGAAGATGGTGCCACGTGACCCTTACAACAGAAAGCAGGAGTCTCAAATATATCCATAGTTCTATACCATAAAAAACTTGACTTTTAGTGCAGTTTAAAGCCCTTACTTTTATGTGCAAGAAAACACAAAAAACCAGGCTTCCAAAGATAAGCGCGGAAAATATTTCTCCCAAATGGTCGTAGACAATTGAAGGATTGAATATGCCAAACCTGTGCCATGAGTACAAAGTACGAAATTCAGGTTAAGCAGCACCATGCTCATATCAGACTCAAATAAAAACAACGTAAAAAATATAGGTCACAGTAGTATGTACACTGAAAAACAGCTTTTTTTTCACACATAGGATTATGCAATTTGAAATTGGTTGCATAAATGAGTTAAATACCAATTAAACTTTTGTAACGGGAGCGGAATTAAATTCATATAAGAGTATACATGGCCTTAGCACCAAAGTTTAAGGCAAATCCACTTGCAACATTTTCTTTTCTCTTCTTATCTTTCTTTTTTCTTTTCCTTTTGGATTTGATAATTCAAATCAGATAGTGAGCATAACTAAGTTGTTCTTTTTCTTTCTTTCTTCTTCTTCTCCTTTTTTTTTTTTTTGGAGATGAGAGAGGAAATATGCTTGCCTTTGTATCTAACTCCATGAGAAACTTGTCTACCTATAGAGGGAACAGGCGAAAAATAACAACCTTTTTCATCAAATTCACTGGCGTGATTATGAAAAATTTAAAGTTTAACTTAACAAGGCATTTTCTTATCCTCAATTTATCATTTAATTAAGAAATCAACTAATAAACAATATAATAATGCAATTAATCATATAGATCGTTTTAATAACTCTGTAAGTGAATTTCAATATAATAAGATTTATCAAACCTGAGACTGTGACATTAATAGATAGAAACTATTCCAAATTTTTAAAAACTAAAACAAAAGATCTAAAGCATACTTCTCAACTTGACTGCTAATATTCGATGGGGAAATTCCTTACCACCAAAGGCCAAGATAAGTAGCCAACGTCACAAAATACGCTGCCATTCCATTAGCCTGTGTCACGCCCAAGCTAAAGATAAGCAAAAAAAACAATAATGAAAGATATTTTATGTAGCAGAAACTTATGTCCGTCCCAGGGTCCTATAACATTAACAACTTTCAAAATTAACGATTAACTATTAATTCTGTAAACACTAGTCAAAGACTGTACAATTAAAGTTCTAGAATTCCATACAATGTCAGCGATTCTCTAGAAGGCTCAAGTTTTTTATGGTACATCGTTATGGATATCAATTGTTATAGAAGTAAGTTGATATATGCGTGTGTCACGTTGATACAACACCTTGTAGACAGGTTGATTCCCAGCGGGAGAGATTGGGCCTTCAACTCGTTTTCCAGGGAGAAGAAGCTGAAGTGCAGCCTCAAAGGCAGCGTAACAAGCAATTAGTTTCCAAGCGGTCATGGTAGGCCTGGGCCATATATTGATAAATCCTTGCAAGCCATGCTGCTTTAAGTAATCAAAAGTTCGTAAAATAGAGCCATCGGCATGAACCATCGTATACCATCTGCATTGTACATCAAACCTTGATTTCAATCTTTCCCAATTTTGTCAATTTTGGCAACAAATTAGAAACAATTAGGCGTTTAAAGAATAGTAGAATTCAAAAATTAAGTGGAACACATTGCATTTAAGAGGGATAGAAGCCACGTTATAAGCTGTTCAAGGTCCTCTTAACATGCTCAAATTGCAAGAAACAAAGAGTGGAAAAAGAGCAAACAGTTACAGTCTATTTTAACTGCTCTGAAAGCCACGACAAGGTGGTCTAGATCTTCTTAATATAGCCGGAATTCTTGGCAATTAAGTGAAAATGCCGCAGTGAACAAAGTTTTTGGAGGCTCCATAGGTGGATATTTCTTTTCCCAGTACAAAAGTGGGAAAATTAAGCTTGTAATCGTATTAATTTCTTCTTTTCCCCTAATAACTCCAAGCTTCAAGTTCCTATGCTTTTCTAGCATTTTCTTTTCAGCCAAACATTATGAGAATCTAAATAGTATATTAAATTAATGGAATCTTCATCTTCCTCATTTTCCAAATACACAACAGAAAAATGAGTGAGACAGATAGAAATGTCGATCAGCAAACATCGTACAGATCTGAAACGACATTCAAGCTTGAGATTAAGTTAATGACAGTTAAAGGTTAAACAACAATGCAATCTACGATCTCAAGATTCAAAATTTTCTACGTTTCCAAACAGAAAAATACAAACATCGTCGAAAACAAGATGTTTCAGAGCGTGGAAAACAAGAAAGATCTTTAGCGATGAATTTAGTCTTTATCAAAAACAAATAAGATTGATTAAATCTAATCAAGATGAGATTTTGGTTGAACAATCAATCTTCTTCCGCTGGAAACAAAAATCATTAGCCGCTAATTGAAACAAAAGTATCAAAAGACTTACAGAAGAATGACGAAGGGAGGACAGAGAGTTAGAAGAGAAAGCATGGAAACATAAGTCACGAGCGGCGAGTGTACGGTCTTCGACTCCGCCATTGTTTCTCTCTCTATCTTTCTCTCTCTAAAATGAGTAGCAGCAGAAAGAAAAGTGGTTCAAGTCTGGTTACTGGTACGAGAGTGAGATGTGCGCGACAAAAGTCTTCAATTCCTGGCACTGTTTTTTTTTATTCTCAAAATTTTGGGAATATTTTTACATGTTTTTCAACCAAAAAAAAAAATTTAAAAACGCACCTAACATAATTTTTAAAATTTTTTATTTTTTTAAAAAAATATTTTTACCTATTTTAAAAAAAAAACAATACTAAACGACTATACTTTACAATTTTCCATGAGGTTTTTTTTTTTTTTTTTTGCAAAGGCGTGCTTTTGGGAATTTCAAGAAGACCGATTCTAGAACTGCAATTAAAAATTCCTTAAGTGAGCCAAAAACAACAAATAATTAAAAAATAGACAGAGAACGTTTAAAAGGGCGATAAAAACTATTAATTAGAAGTACTTTTATTGTAGCATATAAGAGCTTTATACTGTAATAATTTTTTTATTGTTCCTGTAACATATGAGAGCTTTATACTTGTCACGCTCCGGAGCACATGAGGTAACTTGACGGATCAATTATATTATTTAAATGAGAATTTAGTTAAAACATGGTTTTAAAATTAAATAAATAATTGTGGAAAATTTAAAGCCTTTTCTAAGAAAAGCATTTACAATCATTAAGTTAATAATAAAACCACAAAAAAACGCGAATAGGGGTCCGACAAACCCACAATTTGTGCACACATATTGTATTGACAATATAATAATACATTCACAGTCCAAGCACAAAGAAAATTTAAACATTACATGCCTTGTTCAATTATTACAAATAATCTATTAGTCATTCTATTGCTCCTGAGTTCTGCTCGCTGAGTCCTCTTTGAAACTAAGAGGAAATCCACCTTGAGGGAGGGGGAAATTTGAAAACAAGTAAAATGTAAGTTAAAGGCTCAGTAAGACTATGTCTTAAAAGTCATTTAACTTAAAAGAAATACCATTATTCAAAAGATTGTTTAAAAAAAAAACTTAAATAAATAAATTTAAGTAAAACCGTTCTTACTCAAAACAGTTTATTCGGTCGACCAGAAACACCATTATTTTCTTTTACTAGGCAAACCATATGAATATCACCACTGTAGTGGCTCAGCTGGGTTTCGAGACCTGCCCCCAAGGTCGATCGCTACACGACCCGATCTCTGATATGGCATCATGCCCATTTATTCATTTTTATCATTTTTTAAAGCCCATTTACCAAGTATTTTTTGTTTACATTCATTATGAAGTTCACTTCAGATTACGGTTTATAAAAACATACCGATAAATTTCATTTTCAATCAACCGTTGAAAACATTTTTATAGAAACCCTTTTTATGGCCAAATCATTTAAAATTAGGCTACCAAAGAAGGGGTAAAAGTCCTACCTCAATACTCATGTCAGTGCACCATACCGTAATCCCGATCCGCTAAACATTAGCTCCGTGAAACCATGAACGATCCTAAATACAAACAAGGTTGATCAATATCTAGTTCAAGATATCCTACATTGCTAAATCCTTTCACGATGTCCTAGTGTGTCATTTGTACTTTTAAAATCATCTCATAAAGTTAAAAATTCAATCGGGGTTCAAAACAGTAAAAACGGATGAAAATCACAAAATCTACCCTAGTTCGGTCGGTTTATCGGTCCCCTGGTTTGGTCGGCCGAACTGCACAGTTCGGCCTGCTAGAGGACCATGTCCGGTCGGCCGAACATTCCTAGGTTCAGCCTGCCGAACGGATGAATTCGACTTGCCAAACACGAAGTTCGGCCTGCTGATCTGAAAAATTTCCAGAAATCTCAGGCACAGGTTTTGGGTCTCTCAAAACTCAAATCTTCATTTTAACCTGTTTTTCTCAATTCTCAGACATGGAAAACAATCATAGATGATAGAAAAACATAATAGAACACTTTTGAACTCATTTAAACAAGATTTGAACACAAATCCCAAAAATCTGAAAATAGGAGAAAAATGAGAAAAAATGAAAAATCTTGAATCTAATATGTTTTTCTTCAAACAAAGCATGGATCCTAGTTGTTCTAAGTTCCATTAACTTGAATCAAGAGTTTTCTAAGCTCAAACAAACTTAGATTTCAAAAATGCATGAAAAATCAAAATTTTGAAAAAGTTTAGGAATTTTAAAACTAACATCGAATCGAAGCTTTAAATCACGTTTTTTGTTGCCAAATCACGCCCCCGAGCTCCCTACTTGCCAATGTTGGCTCCAAGGTTTCACAAAGCTATTTTGATGATAACAAATACAATTTTATGTGCAAAATATTCTTTTAAATAAATAATTATCTTGAGTGTCTCTAAGCTTACTTTTCAAGATATCAAGTGAAGACAGTTCAACAAAGCTTGTGGAAAAAGTCTTTTGAAAGGGAACTCACAAGGACTTGAAGATTACAAGTTTTATTCTATAGTCTAGAATTGTAAGTGAGTAATTCTCAAATTGAATGGTCAAAAGAAAGCTCAAGAGCACACACTCACATTGCATACTTGCATTTAATGTTATTTTTGAATTCATATTGCATGTGAAAATCATGATTTAAACTATTTTAGAAGTGCTTAAATATGTTGATATAAAACAGGTTTCAAAATCAGGTCATAAAGGCTTTTTGGCCTCAAGCAGATCGGCCTGCCAAAAATCCTGCTTCGGCCTACCGATCTGGGAATTTTTTTTACCCCTCGCTGCAAAGGCTCTGCCGGCCTGCCGAAGGCATCTTCGGCCTGCCGAAGTTATGGAGATCGGCCTGCCGAACTCCCTGCTTCGGCCTGCCGATGTGGGGACTTTTTAGCCCCTCGCTGCAAAGGCTCTGTCGGCCTGCCGAACTCATATTTCGGCCTGCCGATGGTTCAAAGTTCGGCCTGCCGAACTGTGAACCGGCCTGCCGATTTGGTGACCGTTGAGAAATTGATTTTTAGCGCCTCATTCTTCGGCCTGCCGATCTTTATTTCTGGCCTGCCGAACTATCTGTAACGGCTAGTTTTCTGACCGTTGGAGATCCATTTGTAACGGCTAGTTTGACTCAAAATTGATTCATTCAGATGTTTCTAAGCACTAGGAGGCTATATATACCTATCCATTCAATGTGCAATGTTAAAAAAAAAAGGAATTGAAGTGAAATTTGACATTATTCTACATTGTTCTTCTCAAGCATTCATTACACACATTTTCTCTTGAGCCAAAATTGTTTCATACTCTAATTGAGAATTACTCACACCTCCAAACACACACCATATTTGTATTTTCATCTCTTTCTGTTTTGGAGTGTATATCTTGTGAGTGTACCAAAATTACAACTACATTATTTTCATTGTTGGTTTCCAAAGCCTTGTAAATTTGGGGAATTCTTGGTTAGACAATCTCCGGGAAAATTGTCACTTTGTAAGAAGGTGTGGTGAGCCTCGGGTTGAGCAAGTCACCGGTTGTATAAAAGGAGTGATCGTGCCGAAAAGACGGTCTATTAGTGCAAGAGGTCAAGCAAAAGAGTTTAGCTTGGCGACAGTGAACGTAGGCATATTGGCCGAACCACTATAAATAGCGTTTGCATTTCTTCTCCTTACTCTTCACTTTATTGCTGCTTAATTGTTGCTTGGTTGTGCTCTTATTATCTCGTTCTCATTTTTACTTCTTAAGCATTTTACTTTAGAATATTTCCAATAATTGTAAAAGTTTCGAAAACCCAATTCACCCCCCCTCTTGGGTAGTTATTCTTGGGATAACAGCCAACCCAAAGCTTTGATTTGAATTTGGCTTCAAAATCTTGAAGAAATTTGAGAGAGAAAGAGAGAATCCGAGAGAGAGACTCACACGGGAGAGAGAGAGAACATAGAGAATGAGAGGAAGAGAGAGTGAGAGAGAATAAATAAAGAGAAATAGTTGACGGTTTGACTGTGCGAAAACTATGTACCGTCCACGGTTTTATAAAACGGAATATATTTGATATTTTACAAATTTTTGTGTCCCAAAGATTCAAAATAACATTTAAAATAATTAAAAACAATTTGAAATCATCAAAATAACCAAAACAACTTTACACCCAAAATTTTATTAAATGATCAGATTAATTTTAAAATATTAACCATGGCACATTAATCCATCATTTTACATTATAATATCATTAAATTAATTTCAGAACGTTAAAATACTGTTCATAACTGAGTTTGTGGTGAAAACTATAATTTCTACTGCTCAGCCAAACAACCCGTACATTTACCAAAAAAACAAATAGACTACAATGGAATTGGAAAGGAAGTATTTGCATTGTTGCCTAGAACTCGTGGCTCATTTGCAATTTATCTTTTAAAATTTTGATTTTAATAAGTTATCTTCAAAAGTTATAAATATGTATTAAATTACCTTTATTTGTAGCAATTTTCAATTTTTTTTGACTCAAATTAATATATAATTTTTACACATGTTATTAATTAAGATTATAAAAGGATATAAATAACCCAAATTTATATATTTATCAACGTTTCTTTCTCAGCTCGAAATTCTTCTTCCCATTCTTGTTTTCTGTTTTACTTTGAATTATTCAAAATTTTCCAATATGGTAGCTGCTGTGTTCATCCTTTTTCTTTCGGGAATAGTTAACGTTTACGCTTTGATTGTTTGACGCCTTGAAAATTTTTCAAGAATTCTGTGTAAAGTTTTGAATTGGTAACTCAAGAAGACTGATCGAGCTCGTTGTTAGTTGTTACGACTCGGGAAAAATTATCGACTATTATCTTTTTTTTTTTGTATTATGAAGATATTTTGGAAATTATTTTTTTAACACTTGAATTTTTTATATATCAGAGATCTGTGTCACGGGATGTTAGAAGTGTTCGTTTCTTGCTATCAATTTCTGGACGTGAACAGTTTCAGCTTTTAATTAAAGAAAATGATGGAACAGTAAAAGGCGTTTGGCAAGGTGGTTAGATTTATTGGTTGAAACTTTTTTTATTGTAGGAGTTTTATACTGTAGTAATTTTTTATTGTTATTGTAACGTATGAAAGCTTTACACTGTTTATAACTGATAAAATGATTTAGACAACTAATGTCAAACACCCTTGAAAAAAGAAAAGTTACAAAATCCTCCCCAAGGTCAAATGATTGAAATATTAAAACTTTGATTTTTGAGAATTACAACAGTAACCTCTCAGATTGTCATCAATCTTTGAGAATTTGGCTGTTTGACAACGGTTTTCACTACAAACTCAGTTATAAATAGTGTAAAGCTCTCATGTGTTACAGTAACAATAAAAAAATTACTACAGTGTAAAATTCTCGTATACTACAATAAAAGTAGTTATCACCACCTTTTCAAACATCATATAAGTCAAAGTTAGACGTGATAATAACCCTCTATTAAGGTTAAGAATAGTCATGAAGAAAAGGATTTGACAAGAAAGATAGACTGCACCTCTTGTCTAATTTTATCACTTTGAGACAATCGAGAGGCCATAAACGGATAGATTTTAAAGGAATTGATAATAGAAGGGAAAATATGTGAGTTTTGAGGATAAAAGGTTGAGAACATAAGAATTGTTTTCAGGTTGCTAAATCGTTTTGTAAAGTTTGCTTGGAACTTCTGCTCTTGGTCTGCATTAGTAATTGAATATCATGTTTTTCATTTTACCCTCAAAGTCCTAACATTTTCACTTTTTTGTTTTTTGTTTTTTTAGATTTTTTTTTTGGGTTTAGCAATTCACTTTTTAGTTTTTTTGTTGGCAATGATATAATTATGAGAGAAATGTCATATTTCTGAAACTTTTTGAATATTTGGTTTTAAAAGTATTTTTAGTAAATAGAAGATTTATGATATAAAAGCATATTTATTATGTAAATAAAAAATATTTATATTGTAAACAATGTGGTAAATACATTAGTTACATCATAAATTGTAAATAAGAAATATTACACTATAAACAAAAAAGACTAAATAAATTATTTATACTATAAATTTAACATTTACTACAATTATTTTTAAAATTTACTATTTACTACAATTAGTTTTAAAAGTAATATTTTCTACAAGTTCCTTATTTTAGGCCACTTAGACAATTTGGTTTAGAAACCTAATGGTTTAGAGTCAACTAATTACACTCCTAACAAAATTTCCAAATGACACACCCAAAGCTTGTATTTTTTTGTCTCTTTTGAAACTATAAAAACTCTCCTTTAAAATTGAAAATAACACCTAGAGCTGTACATGGACCCATTTAACTGACCCATCCAACCCAACCCAACTCAAAAAATACAATCAGTCGCTTTTTTTTCTATTCACCCCAAATATTCCTAAAGGTGCCCCAAACTAAAAATATATTGTATTTAAAATTGAAAAATATTTTTTAAATATTAAAATCTACTATATTTCTAAAATACCGTTATTGTACATCCCAATAAGTCCAAATCCCTTCCCATATATTTAGTAACATATATTTTTTTTAACTATCAAAGTTTGACACTCCAAATTTATCTTATCATATATGTGACTTTTTTTTTTTACCTTTTTACTTTAAGTTTTTTTTTTTTTAAAAAAAATTCAAGACACTTTCAAGCCTGCAGTTCAAAGAAAAAAAAAATATATAAAAGAAATTCCTTCACGTGAGCTTCTTATCAACTACACATGAATGTTTCTTGTAATTTTAACCAAATATATATATATATATATATATATATATTTTTTTTTTTTCTTTGAACTCACAGATCTTGAATTAAAAAAAATCCTGAAAGTAAAAAAGAAAAAAGAAAGTTATACATGTGATATTTGGCTCTTTAAATCTGAGGTGTGAATTTTTAAAAGTTTAGGAAAAAAAAGAAGAAGAAAAAGCTGTATTACTAAAATTATGGGAAGAGATTTGGTTTTGTTGGGGTATACTATAAGGGTATTTTAGGAATATAATAAATTTTAATATTAAAAAACATAATTTTAAAATTTAAATATAATATATTTTTTTAGTTTAGGATGTTTTTAGGAATATTTTATGTGTAAATAGACTTTTTTTTTAAATTTTCAGTTTATTTAGGCCCAGGCTTATTGTTTGGCTCAACTCGAGGGTTGGGCTCTTTTGAACCCGTACAACCCAACCCGTCCATCTTAATAAAAAAAGAGAAAAAAAAATTAGACCATCATTTATTAAAAATAAAAATAAATAAATTAAAACATAATAATACTTATTAAATAATTTATTTAAATTAAAATAAAATTTATTTTAATATAAAATGATATAGAAAAATACGAAACAACAATGAAATAAAAAAAAAGGATAAAAAAATTAAAAATAAAAATTAAATATTTAAATATTTAAAATATATATATGATTTTAAAAATATTATATATTTAAATATTTTTTAAAATGCATTATTTGTTTTATTATAAAATTTAAAATTGCACTGTTTCCGTAAAAGTAGGCGTTTTTATCCTACCATCAGCTCTCCCCATCCACCTACTCTCCCTCTCCCTCGTCATCCCTGCTCTTCCTTCTCCTTCTCCTTCTTCGCCAGAAATCGCCTCTTCATGCTCCCTCCCCTTACTGCATTTGCAACAAGTCTTAAACACAGAAAAGGTATCAAATTTTCCTTCTTTTTTTTTTTCACTTTGAATGCTCTGTTTCCCTTAATTTTAAATTTGGGTTTTCGCTTCCCCTAAGTCTGTCAATACTTGTCACTGGTTCTCGTTTCTTATCATGAAAGTTCTCTTTAAAAAAATTGCAGGTGTTTAACGTTTACACACTTGAATTTATTTTAGATTTTAGTTAAGTATGACTTTTACACTGACAACAATGATGTTGTTTTGTTCATTTGAATATATATATATATGTGTATATATATTAAGAAAGGAAGAAAAGAAAGTTGCAAACCATACTCTTTGAATTTTTTTAATCTTTTTTATAATTTTAATTTTTGCTTATATTATATGGTTTTTAATATTGCAGTTGGAATATTTGGAATCACTTTCACTGTAATATAGACGAGTGGACCGTGAAGACCACCGATAATTCTTTAATCTTTAAAAGCTTACTACTTTAATTTATCTCATGATTTTGTGGGCTTTAATGTTTTAGAAATTCAACAACAGAATTTCTGTTCAACATTCTTATTTCACTTTTACTACTTTAATGTTTTTTCTTTTATGTCGTCCAGTCAGTCGTCTGTTTGGCAATGGTTGTACAATACGTTTTCTACCACAAATTGGGTTATGAACAGTGTAAAGCTCTCATATGTTATAGTAAAAATGATTCTCACCATCAATTTCTACCACTCTTTTAAACACTTAGACACTAAACTATCTTTCTTTCATTTTAGTGAACTTAGATGGCCTACTGTTTGATTTAAATTTGTTATTGGATTTTTTTAAAAAATATTGGATGGTTTATTTTGGTTGTTGTTGGAACTTTATTTCTTTCTGTCATATGTTGGATTTATGTTTTCCTTCAGGAGGATTATGTTTTTTTTTTAAAATTATTATGTTGCTGCTTTATTTTTATTTTTAATGCATATGCCTCAGCAATAACAAAATAACATTTTTTTTTTTTTTTTGGGGTTCACGTAAAGACAAAAAACTCAGATTTAGCAAGCCCAACAACCCGATCATCCAACCGACCCGACCCGACCCGAAACACATTGGGTTACTTTTTTATTTTTTTTATTTTTTTTAGTGTTGATTGGGCCTAACATGATGTAGCCTGAAATCTCTGGCTCGGCCCAAAAACTGTCAACCCAACCCATGGACGGCCCTACAAAAAACCCTAGCTCACTGTCTTCCCTTCTTTGTACCTGACCAATGCTCTTCCTCTATCCCTCGCCGTGTCGGCTTCTCTTTCCCTCTCCTCCGAATTCCGGCGACCACCAAGGATTCTGTGCTTATCAGGTGTGATCGATTAAGACATTTGAAAACACAAAGAAAAAAAATAATGGCAGAGGAAGAAATTCAGCTGAATAACGAGAATGCTAAACCTAACGAGAAGAAGAAAACCAAGAAGAAAAAGCAATTGCTAGGAGAAGCTGCTGAGATGGAGGAAGAAAAGGACCAACTTCACGAGAACGGCTTGCAAAAATCTAAAAAGAGGAAAGAGAAAAAGGCGAAAAGCAAAGAAAAGAGGAGAAAACAGGTTTTGGAGGAAAAAATCGAGACCGAAGAAGAAAATGTGGTTGAAGCAGAGAAGAATCAATCAAAGGAAGATGTTTTGGCCGCCATTGATGATGATGATGAAGAAGAGAAGAAGTACTTAGAGGAAGAAGCTGATGATGACGACGACGACGAGAAGACAAAGATGAAAAGAAGGAGACGACTTTTAAAGGAAGTTGAAGAGGCTAAAAAGCGCGGGGTTTGCTACTTGAGTCGTGTTCCTCCTCACATGGATCCGTTCAAGCTTCGCCAGCTTCTCTCTCAATACGGAGAAATACAAAGGATTTATCTTGTTCCTGAAAGTAAGCACTTTTCCATAATTTTGTTTACATTTTTATGATTGTGTTGTTTGGGCCATTAATTTTTGGACATCTATTCGTTTGTATTACAGAATCTGCTGGTAAAGTACATCGCAAGCGTGCTGGTCGGTTTCAGGAGCAAGGATTTTCAGAAGGGTAATGTGTTCATAATTGAGTTTATAGTTATTTTCTTGTTCATGGTTTTACGTTCAAATTGTTATCAAAATATTTTTCTAATTTGTCTTCATTTTTGCATGATTTGTAGATGGGTTGAGTTTTCTGATAAAAGGATTGCTAAAAGGGTCGCTAATATGTTAAATGGCGAACAAATAGGTAAGTATACAGATTATAAGTATACTGCTTTAGTTTTAGTTTTAGCTTTTGCAAATTGTTAATTTTTATGTAGTTGTAGCTTTTCCGTTAAGAAACCACCAAGCTAGATGGTCCTAGAAATCTGTGTTTTATATGATTAATCTTTTCTTGAGGCTATCCTGAAAATCCCATATTTTACAGAAACATGTAATTATAGAATATTTATGTCTTTTTGTTTGTTTCTTTGTTTATAACATCGTGCCCAACTGGATTTTTTCTTGTTGTCTATTTTTGTTTCTGTTTAGGTGGGAGAAAGAGGTCATCATTCTATTATGATCTTTGGAATATCAAGTATTTAACTAAATTCAAGTGGGATGATCTGACTGAAGAGATTGGTATGATCTTCTATTTTGTTGTTTTGCATTTTATCGTTGTAGGTAATGAATGTGATATGAAGTTGTGATGTTTCGTTGCAGCTTACAATAATGCCATTCGGGAGCAGAAATTGGCTTTAGAAATTTCTGCTGCTAAAAGGGAGCGGGACTTCTATCTTTCTAAAGTTGATCAGGCCCGTGCCTTGAGTTCCATAGAAGAACGATTAAAGAAGGTACTGATTAAATATACTCTTAGATGTTGGACAACATACCGGAATCTTGTTGGTTTCAAGAATTCCTTCTTTTTATCCAATACTAGACTAATCAAAGGTCATCTAGCATATATCGGGCTTGTCATCATAAACTTTCCGAGAGACAATGATACAATACTCTAATCGAGCCATTTGTAAATTTGCGGGCAACTTCATTTATCTCTTAATATTATGTTTACAGAAGCAAAAGCTCCAAGAGGAGGCAGGAACGAGTGCGGATCTCCCCGCTAGCCAGCAGGCACCGAAGGTGATTCGGAAGTTTCAACAAAAACAACCTGTTGCAGATAATAGTGCAGTAAGCAAGCCTAGACTTTCTAAAGATATCCTGGTTGGGGTAAGCATCAATCTTATTTTATTTTATTTTTTATTTTATTTTCTTAACATCCAATAAGACTTCTATTTTAAGCTCTACACTGAAGATCGTTAATGATGCTGTTGATAGGTATTTCGTGGTTCCTGATGATTAAGACTTGGAAGAAATTGGCGCACTTCATGTCGATGAGTTCAAAAGTGCATCATCTCGTGTCTATGTATGTATACCGGTTGAGGTCTTTTGAGGAAGCTCACACCAAAAGTTTTGTTTAATCAATTTTTAAGCAAGTAGGATGTGTATCTCTTGTAGTCAGGATCTCATATTCTTGCAATGGGATCCTCGGCCGTGATAGTTGATAAATGAGTATTTAATGGGAGCTGATTTATGGAAACAAAGCGCCATCATAAAAATGTGCCAATTGCAGGAGGATTGTTCTGAGTTGGCTTTCTTGTCATTTTCTAAACCCATGTTCAAATTGCTGACTTGATTCGATTCAATTACTTATGCTGACGGTTAAACAAACTTTTGCATCTTATCATGTTAATCCTGTTTCAGCAAAATTTTGATCGCCTTGAGTGAAAACAACATAAAAAAAAAAAAAATTAATACGATACAAATCTGCCATTTGAAAATTTTATTTATCATTTTTTTTAAGTGATTAAGACTGATTAAAAACACACCCAAACTTTTAGAATAATTTTGTCCTGGTGCCATGACAAATTCGAAGCAAAATACAAGTGTCACTGTCTGTAGAATCATTTACCCAGCAGAACTTTGGAACTATACAATGTTTTTCCACAAGTCACATGCACTTGAAATAGTACGTTCAAAGCATGGATGAAGATAAACATAACGTGGAACAAAGTCACCAAATACAGAGACTATTGCGTTTATTTTAGCTGCAGCATCCGCCTCTCTGAGCAACTGTTCCATCTCTAGCGCCTGACGGACCTTGAGGGCGTCCATAACCAACCTTGATGCCGGACGACTGCAATAATGACCGATAAGGTTTAAGTAATCATTCATTTCTGACACATTCCATTTTCAATTTTAAGACATGCACCTTGAACTCGGGACCTACCAATGCCTACCTTAGAGTGAAATATTACAACAATGCAGATTTTGGAAAACAATAAACAAATGTTTAAAGACATCGATGAGTAGTCATGCACAACCTTTAAAACAACTACTGTTGTACAGGTTTGAGAACTCCTATGTTCGTGGTCAGAGAGGAAAAACCCAAACTTAAGATAATATCCCAACTCCTAGTAAAATAATCCCTTAACAACAGATAAATTAGTTTACCTCATTGTTTACATCAAACACGCCTTCCTGAATGTTCTGAAGGATCTTTGCAGCAGTCTTAATAAAGGCCTGTAAGATATGTCGAGTCCTTCCGGTAAAAAGAGGAAAACCAATAAAATAAAAGCAGAGGACTTGTTCATGAATCGGTTGAGCTAATCACCTCCTCAACATTTTGAGCAGTTCTTGCAGATGCCTCCAAGAATAAAAGCCCATTTTCCTTTGCAAATTGCTCCCCTTCCTCCTTGCTGACAACCCTCCGATGAGCAAGATCACATTTGTTGCCTATAAGCATGATTGTCATGTTGGGATTTGCATGCTGCCGTGCATCCTCAAGCCAGTTTGCCAAATGGTTAAACGTCTCTCTCCTGAGGAAGAGCAGTTTCCCTTGTTATATGGTTGACACAAGCTACAAATAACTAACGAAAACACAGATGGGAGTTACTGGCCTCCCAATAGCCTTGTCGGTTAATCTTCGGCCATCCATGGAAAAGGAACATGGCTCAGCTATATATAAAGTAGTCTAGTTTACACAAGGGGATACAAAAGGTCACTTGGTTTTCTTTCTTTAACAAGGCATTACAGGTTCCAATGACACATTGATAAAGCTAAACATCTCTGTACACCAACTTTCTTGCAAGTATTCACAAAATACAGAACACCCTCTCAAGCAGAAAGAACTACACTACGCACCTGGTAATGTCGTAAACCAGAAGTGCTCCAGCTGCTCCTCTGTAGTAAGATCTAGTGATTGATCTGAAAGATTCTTGCCCAGCCTGAAAGGGAAACAAATGTCCCCGGGTTAAGAAAAAACTAGGAGAAATAGTTATTCATGTAACCCCTGCAAATGAAAGCAGTTGATTTCCAGTACTTTGTTTCATACACCTTAGGAGTCGATCTATTGTTTTTATAACAATTTTACCTGAACTTAATTAATATATCCAAAACCTTGTTCAACTCATTATTAAAACGGATAATAAGGCAAATTATCATCAATTGAAAACAGGAATATCGTAGACAAAGGACAAATTGTGCTAAAATGAAATAAGCAACATTTATAACAATTCCCCAGTAAATCAATCGTGGTTTCAAAACGTAAGTTAATATGTTCAAAATAGCAGTTTCTTTGTACAATTCTCTAATTATGCTTCAAAATTTATAGAAATTCAATTCCTTTTTCCAACCAACAAAGTCTCAGCAACCAAACAGAGACAAAATACGAGAAAGAAAGGTATGCACTTACGGTGTCCCAAATCTGAAGCTTGATAGGACGGCCATCAATGGTGACCATCCGAGCTCCAAACTCCACACCAATGGTGAGATCATGCACCGGCTGAAACCTCTTGTCAGTAAATTGCAAGAGCAGGCATGACTTTCCTACACCTGCACCACACGCGATCACACCACCAGAATTGCCAAACTAAAATTAAACCCACCAAAAAAAAAAAAAGATAAACGGAATTAGGGTTTGGAAAATTGAAAGAAAGAGAAACCTGTGTCGCCGATGATGATGTACTTGAAGAGGTAATCGTAAGACATGCCTAAGACGACGTCGTTTTCAAGAAGGGAATAATTGTTCTCTCTTTCTCTCTGAGTTTTTCTTTCTTTTTGTTGCTTGATCGTCTGGAAAACTTCAGAGCTTGCCTTCTATTATTAGATAGACGAAAGAAAAGAGGAGAAACAATGGAAAGGAGTATAAACAATAATAATAATAGTATAAATTGGCAATACGACAATTAACTTATTTGAGAAAAATAACTCAAAATAATAGTAAAAGACAAGTATTTAATTAATTTATTTAAGGTATAAACGACCGACAAAAATTTTCTGAGGCTTCTGGATATGGTATTTTATTCTGTTCTTTTTTTTTGTTTTGAGAATACTGTTATATTATTTTTGCTTTTATAATTGCAATTTGCATGTCGTAGAAGAGAATTTTATATATTGAAAAATTTTGGTTTTCTTTCATATTTTTCACCCAAATTCACCTAATTATACAGCCAAGGTGAGAATGGGACACATAGAGGGTCTTGGTTTCAATTATTGTCAAGTAAAAGAGATAAAAAAGAAAGGAAATAAAGAGAGGAAATCTGACTTTAATTAATGAGGGTTCTTTTTTTTTTTTTTTTTTTTTTTTTCCTTAAGTCCACTTTAACGAGGTTGTAGAACTAGAACTGACCTTCGCCCATCATAAACATTTATCTCGTTGCCATCGCCGAGGATTTTTGAGCAATGTTATCTATATCAACGGGGTTACAATCTTATTCTCTCATAAATAATAGACTTTATATCTAAGCCCTACAGGTAAGACCTATCTTTTACGAAAGAGTAGGGCTATAACTCCAAGAATGTTATTAGATATTTTTTAGGATTTTTCCACAATTTTGTTTTCCGCTTATGAAGAGTCAAAGGCAAAAACAATCTAACATTTCCCTTATCCGTATGAGTTAGCGCTTTTTCTGACCGTTTGGAGTGTTAAGAGAGGGTGTTGGACTGTTGAGGTGTTTAAAGAATCTCTTCTTGTAGTTGATTCTTTTTTACGCTTTCAAAGATGATGTTTGTTACGTATTTAGACTTCATGAGTTTTGTATGGCTTCTTGTCAAATTTTAAATTAGCTTTCAAGAGATGGGACGATTTTAAATCGACAAAAAATTGACATTACCAATAAATTTGTCGTCAAATCGGTTAAAATAACATACACTCAAAAAGCAGGGGACCCATTGAGAGAGCCAAACAGACAATTCTTTGTGGAACTCAAACTCTCTCCTTTGCGATTGAAAAGAGTGACCAAGAAATCTTCCATATTTTTTCAGTAGAAACAATGTGGCTTGACTATATTATATATCATAATAAATCGTTTGTTATTTCAATTTTGATATTTCTACGAAATCCACAATTCTAATATCTGTTTCATAGAAATGAAAATGCCCCATCTTCAGTCGAAAAATGGGAGAGATTTCATTGTTTATCTAATTTTAAAGTTTGATATCACAAGTACCAAACACCACCAAAGCAACCTAGAATTTTTACTGCTAAAGATCAAATTGCACTCATGACGTTTCTGTATTCAGATGGTGAAATTTTCAGCAGAAATGAATGCCCTCCTCAGACTTTAAATCAAATAGTTTCTTTGCCCAGCCACATTAGCTCCATCTTCAGAAAAAGCAAAGCATACATAAAAGTTGACTAAAGATACGAAACTTTAAAGGGGGTAAAAACATATACGACAGGAGTATCCCAGTTCAACAAGGTCCAATGAGATGTTCCACCTTTCACTCTTCCATTGCGTCTCCTCCTTCAATCACTTCCACCTTCTCCTTCAACGGAGTAATCTTTGTCAAGAGAACCTCTGCAACCCCGAAAAAGGTAAGTTCCAATTAATCAATCTTTCATTACTTTACGATGTTTTAAGATATTTAAAATTTGCACTATGAATAAGACGATAGAATTGTGAAAGTATGCGAAGTACATATGCTACTAACCAGTTTTCTTAGATAATGAATAGTCTTTTGGACTGACATAGGTACGAGGATTTGGCAACAGATGGTTCCTCAAATACTCCTTATGCCCCTGAAACAAAATGCGATGAATAGATAATAGAAGCTTGCATTAGCATCGTACAAATACTTAATGGACAACGCGAGAGACTAGTGGGATGGAAGACAAAATACCTTAGTTATCACACATACATCCACATTGCTTCCACTACCCAAGTCATTAAAGATACCAGAGCATATAGCCTCAGTTACAAGCTTTATTCCTTCATCCCGCTGCACCAAGGAAACAAAACAAAACACAAAAATGTTAATGCCAATAAGGTTTTATGGAGATTTATAATTTATAGACTCTATCATATATGCTTTCCCCCAGGTCAACAGTTATTTCATAAACCAAACAAGACCGCCAAATAATATACAAAAAATAACTTACAGTCAGGCCTTCTTTGTATTTAGACTCGAATACTGCCATTGCAGCAAGAGAACCAGAACCCATTGTTGCAAACGGCAAGGTGTCAGTTGAACCATGAGGATATATCTACATAACAAAGCAACTCAGTCATAAGACGTCAAGTCATAATGTGAGTGCAAAGATCATTGTCATGTCAAAATGTCTGAAACAGAAAACGTAAACCCACAGTATGTAAATGTGGTCCAGTGACATCAACCCCACCAAGCACCAAAGCAGCCTGGACATAACCTTGGTAACTAAACAACACATTATCAGTTAGAATAGTATGCTTATATCACTGTGGTGATAACCAATGAACTTGTAGCAATCTTAAAAAGAAAAAGAACTCAACTTGAAAAGATGTTTCTTAAGAAGGGTCAGAGCTGTAATAACTCTTGATTCCCGGCCAGTGTGATAGCGATGAAGTTGCAGCTGTGAGCTGACCATATCTAGAAACACACAAACACTAGAACTGTGATGTCATGGAAACTAAAATAACAGGATTTGTACTTCACATTCCTTAGCATGAGAAAGATAATGAGAAAAATGTCTACATTTTTCACATGTCTCAGTGCATTAAATGGCATTTTAGCAGAAAGACAATCCTAATTTACCTGTTACGGCCTCTGTATCAGCAGCAGTTCCTGCTCCACAACAGTATATGTTTGGTGCCATATAATGAATTTTCTCACAGTTCTTATCACAAACTATGGGTCCTTCAGTAGCCCTTGTATCTGCTCCAAGGATAACACCATCCTGGAAAAATAAAATGATAACATAAAATTGTAATTGCATAACGTCAAATCTTTATCCATAAAAATCAAGGTGTCATAAGATATAACTACAAAAATGTGAAAAGCATATTTCAGTATTACACAACTACATACAAGTTCTAGCACAAATAGTCCCCTATTATTAAACCGGTAATCCCCTTGGCAACAAATTACTTCCTATGTTCTGTTCAAAATGCACTGAATGTTTAGCATGTAAAACATCACTTCCAAGTCAAGTCTCTAAATTTGAATTCAGTCATGGTGTCAACATATGGTGCCAAAATATGCTCAAATTTATAAATCTTTCTTCCCATGTCTCCCACACTCTCCAAGGAATCAATTTAAAACGTATCCTAAAATTCTTAGCATCAATAACTGATGGGCTACATTATGGTTTTATGTAAATTAAATTCTTGAATCTGAAAACAAACTGGTTAATCTGTCATTTAACTCCCATTGGTAGCCAAAGACACAAATTCAATTAATAGAAAGCGTCAAACTTTCAGCACTATTTTGCAGCGATGTTCAAAGTAGGACAACAAACAAACAAATTTGCATATAACAACAATTAAAGCAAGGAGGAACCAGCGTACCTGAAAAACTAATCCCACAATAGTAGTACCCGTCTTCCTATAAGATGGGGCTTTAACGCCCTTCTCCGAAAGCATAGCATTTCTTCTGCAAAGATCGAAGCTAAACCCACACCTGGGAGGAACCTCTACTGCCGATTTAGACATATTTGAATTCCAAACAAAACTGAAAAATAGATAGTATCAAATCAACATCAAACCCAGAACGTAAACAACATTGAGAAGAAACAGCCATCAAAATCCCTAAGATAGCCCAAGTACCAAAACACCAAATCAATCAAAATATACTGCTTCACTTCTTCGCCAATTCAATGCAGGCTTAAAGGTAAAACAATCAAACCTAAGGCCCATATTATTAGAAAACTTTAAACTAATTATCCTTAAAAGTCTCAAAATATTGAAATTAATCATATTAATTAGGTTTTTTCAACAATGAGCTTGATTCCTCATTTTTTCAACAAAGTAGGATAAATTTCATAGAAACATGAACCAGTATTCTAATGCCCAGAGCCCAAATCGCTGACTAATTGGATTACCAAAATCCAACTCAGATTTTAGGACCGAAAATAGGTGGATTCTATGGCTCGTGCAAAACCAAGATGATAGAACGATAATGCATCAGATTTCAGAACTAAGAATAAAATCACAAAAATACTCAAAGAGCTCCTATTTAAGTACTGAGAATTTCGGGAATTTAGGTTTTTTTTTTTTGTTTTAAAACCAAAGCTACTAAAAAAATTCATCACACACCGATTCAATAGGGAAATTGTGGATTAAGATCATTCAAGAGAGAAAACCCTACCTCAGATCTCCAAAATAGCTCCTTGCTTTAGAAAGTTTCGCTGCAGAAATTGGCCTTCTTCTCAGTGGAAAGCTCTGTGGTGAAGCCAAGGAAAGAAACTTTGATCGTGCTTCCGTTAAAAGAAGAGTTGCAGAGAGAGAGAGAGAGAGAGAGAGAGAGAGAGAGTTCGGCTTGGGGAAGAAGAAAGGGGAAAGATGATGAGAAAAAGGGCAAAACGAGGGAGAGAGCGAGAGAGGGAGAAGTGATCAGATGCAAAGCACGTGACGTGAGGAAGAAGTTTAAATGCAAGGCCACATTTGCAAATTTAAATTTTACAAGTCAAAACGTAATTTTGGAATGGTTTTTTTTTTTTTTTTTTTTTTCCTTCCCTCAAATTATCTTTGTATTTTTAAGATTATAAAAATATTTTTTGAATTTAAAAAAATATATTTTTTTCATAAGAAAAATAATCAATTTGTCTTTATATTTTTAAGATATTATTTTTACATTTACCTCCCCAAAACTGTCACTTATGTTACTTTTTTCCTTTTTAAAACACAACATTTAGAGGCATGTAGACGTTGGATCTACAATCAAAAATAAAATATGTCAATTCAAATTAATATATCTATTTAAGGAATTTAGTCCCTCAAATCATCATTATTTGGATCTTTTCTTAACTTCAAAGCAAATGTGACGGATTAAATTGCAAAAACAACTAACAAGTTAAAATCAAGTAGAATAAAGTAATGCTGGAAAATAAAAAATATACCACACGTAGATTTTAATAATGATTCACTCTATAAATCAGAGCTACGTCTACTGTTCTTTACTATTATATAAATTACGAATAGATTACAAAGGTATAAGGTGAGGAATGATTTTTGGCAGAGTTTCTGTATGTGCTTTTTTTTTATATATATATATCTACAACTGAAGGTTACATCCCTTTATATAGAGAGTAGAAGAGAGTCATGGCTTCCAACCGACTAGCAAAGTAGAGCAGTTATGCGGAAAATAACTGTAGTAATAGGACATGTGTCGATCTATAACAGGTTGCAAAGATCATGCTCCCCAACATTTAAATTCATGGTTGAACGTGCTAACAACTGTCAATTCGTGCTGATAACCGTCAGTTCATGTCGATTGATCCCTTCGAACGAACACTTGGAAACAAATCTAAATAACTTCAACAGCTGATGTAATTTGGATACACATACAGGACGATCCGATCGAATCAAATGAAGCCTCAATTCGATTTATATTCACGTCGATCTTATGTCGCTTCGCTTTATTCGACTTATTAATAACACCGGGCCATCATTCTTGGCCTTGTGGATAATTTAGGCCTGACTAAATTGTACCCCAACAAGACCATTTGGTAGTGTTTTTATTTTGGTTTTTATTTAAAAAAATCTAAAAATGAAAATGTTTTCAAAAATATGCCAAAACTATTTTTGAAATAGTGTTTGGTTGCATATAATGATATGTTTTTTAAAAATAAATATTAAAAAATATTAAAAAACGAAGAGGAAAAAATTCCTCTACTTAATGGGTTTTCAAGAGGAAGTTGTTTTTCTCTATTCTGACGAGGGTACTACACCAGTGATGCAGAGATCAATGACTCATGTGGCAACATTGACAACAGAGCCGCCCCATGCACGACATCTTCCTTCGACGGCCCGATCATCGAGATTGACGGCCCTCTACGAGCTTCCTCCCTGCGATGACGATGGAGCTATGTTCCAACGATGAGAGGTAGGCGACGAAGATCAATGCCGACAATGGGGTTTGGACAGCAATCACACAAGCTCTGCAATGATGAGATTTGCACGAGCTTCCCTCCCATCGCGAGCACTGACGAAGCAAGCTTTCCTTTCATCGTGACGGCAAGAGGCACAGGGAGCATGGGTCATGGGTCCTTGGGATCAGTCAGCGATGGGTGATTTGGGGGTTGTTGGCTTCGCTGATGACAGTGGGGTTGGCGGTGGGTTCGCCAGCACGACTTGAGGGATTAAGGGAGTGGAAGGGATAAAATTTAGAAAACACCTTTTTTTGTTTTCATTTTTTGGGGTTTTTTTTTAAAATTTTGAGAATAATTTTGAAAAATGGGTTAGCCCAAAAATTCAACTAAACAATTTTTTGAAAACATTTTTGTTTTTTTTTTTTGTATTTTTGAAAATGAGAAAATATGTTTCAAAAACAAAATCAAACACCCCCTTAGTCCCCTCAAACTTTGTTTTGTTAGTAAGTAATCCTATTTCATCCAACTCCGTTGCCTTTTTGAACTTTTTTTCTACGAATTATTTTTATATTTTCCTCCCAAACTATGTCACTTATGTAAGAATATTATGAGTGACTAATGAAACTCCTTTTAATAAATTATTTTGTTCACACTAAAATATTTTTAAAATGTTTAAAATATATTGTGGAAATATATGTGTAATTTTTTAGGTCGTTTTGGAATGTGGTTTGAACCATAATTTTTATAGTTTGAACCGACTTCAGTACGATGTTTTTTTTTACAAAAAATAA
Organism: Artocarpus heterophyllus; assembly: GCA_025403435.1. Taxonomy (NCBI): domain Eukaryota; kingdom Viridiplantae; phylum Streptophyta; class Magnoliopsida; order Rosales; family Moraceae; genus Artocarpus; species Artocarpus heterophyllus. Next base: position 4,494,608 of record CM046347.1, on the reverse strand, counting down.
GTATGGAGGAGTTTGATAAGTGCTTAATTTCACAAAAATTTATATTCTTCATTGTGTTTCTTTGTTAGTTTCTTGATTTTCTTGTGTTTTTATGTTTATTGGGTGTTTTGGATGCTAAGGAATGTTTTGGAATAAAAAACAATAATTTGGATGAGTTTTAGACTCTGTAGCTTGACACGGGTAAAACTAGGCCATAGGACCAGAAAGTAAGTGTCCCTACGCCACCTTGTTAGAGCCCCAATGCCATTTGAGCTGATCCGAGTTGCAAAGGACAAACATGCCCCAGCACCAACTTATTAGCATCCTTGTATGTGTTGTTGAGTTTTACCTTATTTTTTGTCCAAACAAGCTCCAAAATTTGATAGGTTCATGGCAATTGCCAAAATTTGGTACTCCATATCTTGTAATTTGATCAATATTGATTGGTCACAATTTCAAATTATGGCATATTTATTTCTTATATTTGAATTACAGTTCGAACTATTTTGTAACAGTATTTTTCTTTCATAAAATTTGAAATTTTTGTTCACACCTATAAAATAAACAGACGTGATGGATGAAATGGCCTAAAACGCTCCAATTTTTATCTTCTTTTTGAAAAGTGATTGTAACTAAGTGAAGCATGTCCTGCACAGCCGCGCTCAACGAATACAACATTTTTTTTTCCTATAAGAGGTATGTCGTTTTATCAATGTGCCGACACATAGTTTTGTCAATAAAATGACAGGTAGTTAAAGCTGGCGTTCATGCTCTAGTAGGAAATTATGGATAAACTTATCTCGTATTATGTCATGCAACTATGATTCTGTTTTTTCAGCAAGTATTATCAACAACATATCACTATTTTATGTTATAATCCATCATTAGTTTGCCACGGAAATTTATTATTTATCTGTTTATTGGATATTCTTTATATTAAAACGACACGTTTTTCTCGTATAGTTTTTATTTCTCAACTTATAAACGACATGTTATTTCTTTGATGTCATGGATTTGGATTATAAATGACATTAATTTGTTTGTTTTGAAAGTCTTAATGTGAAAACGAGATGTTTTGAAAATCTTTTTTTTTATATTTTTCTCACCTGAAATACGACATGTTTAACTTTCGATCTTTAACCAAAAAGGACATGTTCACATGCAAAAATGAAAAGGTACATTAATAACAAATAAAATAAATAAATATAAAATTACATACGTCTTAATATATGTTAACACACGCTCAAGGAGGGCGTGTGTATATATGTATATATATATACACACACTCTAAGGATGTATCATTTCTTATTTTTTTGCTTTGTAAGGCTGGCCAATTGTAATTGGCATAGACACATAAATTATTTAAGTACGCACATAGTCTACGAGAAGATAAATATTATACAAAATGAAAGAATATACCTTAGGTGCAACATATATGTCACGCCCCGGAGTACGGGAGGTGACGTGGCGGAATATTTAGATTAATTAAAAGAGAATTTAATTAAAAACCGAGAGTTTGAGAACCCAATTAAATAAAAATTAAGAAGAATTTCCACCACATTTTATAAAGAATTTAAAAATGTTAAGCAAATAACAATAATTGAATAAAAACCGCGAATATGGGTTCCACAACCCACAACTTGTGCACACACATGGTTCTGACAATATCACAGATACAATTACAGTCCAAGTACAAATAAAGTTAAGTCTTACATGCCTTGATTAATAAATACAGAATATAAATAAATTCTCCTATTGCTCCTGAGTTCGGTCCGAAGAATCTTCTCCAAACCTAAATGGGAAACCACCTAGAGGGGGGGGGGAATTTAAAACAGATAAAACGTGAGCGAAAGGCTCAGTAGGACTAAGTTTTATAAAATAATTTAATGCAAAGAAACATAGCATTATCAGGAGTTATGCAAGAAGAAACTTGAATAAATAAATAAATAAATTGAGTAGAACCGTTCTGACACAGAACAGTCTACTCGTCAAATCAAAACACCAGTTTACATTTACCTAGGCAAACCATGATATCACCACCGTAGTGGCCCAGCTGGGTTTCGGGACCTGCCCCCAAGGTCGATCACGACCCGATCTCTGATATGGCATCATGCCCATGTGTCTATTATCATTATCATTCAAAACCCAATTACCGAGTGTTGTCAGTTACATTCATTATGAAATTCATTTCATGTCACGGTATATAACAATATAACCGATAAAATCATTTTCAAACAACCGTTGAAAACATTTTGATAGAAATCTTTTTCAAAGCCAAATCATTTCAAAACCAGGCTACCAAAGAAATAGGATAGAAGTCCTACCTCAGTACTCGTGCCGGTACCCCACACCGTAATCCCGGTCCGCTATACGTTAGCTCCACGGAACCACGAACGATCCTAGATACAAACTAAGTCAATCAATATCTAGTTCGAGACATTCTAAATTACTAAATCATTTCATGATGTCCTAGTGTGCCATTTGTATCATTAAAATCATCCTATAAGGTTGGGATTTAAATCAGGGTTCAAAACAATGAAATCGGGTAAAAATCACAAAATTTTCCATGCCTCGGTCGGCCTGCCGGACGCCCTGCTTCGGCCTGCCGAACTGTACAGTTCGGCCTGCCGGAAACGAGGTTCGGCCTGCCGAACATGTCCCCAGATTCGGCCTGCCGGTCGGAAGAACACCGGCCTGCCGATCATCACTCCGGCCTGCCGAACATGAACTTCGGCCTGCCGAACTGGGAAAATCCAGAAATCCCAGCCACGGGTTTCTCGATCCCCAAAATCCAAATCTGAATTCCAACCTGTTTTTCTCAATTCCCAGGCATGAAAAACAACTATAGTTGATAGAAAAACATTCTAAAACATGTTTGGAATCATTTAAACAACATTTGAACTCAAAATCTTCAAAAATCCGAAAATGAGAAAAAGATGAGAAAAATGAAAATCTTGAATCCAATCCGTTTTTCTTCAATCTAGGTTTAGATTCTAGTTGTTCTAAGCTCATTTAACACAAATCCACGGTTTTCTAAGCTTAAACAAACTTAGATTTCAAAAACACACAAAATCGAAAATTTTGAAAAAGTTTAGAAATTTCGAATCTAACCTCGAATCGAAGCTTCAATCCGCGTTCTCGGTTGCCGAATCACGTCCCCGAGCTTCCTCCTTGCTGTTCCGAAGCTTGGATTCGAATGCGGTTTTCAAAAATTTAGAGAGAGATTGAGAGAGAGTGAGCTGCCGAGAGAGTCCAGAGAGAGAGAGAGAGAGAGCTCGTGAGAGTGAGGAGAGAGAGAGAGGAAAGGAAAATAAATAGAGAAAATCGGTGGGCGGTTTTACTGTGCGAAAACCATGTGCCGCCCATGGTTTTGTAAAACAGAGTATTTTTAACATTTTACAAATTGTTGTGTTTTAAAACTCAAAACATCATTTTAAATCAATAAGAAATCTTTTGAACACATCAATTTAACAAAACAACCAAAAACTAAAAATCCAACCAAATAATCTAATTAAAGTTAAAACTTTAATTATGGCACACTAATTCATCATTTACATTACATTAATATTAAATAAATTTCGGGACGTTACAGCTCTCCACCCCTAAAAGAAATTTCGTCCTCGAAATTTACAACTCATCTCAAAAGCAAAACAAATGCGGATATGACTCCCGCATACCCGACTCTAGTTCCCAAGTGGCTTCATCAACACCGTGATGCTGCCACACGACCTTTACCAACGGTATCTCACGACGACGCAAGCTAATCACTTTCCGGTCGATGATCTGAATCGGCACTTCTTCGTACGTCGTATCCTCCTGAACCTGCACATCGCGAAACGATACTATCTTACCCTGCTCAGGTGGACACTTCCTAAGCATCGACACATGAAACACATCGTGCACATGAGAAAGTTCGGGCGGAAGATCAAGCCGATAAGCGACCACACCAACACGCTGAGTGATCTCGAACGGCCCAATATATCTCGGCGCGAGTTTCCCACTCACTCCGAACCGCATAGTTCCCTTACGAGGTGACACCCTCAAGAGAACAAAATCTCCAACCGCGAACTCCAAAGGTCTACGTCTCCTATCCGCGTAGCTCTTCTGCCGACTCTGAGCTGCTCTCAACCGATCCCGAATCACCGCGACTTTCTCGTTGCTGTCACGAATCTCATCTGGCCCAAGAATAACTCTATCTTCCGGTTCGGCCCAACACACAGGTGACCGACACGGTCGCCCATACAATGCCTCAAATGGTGCCATACCGATACTCGCCTGATAACTGTTGTTGTACGCGAACTCCGCCAAATGCAAATATTGCTTCCAATTCCCGCCGAAGTCCAACGCACAAGCACGCAACATATCCTCGAGAACCTGAATAACCCGCTCAGACTGCCCATCAGTCTGAGGATGAAACGCCGTACTGAAGTTTTAAATCTGTACCCAAAGCCTCCTGAAAACTCCTCCAGTACTTAGCATTAAACCTGGTATCTCGATCAGAGGTGATGGACAAAGGAACTCCATGCAACCTCACAATGTTCTGCATATACAACTCCCCGAGAATCTTCCTCGAACACGTCGACCTAAACGGAATGAAATGCGCCGATTTCGTCAACCTGTCGACTACAACCCAAACTGCATCATGCCGCTGCTCTGTCCTCGGCAAACCTGTGAGAAAATCCATCGTCACATGCTCCCATTTCCACCCTGGAATAGGAAGCGGCTGAAGCTGACCTGCAGGCTTCTGATGCTCAGCTTTCACCTGAAGACACGTCGAACACTTGGCCACGTACTCGCGAACATCTTTCTTCATGCCTCTCCACCAATAGTGCCTCTTCAAATCACGATACATCTTGGTGCTCCCCGGATGAATAGCAAACTGAGACCTATGAGCTTCATCTAGAACGGCTTTCGTCACCTCGGCGATAACTGGAACTGCAAGACGCTCCCGGAAGTACAACGATCCATCTGCATGCACGCTCCATTCTTCAAACTGCTCCCCGTTCTGAATCCGCGACCAAATCCCCTGCAAATGTCGATCCTGCCACTGACCTTGCTTCACCATCCGAACAAGAGCTGGAGTCGCTTCCACATGATACAACAAAACTCGATCACCGTCGTCATGATACTGTAGCCGATACTCACTCACTGTCGCATCCCTGCTCCAGTCCTCAAAAATCAAACAAGCGAGAATCCCTGAAGACTTTCTGCTAAGCGCGTCCGCTACCACATTAGCTTTTCCGGGATGATACTGCAACACGAAATCATAATCCTCCATGTACTCCACCCATCTGCGCTGCCTCAAGTTCAGATCCCTCTGAGTGAACAAATGCCTCAAACTCTTGTGATCGGAGAAGACCTGAAACGACGCTCCATACAAGTAACATCTCCAAATCTTCAGCGCGTAGATCACCGCTGCAAGCTCTAAATCGTGAGTAGGATAATTCCGCTCGTGAGGTCGTAGCTGTCTCGATCCGTACGCAACCACACGTCCATGCTGCATCAACACGCATCCAAGTCCGCGCCCTGAAGCATCAGCATAAACCTCATATGGCTCGTCACTACTAGGAATAACTAATACTGGAGCTGAAGTCAACCGGTTCTTCAATTCCTGAAAAGCAGACTCACAGTCTTCATCCCACTCAAACCTGACGTTTTTCCTGATCAACCTCGTCAACGGAGCTGCAATCTTCGAAAAGTCCTTTACAAATTTCCTGTAATATCCAGCAAGACCTAAGAAGCTGCGAATCTCCGCTACATTCCTTGGTCGTTCCCACTCCAATATAGCTTCAATCTTGGACGGATCCACTGAAATACCATGCTCCGAGATGACATGACCCAGAAACTTGACCTCAGTCAACCAGAACTCACATTTTTCCCTCTTAGCATACAACTGGTGCTCCCGCAGAGTCTGAAGCACGATCTGAAGATGCTGCTCATGCTCCTCCCATGTCTTAGAATACACAAGAATATCATCGATGAACACGATCACAAACTGATCCAGATACGGCCTAAAATCCTGTTCATCAAGTCCATAAAAGCTGCTGGAGCATTCGTCAACCCGAAAGACATAACCAGAAACTCGAAGTGCCCATACCGAGTCCTAAAAGCTGTCTTGGGAATATCCTCTTCCTTGATTCTGAGCTGATGATAACCTGACCGCAAATCAATCTTCGAGAAGTATCGCGAACCTCCCAACTGATCAAATAGCTCATCAATCCTAGGCAAAGGATACTTGTTCTTTACCGTAACACGATTCAGCTGCCGATAATCCACACATAACCTGAGAGTCCCATCGTGCTTCTTAGCGAACAAAACTGGTGCTCCCCACGGAGATGTGCTATTCCGAATATATCCTTTATCAGCAAGCTCCTGAAGTTGCTTCCTCAATTCCTTCATTTCTGCCGGCGCCATCCGATAAGGTGCCATAGAAATCGGTGATGTCCCTGGAAACAACTCGATACCAAACTCAATCTCCCGATGCGGTGGTAGTCCTGATAACTCGTCGGGGAAGACATCCTCGAACTCACCAACCACCGGAATCGCTACACTACCTTTCGAAACATAGGGCTCGCAATCTAGATTGGCAAGAAAAGCAAAACGATCTAGATTCCTTCGCCCTCCTAGACATGACTTCATGAGACGCTCACTCATTAGCCAATCACCACCACCCTGGTAAGTGATCACCGTTCCCCTATCAGACACTAGGGTCACTTTTCTAAGTTGGCAGTCCACAACTGCACTATACCTGGACAACCAGTCCATCCCTAAAATCACATCATAGGAGCTCATGGGGAGTACAATCAAATCACTTTTCAAAATCTCATCCCCAATCTTTATTTTACAAGATTTACACACACAATTTACACACACCCGCCCCAAGGGAGAAGTTATAACTAGGGGTTCCTTAAACTCTTCTACTTCTAATCCCAAGGCATGTACAAAAGAACTCGAAATGAGAGAATGAGAGGCACCGGTATCAAATAAAACGCGAGCTAGAGATCTAGAAACCAAAACCATACCATCGACAACCGCGTTACCAATCTGAGAATCTGACCCTCCAGATGCCATTGCATGAACCTGCACTGGCGCTTTTCCTTTTCCTCTACCGACATTGCTGGGTCCTGCATTACTCGGCCGATACTGCTGAGATGGAGATGACTGCACACTACTTGTACTCGGAACTCTATACTGAGGAACACTACGCTGAAAATACTGCGGCTGCTGTCCCCGTGCCGGATATGAGAATTGTTGAGGAGAAAACTGCGGATACTGCAACTGCGGGTACTGCGGAGGCGGAGGTAGGGTCTGAGGCTGAGGCTGAGACGAACGACTGGCATCCTCCCCGGTCTGCGATCCAAGACGAGCACTCCTGATCGGGCAATTCCTCTTGATGTGTCCGGGCTGCTGACAGAAATGACAATGAAAGCTGTAGGGGTTGCTGCGCCCGCTGCCAGACGAACTGCTACTGCCACTGGTCGCACCGCCTTGCTTGCCTTTCCCCGGAGCTGGACGACTACTGGTGCTCTTCCTGCCACTCCTCTGCGGTCCTCCTGAAGCCTTAGATCGATCCTCACAATACTGCACGTAATCATTCTCCACGGAGATTGCCGACGACACAAGCTCTCCGAAACTCCTAAGCCGTAGAGCAACCAACTGCCGCCGAATAGGAGCCTTGAGTCCTTCCTGAAACTTGATGCATTTCTCGCGCTCCGATGCCACAGCTGATGGAGCAAACCTGGCCAACTCGCTAAACTTCGCCTCATACTCTCGAACTGATAGATCACCCTGCTGCAATCTATAAAACTCAGCTGCCTTCTGGTCTCTATATCCCTGCGGAAAATACCGATCATAGAACAGATCCTCGAACTTGTCCCACCCGATATCGCCACCGCGCTCCAGACGCTTAGTTTGTTTCCACCAGGTGTTAGCGCCACCCTCGAGCTTATACGCCGCGAATTCCACACGATACTCCTCAGGCACACCAAGGGTATCAAGATGCTTCAAGATCGAATCCAACCAATACTCTGCTAACTGCGGATCCCCGTTGCCATCAAAAGTCGGAATAGACGCCCGCCGAAATTCCTTAAAGAAAGCATGCCGACTACCAACACTGGAGTCTTCCGGTCTAGTCCTGGCTGCCATCTGCCGGAAAGCCGCAATCATAGACCTCATCAGGCCCTCATCATTTCCGAACTCGGCGTCAGCTGTCGAACGACGTCTAGGTGCCATTCTCTCACTTCTGAAAACAAAATTTGGACTGTCAGAGGTATTTCATTGTCAAACCTATGTGTGCACAATTCCCAAGGTTCATAACCTTGAGCTCTGATACCATTCTGTCACGCCCCGGAGTACGGGAGGTGACGTGGCGGAATATTTAGATTAATTAAAAGAGAATTTAATTAAAAACCGAGAGTTTGAGAACCCAATTAAATAAAAATTAAGAAGAATTTCCACCACATTTTATAAAGAATTTAAAAATGTTAAGCAAATAACAATAATTGAATAAAAACCGCGAATATGGGTTCCACAACCCACAACTTGTGCACACACATGGATCTGACAATATCACAAATACAATTACAGTCCAAGTACAAATAAAGTTGAGTCTTACATGCCTTGATTAATAAATACAGAATATAAATAAATTCTCCTATTGCTCCTGAGTTCGGTCCGAAGAATCTTCTCCAAACCTAAATGGGAAACCACCTAGAGGGGGGGGGGGAATTTAAAACAGATAAAACGTGAGCGAAAGGCTCAGTAGGACTAAGTTTTATAAAATAATTTAATGCAAAGAAACATAGCATTATCAGGAGTTATGCAAGAAGAAACTTGAATAAATAAATAAATAAATTGAGTAGAACCGTTCTGACACAGAACAGTCTACTCGTCAAATCAAAACACCAGTTTACATTTACCTAGGCAAACCATGATATCACCACCGTAGTGGCCCAGCTGGGTTTCGGGACCTGCCCCCAAGGTCGATCACGACCCGATCTCTGATATGGCATCATGCCCATGTGTCTATTATCATTATCATTCAAAACCCAATTACCGAGTGTTGTCAGTTACATTCATTATGAAATTCATTTCATGTCACGGTATATAACAATATAACCGATAAAATCATTTTCAAACAACCGTTGAAAACATTTTGATAGAAATCTTTTTCAAAGCCAAATCATTTCAAAACCAGGCTACCAAAGAAATAGGATAGAAGTCCTACCTCAGTACTCGTGCCGGTACCCCACACCGTAATCCCGGTCCGCTATACGTTAGCTCCACGGAACCACGAACGATCCTAGATACAAACTAAGTCAATCAATATCTAGTTCGAGACATTCTAAATTACTAAATCATTTCATGATGTCCTAGTGTGCCATTTGTATCATTAAAATCATCCTATAAGGTTGGGATTTAAATCAGGGTTCAAAACAATGAAATCGGGTAAAAATCACAAAATTTTCCATGCCTCGGTCGGCCTGCCGGACGCCCTGCTTCGGCCTGCCGAACTGTACAGTTCGGCCTGCCGGAAACGAGGTTCGGCCTGCCGAACATGTCCCCAGATTCGGCCTGCCGGTCGGAAGAACACCGGCCTGCCGATCATCACTCCGGCCTGCCGAACATGAACTTCGGCCTGCCGAACTGGGAAAATCCAGAAATCCCAGCCACGGGTTTCTCGATCCCCAAAATCCAAATCTGAATTCCAACCTGTTTTTCTCAATTCCCAGGCATGAAAAACAACTATAGTTGATAGAAAAACATTCTAAAACATGTTTGGAATCATTTAAACAACATTTGAACTCAAAATCTTCAAAAATCCGAAAATGAGAAAAAGAGGAGAAAAATGAAAATCTTGAATCCAATCCGTTTTTCTTCAATCTAGGTTTAGATTCTAGTTGTTCTAAGCTCATTTAACACAAATCCACGGTTTTCTAAGCTTAAACAAACTTAGATTTCAAAAACACACAAAATCGAAAATTTTGAAAAAGTTTAGAAATTTCGAATCTAACCTCGAATCGAAGCTTCAATCCGCGTTCTCGGTTGCCGAATCACGTCCCCGAGCTTCCTCCTTGCTGTTCCGAAGCTTGGATTCGAATGCGGTTTTCAAAAATTTAGAGAGAGATTGAGAGAGAGTGAGCTGCCGAGAGAGTCCAGAGAAGAGAGAGAGAGAGAGAGCTCGTGAGAGTGAGGAGAGAGAGAGAGGAAAGGAAAATAAATAGAGAAAATCGGTGGGCGGTTTTACTGTGCGAAAACCATGTGCCGCCCACGGTTTTGTAAAACAGAGTATTTTTAACATTTTACAAATTGTTGTGTTTTAAAACTCAAAACATCATTTTAAATCAATAAGAAATCTTTTGAACACATCAATTTAACAAAACAACCAAAAACTAAAAATCCAACCAAATAATCTAATTAAAGTTAAAACTTTAATTATGGCACACTAATTCATCATTTACATTACATTAATATTAAATAAATTTCGGGACGTTACAATATATGTACTTTATTATATACTACAATATATGTAGTGCCTATAATGTTACAATGGCTAGTCAAGTACCATGAAAGACTCCAAGCTTCAAAATGCGAATAGCCAGCTGGCTTCCATGAAGTCCTCGACGCCTTAGGGCTGAGTACTTGAGAGTTGAGAATTGGGCAAATTTACTCAATTATTGGTAAATGCCATGCCAATGGTCGTTCGTATACATCAGTCAAATTTTGACTTTAGCACTTGTATTGGTGACGTTGAGATCATTGAATATAAATCATTTCTTTTCTTCCTTTTTTTTTTACTCAGAAATTGTTTCTTGAGCTCGCTCAATCTCCAACATCAAACCTCTTCGGAATTCCACATATGGGTGAGCAAGAGGCAAATCATCTGCTTTTATCTTCCACCTGTACGCATTAGAAGCCAAAGGCAAAATTGAGCTTTACAGACTTCAGTACATATCTTTATGAAAATATACTAATGCTGTCTTCTTTTTTTTTTTTGTTAATCTATAGGCATATAAATAAAGTGATGATATCAGATAAGATTTCAAATCTGATTGACAACTATTAAATAACTCGTTACATATCAAATCCCATTTTAATCTGTTAATAAAAGAAAAAAAATAAAATAAAGAAATTCAGATTCCAATAGCATAGATTAATAAAACAAAATATTTATAAGGGCAAAACCTAAACCGAAATCTAAATCTATTGTCTTTATTAATTTTAATCGAATGATACGATACAAGAATGATAGAACCGGTCATGTCTTCTTGTAACGGGGCATTGATTTTGCCTATTGGCTAGTTCTATATAGGAAACCAATATACACTATAGTTTTAGCTCAACAAAAGCCACATAGCTAAAGAAACACTCATGCAATAAAAATTTGGGTTGAAATGTGGATAAAAATAAACGATAATCATTGAAACCCAAATAATGTAAGGTTCCTCCGTGGGCTGCAAAGGGCTCACCAAAATTAACCCTCATTAGGCGGAACCTCCAATCCATGCAAGCAAGCATGTGCTCGACATCTTAAGGGGTACTAATACTTAGATTAAGTTAAGTTTGCATAGTTTATTTTATGTAATTAATTACTTTACCTATAATTAAGGACAAGATGATGAAGGAAGAACCCAATTACTACTTTAGCTAGCTCGGCCCCTGGACAAAGCCTTGGTCCACCTCCAAATGGTGTCACTTTCTTTCGCGTTTCTTTGTCCTTTCTCAATTAGCAGCCCAAATAAGAATTGAATGATTAAACAAAACAAAGAAATATATACAACATTTCATATGCTTAATGCAAGTAATTAATATATAAATATACTCTCTCTCTCTCTCTCTTTCTCTCTTATGGGAAAGCAACTAGCTGAAAATTATAAAACTCATGCATGAAAATTTTACCGTATTAAGTTAAAAAAAAGTGAAATTAGTTATATATATTTTATTTTAGGATCAAAGTACCTGTTTATAATATATGGAGTAGTCATGTATATTAATTAATGGGGATGCTATTATACACACACACACACACATATATTTGATATTGGGAGAAAAAGGGTACATACCGTCCATCTCCAGGGATTAAAGTCGAGGGGTTTCTCATGAAGAGATTGGTCAAAATGTACACCGGTAAATACTGGAAGAACTTTCCATCCCGAGGGTATAAAAATCTCTGAAATTTTTCAAAAACCAAATACGAACATCAAGATCATCATGTGTACTTAAAAAAACAAGATGGTCATGTACCACGAGGGACATACACAATTAACAATAATTAATACACACACACACACATAAACATGCTGCACCACGAGGGACATACATATATTGATACCTTTAAATTTCACATCTTGAAGAGCTTTCCTGTGCACAAACTTGACAACATTCCCACACCTCATGGCCTCACATGTGACCTGATTATTACAGTAATTATCATCCGACAGTCCAAGGTAAACTCAAAAATCATCAAAACAAACTTTAATAATTTATTTTATTATTATTATTATTATTTAAAAACATATATAAGTACTAGATCTATTTGTGCTAGTAATTATTATCTTACATGGTAGGTGAACTTCATTTTCTTGTAATCTTCCCAGTTCAATGGTTCCTTGCCCTTTTTGTTTTCCCTTATTGCTTGGTGTTCTTCCTACATATATGTATTGATATGACGATATATAATCAATATATGTATGTGTGTGTGTGTGTGTGTGTGTATATGTACACCACGCCTACTTTTGCAGAGGTAAAAAGACCAAAGAAAAAAGAAATAAATCGAGGGGGCATGGCATGCACCTTTAATGTTTGAAAAACATGAGGTGCATGGGCAATAAAGTAGACAATTAAGGCTATGAGTGTTGCGGTTGTCTCGTAGCCTCCTAGCAAGATGTCCAATACAATGCTCATTTTCTCTTCCTCACTCAGATCCTGCTTCTCCAATATCACATCCAAAAAATCTTTTTCTTCTTCATCTTCTTCTTGATCATCATGACCATCATCATCTGTAAACCCCACTTGCCCTTTTAATACTACTCTTTCTTTCATAATTTCTTTCACCGTGGAAGCAAGTCTTTCTCTAGCCTGATTAATAAGAAAATGAACAAGATCATGAAATTAGTGAAAATCATGATTTTTTTGAACCCACGCTTCTTCAAGTGAGGATGACTGTTAATCGCACCAACTTATCCTATTGAATTAGAGGCATACCACTTTTAGAGGGCAATAGATTGCATAACGAACTTCATAAGTGGTATTAAACTTAATTTATGCTACTTTATACTTATCTTGGAGATAAATGTTTTCTCTCAACTTGCTGCTTAATACCTAATACTTAATTTACACTTTTTAGTACTTATCTTGAGGATAAACGCTTTCTCTCAACTTGCTACTTAATACTAAATAGCTAATTTAGCTACTTAATACTTATCTTGGGGATAAACGCTCTCTCAACTTGCTACTTAATAATTAATACTTAATGTAGCTACTTAATACTTATCTTGGGGATAAACGCTTTCTCTCAACCAGTTACTTAATACTAAGTACTTAATTTAGCTACTTAATATTTATCTTGGGGATAAACGCTCTCTCAACTTGCTACTCAATACTTAATACTTAATTTAGCTACTTACTTAATACGTATCTTGGGGCTAAACGTTTTCTCTCAACTCGCCACTTAATGCTTAATTTACTTTACCTAATAGTTCGTAATTAGTGGATTTGAGTCCTTCGCATATGCTTATGTTTATTTCCCCTCAACTCTCTAATTTTAATTCGATAACTATATAGAGCTAGTTTTATCTAACTGAGTACCTTTACTGCCTTGAAATATGAAGTCCCGGGGATATAGATGGGAAGAGAAACAAATCCTTTCATGTATGTTTCAAACTCTTCTAAAATCTCTGAAGCTTGTGGCTCACCGGGTTCAATGTTCAAAAGATGCTTCACCATAAGGCTAAGTGTGAACTGCGTGATCAGTTGAGTTACAAAATAATTTGAAAATTAATGTATACACCACATGAAACAAAAAAAAAAAGTTTAATTACTAATAATAGTACTACGAAATAAAGTACTAACTATATCGATCTTTGATATCAGTTATTCTCTCACCGTTTTTGCTTCTTTAAAAAAGGCAACTTGCGTACGGTTCTTCCATGATTCGAACATGGACATCAACAGCTTCTCGACGCAGTGAAGGAAGTTGGATTTGGACTTGGAAGAGGTGATGAAGCTGACGATAACGCTCCGCAGCTTCTTATGAAGATCTCCGGACACGAGAAGCAAAGAATGCTTGCCAAGAATTCCATGGATGGCCTTTGGGTAGCTTGTTTGGAACAGCTTGTCTTCGTTCTGAAGAACGAACATGTTGAGCTCAAGATCACACGAAACTATCGCCGGTGAACCAAAAAGATGAGATTTGAACACCTTTCCGTACCTAAAACATATGATCCCCACCAAAATAAAGTGCATTATTAATTAATCACATCACACTTTAATTTAATTAATTTGACTAACAAACTAAAAAATGTTGTTATGAAATAACTATAGTACTTAAAACAAATTTATAAGAAAATATCCTAAACCAAAACTTAAATTAACAAAATTAATTAATTACCTAAAGCAGCGCTTTTGAAGGAAGCTTCCCAAAGAGTTTGATGTGTGAGGCTTAAGGAAGGAAAGAGTCTCACCAAGAAAGGGCAGCCATCCCATGCTGCCATGAGGTATGATTTGATCACATTGAAGTTGTTGTTTGGCAAAGAGTTTTATTAGAAGTAGAGAGGCAAAAGATAAGCCTAAGATAAAGGTCAATAATATTGTAGTTATAAAGGGTCCAAACATAGTGTTTGGTATATCTCTTAATTTGTTGATCACACGATTTCTTCACTCTTGATTGAGTGCTCGTAAGCTTGTATTTGGTTTCTCATATATATAGATATACACGTTCAAACTTCATATGAACACTAAAGTATAGTCGTCCACGATTAGTTTCGAATTGAGAAAATCTCAATCCAATAGATGTGGATTAAATCATAAATTGACCCTTAAATCATGATGTAATCCAATCAGTGAACACCATGTCCACCAACTGGTATTAATATTTTTAGTATAATCTGCCTAATTAGCACTAGTTATAATTTTAAATATATTGACCAACCAAGTGGCACAATAAGACGTGTGGTTTGCCGGTGATTTTGACCTTCTACAAGAAATGTTCAGATGACTTTCTTTTGTGCAAAATCATTTGTCAAAATTGGTTGGCGTTGACTAAGACGTACAATATGTAAAACAAACATGGAGTCTAAGATTCTTTCTTCCTTTCTTCCTGTCTTTCTTTTCCAACTTTAGGTGAGAAGAAGAAAAATAATTCATTGCACCATAAGCACGATAAAAGCTACAATAACAATTTATGATAGCTTTTATCATTTTTTTTATCTTTTAAGAAGACCCATTTCTGTAATTTTCACCTAATTTCTACTCTTTCTTACTTTCTTTGTTTCCCCTTCATATTCAGAACTCAGAAGAATCAAAGATTTTAGTAACATGCAAGAAATACAAAGTAGGAGAAGTAATAATAATATTTCACAAAAGATTCATACAAGTCTTTTTCGCTGCTTTTTTTTATTATTATTTTACTGAACAATTTGTGCAATGTTTAGAAACCTAAATTGGTAGAGTTAATTACTAACGTTATTATTTTATTATTTACTTTGATAACCTCTTCAAGACATTTTTAGCTTAGGAGCCGGATCACCTTAGCCCAACATCCTAATTACCTTTGTTATTTGCCCTCAATGACTCGAACATTGTTATTATATTCTCATACTCTACACTAAAATTTACCTCCAACGACTAGGAGGCCCTCTTTGTCTCACAAAATGTACAATCTTTATGTGCCCTTAATTTACTGCAGAAAACTATAGTCAGAGTCTAGTACTTCAAGCCTGCAGATGTTTTTATACAAATATAATGATCATAGGTCTCCTAAAGGGAGAGCAAAGAGGGAACAAACCCCCTTGAGCATCCGCAACTTTTGAAAGGGCAAATAGAAAAGCAATGAGATTTCAAAATATTTGAGAAATGTTTCTACGTGGGCTTGATGTGGATGTTTGCAATAGAAACCCGACCACTATTATGGGCAATTTTACTTTGCATTATGATAACTCATTTTTCGGCTCTTGTTGGTGTGACCTTTAAAGGAGGAAGACAATGTGTAATATAGGTGCCCTTTTGAGGGGAAAAAAGGAAATAGGGGAGGCAATTGAAAAGGGAAGAAAAGATGGTGTTGGCATGGTGGCAAGGTGGTCTTATTTGAAAACTTTATCAACTAATAAGTCAAAGGTTTGAGTCTCATATCATACACAAGAGTTTGCCTCACGGCATAGACTATATGCCTATAGACTTTATTGAACCCTGGCTTGTTATCAAGTTGTTATTTGGTGAAGACCTAAGGTCAAGATCCTCGTCATTCTACCTGTGATATCGGTAGATTCTAAAAGTGGTGTTGATCCAAAGACGTGAAGATACTAATCTTGACAGAAAAAAGAAAAGAAACGATGGCTTACTTTGTTTGCCCTTTTAGCAAGTTTGCAGGTTGCACGTGCAATTGCATTTTTGGGACCCCTCCTAACAACAACAAATCAATTGGGTTTTGGGTTGGTTGGCATTTGGAAACCCCCATTAGCTGGATATCAATCGACAATATTGTAATCATGGCTTATATGGCCCTCTAATTAGATAATATTTATTTATGCATTTTTGCTTCGATTGTTTGAAATTTGTAGCTCTTAATAGCATAATATTTAAATTGTTTCACTTATGTAAGATACTGAAAAAAAAAAGATGGCAGAAAACACTAGCCAATTTATTATGGGGTCCTGCTTTTCTGCCCCCCTTTATTTATTTTCCTAGTGAAGTAATAGGTAGACAATATGATAGACAAACCCTAACTCCATTGATCCCATTTAATTAGTAATCCTCTAATTAGACAATATGCTTTTAGCTTTAAAAGTGCTATTTTCTTGCCTATGCGACATATAAGGTATTCACCATTGTTTACTAGACCAAAGCTATGGTTTCCTTTAGCTATAATCTAAATGATTTGAATGAAAGAGGTTTAATCATTTTAGGACACCCATTGAGAAAAAGATCACTTTTCTTCATGCAATTATAGAGCTCCATTGCACGTTTGAGAGGACAAGCTATGATTATTCTTGTCTTGCATTTAGGCTTTTTGTGATTAGTTTACATAAAAGCTAAAGTTCATCTCCCAACATAATTAGCTTGAAATCATACAATCGAAGCATACGTTTAAACCGGCTGATTTGCCTTTGCCTTGGCTAAAAAAAGGAGTGGGGAAAAGAATTTAATTTGACGGTGATCAAGACATAAATTGATTGGTTTTGTTTCTACATTTTGTTTATTATCTTATAAATATGAGAATTGAGACAAGAAATGGGGGGGACCAACGGCCTTTGTGGATCTAATGGCATCATGAATGTCGTGGCTTATGATATCCTTTTCTTTTTCTTCCTAGTGTTAATTCTCTTGGGGTTAAAACTGTTTAGTGTTGAGGTTATCATCATTGGTTTCTTTTTTCCTTAAAAAAAAAAAAAATTGGCTGTTTCAATGCTGGCGTGCGCTCGAACGACTTCATTTTCGTCTCTCTCTTTGGAATAAACAACTATAACAATTTTGTCGTGTGTTTAGAACCTCAATTCAAACTGCCGTTTATGATTTCAACTATATTTTCTAACAATGTTTTTTTTTTTTTCATATGTTATGGTATTTTTAATTCAAACCACATTGTCAAGTAACCTAGATGTCTTATTGTTTAGAATTTTCGTAAATGCTATCTTTTGAAAGTTATTTTTTACAAATTTCACACATGTTTAAATATAGTACAACTTATGTCGTGTTTGAAATACTGATTCGAACTCTTTAGTTTGAACTATCCACAATGAAAAACTCTTTGTCGCTATAATATAAAGCAAAAAACAATTAAATGTACAGCTCCCACGTCTTACAACATTTAAACTTATTTTTCTAGCTCAAACCGATTCACTAAAATGCTATTAAACAAGTATTATAAATGATAATATAATATAATTTTTTAAATATGATGTAAATAAACACGACCTTTATCACACCTTTTACAAATATAACATAATGTTTTGTTTCCCCTATTCTTAAATTACAATAATTTTGTGGACCTTTGGTGTAGCTTGTTGCCGCCTCAACAAAGATGAGCGACAGTGAAATTTATTGTCGTTGTCGTTTTACGGACATCATTGATGGTGATGGACAGTTGATAATGCCATGTTTCCAATCATGATTTGCATTTGATAATAAAAAATAAAAAAAAGGCGAAAATTTTAAGGAATGTTTGATAGTGCGGATTGGAGGTTGGAAGGATTAGGGTGGATTGGGCAATGCATATATGCGTGTTAGAAAATGCGTTATGTATTTTATATGTTGAAAAGCCTCCAAGAACAATAAACTACAAAAATATAGGAATTGTTAGAAATAATTTTTTAAAACAATATATCCAAATAATTAATTCTTAAATTAAATTGTGGTTAATTTATTTTAAAAAAAGAAGTAGTATTGTAATGCAATAGAAAAACTTCTTGTTTTTTTTTCCCCTTTACTTTCGAATACTCGACATATTATACCAAACAACATTAGAAAAAATTACTATATTTTCTTTCTTTTAAAACTCTCCCTCCTTTGCAAGTCATATATAGGCGAGTGGGAGCACAGAAATGAAATATCAAGTTATAAACAACCATTTTCATCTGTGTACCGAGAGTATGCTGCTCCGTTGCCCCCACTGCTCTAGTGTTAGGCTTCTTCTTTCTTTAGTTTTGGGCGATTTGCTTTAAGCGAAAAAGTTTGGGGTACTATACTCAATCTATAACTTCAATAATCATTTTTTTTTTTTGTATTTTGTTTTAATAGTAAAATTTCAAGCATTTTTACGACTTTTTTTTTGTTTAATTAGATTGTTGTTATGGTTTTTTTTTTTAAGGAAATATTCTTATAGTTTATGATTCTCTTTTTTTTGTTATATTATAGAGAACTATGAACTTTTAGCTTTAGGAGATTAGTTTTAATGTCTATTTATATTTTATTTTTATAATCCTGGAATATGAATAATAAGCCAAAGGCATGGACTATTGTCTGTCATGAATGTTGTAAAACATGAGGAGATAAATGATAATTTAATTGTTTAAGAAAAATATTTTTAATACTACTATTGATAACGAGGTTATTATATAACGACTTCAAAGTATTAAAAACCCTTTGAAAAGAACTATAATGTGTCGTTTATATAATAACTTTTCATTTTTTATTATTTTAGTTTATAAATTTTGTTTTTGTTTTTATTTTTGTCCCCACTAATTTAAAATCTAGATTCGTTGTTGAACACCATGGTCGTCGTTTCGTATGTATATAGAAATTAGAAAGACCCTTTTTGTTGTCATTTTCCCGTTAACTGGGCCGCTGAGCCCATTATCGAGCCAAATATTCGAGACAATTAGTGAATTTACAAGGGAATACAAATTAATAGCCCAATTTAAAACAAGATTAATAAATAGGCTAAAAAATAAAAGCTGTGACGCTCTATTTTTTTTGGGCTGTCATTTAGCTTTCTTAAATATCATTTCTTAACTTATTTTTTACTTACTAGTAAGAAAGATACTGGGTAATTTTTTTCTTTAAACATACTTAAAGCTGTTGCAAGTTCTATTGCAACCGAAGTTGAGACGTAGTTCAACACTTGACTTTAAAATCATTCAAAATATTTCTTAAAACTTATTACGAAAATATTTAGTTTCATAAAATCTTTTAAAACTCTCTTATAATTAACGAAAAACTTTTTTTTAAGCAGCTAAAAACTACCTTAGTGATATCCATATCCAACCTTTGCATCTATCTATCACAACAATGAGCTCTTCTAACAGTCTTACTAGTCTCCTATAGGGCTACTTATAGCATGAAGGAACTTGTTATAAGCTTACGCTCAGTAAGTTCAAACATAATCACACAAAACATATAAAACTTCTTCATAAACCTTTTCTTGTAAACATTTTTCATAAACATTTATCATAAAACATTTCTCAAAATGTTTTTCATAAACATTTCATGGAAATAAATACAAGCAAGATGATAATACATGATTTTATTTATGCTTATTTATGAACATCCATTTATGACTTTCTTATGTTCATATCTTACTTTTATTTTTATCACCGTTCTTATCTTTCCTTATCTTATGAACTCAAGTGTTTATACCAACATCATCAATCATGAGAACGTAATGCTTCCCTTGTAGAAAACTTAAGACCATTAAACAAGGAGGTCTTAACTTTAACTTTACCTGTAAACCTCACATCAAGGAGGTCAGTACGTCACTTACTTATCATCTTTGCTTTACCTTCTTGTTAATTTTAGTGAGCATATCAAATGCTAATATATCATATGCAAGCATGTTACAAATCATAATTTGAACTTTAGAACATTACGCAATACATATGCAAATATACTTTAATTGCAAATACATTGTAAACCTTTACTTGATGTTTAAAACTTTATGCATAACAAATGCAAACATAAAACATATTCAAAACATTTGAAATTCATTTTCTTCTCGCCCTAGGTGAGGTTTGAAACTTAGCTGGATAATGTTTTAGCATTCCCATTTTATTCCTTTTTCCTTTTATTAGTCGACTTTGTGTCCTATTCATACAGCACCTAACTATTAGCTAACTTTTCTTATTATCGACATACTTGATCGATAACATAACTTAAACGTTAACCATTCATTATTTTTACTTAATTGTGTATCCCATCAGTTGACTTGTCTTTTACTTAACTTGAACGTCCTTGAGTCAACTTTCCCATCCTACTTGATGGTTTCATCACTTAACATATTACGGAACATTTTTCATCTAAGGACGTTTTGCTAATTTGGAAGGCTCAAGTCAGTTTTAGCGATTTTCTTTAAAAATTGATGATTTTACCCTTGCGGGTTTTTCGTAAGTTGTGTAGTTCAAATGTTATGTGACTAAACTTTTCCTTTTACTTTACCATTCCGTTACTTGCGAGCTATGCAAAAATTCCTACTAAAGAGCGTTTTCTTAAAGCCGGTGTTTCAGGGTTTGTTTTGGCCATTTTACAAAAAATGACCATTTTGCCGTTGACTGGTCATAGAAAAACTTTCAAAACCTATTTTAAAATAAAATTTACGTTTCCTTGTTACTCGTAACATCAAGAAAAACAAACATCGCTTTCTTTTTATAAAAAAAAAAAAAATTCATCGAAACTTTACGACTTGACCCATAATTCGAAAATCTTAGGGATAACGCCCTTAATGTACTTCTCTTTTATTTCTTAGTAAAAACTTTCGATCTTTTCAAAGTTAGTACTTGTGGTTACTCACTGTCGATAACAGTGCAAAACACCAATATTTCTTAATGAAAATTCAATTTCACATAGTTTTACGGTTTTAGCCCGACAGAAAAGTCTTTACATTTTTGCCCTTATCACGCCCCAGAGTACAGGAGGTGACATGGCAGTTGATTAGATTAATTTAATTGAGTTTTTGTTAAAAATTTTCAATTTCAGGAATTAATTAATTATATTAAAAATTGCGATAGAATTTAAAACTTTTGATCATTTATTAAAAATAGTACAAATGGATAAGAAGGAAATAAAATAAAATAAAATAATAGAGAGGGCAAGGAGGGTACGTGTTGGGTCCCACCAGGCTCACAACGTGTGCACATACATAGTATCGACAATAAATCATTACAGTCACAGTCTAACATGAAAAATAAAATTTAAATAATACATGCCTTAATTTACTACAACTACTAACCTACTCAAGATCCTCTATTGCTCGCAAGTCCGGGCAGTGGACTCTTCATTGGTCCTAAGTTGGATTCTACTTAAAGGTAGAAAAAGATTTAAGAACAAGCAAAAAGTAAGCAAAATACTCAGTAGGACTATGTTTTAAAACAGATGAACAATTTAAACAAGAAATTACCTTTCAAAGAAATGATTAGAAGGGCAGAGTTAAATAATTAAATAAATTTGTTTAAATAAGTCTTATAAAAAATAGTTCGTCTAGAAAGTACCTTTTTATCTTTTCTAGGCAAACTATATTTATCACCACCGTAGTGGCCCAACTGGTTTCAAGACCTGCCCCCAAAGTCGCATGCTACATGACCCGATCTCTGATTATGGCATCATGCTTTTATGTATATTTATCATTACTTAAATCCCATATTATCGAGTATTCTTAGTTACTTTCATTATTTGATTCATTATGAATTTTCATTCTTCGACAAATAATGAAAAGTTCTAAGAAGTTTATCTAAACTGTTTCTTGAAATTTGTTTTAAAATAAATCATTTCGAAAGAAATCACTTTGAAGGATATCATTTTGAAAGAAATCATGTTGTAGCTAGAAGCCCCCTTTTGAAAACATTCAAAACATTATATCATTTATTGAAAACATTTTGGAAGAATCCTTTAAGGCCAAAATCGATAAAAACCTAGCTACCAAAGAAATGGATAGAAGTCTTACCTCAATACTCGTGTCGGTGTCCCACACCGCAGTCCCGGTCCACTATACGTTAGCTCCACGGAACCTTGAATAACCTTAAACATAAATTAAGCTCATCAATTTCTAGCTTAGGATATTTTACATTACAAACCTACCTCATGGTGTCCTAGTGTGCCATTTAGTTCTTAAAATCATACGATAAAGTTTAAATTCTCAATCGGGGTTTAAAACAGTAAAAACGGGTGAAAAACGATAAATTTTTATTATGCCGGTCGGCCTGTCGGTTTCCTTAGTTTGGCCTGCCGGCAAGCCAGGTTTGGTCGGTTGAACTTGGAACGGTCGTATGAATCTGGCATGCTGGACTCATGAATCCGGCCTACCGAATTGAAAAATTCTAAAATTTTTTAGAACCCGAGCCTCGGCTTTTCGAGCTCCAATCCTCAATTTCAACCTAATTTCTCAATTCCCAACCATAGAAAACATCTATAGATAATAGAAAAACATTATAAAACACTTTTGAACTAATTTAAATAAGATTTGCGCAAATATTTTACAAAGTTCCAAAAATAAAGAAAAATAGAGAAAAATAAAAAATGTTGATTTAAATCCATTTTTCTTCAAACTAAGCTTAGATTCTAGCTATTTTAAGTTTCTCTAATTTAGATTAAAGGTTTTCTAAGCTTAAACGAGCTTGCATTTCAAAATACAAAGGAAATTAAAAAATTGAAAAAGTTTTAAAATTTTAAAAACTAACCTTGATTCAATCATCGAATCGAGTTCATGGTTGTTAAATCACGTTCCTGAGCCTTCAATCCACTGAAAACCGAAAGCTTGGCTTGATTTTTTATTCAAAAATTTAAGAAAAGAAGGGAGAGAAAGGGAGGTAGGGAGAGTGAGACGAGAGAGAGGGGAAAAGGAGAGAGAGGGAGAGTTTAAATAAAAAGAAGTAAAACCAACACGAGGAAGCTGCGTGCGATACACAATTTTCAAATGGAATGTATTTGGTATTTAACAAATAGTTTTGTTTCAAAAATTCAAAATAACAAGTTAAAATGATCAAATTAATTTAAAAGTCGAATTTATTAGGACATCATTGCAAAATATCTAGATTAGGCTCGAATTATAATTTGGCACATTAACCCACCGTTTTACACACTAAAACCACTTAATTAATTTTCAAGACGTTACAGCCCCCAAGACCAAAGACGACTGGTATAATACCAAAAAGTTTAGTTTTTCTCAAGGATTAAAACTTACAAAAGGTCCTTGCTCAAATTCAAAACATTTCAAGACATTTTCCTTTTCATGAAATTTTGTGCCTAAAATCTCGTAAAATTTATAACTTGAAATCGGTATAGAGTTTTGCAAATTGTCTATAACTCTTAGCCATTTCGATGAGATCTACAACTTTCATGCTTTAACTTTTGTCAAAATCTTTCATCTTCATGAAGTTCTTGAAAAGGCAGAACTGAAATCAATGTGTTTTGGCTTGTTTTGGTCGAAATTCGAGCAGAATTTCTTCACAAAAATTGTTCGGCTCGATGTTTCCAATAAATAACTCGTTGAACCCAGAGAATAATTTGGCTTCAAAGAGCCTCAAACATAAAATTTTTTTCAAAAATGCCTTTAAACATTTTTTTTTTTTGCACCTTAACTTATCTTAACTTGATTTTTTTAAGGTTTGATCTCATTTAAACCTTTCCAATCATTTGATCAAGCAATTATTACATAAACAAAACATGTCATAATATTTTTCTTTTCATGCCATAGCCAAAATCATTTTATCAAACACTTTAAATGTTTAACTTTATGCTTATAACAAAGTTTATCATATTTTTAACTTTTATCATTAAACCCTAGTCCTTCTACCATCCACCATCATTATCATCCACATAACACATAAATAAAACATACCTCAATGTTTTTCTTACATGTTATAGTCAATTATTTACAACATACACTTGGTATGCATTAAAAGACAACATAAACTTTCTAGGCTAGGGTTTAGAATTTTACTATGAAATTTTAAGGGCTTTCTTTCCTCCTATTTAGTGATAGAAAACCTTCTAAAATCTCATTAAAAACATGAGCAAAATCCCTAGAACACAATAGGTAAAGTCTTGAGTTTTACCTTAAAACTTCCTTATTCTTCCTCCACACCCTTGATTTTGCTTCAAAACATGATTTGGTGGTTTAAAATCATCAAAAACTTTGGGGGAAGACAGGATGAGGTTGCTGGTTTTGTGTGGAGAAATAGGGTTTTTTTTTTTTATTTTTTTAAGTTCCTTGGAGCAAAAGATGGAGAAAAGAAGCTAACATTTCCACCTAAGTCCTTAGTCACTTTATGACTCATGTTGAGGACCATTTTGCAATTAAAAAATTGCTCCTAAACTTATGGCCAAAACCGGTTCCACCTTGTGGGAGGTGGTCAATTTTCCAACTTAAAGGTGGTAGTTTGGTGGACTTATCCACTTAGGCTCTTAATTACAAAAATATTTAATATAGGGGCAACATTGCAATTAAAACAATTGTTTTCCACCACTCATAAAATCCAACCATCAAGGGGAAGATGTGGCACATTTTCTATCTTCCATGTGTAATTGGTGGATCCATCTTCCCTTTACATAGTCTAATTTTATACTAATAATATTTTTTCTACACTGTCAGAATATTTCACATAGCATTGGTATTCTTTTCTATACAATTTATGAGGTCTCATAACTTTCCATATTTATTCACATCTATCACATAGTATAATTCCTATACTGTTTAACTTTCTATAGTCTAATTTTTATACTGCTTAACTTTAAGCAATCCAATTCTTATACTGCATTACTTTTGCAGTATAATTTTCATATTGTATAACTTAATTAGTGTAATTCTTTACACTATATTACTTTATCAGTATAATCTTTATACTATATTTTTCTAATATTTTATAATTTTTCATATTTTTATACAATATTTTTTTAAAATTGTATTTTTGTCTTAAAATTTATTGCAATACATTGTACAATAGTTAAGCTTTCTGGCTTATTTTTATGTCTTTCATTTCTTGTATAATACCATGACATGATTTTATCCTTAAAAATTCTATTTTTTTACTTTTGTGGAATTTACCATAAAAATCGGATTAAAACAATAATCTTTGTGACACTCTCTATGTTTTTAAAATATTTAACAAATTTTTGAGCACAAACTTAAGCTTACAAAATTTATACTTAAATTACTTACTAGAGTCCCTTAATTATTGTATTTATAATGCATTAAAAATACTCGGGCGTCACAAATGCATATTTATTAACTAGTTAAATTATAAAAATAACCTTGATTTAATTATTAACATTTGAAATTATTTTTTTTCTTCCTTCCTTTCTGTCTCTTCCCTCCCTGTTTCTCTTCCTTCCTTTCTCTCTTTGTTTC
This sequence comes from Artocarpus heterophyllus, assembly GCA_025403435.1. Lineage (NCBI taxonomy): Eukaryota > Viridiplantae > Streptophyta > Magnoliopsida > Rosales > Moraceae > Artocarpus > Artocarpus heterophyllus. The sequence continues at coordinate 4,468,642 of CM046347.1, read as the reverse complement.
CCTTCCCATTTCTCTCTCTTCATCTCCTTTGTTTCCAAATCGTCGGAGCCGTTGCACAAAGCACAAAATTGAAGATGAGCGAAGATTGCAAGGCCGAAATCGCACACACTGTCATCTCCAAAGTCGCGAGGAAGAGCATCGAAGCTGCGGAAGATCGTAGAAGCTGTGCCGAGAGGAGCTACCAAAGTTGCTCTAGGAAGAGCATTGGAGTCACAGAGGAAGGTGTCAAAATCGTAGAGGAAAGCGTCTACATCGTGGAGGGAGGTGTCGTCGAGAAGGGAAGGCATCAGTTTGTCGCCAGAGTCACGCGGGGTCACAGGAGTCATGGCGAGAGAGGTTGCCGGAGTTGCATGGGGTCGCCGCAGTTGTCACCGAGGCTGGAGAGAAAATTGGAGGAGGAAGGAAGGATGTGACACCCGTTATTCTCTTAACGGGTATTAAGGTAATTAAATTAATTTTTAGTGTATTAATAAAAAAAATTACTTCATTTAAAATTTATTTTACAATATTTATTTTTATCTATTTTAATTTTTTTTAAAAAAAATTCTCTTATATTTATTTAGTATGTTTACTGAAAAGCCTTAGAACTTCTAATGAATCTCAAAAATGTCATATTGGCATTATGTGCGTTAAAGTCTCTAGATGAGACATAAAGATATCTTTTCCAACTACTCTTGACCCTCATTTTCTTTATTTCCTCTGTGACATGCTTCAACATGTCTCATCCATAATGGCTTCTATCACTTCTCTTTAAAGACTTCATTTTTTCTTCATTTTTCTTCCACGGTTCCCACACTCTTCTTCTCATTTCTTTGCTGAAGCAAAATACTTAGAGAACTTCTTCAAGGCAGCATAAAAATTAGCCACCATCACCCCCATTTGAGCAAGAATTTCAGCCATACCGAAGTCAAGGAACCTGTTTTGAAGCCATTTTAAGCTTCCAACTAACCATAGTCCGAGATTAGAATCTTATGAACAAATTTAGTTTTTCATTTATAAATTTTCTTTTATGCTAAAGGATTATGCAAATTTGCGTTCTTAAACCTAAGTATATGTTTGTTGCTATTTTGGAGCATATGTATAAAGTCTAAGTGTATATGCCCTAGATAGAAAATTTATATTGTTAAACTTTGTAATACCTCTATGGGCAGTGGCTATTTCTTGAAATTCTGGGATTAAATTAAAATAAATTTTATAAATTGGTTTGCATATTTAAAAAGTAGACATCCTAAGCTTTCTAACGAGCTATCATAAACCTAAATCGGAGTTGTATTTTATTTTCTATGAATTATTCAATTTTTGGATTGGAAACTAGTAAACCTGTCAGTTTGTTATGGTATACCAGCTGCTAACCTGAACCAAGAACCCATCTTTGCTCACCACCTAATTCTTTAATGTCTTGCAACCTTTCCAATATTATCCTAAGTGATTGATGAATCTTATTAGGGACTAAAACATATAGATTACTTGTTTACATTTTATATTGTGTTAAGACAAAAATTGTTTACTGTGGTATTCAAAAGAGATTTACATAAAAGCTTTAATGATATACTAGTAAGATAGATTTACATATGATTTATTTATGAATGTAGTTGTATGTTGTGCTTTAGTTTTAATTGTCCTTATGCACGCCTTAGGATCAAGGGAGTATGGAGCTAACGTTAATTGATTCCAGGATTAAAAGATTGTTGATAAGCTTGAAAGGTAGGGATTCTATTACTCATCTTTTGTGAGGTTTTTATAGAATTAAAATTGATTGTTTTACCGCAAGATATATATATATATATCTATGTTGAACTGATATTATATTAGTATCACATATGAAACTATGACATGGACTCGTCTTGTATTGTACGGTGAGGAACATAATGAATTGACACATGTTATAAATTGAGAAGCAGGGTTAGAAAAACTGACTCTATTAATAATGATTGAATATAGAGAAATTGTGAGACATGAAGAGGGCGGCGGTTACGTCCTTGGGCATGAATACCCTAAAAGGTAAAATAGGGGAAGGTGATGACGCTTCCTTGGGTTGAAAGTCCCAGAACACACTGTACAAGAATCGACTTGGTGAGAACTCAGGGCTTGATGTCCCCTCACCGGAACACCCTTAGAATGTTTAGAGGGTGATCAAGCGCGCCCATTTGGGTTACGATGAGTTGAGTGATACTCTATTGAACGTGGGTACCTAGGAATAATGATGAACTATAATATATGTATATATATATGTATGAAACTCGGTAATGATTAACTATGGTATCCACGGAATATGATTATAATAAATCTCATAATATGGATAATGATGAGTATTAACTAACCATGCAGGTTTTAATGTGGTAATGATAAAAACCTAAAGGTGAGTAATGGTTTTCTCTACTGAGCATAGTGTCGCTCATTCCCTTATATTTTTATCTTTTCAGGACTCACTAAGTGTGAGGTGGTTACGAGAAAAATAGTTGAGGAAGCGATGTAGCTATATTACATTGGGACTGCTTCAATTGTTAAGAATGTTCTTTATGATAATGTAAGCATCAATTGTTACTTTCTGTGACTGTATTACAATACGTTGAGGGTTAAAATGATGACGACGACAGTTTATATTATTAAATTTAAGGTGCTACATTAAACTGTGGTTTAATTGTCGTTTATATTTTTATTTTTGATTTGAAAGTTTTCATTTAAGCCCCGGGCAATTTTATTTTTAAGATTTTACTTTTATTTCTGAATTTTATTTTAATTCATTAAAAACTGTTAACCTCATATATGGGCGTTACAAAGGAGAAGAAAAAGTGGACTTAAGGTTTTTTTTTTTTTTTTTAAGGAGATGAAGAAGATGGAGGTAAAATTGAAAACTTTGGTGTTTAAAAAGAGCACTAGATTACAAAAATGCTATATACTTTAATATTTTTAAAACTGTATTATTTACTTACAAAAAAAATTAAAACTGTACTATTTGGTGCAAATTTTCAAAATATTTCTCCAAGAATTATTGGAAATCTACTGTCTTTTAATTGCTTTTTGATTTTGTAATATCCTTTTAAATCTTTTCACTTAGACAACGAGAGGGAATTTTAATGTCATTAAAAAAAGTTTACAAATGTTTATGCCCATATATGGGTAATCCTTTATATTTCCCTATTCTTCTCATAAGGTTTTGAGCACTACAGATATTATTCGGTCCCAGGTAGATCAGGTGGCATCCCACTTTTCACCACTATTATTGTGTTACATCACTATTATTATGTTATACCACTTTTTTCCTTGATTCATAGCATTTTTCATAGCTAAACGACTAAATTGCCATTAAATATGACTTATTTTCTAATCTTAGACTAAAATATAACAATGTTTAGTAAATGGCTTACTTAAATTAAAAGGAAATTTATTTTTGTATAGAATGATGTAGAGAAAAATAAAAAGCAGCAGAGAGAGAACGGAGAACAAAAAGGAAAAGAAAAAGAAAAAGAAAAAAAAATGAGATAAAATTAAAAATTTAATAGTTCAAAAAGAGTAAGTGGTTGTAGAAATATTATGTATTTAAATCTTTTTAAAAATATACTATCTACAAATAAAAACTGCCTTTTCCTAAAAAAAAATCGTATCTCAAATTTACCCATTAGGTCCACAGCACGCAATAATTCAAGACCCAGCCCACTATGATGGGCCTGATTTGTGGACTACTTAACAGACAGAACATAAGTAATTTCAAGGCCCAAAAGAAGGTCGACGGCAGCTTCTGTAAGACTGAAATTTGCTTACAGCCATTAACATGTTATCTTCCACCATATGAATTTCTAAGCACATACAATACAAGCTTCCCATTACTCCAATGAGAATTTCTTACAGAGCTTCATTATTCATAAATTTTGAATAATAATAATAAAAAAACCCAATAAAATAATTATAAAAAAATGTTCAACATTCGTTTAAACCCCAAGTTAACAATCCCATCTCCTACATTCACCAAACCCAAAACTTCTTTCCCGTCAAAAGTCATGATGAGCAGTACCAGTACATCAAAGAACAACAACCCATTTGACCAATCATCATCATCTTCATCTTCATCTTCATCATCATCATCATCATCATCAGCAGGTAAAGTCAAACGCCTGGTTTTGAGCCAAGAAGAGAGAACAAAGCTGAACCCTTATTCGGACAGGGACTTCTACGGTTACCCGCGGTTCGTCACCCACGTTGACGATGGCTTCATTTCGACGTTGACCGAGCTTTACAGAGAGAGACTGAAACCAGAGTTTGAAATTCTTGATTTGATGAGTTCTTGGGTTAGCCATTTGCCGGGTGAGGTTAAGTACAAGAGAGTGGTGGGCCATGGGCTCAATGCAGAGGAGCTTTCGAAGAACCCACGTTTGGATTACTTCTTTGTGAAGGATCTGAATGTGGATCAGAAGCTTGAGATGGAGAGTTGCAGTTTTGATGCGGTTTTGTGTACTGTTAGTGTGCAGTACCTTCAACAGCCCGAGAAGGTTAGATATTTGACATTTTGTTTGAGTGAGTTAACAGAAACATACGCATATGTGTTTGAGTACTAAATTATAAACCTGTGGGGGCAAGTAAATGGAATTACAATCAACTTTTTATTGAACAGAGACATAGGTATAATTTTAAAAAAATTTAAAAAAATGGAATCAGACATATGTGTACTTATGGACTTTGTTTAAGAAATAAGTCATCAACTTTAAGTTTTAACTTGTCTTAGTTTAAAGTTTTTATATGTTATAGTAGTTTATTATAGTATAAAGTTCTTACATGTTATGGTGTGTAAGTTTTAATTTCAGGTTCTAATTTACTTTTCAAATTAAGTGATAATTTATATATGCAAATGAAATTCAAGAATAAAAATATGCTCTTACTATGAACAAAAATCATTTTGATCCTGTGTGGTTAAAACCTACCTACATAGAAAACTATTAGGATGTCTGGAAGAGATTGCTTTAAACTGTGAATTGTGTAACGCTCTCGTATATTACAATAAAAAGTTACAGTATAAAGCTCTTGCATGTTAAAGTTCTCAAATTCAAACTGATGGTTTAACTACTCTCCTACATACCCTATATGACCTCAGTTTAACATGAAACGTACTTTTTAGAATGAGTCCTGCTGATTTATTAGTAACGAGGTTATGAATAAATTGTTCTAGTCTAAACCATGTCGCCACCGATTATCTCTGAACTTGAGTTGTCTAACATTTGTCGGACAGCTAAATTAAGGGTTCAGGATGGTGGTTTTTTTTTTTTTAGTACTTATATAATAAGATTAATTTTTGGAAAAAAAATAAAGTTAATGAGGTCTTGATAGGCTTTTTAATTCCACCAATGTGGGGAAGATAGTTTGGAATTGATAATTCTAGAATAGGATTATTAATTCTCACTCCAAATGAGGCATCGAATTGATAATTCTGGATGGTATTTATTTGTGAAATCCCATCATCAAACACACCCCCAAGAAAATATGAAACAGTTCCTTTGGGAATTACAATGTTTTCAATGCAAGTGTGTGAAGATGATATTGCTCTCTGCATGTATGCTAAAGCCTTCTTCACTTGGCCTCATCAGTTTCATTGCGGTCCAGCACTTTTGTTAGTAATATTAATTCATTTTGTACAGGAAAAGTGGAATACATTATGAAAAAGCAGTTTTACAACAAATTATAAAGCTAGAATCTAACTTGTTCCTCTTAGGGGTGAAAAGCTGGAAGTTTGATAAAAGGCATTCATGTCTTTCATGATGAAGATTTCTCTCCCATGTGTATCATTGCTTTTATGGATCTAAAATCTCGCTCCACCAGATTCATGATCTCACACCCAAATATTTGCTTCATCTCAATTAGTACTTACAAAGCAAGAATGAATGGGCAAGAATTAGAAATTGCATTTCCTTAATAAAATATTGAGTTATAGAAGATAACATTCCAGGCCATGCATAGACAGTTGCAGGCAAATAACCCTTTTTTTCTCCATGGCATAGAACAGACAGTTCCTGTACTATAATGCTTCATATTTTTTTCACTGAATGTGTTTGCACTTCAGAGTCTTTTGTCCAAAAAAGCATCGAAGAATTTAAGCAAAGAAATGTAGGGGGACTAGGACTGCATATTTTGGAATACAGGAATCAAAACTTGAAAACGCGAATCTTATCGACTAAAATTTCCAATTAGGTGTTTGCAGAGGTGTTTAGGGTGCTAAAGCCAGGAGGGGTTTTCATAGTGAGCTTCAGCAATCGAATGTTTTACGAAAAAGCCATAACCGCGTGGAGGGACGGGACCGAGTACAGCCGGGTGCAATTGGTCAATCAGTACTTCCAATCTGTGGAAGGATTTACGCAACCTGAGGTCATTAAGAAATTACCGGCTGCAAATACTGCTCAAGGAGATCAATTGCCTTTCAGTTGGTCCTTGGGGTTGGTGGGAATTGTTCCTTCTTCGGACCCTTTCTATGCAGTTCTAGCTTACAGAAACTTCAAGCCCGTTTATGAGTGAATTCCGGAGCTTCAGCGATGGAAGTTAAACTTTGATGTTTTGTTCAAAATATTACATTTACAACACTTTGTGTCCTTGATCATCTGTATTCTATTTTGTTCTTTCTTCAACACTTTAAAAAATATATACACTGAACATAAACTAAAAATATGTATTGAGTATGAATATTAGAACACAAATAGAGTTTTCTTCCTTTCATAAATGAAATGCGGACAAATTATAGGGTGTTTGGTAGGGTGTTTAGAACTATTTTTGCTATAGCATATGAAAGCTTTACACTGTAACAGTATTTATTTATTTTTACTTTAGTATATGAGAGCTTTACATTGTTTATAACTAAAAAAGTAGTCCAGATTATTTTCTGTCAAACACCCTGTTAAAAATGGACACCATAGTCCATACTAAGTTCTTTTCTGCCCGACTGTAGTTTATGGCCGATACAAAGAAATTAATAGAGATGTACTAGTATCTATAAAAAAAAACATATAGATCAGAAAAGTTTAGTGGCCATGTTCATCCTTGATTACGTGCACTTATTTTTTAGTTAAGATCTGTTTTCTGAAGCTAAAACTAATCGGTCTTGTAATCTTCTTTTATGACATTGAAGAATGGTTTGAACTTGTTAATAGTCAGTTTTTTCTTCTACTTTGTTTTAAAGAGGTAGATGTTTGGCAAACATTGGTTAGAATCATGGTCGTGGTTACTAAATTGTGTAAAATTGTTATATGCTATAATAAAAAACAAAAAAGTTGCTATTATGTAAAGCTCTCACATATTACAGTGTTTTGAAATATAATCTTAGTTATATAAAGCTGTTACATGCTACAGTAAAAAATAAAAAATTATTAATGTAAAGCTCTCATACTTTCCAAACACACTCGTAATAAATCTTAGGAGGTTAAGGGTCGTTTTCATAATGAGTATAGCATCAAACTATGATGAAAATTTCTTTGCTACCGAACTCAGAATTTCAAACGGAAAACGCATAGAATAGATAGAATCTTATCTTCCTTAGCGCCATTAATTACAACAGTCTAAGCTACTTGGGGAATTGAGCACTCATTTAAGCTAACATTAACAAATAGTTGCAGGTTTAGTACAAATTTACGTATCAAATTTGCAAAAAAAAAAAAAAAAAAAAAACTCACGAATCACAAAAATGGCAAATTAAAGTCAATAATCACTTAGCCAACGACATGAGATAAGTGGGATAACGTAGGATGAGACTTGAATTGGAAAATATGCGTATTCAATTTATATACGTGTATGATCTTAGTATATAGATGTAAAAAAACTATGTTATTAAACCCAAAAATATATATGTTAGAACACAATTACGATGAAAATCATCATCATCCAAAATCATTTATGTCAAATCATCAAGAATATTAATAAGATGCAAAAGCTAACCTGAGTCTATGGATTGAATGTGATTCTTGAGTCTATAAATTGAGGATCTTCGAAGTTTGATATGTAAATCCTCTTTCACATAATGCTCTGTGATTTCTCTGTAAATGGGAACAGAAAAATAAGTACGTATTGACTTGAAGATCACAACCCTTTTATATAATTGTTAAACCCTAACAATTATCCTTAATTATCAATTTAGCCAATCATAAAATTAATAATTATATTTTTGGTCTCAGAGACTCACGCTTAATGATGCATTAAAAACCTAAAACCTAAATTGATCACTTTTAATTAGGTAACTTTATCTGATAGCCTTTAATTCACATTTATTTAATATATTAGCCCATATATTAGATTAATTCCAACAATATACACATATATATAAATTGGGTGACTCAACCTGATTTTAATTTTATATTTTTTTTGTTCTTATATATTTTTGAATTTGTATCTTTTTATCAGTTTGTTTTTGTTACAATCATAACGAGCCATTTTCGTGCTACACTTTATCTAAGAATAGATGCCCTACTGTCTATATATTAAAAATTCTAGGGCTGTTGGAAGTCCAAAATGGAACATCATGGACCAAATCAAGAAAGATTCATTCTAGAAGGACTATTTGTGTAAATAATCTTTTATTTCATTAGCAACCGCAAAACCATGTTTTCTTCCGAACTAAAAATATCTTCTTTTTATTTTCGTCTGCAAATTAGCTTATGTGACCCCAAGACCAACACAACAAAAACGCCATCCCTTCTCCCTCTCTCTCTCTTTCACTCCTTATCTTCTCCGTCTTTCTCTCTCTGACCAGTGACAACCATGCCTTCTGCAACGAATGCATTATCAATGGCGGAGAGCTGCTTAGCCTCAGCACCAGCCCTCTTCACCCCCAAAACCCAACACCCATTTCTCTCAAAATCCACACTCAAACTCCCACCCCTGCCTAATCCTCTCTCTCTCTCATCCCTCTCTCTCAAACTCAGCAACAAGTCGTCGTCTTTTCGCTTAATCCCACTCGTCGCTCAGACCTCTGACTGGGCTCAGGAGGAAGACACAGAACAGGAAGAAGGCGGCTTAGAATTAGAAGCTCGCGCTTCTTCTGATGAAGGCGATAATTGGGGAAACGAGAGCTCTGGTGAAGGAGTTTTGGTCGGAAGTGAAGGAGAAGAAGGAGAAGCAGAAGGAGAAGGAGAAGGAGAAGGAGAAGGAGAATTTTATCCTGAGCCACCTGAGGAGGCCAAGCTTTATGTGGGTAATTTGCCCTTCGATGTTGATAGTGAGAAGCTTGCTCAGCTCTTCAACCAGGCTGGGATTGTTGAAATTGCTGAGGTAAAATAATTTTAAGGAAAGTTTTTTTTTTTTTTTTTTTGATGAACTATATTTATTTGTGTTTATGTGATTTAGAATTTTTGTTTTTGTTGTTATTTTTATATGAATAGGTGATTTACAATAGACAAACCGATCAAAGTAGAGGGTTTGGATTTGTGACTATGAGTACTGTTGAAGAGGCTGAGAAAGCTGTGGAGATGTACCACCGATATGTAAGTTTTTTTTTTTTTTTTTTAAAAGTATAATCTCTATTGTTATTCTCTACTAAAGATGAAAGTAGTTACAATTTTTAATTACATTGTTTGTAACACTAAAGAATGTAAAGACTAAGAATGCTGCTTAAGACTAAGTAGGGAGTGAATTAGAGGAATGTCACTCCAAGAAGAGAGTTGGAAATCAAACATACCACTTTTGTAGAAAATTTAAGCCTCTTTTTGACATCAAAGTGGCACAATTGATAACTAAGACTTCAAAAGTGTTATACCACTCAGTTTATACCTGCAAAAGGCTTTGTTTCATGCATGTTCTATACTTGAATTCAAGTCAAAGAAGTAAACTTTATTGCCCATATACATCTCACATAGTAGCGAGTCATAAATTCAGATATCTTGAGTTCAAATCCCTTTAGAAGGGCTCTGGACTTTTTGACTAATGAAAAGAACATTACCTTTGCTAGTGTAAGTTTAGTCACTCTTTTTAGTTTTGAGTTTAACCATTAAAACACAGATGATCTTGTTTTAATTTCCCTTATCTCACTTCAAAGGCTTAATGTGGTTCATATTTCAGTGTTTTCAAGAGTTCCATATGTTTGTGTAACAGGACTTAGATGGTAGATTCTTGACTGTAAACAAGGCTGCTCCTAGAGGGTCAAAGCCCGAAACAAGAGTGAATGAACCTTCTTTCAGAATCTATGTTGGCAACCTGCCATGGCAAGTAGATGATGCCCGTTTGGAGCAGGTTTTCAGTGAACATGGAAAGGTGGTAAATGCTAGGGTAGTTTACGACCGTGAATCGGGGCGCTCTCGAGGTTTTGGCTTCGTCACGATGTCTACTGAGACTGAACTGAACGATGCAATTGCTGCCCTTGATGGACAGGTTATTTATTTTCACTCCCACCATCTCTCTTCATTTAAAGTTTGAAACTTCTGCTTTAAGAAGATGATTTCATTTGGGAAGTTAATCAACCCTTGTTTTTGTTTGTAGTTCTATCTAGTAACTAAATTCCTCTAAGACAATGGCTAGAACCATTTACTCTATTAACCAATGAGCAATAAACATTTGTTGTTCAATTTATTGAGTGGTGAATTATAGAGCCTGATTTATTGTTATTTATTTCTTGGTATTCAGAGTTTGGATGGAAGGGCAATCAGAGTAAATGTCGCTGAACAGAGGCCAAGGCGTAACTCGTTCTCATTTTAAAAAGATTGTTCTTCCATGAACCCTGCGATCGGTGTATAACTTTGGAGAGAGATCTGACATTTTACATATATATATATTTTTTAATTTTAGTTTATTATACACTTATAGTATGACCAGAAAGCTTGTTGTTGAGGCATGGAAATTGCTTGTCAGCGCTTCTTTTCCCTACATTTTCTTCATTGTTGTTCAGTCAAGTGCAGTTTAAGTTTTACATGTAGTAATATTTCATTGAAGTATTGCAACTTTCTATTTATTACAAAACTCCTTATTTTCTCTCTCTGTTTTTTTTTTTTTCCTTCTTTTAATGATCATTTTCATCAGCCTTTCATAAGTTTTGGTAGTATCTTCTAACTAGAAGGAAAAGGATTCTTGCTCTAAAAAATAGGCGAATTCTTTAATGTTCAATGTTGTATCAATTAAACGACATAAAATTTGCCTTTCATTGTCCGCATCGTTTACTATCAGATACGTCGTTCGTTCTCGTTTACGCAGGAAACAGAATCCTTCCTGCTTGCCGAGTCTCGTGTTGCTGAAACGGTATGTTAGTTGTCGTTTAGCCCTGAAAATGACAAGTTGTCCATCGTATATAGTTTTCTGTCGTTTTACGTGGATAATGGCAGCTTTAGTTGTCGTTTGAGTGGAAAACGACATTCTTTACGATCATTTCTAAAGTGTGCTGTCATTCATTACTCATGGTCATGGTATGCCTTCTTAAATCAAGAAGTCTGCTCTCCTTCAGAGGAATAAAAAAAAAAGGGATGGTTCGCCTTTATCACTGAAATGAACGTGGCATTGCCTGTCTAAATTTTTTTGTCGTTTGGTATGAGAAATGACATGTTAATGTCAGATTACTTCAGAGTTTAGAAATTGGCCTTTGATACAGAGATTCAGTCTTTTTGGAGAAAGGAAGGATTGATTCTGTTGACGTAGTTGAAAAGTGCATTTGACAATCCCGTTTTAACTATCAACTATATAGTTAAAACTATTATGGTATAAAGCTTTCATATGTTATAATATATAGTAAAATTAGTTTATAATATAAAATTCTCACATGCTACAATAATATTGTTTCGACTTTTAATTCTAACAAGCTAAACAATAGTCGCATAAAAGAAGGTTTCGTGCCATATGACAGGCTACCAAAGAAGATGCAAAAGTATGATCTTGTAAAGATAAGGAGTAAAGAAAAGGGGTTCAAAAGTTCCATTTAATTTTTAAATCCAGTACATATCTTGATCTACGCTACACCGCACAGCATTAGCTGAAAATAGAACAAAAAGCCAGTAGACATTTCTTATGACTGCAAAGCACATAAGAAAATCATCAGCATTGTTGATGGCTAAACACCGTATGCACCTCAAAACGACGTACTTTCCAGCCTGTGCGTTCAAACTTTCAAAATTAGCCGTGAGACTTGAACACATCTGGTGCGTTACCAAAAATCAAGAATATGTACATGCTGCGATCTACAAGGAGAGCTTCCTAGCTTTCTCGACCGTTTTGACGTAGTAGTACAATCTCCAAAGCGTTACTATACTCTGCAAAGGCAAGACGCAACAAGGATCAGAATTATTAGAAAGAAGAAACCAAAACAAATCCCCATGCACTCTTCCCTAATCCCTACCTCTTTTTCAAGATCCACATAAATTTCATCATCAGATTTTTCATCTGTCTGCTTGCCACGTTTAACAAGTTCAGCAACACGGTCAAGATTTTCACGCGGCAACTCCTTAATCATCTTTTGAAGCTGCTTTTTCTCAGCAAAGGCCATAGGTCTGTAGATCATAGACAACTCTGAATTAGGTAATGCGCTGATAGTAAAAGCATTTGAATAATCCTTCAAAAGTAAAAGAAAGAAATAGTTCTACGTGGAACCTATACTTGGTAATAAGCCTTGTGCATGGACCAAAAATGTTAAATACTATGATAATGTACCGTCTCTTGACCTGAGCCTTGATTAAAGTTTCTCTGTCTCTCTATTACCACAGTGCATTTGATAGAACTAAAACATCCCAACTCGGTAATGTGGTCTTTTTTTAGATTTCCAAAGACGTTACTTACAAAACTAGAGAGTAATAATCAACCATTACCTGCAGGTGGACATCACAACATCAAGAAATTTCTCAAGCTGCTGCTGCATGTGCCCTAGCTGAACAAACAGAAAAAAGTCTCTTCAATATTAGACGATCACCGTAAATCACTACGACTAAAGCTCCACATTTGCTGTCAGTGGCGTAATCTTATAGGGCATTTGGGGATGCAGTTGGAGCTACAAAATGCAATTCCAACCAACTTTTGTTTTAGATTGTGGAAAGAAATAAAACAGTTAAATTGAAAGAAAAAGAGTACACGCATGCTTTTATTTATAAAGGACTGAATTTTCAGAGAAAAACCTTTGCCGATAGGTCATCACAAAATTTCATCATTATCTTTTCAAGCTCAGGGTTACTGTTCTCTAGAAGGAACTGCAAATCATCATTCACCTGAAAAACAAATATATGGCACAATCTAAATACCCCATTTGTAATTCATGTACAAATCTAGACCAACGCAGTTGTAGACAAAATAATCTTGCACACACATTCCTATTCTGCCAATTCTTCCTATTTCTCTTGCTTTCTATGTAATTGGAAGACATACTTAATTCTATTTAAATTTAGTTCCTTTACATCCTCGACAAAGGATTCACTTGAAAATGAGTGAAAACAAGAAAAACTGACCAAGACAACCAGATGCGACAATTCTTTGATTTTATCAATTTCACCAACATCAATCTGAACTTGCATTATCTGCCTTAAGAGACATAGAGAAAAAACGTGCAGATATCTTTGAATCTTCCATGTCTCCCTTCTTTGTACCAGATGTCGCATCATTGAAATGAAGTACAACATCCGCAGCCACTAATGTAAAACATGGAATCTAACATCATAGTTAATTGAGCCCACCCACCCTCCCTCTTGCAAGGAAGTGGGGAAAGAACAAACCACCATGTTTTGCGGGGCATGCAGGCATGTACACACATGCAAACTTGTTTCTTTCAACCACGGCAAAGTTTGATAAGAAAAAAATAAACAAATACATGAATAGATGACATTACTCACCTTAGACTCCTCTGGACTAGTTGTCGACTTGCTAGTTGAAGAGTCAGAAGAGCAAAGTTTAAGTTTCTTAGAGGTATCTTGACCCTTATCATCTTTAGATTCTGCCCCGCTTAATCTTGACAAACCTCTTTTTCTTCTCTCTCTCTGTACCCCACTCGTTTTTATAACAGCACGTAGCATCTGCTATAGCAAACTCAACACTATTTATTGCTTAACTAATAAAATAGAATCACTTAAACTTAAGGATAAATGCATAAAAACAAAATTACTTATACTCCTAAGACTTAATTGAAAGGGGGAAACAATCCATGAATCCGCAAGCAAAATTGACTTTCTTTCATTATGACTAGGAAGTTAAAAGAACCTCATCAGCTTCTGCGCTAAGAACAATGACACTTTGTTGAAGCAATGCTTTCAATCTTTCTCTTTGGACATCCGACAGCCCAACACCAATTCCATTAGTAAACAAAGAAGAATCCCCGGGTAACTTGGGAGTTTGGGAAGTCAAGGGCATAAAATTTTCATCATTTGATATTAGCTCTGCAACTTGACATGTATAGTAGCCAAAGAAATCAGGTCCATCCCTATTACGTTCCGCAAAAACACCCAAGGCCTTTGAATCTTTTGACATAACAAACAAAAGCTGGACTGCACGACAAATCACCACTAAGCTCATAAGGGCAGAAAGATCATTACCATCTGATAACCAATATAAAAGTAAATAACCATCGTTTTCGTTTTTGAATAAAGAAACAAAATGACATAAACCAGATTCATCAGAACATGGCCAATGACTACCACAAAGAGAAATGCCATATAACATAAATACAATTTACCATCTTCATAAATCAATCACCAAATATCAAATATTACATTAAATCTGTGGTTGCAAGCATAACTTAGTAGTAAATTCACACATAACTCTACGAGTAAGTGTAGAGTTCGAAATAAGGGTGAACATCGGGTGGGTTGGGTGGGTTTTTTGAAAATCTTAGCCCACCCAATCAAAGTTTGGGTGGGTTGCTTTCAAATTTAACCCACCCGATCAACCTAAAGTTCAAAACCAACCCACCCAATCAAAGTTTAAGTGGGTTAGTCGGGTTGAGTGATATAAAAGAGGAAAAAAAAATTAAACCCAAAATGAATCAAAAAGCTAAAATTCATAAGATATTGGTTTTATAAAAGTCCAAAATTGTATCAATAAATTAAAAACAAAAAAAGAATTTTGTTATGAATTGTCTTACTCTAATTGTAGAGTAAACAAAATACACAAAATTAACTTGAGATTTAATTTCATTTGACATTATCTAAATCATACACTCCCATATAAAGACTAAAATTTTTACTCAAGACAAATTTCGCTCTGAGAAAGCTTTTATAAAGTCATTTGACGATTCGTTAATCAGATTTCTTATATCTACAAAATCTTAGAAGCAAAAAAAAAAAAGAAAAAAATAGATAGGGTGGGTTCAGCTTAAGATGGGTTGGAAAAATCCTAAGCCAAACCCATCCAACGAAATCTAGAGTTGGGTTGGGTTGAATTATTCGTCGGGTTCAGATTATATCAAATGGAGTTGGGTGAGTTAATTGAGTTTATTGGGTTGTCGGTTTTTTTCTTCACCCTAGTTCTAAACTTCATAACCCCGAGTTCCCAAAAAAAAAATAAAACTGCCAATGGTAGAATTGAAGCCTATATTTGTCTTGCATGTGATGCTGATTGATGAATACCTATGCTTATATATACATACACACACACAAAAATAATGATTATAAATAATTGAGGGGAAAATAAGTAAGAACAAAAAATTATTTACAAAAAATGTGAAAATGACACTTCACGAAATCTTCGCTTATGCTTGTCAAGAATACAAAATCAGTTTGAAGAGGTAATCAAGAAGTATTTCTGTCTTGCATTTAGATAAACACTATAGAAATCGCAATCTGAACCAAACAGGGAAAAAAAAACTGAAAAAGTTTGAGAGAGAGAGAGAGCTTACCAGGGAGTGGAAGAGCTCGTCGATGGGAGTGCGTGGCTGTTCCAGAATCCACGGAGCAGAGAAGAAGAAAGGAAGAAGAATCTGAGAGCTTCGATTTTTGACTCGGGAAGCAATCCTATTAAACCTATGCTTATAACCGGCTATTAATAAAAAAAAAAAAGCATGCACGGTCTAAAGGTCGAATGTGTATTAACAAAAAATTACACAAAATAAGATTTGTAGTTGACGGCCAAAAAGACGGTTACTTTAGAAATAAAAAATGAGATGTTGATTTATACAAAGCAGCGTTGTGAAGCAATTAAAATCCTCAAAATATCCCTGATCTGAATTTTTCTTTTCTTTTCTTTCTCTCTCTTCTCTTCCTTCCCCCTCTCTTCCTTGATTGTTTCTTTACGTGACACCGAAGCATTTTTGGTATATTAAAAATACAATAAGTTAAAGATTATGTTGAAATAAAATACAGTTTAAGAAAAATATTGTATAATAATATAAAACTTATATAATATTAGAATAATAGAGTGTAAAGAAGTACACTGATAAAGTTTTATGTATAAAAATTACACTACAAAAGTAATGCAATGTAGGAATTAGATTGTTTAAGGTTAAATAGTATAAAAATTAGACTGTTTAAAGTTAAAACAGTATAAGAATAATACTGTTTGGAGGACATAAATGAGTAAGGAATGTTGTGTAAGCTTATAACAGTATAAAAAGTATATTATGTAATGGATGTGAATAAGTATGTAAGGTCGTAGAACCTCATGAATTGTATAAAAAGGAATACTAATAGTATAAGAAAAATATTGTCAATATAAATTTAGATTGTGTAAAACTATGGGACCCACCATGGAACACCCAAATGGATGAAAATTTGCCACCAAACCCTAATTATATATTGCCAAGTAGAGTCAACTTTTTACCCTAAATAATGGCAAGTGATGACTAAGGGTGGTGAATCATAAAAATTTGGAGGAAAAATTACCAAAATACCCTTTGATGTGTCCAATCAAATGTTGTCACTATTAAGCAAACTTTAACCCCCAATTAATGCAAAATGGTGACTAATCTTGATGAGTCACCAAGTTGCCAAAAATGAAATTAAAGAATAAAAAGTAAATGTGAAGAAAAAATTCTTCATTTCCTTCCATTTCTTCCCTAGCCAAAACCGTTCTCCCCTAGCCAAAACCATTCTCCCCATGCTCTTTCCTCTCAAAATTTTGATGAATCCCAAGCTCCGAATCATGGAAGGAAATAAGAACAAGTGAAGAAAATGAATATTTAAGAGTTTTCAAGGTAAAACCCAAGCTTTTCCTATTATGTTTAAGGGTTTTGTTCATGATTTAGATGAGATTTTCATGGGTTGTATTATGGATGGTTTTCAAGGGGTTTTGAGATGCTTACAAGTATCAAAAGGAAGGACTAACATCTTGGAGAGGTTAGGTAAATTCTTATCCCTTGAAATTGAGCTAAAATTTATGTTTTATTATGTATGCCAAGTGTTTGATGAAATGTTTTAGGCTAAAGCATGTAAGATGGACACTATGGCATGATTGTTTAATGTTTGATATTGATGGTGATGATGATAGAAAAAAAGAAAGTGGGGTTTTAAGCAAAAAAAAAAAAAGAAGAAAAAGTTATTAAACTTTGTTAAAATTGCAAAGTTTAACTAGTTTTCAAGAGAATAGGATTTTGAGGGCATAAAGGCCAATTTATTTTCCAAACATGGTATAGGAACTGCGAAAACAGTGAGGGAAACAACTTTTATGAACAAGGTTTTGTAAAATTTTAAAAGGACTAAATTGTAAAGTTTTGCAAAAGTTTGTCAAATTTAAAAATCAACCAAAAAGTCTACCTTAGCGTTAGAATTTAAGGAAAGTTAAAACACAAAAGTTGTAGAACTATCTAAACTGTTAAGGCAACATTGATGGATTGTCAAAATCCTATAAAGTTATGAATTTTACGAAATTTTGAGCACAAAATTTCATGAAATGAAAACGTTATGAAATGTTTAGAATTTGACCAAGGAGCTTTTGTAAGTTTTATTCCTTGCGAAAAAAACTAAACGTTTTGGTATGAAGTGGTTGTTTTTTGTTCCGAGGGCAAAAATGTAAGGATTTTGTGTTACGGGCCAAAACTATAAAATCATGTGAAAATTGGGTTTTCACCAAGGAACATTGGGTTTCTGCATTTCTGTGGGCGATGAGTAACCATAGGGTTTATGTTTTTAAAGATTAAGAGTTTAATTAAGTAAAGAATGAAAGAAAAACATTAAGGGTAAGAATGTTAAGATTTTCGCATTACGGGTCAAAACTGTAAAGTTTTGATAAAATAGATTTTAACGAAAGAAAAATTGTTGTTTGTTTTTTTACAATGTTATGAGAAGTAAAGAAATGTATGATGTTTTAAAAACGAGTTCCGAAAGTTTTCTAAGACCCGTCAAAAACAAAATAGTCATTTTGCGAAAATGGCCAAAATGGACTCGAAATGCCCGATGTTGGAAAATGCTCCCTTTGCGGGAATTTTTCCATGACATGGAAGTAATTAAATGGTAAAGTGAAGGAAAGAGTTTAACAAGTTACGAACTTGACGAAAAAGCCGTTAAGGGTAAAATTGTCATTTTTAAAGAAAACGGCTAAAGCAGAGTCAAACACTCCGAACTAGCAAAACGTCCTTAGATAAAAAATCTTCCATAATACGTTAAGTAACGAAACCATCACATGAGACGGAAAATTTAATAAGGGATGTTCAAGCAAAAGAAAGGTAACCTGATGGGTTACAAAGTTAAGTAAAGAAAAAGGCAACTCGATAGGTTACAGAGTTAAGTAAAAAGAGTGATAACCTTATAGGTTACGGAGTTAAGTAAAGGGAAAGGTAACCCCGATGGGTTACAAAGCTAAATAGAAGAAAGGTAAACCGATAGTATACAAGCTATGTAAAAAAGAAATAAATGATTAATGATTAAGTTCTGTTATCAATCAAGTAGATTAGTAATATGAAAAGTTAGCTAATAAGTCGGGTGTCGTATGATAAGGACACTAAAGCCAACTAATAAACGAAAAAAGAAGGAAACGGGAATGTTAAAGCTATAGACAGGTAAGTTCAAACCTCACCTATAGCATAAAGTAAATGATTTTCAAAATGTTTATGGATATGTTTGCAATTGTTATGCAACTTGTTTTTAAAGTATGTTTGAATTTATTATGTAAAAAGTTTTAGTGTTTAAATCAATATTTGTAATGTACTTGTAACTACTATGTTAAAGCATGATTGTATTTGATATGCATAAAGTTTAAGAGATTAAGTAAAGCTTTGCAGTGTATTTGCAATTATTGTTTTTAAAGTATGTTTGCATATGAAATGCACAATGTTTTAAAGAATACAATTATGATTTGCAAATGTATTTGCATATGATGTGTTAGCATTTGATATGCTCACCAAAGCTAAAAATAATGTAAAATAAAGATAAAAAAGAAGTATCGTACCAGCCTCCTTGATGTAAGGTACACAAGCAAAGTTAAAGTTACGACCTCGGTGTTCAATGGTCTTAAGTTTTCCACAAGGAAAGCATCATGTTTATGATCTCATGAGTAATGATGTTGGTACAAACACTTAAGTTTAAAAGATAAGGAAAGTTAAGGAACAAAGATAAAAAGTTAAAGCAAATGATCATAAGATGCTCATATTTGAAAGTTCGTAATTGAGCATAAATAGAATTATGCATTTTGATTTTGCTTGCATTCCTTGTAATAAAATGTTTATGTGTTATGTTTATGAAAAACATTCTGAAAAATGTTTTATGTTAAATGGTTATGAAACACATTTTTATGTTTATAAGAAAATGTTTATGAAGGATGTTTTAAGGAAAAACATTTAAGAAATGTTTTATGAAAAACGTTTTTGAAAAAAATTCTAAGAAAAGGTTTTTAGGAGAAAATTTTATAAAGTATATTAAAATGATTTCTGGGTTTATGTTTGAACTTATTGAGCGAAAGCTCATTAAAAGTTCCTTCATGCTGTAAGTAGTTTTACGGGCGACCAGTAAGACCTGTTTGAAAAGCTTGGTAATGCCGAGGACAGATGCGAAGATTTGAATATAGATACCAACCGTTGTGCAAAGAAAATGGTTTCCCATTATTTAATATAGTGTTTTCAAAGTTTTAAGAAAATCAAAGTTTTAAGAAATGTTTTCAAAGTTTTAAGATATATTTTACGAAATGTTTTTTATAATTATAAAATTAAGTTTTAAGCTTTGATTCAATTAATATTTTTTGTTAAGTTTTAAGAAACGATTTGAAATAGTTTTAAAGTCAAATTTTGAGCAATGTCTCAACTTAAGTCGCAACAATAGTGTCACAACCTGCCTTTTTCGGGCTGGTTGTGACAAACCTTTTTCTTACTTACGTATAGATGTAAAACTTAGGAAATTTTTAAAAATATATATATATTATCTATGCAAATTTTAGCAATTCTCAAAATGCAAACATATACATATATGTACATAAACATACTTTCTAATACTCTCGAGAGAGGTTTTGTCTTACTTAACTACGTTTTAGCCTTTATATGACACGTTTCAAAATAAATTAAAATATATTACAGTAGAAACATAACTGTGGCGGCGTCCATACCCATTCTACACACTACTCATATCCCTCTGCCAGCTCATCAGTGAATTTATTCTTACCTTTTTATGGGAATACCTACAGCATGAAATACTAAGTGAGCTTACGCATAGTAAGTCCCAACACACTCCACATGCACATTCACTAAAATGTATGATCCAGTTATGCTTTCTTATGAACATTCTTTATCCTTAACATATCTTATCTTTACTTAGGGCTCAAGTGTTAGTATCATTGCGCACATAGGTCTACGTGACATCGAGACCATACTATAACCTTAAACTCTTCTTGAGTCAGGAGTCGGTATGACACTCTTCTTAATTATAGTGATGTATTTACCAGTTAAATTATTATGGTTATCATACCATGCATAAATTTATATTCACATGTTATACACAAAACATAAATACTCTTGTACTGTATAGTACACATATGCACATGCTTTATATACTCATAGGTACACATTAATATACACACAAGTATGTGACATAATATACACATAGGTACATATTTTTTCTACTTAGAGGTACACATTGATATATTCATAGGTACTTATATTATAGCATACACACATGTATACACCTTGATATACACACAGGTATACATATATATATATATATATATGATTCTATACCTACAAGTCCACACTATAGGTGGGATGGGTACTTATTTGGTTTGGGTGCTGCGCAAGTCAACCTTAGTCCCTTTTTTCCTAGACTCTAGGGTCCTGTTTGGCCAATTACAACTCTATTAGGCAAATTTTCACTTCTTCATCTATGTGTCATTACAAAATGATCGTTAATTAATAGATCGAGTTGCATAACTGTATACAACCCCGATAATCACGGGTCCTCTCACTCCTATCTTACTCTACCCTATCGTCTCTAATGAATGGTGGAAATCTTTCTAATAATCCATTTTTTCCTTTTGGAACATTTCGGAGAGATTTGGGTTTTTTTGTAAAAAATGACGATTTGACCCTCGATGGGCCTCTTAAATTTCCCGAGCTTGATTTTGCTATTTTAACAAAAATAGCTGCGTATTGATCTTAAAATAATACTCTTGGGTGTTGGGTCTCCTTATTTTGCATCAATTCCCCATTTTAATAAAACTTTACAATTTTGTCCCTTATCTGAAGATTTTGACAATTTTAGCCCCAAGATTGAAATTAATCTCTTTGCACCATAATTTTCTATTTTTCATGAGGATCATTTTTGCTCAAAAGACCATACCCTAAATCCTTTTACAAAATGACATTTTTGCCCTTTTAAATTTTTTTTTCTAATTTTAACAAATTTTTGTAAAATTAATATCTCACAAACGAACGCGATTTTCAACGAACTGTTTGCGATTCCTAACAGTTTCATCGAGATCTACAACTTTCATGTTTTAACTTTTTTCAAAATTTGTGATACATGTTATTCTCCTAACGGGTATTAAGGTAATTAAATTAAATTTTAGTGTGCCAATCAAAAATTTGTTTCATTTAAAATCCATTTCATAATATTTATTTCTATCTATTTTTATATTTTCTAAATTTCTCCTATACTTATTTGGTATGTTTACTGAAAAGCCTTGGAACTTCTAATAAATTTCAAAAATATCATTTTGGCATTATGTGCGCTAAAGTCTCCAGAAGAGACATGAGGATATTTTTTTTCAACTACTCTTGACCCTCATTTTCTTCATTTTCTTCGTGACATGCTCCGACATGTCTCCTCCATAATTGCTTCTATCACTTCTCTTCAAAGACCTTATTTTTTCTTCATTTTTCTTCCACGGTTCCTACACTCTTATTCTCATTTCTTTGCTGAAGCAAAATACTTAGAGAACTTCTTCAAGGCAGCCATAAAAATCAGCCACCATCACCTCCATTTGAGCAATAATTTCAGCTATACCGAAGTCAAGGAACCTGTTTTGAAGCCATTTCAAGCTTCCAACTAGCCATAATCTGAGGTTAGAATCGTATGAACAAATTTAGTCTTTCATTTATAATTTTTGTTTATACTCAAGGATTATTCAAATTTGTGTTCTTAAACCTAAGCATATGTATAAAGTCTAAGTGTATACACTGTAGACAGAAAATTTATATTGTTAAACTTTGTAATATCTCTATGGGCAGTGGCTCTTTCTGAAAATTCTAGGATTAAATAAAAATGAATTTTGTAAATAGGTTTGAATATTTAAAAAGTAAACATCCTAAGCTTTCTAGCGAGCTATCATAAGCCTAAATCAGAGTTGTATTTTATTTTCTATGAATTTCTCAATTTTTGCATTAGAAACGAATAAACCTGTCAGTGACAATATACTGCCTGTTTATGTTAAGTAAACCACATGTTAACCGTGTGATGATTGTAGATAGTGAATATATCCTTTTTGCAAAAGTATATTGTCAGTTTGCCATGGCATACCAGCTGCTAACTTGAACCAAGAACCAATCTTTGCTCACCACCTAATTCCTTAATGTCTTGCAACCTGTTCAATATTATCCTAAGTGATTGACGAATCTTATTAGAGACTAAAACATGTAGATTACTTGTATATATTTTATATCGTGTTAAGACAAAGATTGTTTACTGTGGTATTCAAAAGAGATTTGCATAAAGGCTTTAATGGCACACTAGTAAGATGGATTTGCGCATGATTTATCTATGAATGTAGTTGTATGTTGTGCTTTAGTTTTAAATTGTTCTTATGCACGCCTTAGGATCAAGGGAGTGTGGAGCTAACGTTAATTGATTTCGGGATTAAAAGATTGGTGATAAGCTTGAAAGGTAGGGATTCTATTACTCATCTTTTGTGAGGTTTTTATGGAATTAAAATTGATTGTTTTACTGCAAGATATATATATATATATAGTTGAACTGCTATTATATGAGTATTACATATGAAACTATGACATGGACTCGTCTTGTATTGTATGGCGAGGAACATAATGAATTGACACATGTTATAAATTGAGAAGCATGGTTAGGAAAAACTGACTCTATTGAGAAATAGTGAGATGTGAAGAGGGCGGCGGTTACGTCCTTAGGCATGAATATCCTAAAAGGTAAAATAGGGGAAAGGTGATGACGCTTCCTTGGGTTGAATGTCCCAAAACACACTGTACAGGAATCGACTTGGTGAGGACTCGAGGCTTGATGTCCCCTCATCGGAACACCCTTGGAATGTTTACAGGGTGATCAAGCGCGCCCATTTGGGTTTCGATGAGTTGAGTGATACTCTATTTAACATGGATACCTAGGAACAATGATGATTGGTAATATTTATATAAATGTATAATTATGAAACTTGGTAATGATTAACTATGGTATCCACGAGATGTGATTATAATAAACCTCATAATCTGGAATATGATGTAACTTAACTAACCATGCAGATTTTAATGTGGTAATGATAAAAACCTAAAGGTGAGTAATGGTTTTCTCTACTGAGCATATTGTTGCTCATTCCCTTATGTTTTTATCTTTTCAGGACTCACTAAGTGTGAGGTGGCTACGAGAAAGATAGTTGAGGAAGCTATGTAGCTATATTACATTGGGACTGCTTCAATTGTTAAGAATGTTCTTCATGATAATGTATGCATCAGTTGTTACTTTCTGTGACTGTATTAAAATATGATGAGGGTTAAAATGATGACGACGACAGTTTATATTATTAAATTTAAGGTGCTACATTAAACTGTGGTTTAATTGTCGTTTATATTTTTATTTTTGATTTGAGAGTTTTCATTTAAGCATCGGGCAACTTTATTTTTAAGGTTTACTTTTATTTCTGATTTTTATTTTAATTCAGTAAAAACTGTTAACCCCTATATAGGGGCGTTACAGAATTTTTGGTATCAGAGCCTAGGTTTGGTTAACCTAGGGAGTGTAGCACCACTTTAAATTAATAATAATAATAATAAATTATTTTTGAGATGGTTTTGAAGCTGAATTTTCATTGTCATCATCAAAATGAACCTTCACAATGATTTATATAGTCCAGAATGATGTAACATGAAAAGGCCCTAGAATGAAAATATTAACGGTTATGTAAGTACGATAATGATATAGAAGGAAAGTATAATAGTTATGAGGGAATGATAATTATATGGAATGAGTTTATAAGTATAATGCTTTTGAGAGATTCGTATAATATTAGGATCTATAAGCATATTTAATTCGTAGAAAACGATGAGAAATTCATGCAGATACGAGGATTTAAGAGCCTTTTGTCTCGTGAAAAACAATAAGAAATATAAGGCTTGATTTATTGATTTTAAAGTTTGGCATAGATATGTCAAATTTTTTCGTAATTGATTCAGACTTAAGTAATGATTATGTGTGGATTCGGTGGAGCACATAAGTGTCAATAACTTTTCTTGAAAGTTCTATTTACTTGAGGAATGTGATATAAGTTAGGAATTCATGGTATTGAATCTTGAGTGAGATAAACATTAGACTTTTGATCTGTTGAGACTGTGTAAAGGCAAGAATGCATAAATCTCAAGGTTGGAATATTTTGTTACGTACATTGTATTTAAGTGTATCAGTGAATCTTTATGAATAGATGCAATGTGAAAATGACCAATAGGAGTTTTCTTAGGTAAATCATAATACTTAAGGCACCTATAATAATTTTGGATAATTACGATAAAAGGTTTAAGTTCTAGATGTTTAGATGTGAATCATTTAGTTACCTAAGGTTTTGTTATATGAGGAAATTAAATATTGTATAAGTGGAATTGTGGGAATTGTAGATGTTCCTAAGTAGTAACATCAAATGTCTTTGTTTATTGATATGGTCTATGTTGGAAGACGTAAATCGTATTGATTTCAAGGTTAGTCACATTCTAAACCTTGGTAGTAATGATGATGAATCCATTGATAGATGTTGAGTATTAGAAATAACATATGGGGGTATGCATTGTTCAATAAGGCTTTGATTAAAACAAATTATTTGAGTTGCTAAAAGATTATGTTGTTATGAAATGATTTTAAATATCATTCAGAAAGATCCCTGATTATTGTTAAATTAGACTTCTTGTTCATAGTTAATTTTATCTTTAGTAGGCTTTGAATTGGGGTTAAGATCTGTATAAATTGGTTTTCAATTTTATGTTTGTTATTTAACTCGTTCTAAATGTGTTAAGGCCTGAAACAACTTGAACCTTTTTAACTTAGAACATTTGGGCCTAGTCTAAATCTTAAATCAGTTTGATTCACACTGTCTCTCCCCCGTGGTCTCTATACGTGTCATATACAGTAGTTTAATTATTGTTTACATATACGTTTACTATGCATAGGAGCTTATTTCTCCGAGCTCACTTTCTCTCTCTTAATTTGTTATCCTCTCTCTAAATCGTAAATCCTCTTCTTTTTCACTAGAAATTCTTCTTTCCCTCTGAAAGAAAAAGGAATTCTAGGATTCTGCAACTTACTATCTCAATTTTTCCTTTCTATTTACTCTTCTTTCATCTCATCATGGACCCAAAGTATCAACACCTGAGAAAAGTATTTCCCATCACTCTCCCAAAAGATTCTCAAAAAGAAATACAAGGCTAGAATCACTCGGTTGTGGATTCTTATGCGTTTTGTATCCCCTGTGATGTGAGAATATTGATAGAGGGAAAGATTCATCCGAGTAACTTCAGTCAAGATGTTGGTTTACCAGGAACGGGTACCGGTCGTAGTGTAATGAAAAGAAGAGCTCGTGCCATCGCGGTCACTTGTAACAAATGTGGAAGACAAAATTGTAACGGTAAATGTACTTCACCTGGTTATATGTCTACGAATAGAGAGGATAAAATAAGGTTTTGTAGGGATCGACTTTCAAAGAAGAACTTGGATAGCATCCATCCTCCTCTTCACGGACACCCTAGTGGATATGTTCAAGGAGCTATTTTTAAACTCTGTCCTAAATTTTATGCAGAAAGACAACGCCTTAGGAATATGGTATTTCTAGATCTTGTTTACCAAGCCATAAGAAAACTGGATGGGAAATAAGTCATCGCTCTATAAAGGTTGTTTAGTCTTTGCTTATTTGAAACAGTTTCAGTTGATGTTCAACAGTTTGTGTTTTTCTTTTATTCAGAATATTTGCCTTTATTTTTAAAATAATTGTGATTATTAGATTGATACAGTAAGTGTTAGTATTTTATTTAATTTATGGTTTTCTTAAATATATATATATAATAAAATATATTATTTTATCAGACATGTCACATACGGTACAGTAACATGTTTGAATTTTGAAAACTTATCTAGATATTTCAAGATTTGTGTCTCAAATTTCAAAAGTTCTACAGTATTTGTCATTTATATTGAATTTCTAGACTCGGTGTATATTTGTCAAAAGGTCTACAGTTGTGTCAAGAGGGTCTTCTGTCAAACTATTCTCAATTATTAAAAGTTATACAATTAGAGTCTAATCTTTTTCAAAAAGTGGATCAGATTTTCTGTAAACTATCAATCACCTTATCTTACTTTCTTATCCGCACAAGATTTTGTTTAAATCTTTGGATTACCTTTTCATTACCTACTCATCTATCTCTTTAGTCCTTTTTGTGTATTCCTCATCTTTAAATCTCATGTAGAACCTGAAGTCTAAGTGGAGCAGACATTAAGCAATCACTTATATAAACCAAATATGTCTACTTTCCAGTCCACCAAGAAAATAAAGAATATTTGTGTCTTTTGTGGTTCCAGCCTTGGAAAAGATAAAGCCTATTTAGAAGCTGCAAAACACTTAAGGCAAGTCCTAGCATGCAGGAAGGTTAACATAATCTATGGGGGTGGTAGTATAAAAATGATGAAAAATATGACGCTAGCAGCTAGGTCTAGTGACGCTACAGTTATAGGAATTTAGCCTCATATTCTAGCTGGAGGAAACCTTTATAAGGAAACCATAGGTAAGGGAAAAGGAGTCAGGAGCATCCCTAGAAATTTTAAAGCCATTATCAATAATTCTGATGCTTTTATAGCATTACCTGGTGGTTTAGGTACTCTTGAGGAAATATTCGTAGTTGCTTGTGAGCAATTATTGGGCTTTCATTCTAAACCCTTGGGACTATTGAATGTAAATGGTTTTTATGATGGTCTTTTGAAATTTCTAGATTACTCTGTGGAAGAAAACATCATTGCAGAATCGGAGAGACAAATCTTTGTTACTGCTTCAACAGCTGAGGAATTGATAAATAAGATGCAAATCATACATCCGGAATCCGACACTGCAACATCCAAGCTTGAATGGGAAAGGGAAAGCCAGGAGCAGCCAATTGATTTGAATCTCCATCTGTAATCTTTTGGTTTTATTTATGGCATGTAGGCATGTGTGTCCGTATTTCGTGTGTCACGAATAACCGTTTATCTTGCATTCGGTATTTCTTGTGGTATGCTGTTGTTCAATATTTTAGATTCATTGAGCCTAATGTCGGGATGGCTGGATACGGAGTACTTGATGCTCTCGAAACGCATCCTACTTAAGGTCCGATCTTTTGTTTATCGATGTTTTTGTATTCTCTAAGCATGCATGATATGGATAACTGGTATACGGAGTGCCTTGTACTCTCGAAACGTATCTGTATCATGTTTGTAATGTGTAATATTCTGTTAATATTATGTGAAAGTACCAAAGTCAGTTATGGGGATATTCCATAGGAAATATGAGTATATTATTTGGGTTGAATGTTTGTGTCATGAGGATAGCTGTTTAATGAAAAATATGTCAGGTTTGTTTGCAACTCTGAGATTCCGTCTAATATCTTTATGAATAAGTTTAATGTATGGTTTTGAATAGAAGTGTTTGTGATATATGTTTCATGATTATGTTTTAGTTTATTAGTTGAAATATAAAAATCAACTATTCTTGACTTTTCCTTACTCAAAAAGAAAAAAAAAAGGATATAGAAGTTCTCGAATAATATCCTGAATGTAATTGTAAATCACAGTCCAAGGATAGTGAAGGATTGGAAAATGATATGATTAGCATGTGTATTCTCTGATCAAAATGTTAAACCATAATGCGATGTTGTGAATTTGGAACAAGTCAGAAATACTCTTGTTGAAGTATTTAGTATTGGAGTAAGGTTCATACTCCAAACAAAAGAAATGAGATACAATAACTCACACTTAGGGACAAACAACATTGACGATTTAGAGACAGAAGTGGATATCATTACGGAATTGTGATTTTTACTAGTATTGCTAGATTTGAAATTTCGAGGACGAAATTTCTTTAAGGGGGTAGAGCTGTGACACATGTTATTCTCCTAATAGGTATTAAGGTAATTAAATTAAATTTTAGTGTGCCAATCAAAAATTTGTTTCATTTAAAATCCATTTCACAATATTTATTTCTATCTATTTTTATATTTTCTAAATTTCTCCTATACTTATTTGGTATGTGTACTGAAAAGCCTTGGAACTTCTAATAAATTTCAAAAATATCATTTTGGTATTATGTGCGCTAAAGTCTCTAGAAAAGACATGAGGATATTTTTTTACTACTACTCTTGACCCTCATTTTCTTCATTTCCTTCGTGACATGCTCCGACATGTCTCCTCCATAATTGCTTCTATCACTTCTCTTCAAAGACCTTATCTTTTCTTCCTTTTTCTTCCACGGTTCCCACACTCTTATTCTCATTTCTTTGCTGAAGCAAAATACTTAGAGAACTTCTTCAAGGCAGCCATAAAAATCAGCCACCATCACCTCCATTTGAGCAATAATTTCAGCTATACCGAAGTCAAGGCTTCAAGCTTCAAACTAGCCATAATCTAAGGTTAGAATCGTATGAACAAATTTAGTCTTTCATTTATAATTTTTGTTTATACTCAAGGATTATTCAAATTTGTGTTTTAAACCTAAGCATATGTATAAAGTCTAAGTGTATACGCTGTAGACAGAAAATTTATATTGTTAAACTTTGTAATACCTCTATGGGCAGTGGCTCTTTCTAGAAATTCTAGGATTAAATAAAAATGAATTTTGTAAATAGGTTTGAATATTTAAAAAGTAAACATTCTAAGCTTTCTAATGAGCCATCATAAGCCTAAATCGGAGTTGTATTTTATTTTCTATGAATTTTTTAATTTTCGGATTAGAAACTAATAAACCTGCCAGTGACAATATACTGCCTGTTTATGTTAAGTAAACCACCTGTTAACCGTGTGATGATTGTAGATAGTGAACATATCCTTTTTGTAAAAGTATATTGTCAGTTTGCCATGGTATACCAGCTGCTAACTTGAACCAAGAACCCATCTTTGCTCACCACCTAATTCCTTAATGTCTTGCAACATTTCCAATATTATCCTAAGTGATTGACGAATCTTATTAGAGACTAAAATATGTAGATTACTTGTATATATTTTATATCGTGTTAAGACAAAGATTGTTTACTGTGGTATTCAAAAGAGATTTGCATAAAGGCTTTAATGGCACACTAGTAAGATGGATTTGCGCATGATTTATCTATGAATGTAGTTGTATGTTGTGCTTTAGTTTTAAATTGTTCTTATGCACGCCTTAGGATCAAGGGAGTGTGGAGCTAACGTTAATTGATTTCGGGATTAAAAGATTGGTGATAAGCTTGAAAGGTAGGGATTCTATTACTCATCTTTTGTGAGGTTTTTATGGAATTAAAATTGATTGTTTTACTGCAAGATATATATATATATAGTTGAACTGCTATTATATGAGTATTACATATGAAACTATGACATGGACTCGTCTTGTATTGTACGGCGAGGAACATAATGAATTGACACATGTTATAAATTGAGAAGCATTGTAACGCCCCTATATGGGGGTTAACAGTTTTTAATGAGATAAAATAAAAATAAATAATAAAAGTAAAACCTTAAAAATAAAATTTGCCCGGGACTTAAATGAAAACTCTCAACTCAAAAATAAAAATATAAACGATAAATAAACCACAGTTTTAATGTAGCACCTTAAATTTAATAATATAAACTGTTGTCATCATCATTTTAACCCTCAACACATTGTAATACAGTCACAGAAAGTAACAATTGATGCTTACATTATCATGAAGAACATTCTCAACAATTGAAGCAGTCCCAATGTAATATAGCTACATCACTTCCTCAACTATATTTCTCGTAGCCACCTCACACTTAGTGAGTCCTGAAAAGATATAAACATAAGGGTATGAGCAACACTATGCTCAGTAGAGAAAGCCATTACCCACCTTTAGGTTTTTATTACCACATTAAAATCTGCATGGTTAGTAAGTCACATCATATTTCAGATTATGAGGTTTATTATGATCACATCTTATGGATACCGTAGTTAATCATTACCAAGTGTCATAATTACACATTTATACAAATATTACCAATCATCATTGTTCCTAGGTATCCATGTTAAATTGAGTATCACTCAACTCATCGAGACCCAAATGGGCGCACTTGATCACCCTATAAACATTCCAAGGGTGTTCCGGTGAGGGGACATCAAGCCCCGAGTCCTCACCAAATCGATTCCTGTACAGTGTGTTCTGGGACTTTCAACCCAAGGAAGCGTCATCGCCTTCCCCCTATTTTACCTTTTAGGGTATTCATGCCCAAGGACGTAACCGTCGCCCTCTTCATGTCTCACAATTTCTCTATATTGAATCATTATCAATAGAGTTAGTTTTCCTAACCATGCTTCTCAATTTATAACATGTGTCAATTCATTATGTTCCTCGCCGTACAATACAAGACGAGTCCATGTCATAGTTTCATATGTGATAATCATATAATATCAGTTCAACATAGATATATATATATTGCGGCAAAACAATCAATTTTAATTCTATAAAAACCTCACAAAAGATGAGTAATAGAATCCCTACCTTTTAAGCTTATCAACAGTCTCTTAATCCTGGAATCAATTAACGTTAGCTCCATACTCCCTTGATCCTAAGGCGTGCATAAGGACAATTAAAACTAAAGCACAACATACAACTACATTCATAAAATTTATTTTAATTTAATCTTAGAATTTCAAGAAATAACCACTGCCCATAGAGGTATTATAAAGTTTAACAATATAAATTTTCTGTCTAGGGCATATACACTTAGACTTCATACATATGCTCCAAAATAGCAACAAACGTATACTTAGGTTTAAGAACGCAAATTTGAATAATCCTTTAGTATAAAAGAAAATTTATAAATGAAAGACTAAATTTGTTCATAAGATTCTAACCTCGGATTATGGTTAGTTGGAAGCTTGAAATGGCTTCAAAACAGGTTCCTTTACTTCGGTATGACTGAAATTCTTGCTCAAATGGAGGTGATGGTGGCTGATTTTTATGGCTGCCTTGAAGAAGTTCTCTAAGTATTTTGCTTCAGCAAAGAAATGAGAAGAAGAGTGTGGGAACCGTGGAAGAGAAAGGAAGAAAAGATGAAGTCTTTGAAGAGAAGTGATGGAAACAATTATAGAGGAGACATGTTGAAGCATGTCACGGAGGAAATAAAGAAAATGAGGGTCAAGAGTAGTTGGAAAAGATATCCTTATGTCTCATCTAAAGACTTTAACACACATAATGCCAATATGACATTTTTGAGATTTATTAGAAGTTCTAAGGCTTTTTAGTAATCATACTAAATAAATATAGGAGAATTTTAGAAAACTTAAAAATAGATAAAAATAAATATTATAAAATAAATTTAAATGAAGCAATTTTTTTTTTATACATTAAAAATTAATTTAATTACCTCAATACCCGTTAGGAGAATAACGGGTGTCACAGCTCTACCCCCCTTAAAGAAATTTCGTCCTCGAAATTTCAATTCTAGCAATACTAGTAAAAATTTTGATTCCATTATGATTCCAATTCCGAGTCTAAACCGTTAATGTTGTTTATCTTCCAAAATTAAGTTATCGTATCTCCACTTATTTACTTGCATAATAAATCTTACTCCTAAATCCCTCAATGAGAGTATTTCTGACAAGTTTCAACTTATAACACCGTATAATAGTCTAAGAATCTGATCAGGCATACATATTGACCATACCATGATTCCAGTCCTTCATTGTCCATGGACTGTGATTTACAATCACATTTAAGGAGATTGCCAGAGAAATTTTATATACTTCATCTTTAGGTTCCTTTTCCTTTTTGAGTAAGGAAAAGTCAAATAGATTTGATTTCATACCTCAACTAATAAACTAAAACATAATCATAAAACATATATCACAAACACTTCTATTCAAAACCATACATTAAACTTATTCATAGAGATATTAAGCGGAATCTCTGGTTGCAAACATACCCGACATATTTTTCATTAAACAGCTATCCTCATGACACAAACATTCAACCCAAATAATATACTCATATTTCATATGGAATATCCCCATAACTGACTCTGGTACTTCCACATAATATTAACAGAATATTACACATTACAAACATAATACGGATACGTTTCGAGAGTACAAGGCACTCCGTATACCAGCAATCCATATCATGCATGCTTAGAGGATACAAAAACATCGATAAACAAAAGATCGGACCTTAAGAAGGATGCGTTTCGAGAGCATCAAGTACTTCGTATTCAGCCATCCCGGCATTAGGCTCAATGAATCTAAAAGATTGAACAACAACGTACCACAAGAAACACAGAATACAAGGCAAACGGTTATTCGTAACACACGGAATATGGACACACATGCCTACATGCCAAAGATAAAACAAAAAGATTACAGATGGAGATTCAAATCAATTGGCCGCTCCCGGCTTTCCCTTTCCCATTCAAGCTTGGATGTTGCAGTGTCGGATTCTGGATGTATGATTTGCATTTTATCTATCAATTCCTCAGCTGTTGAAGCAGTGACAAAGATTTGTCTCTCCGATTCTGTAGTGATGTTTTCTTCCACAGCGTAATCTAGAAATTTCAAAAGACCGTCATAAAAACCCTTTACGTTCAGCAGTCCCAAAGGTTTGGAATAAAAGCCCAACAATTGCCCACAAGCAACTATAAATATTTCCTCAAGAGTACCTAGACCACCAGGTAATGCTATAAAAGCATCAGAATTATAGATTATGTCTTTAAAATTTTTAGGGATACTCCTGACTCCTTCTCCCTTACCTATGGCTTCCTTACAAAGGTTTCCTTCAACTGGAATATGAGGCAAAATTCTTACATCAGTAGCATCGCTAGACCTAGCTGCTAGTGCCATATTTACCATCATTTTTATACTACCACCCCCATAGATTATGTTAATCTTCTTGCGTGCTAGGACTTGCCCTAAGTGATTTGCAGCTTCTAAATAGGCTTTATCTTTTCCAAGGCTGGAACCACAAAAGACACAGACATTCTTTATTTTCTTCGTGGACTGGGAGGTAGACATATTTGGTTTATAGAAGTGGTTGCTTAATGTCTGCTCCACTTAGACTTCGGGTTCTATATGAGATTTTAAAGATGAGAAATATACAAAAAGGGCTAAAGAGATAGACGAGTAGGTAATGAAAAGGTAATCCAAAGATTTAAACAAAATATTGTGCGGATAAGAAAGTAAGATAAGGCGATTGATAGTTTTCAGAAAATCTGATTCACTTTTTGAAAAAGATTAGACTCTAATTGTATAACTTTTGACAATTGAGAACAATTCGACAGAAGACCGTCTTGACGCAACTGTAGACTTTTTGACAAATATACACCAAGTCGAGAAATTTAATATAAACGACAAATACTGTAGAACTTTTGAAATTTGAGACACAAATCTTGAAATATCTGGATAAGTTTTTCAAAATTCAAACATATTACTGTACCGTATGTAATGTGTCTGATAAGATAATATATTTTATTATATATATATTTAAGAAAATCATAAATTAAATAAGATATTAACACTTACTGTATCAATCTAATAATCACAATTATTTCAAACACAAAAGCAAATATTCTGAGTAAAAGAAAAACACAAACTGTTGAACATCAGCTAAAACTGCTTCAAATAAGCAAAGACTAAATAACCTTTATAGTGCGATGACTTATTCCCCATCCAGTTTTCTTATGGCTTGGCAAACAGGATCTAGAAATACCATATTCCTGAGGCGTTGTCTTTCTGTATAAAATTTAGGCCAGAGTTTAAAAATAGCTCCTTGAACATATCCACTAGGGTGACCGTGGAGAGGAGGATGGATGCTATCCAAGTTCTCCTTTGAAAGTCCATCCCTACAAAACCTTATTTTATCCTCTCTATTCGTAGACATATAACCAGGTGAAGTACATTTACCGTTACAATTTTGTCTTCCACATTTGTTACAAGTGACCACGATGGCACGAGCTCTTCTTTTCATTGCACTACGACTGGTACCTGTTCCTGGTAAACCGACATCTTGACTAAAGTCACTCGGACGGATTTTCCCCTCTATCAACATTCTCACATCACAAGGGATACCAAAACGCATAAGAATCCACAACCGAGTAATTCTAGCCTTGTATTTCTTTCTAAGAATCTTTTGGGAGAGTGATGGGAAATACTTTCTCAGGTGTTGGTACTTTGGGTCCATGATGAGATGAAAGAAGAGTAAATAGAAAGGAAAAATTAAGATAGTAAATTGCAGAATCCTAGAATTCCTTCTTCTTTTAGAGGAAAAGAAGAATTTTTAATGAAAAAGAAGAGGATTTGCGATTTAGAGAGAAAATAACAAATTAAGAGAGAAAAAGTGAACTCGGAGAAATAAGCTCCTATGCACAGTAAACGTATATGTAAACAATGATTAAACCACTGTATATGACACGTATAGAAACCACGTGGGAGAGACAGTGTGAATCAAACTGATTTAAGATTTGAACTAGGCCCAAATGTTCTTAGTTGAAAATGGTCAGGTTGTTTCGGGCCTTAACACATTTAGAACGAGTTAAATAACAAACATAAAATTGAAAACCAATTTGTATACATCTTAAACCCAATTTAAAGCCCACTATAGATAAAGTTAACTATAAACAACAAATCTAATTTAACGACAACAAGGATCTTCCTGAATGATCCAGCAACTCAAATAATTTTGTTTTAATCAAAACCTTATTGAACAATGCATACACCCATATGTTATTGATAATACTTAACATCTATCAATGGATTCATCATCATTGCTACCAAGGGTTTAGAATGTGACTAACCTTGAAATCAATACGATTTACGTCTTTCAACATAGACCATATCAATGAACAAAGACACTTGATGTTACTACTTAAGAACATCTACAATCCCCACAATTCTACTTATACAATATATAATTTCCTCATATAACAAAACCTTAGGTAACCAAAAGATTCACTGATACACTTAAATACAATGTACGTAACGAAATATTCCAATTTTGAGATTCATGCATTCTAGACTTTACACAGTCTCAACAGACCAAAAGTCTAACATTTATCTCTCTTAAGATTCAATACCATGATTCCCAACTTATATCATATTCCTCAAATAAATAGAACTTTTAAGAAAAGTTATTGACACTTATGTGCTCCATCGAATCCACACATAATCATTACTTAGGTTTGAATCAATTACGAAAAATTTGGCATATCTATGTCAAACTTTAAAATCAATAAATCAAGCCTTATATTTCTTATTGTTTTTCACGAGACAAAAGGCTTTTAAATCCTCTTATCTATACGAATTTCTCATCGTTTATACGAATTAAATATGCTTATAGATCCAAATATTATACGAATTTCTCATAAGCATTCTACTTATAAACTCATTCCATATAATTATCATTCTCTTATAACTATTAATACTTTCCTTCTACATAATTATTGTACTCATATAACTATTGATATTTTCATTCTATGGCCTTTCCATGTTACATCCTTTTAGACTGTATAAATCAATGTGAAGGTTCATTTTGATGATGACAATAAAAATTCAGCTTCAAAACCATCTCAAAATATATTTTTTTAAAGTGGTGCTACACTCCCTAGGTTAACCGAACCTAGGCTCTGATACCAAAAATTCTGTAACGCCCCTATGTGGGGGTTAACAGTTTTTAATGAGATAAAATAAAAATAAATAATAAAAGTAAAACCTTAAAAATAAAATTTTCCCGGGACTTAAATGAAAACTCTCAACTCAAAAATAAAAATATAAACGATAAATAAACCACAGTTTTAATGTAGCACCTTAAATTTAATAATATAAACTGTTGTCATCATCATTTTAACCCTCAACACATTGTAATACAGTCACAGAAAGTAACAATTGATGCTTACATTATCATGAAGAACATTCTCAACAATTGAAGCAGTCCCAATGTAATATAGCTACATCACTTCCTCAACTATATTTCTCGTAGCCACCTCACACTTAGTGAGTCCTGAAAAGATATAAACATAAGGGTATGAGCAACACTATGCTCAGTAGAGAAAGCCATTACCCACCTTTAGGTTTTTATTACCACATTAAAATCTGCATGGTTAGTAAGTCACATCATATTTCAGATTATGAGGTTTATTATGATCACATCTTATGGATACCGTAGTTAATCATTACCAAGTGTCATAATTACACATTTATACAAATATTACCAATCATCATTGTTCCTAGGTATCCATGTTAAATTGAGTATCACTCAACTCATCGAGACCCAAATGGGCGCACTTGATCACCCTATAAACATTCCAAGGGTGTTCCGGTGAGGGGACATCAAGCCCCGAGTCCTCACCAAATCGATTCCTGTACAGTGTGTTCTGGGACTTTCAACCCAAGGAAGCGTCATCGCCTTCCCCCTATTTTACCTTTTAGGGTATTCATGCCCAAGGACGTAACCGTCGCCCTCTTCATGTCTCACAATTTCTCTATATTGAATCATTATCAATAGAGTTAGTTTTCCTAACCATGCTTCTCAATTTATAACATGTGTCAATTCATTATGTTCCTCGCCGTACAATACAAGACGAGTCCATGTCATAGTTTCATATGTGATAATCATATAATATCAGTTCAACATAGATATATATATATTGCGGCAAAACAATCAATTTTAATTCTATAAAAACCTCACAAAAGATGAGTAATAGAATCCCTACCTTTTAAGCTTATCAACAGTCTCTTAATCCTGGAATCAATTAACGTTAGCTCCATACTCCCTTGATCCTAAGGCGTGCATAAGGACAATTAAAACTAAAGCACAACATACAACTACATTCATAAAATTTATTTTAATTTAATCTTAGAATTTCAAGAAATAACCACTGCCCATAGAGGTATTATAAAGTTTAACAATATAAATTTTCTGTCTAGGGCATATACACTTAGACTTCATACATATGCTCCAAAATAGCAACAAACGTATACTTAGGTTTAAGAACGCAAATTTGAATAATCCTTTAGTATAAAAGAAAATTTATAAATGAAAGACTAAATTTGTTCATAAGATTCTAACCTCGGATTATGGTTAGTTGGAAGCTTGAAATGGCTTCAAAACAGGTTCCTTTACTTCGGTATGACTGAAATTCTTGCTCAAATGGAGGTGATGGTGGCTGATTTTTATGGCTGCCTTGAAGAAGTTCTCTAAGTATTTTGCTTCAGCAAAGAAATGAGAAGAAGAGTGTGGGAACCGTGGAAGAGAAAGGAAGAAAAGATGAAGTCTTTGAAGAGAAGTGATGGAAACAATTATAGAGGAGACATGTTGAAGCATGTCACGGAGGAAATAAAGAAAATGAGGGTCAAGAGTAGTTGGAAAAGATATCCTTATGTCTCATCTAAAGACTTTAACACACATAATGCCAATATGACATTTTTGAGATTTATTAGAAGTTCTAAGGCTTTTTAGTAATCATACTAAATAAATATAGGAGAATTTTAGAAAACTTAAAAATAGATAAAAATAAATATTATAAAATAAATTTAAATGAAGCAATTTTTTTTTTATACATTAAAAATTAATTTAATTACCTCAATACCCGTTAGGAGAATAACGGGTGTCACACATGGTTAGGAAAAACACTCTGAGAAATAGGAGA